>OY720594.1:2510000-3760000 GCA_963151315.1 Nymphalis c-album | reverse complement strand
AGCCAATATTTTTTTTTTATATTTTCTTTTTCAGGGAAACATACAATGATTTTATACTCATAAGTAGGTAATACATTTTTTTCGTACACAATCGTGTTTCCATGACTAACTAAAACATAAAGAATAACATTAACTTATAAAAAATTTATACCCTAGATAGGTAAGTAGACAAGACAGTACTCGGTACGTACTATCGTCACGCCTATGTTGCCATGTGACTAAAAAGAAAGAAAATATAAAATAAAAATAAATTAATGAACGTGCTGGAAGACTGTCCTAAACCTTAAATATTTCATAACTTTTCGTCACTTAGTTTGGCGCGTAAGCTACTTGCAAGTGGTCATATTTTAGCTGTGCTTGTATGATATATTTTACGTTTACTAATCAAGAGTATTTCAATGTGTCTGAGTATGAGTAATTATGATCAAATTAAATCGGGAGCAAATGTGCTACAACGCGTCCGTGCAAACTATGTGTAACAGTACCAGTACAACTCAGTTTCTTACTACTGTAACCGAAAGATTAACAACAGCTGATCAACTGAGGTTGTTGCCTTATGTCCTCGCTACCCGATAGGTAAGTACGTACCGAGTAATGTCGTCACGTCTATGTTGCCATGTGATTGTCGTCATTTAATTTAATTAAATATTAATTTTATTCGGAGTAATTTTTTTACTTAGTATTTGATGAAAAATGATTACATATATTAAACCGACTCACGATACCTAATAACCACTTCACGGATCGGACACTTATTTTCTTACATCCTGTATATGTATAATTTAAGTGTGTACTCGAGTGCTAATCAGTGCCGTCAATATAAATATTTCCTTTACGAGATTAACTGCATACGCTTTTAGACCGTCTGAGAAGCGTCTTGTGTAGTGTATTTTAATTTTAAAGGAATCTAATATTAAAGGTCAGTAAGAGTATAACATATAAAATATTAGTTGTTCATTATATTAGACAGTGTTGTGTAAATTAAAACAATATAACAACCATTCAATTTTAGTAGTGACTCGTGTAAAATTTCGATCGTCCTTTCGTTTCCACCTCGTTCTTTCTCTTTTGTGTGTCTACTCTTGATTGTAAATGAAGGCTATTTCGCTTTAAATAATAATAAATATTTTTTTATTTATGTATCGGTTGTAATACACAACATTACAAATTATTGATTCAAATGTTTTCAAATGTTTAAAGTTTTTGTTAACTATTGGTGTTGTTAAAACAAAATAAGTATAGGTTTATTATGTACCTACTATAATTTGTTAGGTACCTACTTAATGAAGAAACAAGTACTTTTTTATTAGAACAAATATAATTACACGTCGACGTCGCAGCTGATATGAGAATATCATTAATACTTCTTATCTTCAATTTTTTTAATTATATTTACCTTGTAGGGTTCACAACATATACCTAATCAGCATGGTCAAAGCACGAAAATACGTTGTGAAAAAATACTTCGATAAAATCCCTAAAATTTCTGATTACGAAATAGTGGAATATGAGCTACCTTCATTAAAAAATGGGGAGATTTTAATCAAAACCGAATGGATCAGCATCGACCCATATATTCGAGCATTTAATAGTATGAATAAGTTACCTTACGACCAATTTAGTCTCCAAGTCGGAATAGTTCAAGAATCGTTGAATCCAAAATATCCAGTAGGGACCAGAGTCGTCACGCATAAAGGCTGGTGCGATTATACAATTGCAAGCGATAAGAATGCGACAGAAAGAAACATACCTGACGACATTCTTTATAAATTGCAAGATTTAAAAGGACTCTCTCCTTCATTGGGCCTTGGTGCTCTTGGAATAACTGGCGCGACGGCATATTTAGCCTTTCTTGATATTTGCAAGCCCAAAAAAGGTGAAACTGTAGTAGTGACTGGTGCTGCAGGTGCAGTAGGTTCGATAGTGGGACAGATTGCTAAAATCAAAGGCTGCAAAGTCATAGGCTTTGCTGGTTCTGATGATAAAGTGAATTGGTTGGAAAAGGAACTTGGATTTGATAAAGCCTTGAATTATAAAACTGTCGATATAAAAGTGGCTCTTGAAGCAGCCGCTCCTAACGGTGTAGATTGTTACTTTGATAATGTAGGTGGTGAAATAAGCAGTACAATTATCGCTCAAATGAATAAAAATGGCAGAGTTGCCGTTTGCGGCAGCGTTAGCGCATATAACGCGGATTCAACAGAACTACCTAAAGCGACGATTATACAAATACCTATATTTTTAAAAGAGCTCGAAATCAAAGGGTTTCTTATTTGGAATTGGTTTGACCGTAGGACCGAAGCTTTTGACCAATTATACGCCTGGATAAAGAGTGGACAGTTGAAAACTCCAGAACAAATAACAGTTGGTTTCGATAAACTTTTCGATGCATTTATGGGAATGATGGCTGGAAATAACTTTGGTAAGTCTGTGGTAAAGGTTTAAAAAATACATATGTAAATGTATGGAATTATTAAATAAAATATTATATTGTTATTGTATGTATTATTGTCGGAATTAGTCTTGTGTGGTAGGTATATATATAAAAATAACAAACAAGCGGTACAAACCCTACGCCGTTAAAGTGCGTTTCAACGAATAGTTCCTATGGCATAAGGTTGGCACCCCTGTCTGTCAACATCACTGACTCGAGAAGGCGCTTTCGCAGATTTTGTTTAATTTTATTTGATTTTCGACTGCAATCATGCCCAAAACTTTGAAGAGTGGTGAAAGAAGAATTGTGTTGAAGGTGAAGGACTTTTGTGAACGAGAAAAACGTAATGAAGCCCCATTAATTCCTTTAAGATGTGTTCAGGCTCGTGTCGCCGCCATTACAGGTCAGTTAAATAGGGCTACCAGTAGCAGGTGATAATTACCCCACTTATTTTGCCTTTTTTATAACTTAGTTACTTGTGATAAGAATCAACTGAACCAAGCATGAGTATTATTACTATGCCTTGGCGCGTGTCGCACAATATAAATTTTTTATATTAATATATGTGCAAAGCGAATTTTAATGAAAAATATACGTTAAAAAAATCTGAAAAATTCGATATAGTACACTATCTAAGCAAATTGACTTTACTGCGACTACTTTTACTTATGAGTGAGACAAAGGATTAATCAACAAAAATTTTTTGTTTTAGGTGTATGCGAAAAAACTGTTACCAAAATCACCAAAGAAGGAGAGGTCGCAGCCAGAACCTCGACTAAGGTTTCAACACCACGTAAAAGTGGTCCCCGGCCTAAAAGAATCGACCTGGATGACTTCGAGCGGTGCGCTATAAGACACAAAATTCATGAATTTTATTCTGTGAAAAAGGAATTACCTACTTTAACAAAATTATTACATGAAATGAAAAGTGAGATAGATTATAAAGGAAGTCGTACCACTTTGTGGAGAATTATGAAAGAGATGGGGTTTTATTTCAAAAAATGTAGATCGAAACGAAATGTCTTAATGGAGAGACCCGATATTGTCGCCTGGCGTTATCGATTCTTGGAAGGAATGCGCCAGAATCGTCTCGAGAATCAGCGCCCAGTAGTTTATTTGGACGAGACATATATACACGCAACATACTGCGCTGGAAAATGTTGGCAAAGCGAAAAAGAACAAGGTGCTTTGTCGTCAGACTCCAAAGGGCCACGATGGATTATCGTCCACGCGGGTGGTGCTATGGGTTTCATACCTAATGCTCAACTCATTTTCAGATCCCAATCAAAAGCGGCCGACTATCATGATGACATGAACCAAACAAACTTTAATAAGTGGCTTAGTGAAAAACTGATACCAAATCTGCCTCCACAATCAATTGTGGTGATGGATAATGCCTCTTATCATACAGTACAGGTCAATAAAGCTCCAACCATGTCAAGCACAAAGACTGAAATGCAAAACTGGATTACCAGTAATGATCTCTCATATTTGCCAACGATGATAAAAGCCCAGTTATTTGAAATTATAAAAGAACACAGACAGCCGCCTGTTTATGAGGCTGATAGGATGTTGGCAGAGCATTGGCATAAAGTGGTAAGGCTTCCACCTTACCATTGCGTTTTAAATCCCATAGAACTCATATGGAGTGTCTTAAAAAGACGAATAGCTGAAAAAAACGTGGGACAAGAGGCAAATAAGATCGTCCAAATCACTGAGGAAGCCTTTGCAACGATCACTGAAGCAAAATGGAGAAAAGAATGTGAGCATGTGATTAAAATTGAAGAAAAATATTACGCCGATGGTCCTGTAATTGATAACGAGACAGACAGATTTATAATTGAAGTGGGAGGCGAAAGCGATACTTCTGACGATGAGAACGATGATATAGACGATGAAGATAACGATCTTCCGGGTATTAGTCCGCTGAATGAACAAAATTACCATATATCGAATGTACGACTTTTGTCTGACCATAATTACTATAAAAACATTTAAATAAAATATGTTGTTCTTATTGTTTTCGTCTTTTGTTGTTCTTGTTTCGAAACTCTGTCAGCAACAGTTCCGCTGCGGTCATCATCACAATGCCGGCAGTAATTTTATTACAATTTTCGCTAAATATTGATTAATTTGGATGAATCAAAAGTAGGAAATACGTAAATAATTATACAATAATTCGTTTTTCACAATGTTCCACATAAAAGTATAGTGTATAGCCAACAAGAAATTATTTTGGCAGCACTAACCTAAATCGAATTGGTTAACGAAATAAGTATGTTTTTGTTAAATTTTGATATTTTTTAAACATTGATAATAAAAAACTGAATAAAGGATAATTGTTATGCCCTTGTTTTGACGTAAATTATTGTAATTAATTTGGCAACTCTGGAAAACATTATTGCCAACATGACGCCATAGGAACTATTCGTTGAAACGCACTATAGCCTTTTGGCATTATCATGTTGTCAAAATTGTCAAATATTATAGCTATATAAGTTACTAATCAAAGACATTAAGATTTTCCGATAGACAATTACTACGTTATAACTATGTAAATAGTTTGAATAAATATTCCTATAAATAATTTATTATGTAAAAATAAATATATTTCAAACAAACCAGACCATATTACATATTTATTAAGAAAATCATTGTAATACTTTAATTCCCATAAGACGGGAAATGTATATTTCGCTTGTACAACATTGAGCAACATTTCGTAATTTTCTTACATAATGATTTCAAAGTGATTTATTAGGTTCAGTTAATATATAAACTTAAAGGCTCCAGTACACGTTGGCCGAGCGCGGTCGGCGAGTGCGCTTAGCAGATTTTCGTGGTGCTGTTGGCGTTGGCGTGTTTCATTCTGCGTTGGTCGGCTTACGTCAAATTCCATCCATTCCATTTTCGCACGAAAAACCGATACTAATCGGCGGTCGGGTCGGTCGGCGGCGAGTGTTGGCCGCAAACGCCAAACACATACAAAACGGCCCAGTACACGTTGGCCGAACGCACTCGCCAAACACGCTCGGCCAACGTGTACTGGAGCCATAATATCATTAATATTAAAGCTATTCATTTACGTGCCTAAACCTACAATTAATATTATTTTAGCTTGTTACATACAAACTTCTATGTATTAACGAAAAGATAGATTTAAAGAACCACCGTATATATGAGACAACAAAGACATTGTTTAATACAATACAATTATATCTTTCATAAAATTAAATAAATCTATGATAATAATAGAATTAATTCTATGAAAATACGGTTTTTTTTTTCGTTGGCAAAACTGTTCTGGTAACACTGGTATTAGATACTTCATTTTCTGTGTACATACCAGTGCAGTTATAATATTATGTTATATGCATTCTACAATCTCATATTCATAGGGTGACTATTCTAATTTTGTACAAAGAATTACATTCTTTCTACATTTTATAAGTAAAATACTTGTAGTCAAAGTTTAACGTTTGAGGTGCTTCTATTAATCAACATAATACACAGTAAGTATAACACAAAACTGATAAAACATCTGTTGAATTCGTGCCACACTTGCAACGTATGGCACAAGAAAGTTACATTTTGAGTTATTCGCGTAAATATTTATATTAGCATTGCGTAAAATTACGTTTCCTTTTGTTTCTCATTAACAAAATACACAGTACGCAACTGTAAATGAGCACGTGGCTCCATATGATTTATTTGTATAAATGTCAAAATGACCGTTAATATAAATTGCCGGTAATTGCTTTTGTTAGTTTTATTTCTTTATTCTTTTCTTAATCTTAGTAACTATTATTTCATCATACAAAAGCTTTAATTTTTGTTTCTATATTTACTTATAATATTTCTTTTATATCTAAATAAATACTCCGAATTATTGGTAAGTTTATTTGTTTTGCGAACAACATTTGAGAATGTGATGGAGTTGATCTAGATCCTAGGACGATATAGAATATAGGACAAATATCTCAACTAATGTTATGGTCACTCTTGTTGTTAAAATATTATCATAACGACAAACTAAATCAAGATCACATACTGACACCTAGCTAGGCTAATTTAATAACCTACCTAATTATAATTAACTTTCTTCCCGAGAATATTAAATAGACAAAAGGCACTAGAAATATTGACTAAGTATATAATTATGTCATAATTATAATAAAGCAATTTTATTTTAAGATGGCAGAGGTACCAGAAGTAACCACATCTTCTGCTGAAGAATTATTAGCTGCAGGAAGGCGACACCTTGCGGTGAGAGACTACAATGCAGCAACAGAATCTCTTGCAAAAGCCTGTGAGCTATTAGCCAAAACTCATGGGGATGTAGCTGATGAATGTGCTGAAGCTTATTTATGGTAAGGTTTCTGATTCTATCTTATTTAATATTATACAGACAATTTTTATATATTTCATTAGCATACAATAAATTTTAAAATAATACAACAACTGATCAATGTTGTTATGTGACATTAAATTGATTATTATATTTTGCTTCCATATTATTCACACATTCCATATTAGTCACATTATTTTTACTGCCTTATAAATGTATCAATAATAATAAAATAAACATGGTTAATATTGTTGTAAATAAAGTTCTTTAATAGTTTTTGAATTTTAGTAATAGTAAATTGGCTTAATTGTTTTAAAAATGATATTTATTTTAATAATTTTGGTAAAAACTAAGTAATTGAAAGATGCAGTTCATTTTTTTTTATTCATAATAAATATTTTAAAAACACAGTTAATACCTCTTATATATTCTATTAAGGTATGGCAAAGCCTTGCTCGGACTATCGAGGGAAGAAAGTGGTGTTCTTGGAGGAGGTGTTCCAGGAGCTAATAATGAAGAGGAAGAGGAAAATGAAGGTATGCCTATTGACTCTTGATAAGAACTACAGAATGTTAATATCAAAGCATCTACTCACGTGGTAGTGCTTTGGGGGCTTGTGGGGGAGAGGGTGGTCTTGGGAAATATTTCCAGAAGAAACAGTGTAAAATTGCGAGAAAATTGGTTTAAATTAAGTAAAAAATGATTCTCCACTAATATATGACTAAATCATGCATAATAATATTTATCGCGGTTTAATTATACACTTACACCATAACTTACTTACTATTAATAATAAATTCATTTGTTTGGAAACAATTCGTTCATTTATGAAATATGAATAACTGTTAATAAATATTTATTAAATGATCGAATAAAAAAAAATCATGCATTAACAGTTACTCCCCAAGAGGACGGGGGGGTCGGAAAATCGCCAAAATTACCTTACATAATTTATGGATGCCCCCTTTGTGCTAGCTTGTCTGGGTAGGTACCACCTTTTCATCAGATATTCTACCACAAAACAGCAATACTTTGTATTGTCGTGTTAGCACACAGGCACAAGGGACATAACATCTTAGTTCCCAAGTTTGGTGGCGCATTGGCGATGTAAGCGATGGTCAACATTTCTTACATCATGTCTATGGATGTTGGTGACCAACTACCATCAGATGGCTCAAATGCTAGTCCGCCTACCTATACAATAAAAATAAAATCCATATTATTATTTATTTATGATATTAAGTACAATGTTCATTTATAGAAGAGAATGGTGAAAATGGAGAAGGAGAATCGAAAGAAAACGAGCAAGACAGTAAAATGACAAATGAAAAGGTTGAAAAGAGTGAAGCTGAATCAACTACAAAGGATGAAGAACTTGCAAGTAGTACGGCTGAAATGGCTGAGGAAAAGCCGGTATATTAATATAATATAATTATCCCCTAGCATGCCAAACATTAAACATAAGTGTTGTCAGTAAAACAACATTGCTTATATTTTATAATATAAAAAATAATGAATCTGCTGGTTGGTCAAGCTTATAAGGCCACGGGATCAAACAGATTAACCAATGTACCCATTGTATAGAATTTGACATTCAAAAGTAACATTCTTATATTTACCAGGGAACATCCAATGGGGATCAGATGGACGAATCAATCGCAAATTTGGATAATGAAGAGGATGTTGACAATCTGCAACTGGCCTGGGAAATGCTTGGTAAATAATAATCATATATAACAATGTTGTAGATCTGACCTCTTAAAGTCAAACAACGCAGGATATTAGTACTAAGGAACTAAGTATATATAAAAACAATGTTAAGAAACAATGTTCTGTATTACACAGAAATAGTAGCACCAACTAATAGCATCATTTAGTACTAAACTAATTCACTTAAATTATTTGGTTAATACAGGTCTTAACAATTTATATTATTATTTGTTGAAAACTATAATTTTAAGTATGAAAATTATAATATGATCAAATGTTTGGGTAAAGGAATGTTAAATTTTATATGCGAGTAGTTATTGCTATATGTTAGAATTTATATTATGAATAGACTTATAGGAGAAGACCAGTTATGGTATTATAATAATTATTAAAAATTTATTTAACTAGTTATGAAATATGAATAATTGACAAATATAAACTAATATGGTTTTGACTGATCTTTAAAACAGAAATCTTTAAAAAAGTAATGTTTTCTGATAGTAATGCGTATAAGCATTTTCGTGGCATGTAAATATATATAATTGTGCATACTAAATAGCACAATTACCTATTACAATACTGATGGATACTGGTGTTGCAGAGCTGTCGCGCAGTATCCTGCAGAAGCGCGGGGCGGAGTCGCGCGCGCAGCTCGCCGACGCGCACCTCGCGCTGGGGGAGGTGGCGCTCGAGAGCGAGACCTACGACAAGGCCGTGTCGGACATGGGTGCGATACGCGAAACACATGCTTTTCCTTAAATTATTATTCATGTGCTAACGATAATGGGAACTGAATACTATGTTATTTACATCTTTCCATTTTTGAAACAACATTAAATATATCTTTATGTTTTAATAATAATCATAAAATTTTGATCTGTCATTCAGCAACACAGCCAATAAATTAGGAATATAATGCATATTATCAACCTGCAGTTTATTTTTTTAGCCCAAGTAAGGTATATATACTATATTTTATTTATAAACATATATATATTTATACTGGCTGACTAATTAAACGGAGGCAATACAAAGTAACTACTACTACTACTACTACAAATAAATGGATTGACAACTGATGGTACTTATATATAAACATTTAATATTTTGTTTCAGTCAGCTGTCTTGAAATCCAAAAAGAATTATACCGAAGTGACGATCGTCGTATAGCAGAAACTCATTATCAAATTGGTATGTTCTGTTTTATATTGATATATAACATAGATATTTGGAATTAACGTCAGCGGGGGTGTACATTCTTTAGTCCTGCACTTGAACTTTTTTCGATCATATCGAATGTCCCGTGTCATCGGATTATGTCAATGAAGGAATAGAGAGAACATCTGTTTTCTCACACACACTTGTGCAGTACAATATGTCCTGCGTTAGTCTCCCTTGAGAATGGACGCCGTGGCCAAAGGAAATCAGGATGACAACAATATGACCGTAATAAAATATTAAACTCAATTGTTTTAAAAAATATAATAATAAAATAATTTCCAGGTCTCGCCAATTCACTCGCATCCAATTTCGAGGACGCAATAACGCACTTCAAGAATGCCGCGAACATTCTAGAATCGCGCATCAAGACCTTAGAGAATCCAAGCGCAGTCGCCGAAGATGCTACCGTTAAGAAGTATACAATAGCTGACCCGTTCTATTCTGTTGAAGACGAACTTAAGGAATTGAAAGGACTTCTACCAGAAATACAAGAGAAAATCCAAGACATGATGGACTATAAAGCAGAGGTAAGACCGTGTGATTGCATTGAAGCTACTAGAAATATGCTTAGGAACATGATTTTAAAGGAGAAGAATCAGTGTTTTGTTAATGTCAAAGCTTAATTACAATACATTTGACATATAACTTGCAACTAGTGTAGTATACCTTGCATTCCCCTAGTATTACTTTTATATATTAATGTTGTACTACATTACAACATTATTTGTGATTCATTGTTGTTTGTTGTAAACAAACAACAGATTGTCTAATATGTCCATTAATCTTAAAAGTTACTCTTTTATTGCCATTAATAATGTAGTTTTAAATAAAATTCATGTAGTTTCCACCATATCTATATTGAAGAAAAAAGTCTCAATTTCCATTTTTAAATAATATACTAACGGATTTAATATGATCTCTATATATTGCCCAGTTATTATCGAATAAAGCAATTGAATTTATTGTTATTAATGAATAAATTTCAATGTTTGTATACCAATATTAGTTGTAGAAATGAGCCATTCCATTAGACTTACTTAGTAATGTCCGTTTCCTATATTTAACAAATTGTTACTGTACATCAGAAATTGACCATATTTGTCACGTACATGCAGGTTTCAAGTGAATGTTTGGTATAGATATTACAGGCTCTTTGGAATTATGCCTAATATCTATCATCCATATGCAAATCATTTCTTGAATGTAGTAACCGGACTTATAGAGCAACTCTTAGGATAAGTAATCCTAGTTCCTAAATTCTAAAAAGCCAAATTGAACCTTATACTTATGGTGATAAAAATGTATTTCGACTGTCCATTATCAGTATTGAATAGTTAGTAATTAGTGCCTTAGAATCTCGTGTTGCATTTATGATACTCGTAGCGTTTAAGTTTATACTGTATTACGTTTTTAGTTTTAATAAGCGTTTCTACCACAAGGCCATTTTTGTATCGCTTTACACGATTTTTTTTTTTTTAATAAAAATAATTGAAATGAACTAGTGTGTGTTATTTCTCATGTCCTCGTCGCATTAATGGCCATGTGGTGAAATTGCTTTGTATAATGGCCATTGATGTTTGTTTTATCATCATCATTTGCTTGACCGTATCCCGTTTATTTGGGATATTGTGTGAAAGAGAACATGTTCCATTCATCTCTGTCTGTCTTATCTATGAAATTTTCTTATGTATAAGTGTCTGTCTATTTACCCTTATTACAAAGAGTCATGTTTTTTTATTTAATTAAAAGCCCGTAGTGTGGGTATGGCAAATGTGACTGAATTTCATACAACATAATATGCAGGCTTCCTTACGATGTCTATCTTCAACGGCAATATATTTAAATCTAAAGACATTTTGACGTGACAACGTCTAATAAATCGATGAACGCTGGCTGCATGCACGAAAAAGGATAACTCATTGTCCCGTTAAGCTGATTGTACGCTTGCGCCGCATCTATCTGTTATGACGTTGTCACGTTAAACTATCGTCCGTAAACCGACTTTACAGACAACCATTTTTTTTTTAGTATAGGTAGGCGGACTAGCGTATAGACCACCTGATGGTAAGCAGTCATCAACGCCCATAGACATTAGCATTGTAAAAAATGTTACCCATCGCTTACATCGCCAATGCGCTACCAACCTTGGGAACGAAGGTGTTATGTCCATTATGCCTGTAATTATAATGGTTCTCTCACCCTCAAACTGGAACACAACAATACCAAGTACTGCTGTTTAGCGGTAGAATATCTGATAAGTGGGTGGTGTATACCACCAAGTAAATATTGCTATTTATGAATCGAAAGTAGTGATGCGACTCGAGTCGTTTTTTACTCGAGTGAATTTGTAAAATTCGTATTCGAGTGAAAATAAATTTGATTCGAGTTTGTTTGCACTCGAGTTACCGAGTCAACTCCGCGTGCCGAGTAGATTCAGGCATTTTCCGAAGCTGGTTTAATTTGTAACCAAAGAAGAAACAGGCTAAATTTTAAAAATGTAGACGAAATTATTCTACTAAATAGTTAGGTACTTCTCTCAATATTTTTTAATTAAATTGTGTTAAAAATATCGTTGATTTGTTTTAGACTAATATTATTTGTTTTGAAGTGTAGTTTTATGAAAGATCTGTTATTTATGTTATCTTCAAAGTTTAAAATAGTACTCTTATTTCATGATTTTTAATTAAAATATAATATGATTACTGATTGAATCTGATTCCTATAATAAAGATTAAAAAAGTGAAAATAAATAATGTTGCCATTATAAGGAATATTTAGTTGTCAGGTATAAACAAATAATCATATAATCTTTGATACTTAACTTATTAAAAACTAAATTTAATTTTGGAATAAAGTTCATTTTGTACAATAAAAAACTGATAACTTCTTATTTGCAATTTAAAATCATTTAAACATAGTATTACCTAATTAGTCGAAAGATGTCATGTTTTTTTTTCTAAAATCATTTTGTTTTTTTTTTTTTTAAATCATTTTGTATTTTATTTCATATTACCAAATATTACTAATTTAATGAAGATATTTAAATATTCTTAATCTAAACCAATCGAAAATTCGAAAGTAAGTAGTCAATTTTCGGAACTGAGTATATATATATTTAAGGTTCGGATGATTAGTTTGACCGAGAAGAAACGGACAGAAACAGTATACTTAATTAAATATATGAATATTTAAAACAACTACAAGAATAACAAAAGGAGTTCTGTTTTATTAGCGTTTTGAGTAATCATTTCTTTGTGAAAATCGACAAAACCATTGTTAAAAGATAGCTAGCTCATTCCTAAACGGTATTCTGACACAGCGCCAAAACATTTGGCCAGAGTAGAGCGAGATTCTCTATCAGCTCCCCTTGGTGGTCGGTTGCAGATCTCATAAATTGCATTTTAGTGTATGTTAATAATAATATTTTCCAGATTATAAAAATCAAATACCATATTTTCAAAAGGCGCCATCAAAATTATACTTTTCGCTAAAATATATTTTTCACATTTGACATTAACGGCTAGAACCTAGAACGCTAGATTAGCGTATATAATATCGTTTGTATGTAATCGTCGAAAATTGCAGGTGATCAAAAGGGTTCGTGAGACGCTCTGCCCGTCGAACGGTGAAGGTTCCGCTCGCTCCGGCGCCGGCCCCGCGCCGCCCGCCGCGCCCGCCGCGCCCAAGGCGGCGCCCTCCGACATCTCGCACCTCATCAAGAGGAAGCGGAAGAACAGCGACGACGACGCGTCCGCGTCCAAGAGGATCAACACGTGAACGTGACGCCGGGGCGAGCGACACGGCTACACGTGTTCTTTGTTAAGTTAGAGATTGAGCTGTAGTAAATAATTTGTATTGTAACATTATTTATAACAAACACTATTGTTTTCATATTTTTCCGTATAATAAAAAAGGTTCGTACGTACACACTATTGAAGATATTTCGAAGAACTTAAAAAAGACCCCGAGGCCCACAATAAATCGAATAGAGTTCACAAGGTTTTGTTAATTTTTTTATAAATTAACCAAGGCATTGGTGTTTTGTTATATAAACGTTATTGTGTGTTATCTCTATTTAATAGTGTATACATTGGTTGCGGTGCGATGACTGTTGGCAGGAATTTTGTTGTTGAAAATGTGTTGTATCTCGTAGAGCTTTTGGTCCCTGATCATAGAAATACCCACATTAAAAGGTAATGCGCCGTTTTTGAGAAAATTAAGAAAAACTTTTATAAACTCAAAATGTTGGTAAATAAGTGATTATTTTAAACACTGATCTTAGGGTGTTACTTAAATTAACAAAATATATAATTATTTTTATGTTAAATTTATGCAGCGCCGGAGCCGTTACACTCGAAATTGTGGCGATAAATGTAATTTTGAGGTTAGTTTTACGAGATTTATTTTTATCATGAATGATGCATTACCTTTTAATGGGAGGGGTGTCGGGGAGTAGGGGATTAAATCCTGCCAACCAACAACGATTTTTTACCAATATAATAACTTTTTTCAAACGAATATTTATTACGAAACAATTACAACACAAATAATTACACAAATGCACAACAAAGCTTGTACGCACACACTTATATACTCATCTTCGACTAGTAACAAAATTAATTATAACTAGCGAAGGGAAAGTTAGCGTTAATAATGTAACAATACAAGTAAATGCTAGCTGCATTAATCACGACCTCTGCCTACACATTTATTTAAAAAAACAACTAAAAATTGGCTATTAATCTCACGATATTCCACAGAGGTACGGTGGAGACCGCACTGCGAATAAAACACGATGTTCTATTTGCATCTCTGTCACTCTTATCATCTCTTGTCAAGTCTTTGATGTGTGTCCTTGTTTGTCCTTCGATCAATAATATACTAGATTACCGGTAAGCGCTTTACAAACAGCCCGAAAAATAACAGCACAAATTTGATTGTGATTTCAAATTAATATGGTCCAATCATAACCAAAGTTAAGACGTCAAAATTTGTGAAAATAACCACCGCAATGGCGTAAGTAATATATTGTGTCTGTAAGTATCTGCTTTATTGCTAACGAAATAAGGTTGAATTTTGAACAAAATAAATTGTACATTTTTTATCTTTTTCTGTGAATGTTACAATATAATACAATCTAAACCGCACTTTATTGCTAGGGAACACGGTATAGTTTAGGTTGAAATTATTAAACCTTTACACCGTTTAGTCCATTTTATGGTATAGTCAGTCGGTGCCCCATTTGATTATTGTTTTTGTTCGTGTAGCATTATCTAGTAGTTTTGTTGATCGAAATGTGTGTTAATCGATGCAGTGCTGTGCTGATTTGAACGGTATTATTAATTTTCTGATTTGAATTTTTGACTGCAAAATTGTTAATATATAATGTAATATAAAACAATTTAACAAAAAATCTGATAACAATAATTAATGCTCATCTACACCCTATAAAAGAAATTTGTTTATTATTTGCTAATCAAAACGGCATGATGTGGATTTAAAGTAAGATATTTTTTTTTTGTAATAGAGCGGCCACAGCCTTGCATAAATAAAAATTAAAATGTTTACGATTAAAAACAATAATCTATTATTCTACGGTTGACGAATAATTTTCCTGTTTGTAAGTAAGTAGTTGTTAGATTTCATGTTCTCTATAAATGTTAATCGGCGAATTTTTCTATCTTATCTGTATATTATATTACAAGTTATTATTATAAAATTATTTAATATTAATTAAATGACGAGGCAAGTACATTCACTTTAATTTATATTCCATATGTAATTCAAGAACTTATTATAATCGGTGTAATCTTATTTAGTCTATAAAAATGTTTAAATGTGTATTTTTCTCTTTCTATCATTGTTAATTTGAAATTAAAAGAAGGAGACAGCCTTGTTTAACTGATCACCCCCAAACGACATTTATTGCAAACGCATGACCTTTATTTCCGTCAGTCGAGTACAAAATCTCATTTCAACTTGTGAAAATTGAATAACTTAGTGATCTAGTAAGTAGTGTTTCATTTTATGTAATCATAGGTTAAGTTTTAATTAAGAAATCAATAAATATTTTGTTTAATTAAATCCACCATTTATTTGGTAATTCATTGTTTGTTTTATTTTAATACAAGAACATGAACTCCACGCTTGTCACGCTTGTGAAGCTAGCTCTTCACTCTCGTCGAGGTTAGGTGAGGGAACGCGAACACGAGAATGTAGTCGGAGCCCTCATGTCACATCGCCGCGCCTCGCCTCGCCTCGTCTGGTCTCCGTCTGGAGTCGGTTTTTTGGGCGCGAGTCAAAGGTCACGAGGTCCGGCGGTAGACGAGGCGAGGCGCGGCGTCCACATTCTCGCGTTCATTCAGTCAGTATGCCACCAGACTTTGTTGTCAAATTTTATTGCGGAATAATGACGAGTGGACCCAAGACGATTTAGTTAATGGAGTTATATCAAGCGGAGGCAATTATATGAGATCCAAAAAACCCTAACCACAAAGACAAAGTCAAAATTAACGATGCATGGAAAAGAATAAAAGTTGAAATAAAAAAAAACGCAATATTAGCGACGTTCCGGGGACACCTCAGGAAAAAGAAAGCATCATTGAAGTCAAAATCAATGACGCATAAAGTCGCGGCACCTGTCAGTTCGAGCACGTCCATTATGCACGCGACACAGAGAGAACTGAACAAAGGCGGGAGTGAAGATGAATACATACAACCTCGTGTTGTCTCGCCTCGCCTGACTTCGACAAGAGTGAAGACCTAGCATGAGAATGTTCTAAATTGCGAAGAGCCCTTCCACGCGTATATTGATGCTGCTAAAAGTATGGATATTTATGTAGATCAGAGGCTCCCAAACTTCCTGACCAGGGACCATTTTGATTTCCTTATTATTAGTACGACCACAGTTACCTCAAAGTTAAAAAATAAACTATAAAACAAATCATAGTTATTATTAGAAACGATTGACATAAACCATAAAATTCGTCGATTAAGAAGTAGCTGTCATCGTTTGCAGGAAAAACTTTCAGCAAATGATTCATTGCTCGTCCACCTTCCTATGTAATAAAAACGAAAAAATATTGTAGATAATTCAGACTGCATCAATATATTATATTTATTTACAAACACTGTACACACCATTACAGGACACGGTCCCAATTCGATAATACAGCACAAGTCTACGTAATATATGAGATAGTCCAGATGGCCTCACTCAGACTGCAACAAAACAAATCTACCTTATCGGCTGTAACGTTGAGGGTATGTAAGGCGCGAGTCAGTGGCGCCTCCTTTAGCAACTTGGTTCGCCTGCTGTGCACCGCCAGCAACGACGGTCGATGTCTCCGCCACACGTATCTATCTGGGGCCCTCAGACTCACCTGGTTTAATACATCAGCATTATAAACTATACCTCTCAATACCTTAAACACATAAATAACGAGCGCCAGCTCTCTCCTTACCCTTAGCTCATTGTACCCTACCATGCCCAAAACAAACAATGCTGGGTATGTCAATGGATAGTAAGGATACATCCCATACAGCTTCATGTACAAGTACCTAGCAAATTTATTCTAAACACGCTTCAACATGACACTATATTTAGCTCCATGTGGAGCCCAAATGACTGCATTACCTTCACTTAGAAGGTTCCTAAGCAAAGCGTTATACAAGGCGATTACAGCACTCATATTTGTGAAGCCACGAACTGTACGTAACATGAAGCCTAAATTTCTATATGCCTTTTTGCAGCATTTTATTATGTGATTACGAAACGTTAGCTCAGTTGTAAAATTAACGCCCAAATCCCTAACCTCTGACACTCTCAACATCTGCACCCCGTCAATAGCGTAGTCGCCAAGAACGGGAACATGTGCGCGAGAGAAGGTAATCACCGCACATTTTTGTGTATTAAATTGCAACCGATTTTCTTTGCTCCATTTCACTACTCTATCTATATCTCCTTGCAACCTCTCACAGTCACTGGGTTGATTGATTGTGAGAGATAACTGAAGATCGTCCGCAAAAAGCAAACATTTCGCCTCCTTCACCACGTTTGGCAGATCATTGATCATTAAAATAAACTGCAAAGGTCCCAGATTGCTTCCCTGATTTACACTGGATCTTGTAAAATATGGTTCGGACTTATGCCCTCTGTATTCCACATATTGCTGTCTTTCATATAACTGGCAAAAAAGGTAAGTAGATGTGGGGTGAACCCAACTGATGCTAACTTTTTGAGCAGTACATCGTTATCTACTAAATCAAACACTTTTTTAAAATCGAAGTATGCTGCATCAATTTGTCCCCCCTCCCATCCACCACTGGCACAATGTGAGACACATATGACAATAGATTGCTGGTAGTGCTTCTTGCCGGCCGGAACCCGTGCTGTGCGTCCGAGAGTTGCGCTCTCACCTGTGTATAAATAATTTTATGAATGGCCGACTCTAATATTTTTGCAGTTGCTGACAGCACTGCAACAGGTCTATAATTATCTAACTGTATTCCCACTCCGCCCTTCGGTACTGGTACTACCCGAGTTAGTTTCCATGTGTCGGGAAACACGGCTGTTTCGAGACATAGATTGTAGATATAAAGTAACGGTTCTTCTAACACTGACCTACAATCTCTAAAAATGTAGGGTGGTATGCCATCCGGCCCAGCAGATCTTTTTGGCTTAAGCTGTTTGAGAGCGTGCCTTACTTCGTCCAACGTCAGTCGGTCCAAGTGTACTCGTGCCGCTCCATTTTTTCACCCCTGCCGTTTCTATCGCCAAGTTAACATCAAGTTAGCTTTCTCTGTGTTATAGACTGAATGGAAGTACCTAGCAAATTCAATCGTGCATTGTTGAGAAGTCAACGATACCCCATTCTGTACAATTCTTTGCGAACCTGTGGAACCTTTTTTCGATCTTATATAATGCCAGAACGATAATGGATCTTTCAGCAACTGACCTTTGACCTACACTGAGCAAACGTTTCGTAATCCTCAGGCGACTTAGTCACCTTATACTTTCGGTGTAGATCTGCCTTAGATTTAATGTTGCGAATTATTTCACCCGTATACCATTCGGGGTAAATGTACCTCGGGGTAACAGGACTTCACCAACCAATAGGTGCCTGCGCGATCGGTTCAGTAGTAGTTGGTTCGTCCATATCAAGAAGCCGGTGCGTTTGCAGTGTCACCGCCAACTCAAGCGATGGGTGGTGCGCATCCACCGGAACCAGAGGCGCCCCCGCCATGCGCACGCGCACACCCGCACCCTCCGATAGGGTACTCAAAACGAGATCCAAGCACCTATTATTACAGTTCCCTATAGTGTTACTCTGAGTGAACCCACAATACGTTTGAAAGTACTCATAATAATTAATAATATTTGATGAACAAGAATACAAGTTAAAATCACCTAACACAATAATTTCGCTATAACTATTACAAAAAATTTCAATAATAATAAATAAAGTCATATACTCCATTTCACTACTACCGGGCGGTAAGTACACGATGCATATTAAAAATAAAAATCTTTCGCACACGAATACGGCCGCACATACCAGTTCGAACGCTTGAGCATCGATGTTGACGTCCCGGTACAGTTGCACTCGATGTAGTTCAAAACGCGGTGAGGCCACGAGAAACGCGCCGGCCTGTTTCCGTCCGTCCGCTCGGTCACACCTTACAGATTTTATACCCTTAGAGATTTTATACCCGGGTGGAATTACCTCTGCGTCGTGAATAGATTCATTGCAACCTGTTTCTGTAATGGCGAACAAATCCGCATTTGAAGATGAAACACCTGAATAAAAGTCTTCTAGCTTGGTTCTTAGCCCCTAACATTTTGATAAAAAAATTCAATTAGTTTGCATCTTATATACAATTCATTGACTATTGTGGTTCAGTTTTCGCGGACCATACTTTAGTTCTTTCAGACCATCACTGGTCCGCTAATCACTGATATCGATGCTCTAAAATTTATACATCGTAGTTTGAGCAATTCCTCGGCTAATGATCTATATAAGACTTTTAAAACTCAATCAGATTCAAATATAGATCTAATACGACTTATCATTAAATATTACTGGAGCGTATGTGTTGTTCAAATTAAACAATAATAATCTATATTTTTAATCTGGCAACAAGAACAGTTTCATGGCGGGAAATTGATTGTCTTTTTTTCTTGCAATGCTTAATGCTTTGAAATGTTTGAGTGTACATATTTTGTAATTGCGATTAATATAAGGAATCATTCAGCCATTTTATTTAAAATCTCTTTTATTTACTGAGATACAGGCGGGCTTTATAGTTAAAATAAGTGTAAGATAAATAATCATACAAGCGAAGGTGCAGGCGAAACTTTTTACATTAGCGATGTAAATTTATAAATTACTCTTTAATGTTATTATAATGACCTTTTTTGCAAAGATGTTTTGTTCAATCAATTAATCTTAACTTCTAGGACCAAAAGACCTTGATTAGTTATTGTTGACATTAATTGTACATCATGTACCAACAATGGTGGCTTTCAAATATATAGAAAGTTATTGGGCTTTACGGTATGTATACTTGGGAACTATTAGATGCCAGTTCTCGGTGTAATCTATTTTTCAGACCAGTGATAGCTTAACTAAAATATAACTTGGTTGTTCGTTCATGTATCTGCGTAGTCTGCAACTTAATATTTTTTTATGTAAGAGGAAGCAATCGAGCAGGAGGCTCACCTGATGGAAAGTGACTACCGCCCATGGAAATCTGCAACACCCGAGGGTTTGCAGGTGCGTTGCCGGCCTTTGAGGAAACAGTACGCTCTTTTCTTGAAGGTTGCTATGTCATATCGGTTCGGAAAAGTCGCCGGCAAAACCTGATTTCACAGAGTAGTTGTGCGAGACAGCGAGGAAATGTCTCAATAAAAATTATCTGCGCATCTACAACGCAACGTACTCTAAACCACAAACTACTTTCACAAATACATAGAAAAGCACTCTTGCTAGAATATGCCGAACATTTCTTAGCTGATCGAACCCGAACGGATAAGCCTGATCGAACAATAATACTGGTTGCTATTCCGAAATAATGCGATGCGATAATAAATGTTTATATTTTTTTTATTAAAACCCATGAATAGAAATAGTATTGGATGAAAGGTTATATCGGCGATATGAAAATATTATTGAAGAACTTTTCATGTCATTTTCAAAGTTCCTCATCTCGCCGCATATGAGTAAAGGGAGCTGCAGAAATTAGAAGTAGGATTGGTTACACATTAGTTCATAAGATATACTTTACTCAAATAGGCACTTTTGAGCACTCTTGAATTGTGATGTAACAATAGATGTAAAATTAAAGGGCAGGGCCAAGACTGCGTCTCAGGTAATATGGCTTACGAAAACACGGTGTTTCTTCCTACCTTATGTAGACAATAAAAAACTACTACTGTCTCCACCATCTATACTCCGTAGAAACGACATGCTTCAATTGTAACTGTTATTCAACGAATATTCAAACAACCTTGTCAACCTCGCTGTTAATCTCGCTTTTTGAGGTAAGCGGCCTGGCGGTGGAGCTTATTCCACCACGCTGTTCCAATGCGGGTTGGTGAAATACACATTACAATGAAACATCATTACACAGAATTTCAATGAAATTTGTCACATGCAGGTTTTCTCACGATGTTGTCCTTCACCATCAAGCACGAGATGAATTATAATCACAAATTAAGCACATGAAATTCAGTGGTGCTTGCCCGGGTATGAACCCACGATCATCGGTGAAGATTGTGGCATTAATCTCAGTAACTTCATAGTTTTAATAACTCGCTCAACGCTTTATTACAGAATAGTCATAAATCTCTGCCGGCAGATATAGCTCAGCGAAAAGGTAGTGAGCATTTAAATTGTGACAAATTAAAATCTCGTAAATAAAGACATTTATGGCTTACAGAATTACAAATGGCTTCCCGTATTCCGAGTATTTTACCGTTTAGGTATTTGTAAAATTTGGGGATATTTATTTATTAAATAATACCGTGCACGAAACAAATGTTCGAACATCTGTTTAGGAGCTACAATGTCACACACGGACATACACATCCGTCAAATTAATAATAAAATGGTAACAAATTAAGGAAGTACTTTACATTATTTAAGATACCCTTGAAACTCGTGATAAAATTATTAGTATTCATAGGTAAACATAGTAGTTTTCTGTTGTTATTTTCAATATTTCGCAGTGGGTCCTTCAGATTCACCTTACACATTATATCGCTACCTTCCTTATTATTAAACAAACGAATTTCAACTTTATATTTAGGGAAATACAACTCATGTTGCAGTAATAGCGAAGGCTTCTAACCACGTTGACATAATTACTTTGCTTTTTGTCGCATTCACAGCGGTCTTGATAATTACGGTAGGTATTAATTCGATTGAAAACGATGTTACATGGAAATATACTGCATACCTACGTATTAAAAATCATAAAACTTTTAAAAAAAAAAAAAATGTACGTGACCTAATTTAACTAAAAATAGTTTCCAGAAATTAATTGCCGTCTTACGAAAAATAAAATAGAATATGCTTAATAAAAAAAAACAAGTATTTTAAAATTGTACGATAGTACATCCATTATATTTCTCCTTCTTTTTGTAAACGAAACGTGATAAAAAAAAACCCGCTGAGTTTCTTGCGTCGGTTCTTCACAGGGCTGGGTGTTTCTTTTCCGAACCGGTGGTAGTTTCTAGTTTGACTATCAATAAGCAAGACTGTTATGCTTCAATGTTGAATAAAGTATTTTTAATTTGATTTGATTAGAAAGAACTAATGAGTAACCAAAAAATAACACTCGGTATTAAATAAATTATTAAATACATCTAAAAATTATTTAATTTCAACAAAATTATTCAATCGATTTAATAGCTAACTAGTTGTCATTCGTAACTACAAATCGTTGTTGTAGCTTAAACTATCCTTAAGGGTTAAATAAAGTTCCATACTAATTTTACATACCATCTAAAAAGTATATTTTTCGAAAACATGTGAAAAACTTCGTCCGTTATTTCATCTAAACGGATAAAGTTATCTTTGAGCTTTTAACGAGTAATTTGTTTTGTTTTTTTAATGTTATATGATATTTATAACAAGCATTTGAAATAATATTGAATAATTTATTTTGAAGGATAAAGTTTGTATCTATTATTATTAATTGTCCTGCAGTTTGCATCGTGTAATGACACGAGTGGGTATCGACTTTTCCCCCGCCCCAGCTAGAGCTGCCAGCCGATTGCCCGCCCAATATTTCTGAAGTGATGTGATTTATTCACGATATCGATATGATAAAAAATATATTTATCAACATTAAAATTCATATAGCCCGAGTATCTACTATGATTACTAAGTAAAATGTTATCGAAAATTGAAATATACATCTTAATAAAGAAAAATAAATGTTTATCCTCTATGCGTTCCTAAACCATCCAACTGATTGTCATTAACTTTGGTGAGGTATTCTGCAAACGCCCGAGAAGGTTCCTGGACAAAAATGAAGGTTTTTTTTAGATATCTAAAAATATAAAAAACATACTTATTTGTATAATATTAATAGCATTTTAAGTTTCCGATGTTCATTCAAAGGCTGGAATCCAAGTCAGATATAATATTTGAGAATAAATAAAGAAAAATCTTCAATAAACATAAAACAATCAAAAATAGATATAATATATAAATAATCCGTTGAGATAATTTTACGCCAACCGTCCAACTCTTCCCGATGCTCGGCGCTACGTAAAGTATGTAGAAAGAAAGAAGTAATTCTGAAGAAGAATATGCTTTTAATGTAGGTACTGAAATTCTATTTCATATTCTAAAATAATGTCCAAATTACATAATAACTTTTGTTGTTATGTAAATCACTTTACATATATTGTATTGTATTTTATTAACTTTGTTATACTAGCTCGTATTGTATTCATAATAGTTTCTACTTTAATAAGAACAGTTCTCACATATTCATATATTATTTAACTGATTTATCGAATCACTTTTCATATCCTTAGCAATAGTCAGCACTAGGGGTTGCTTTATTTTCTCGTTTTCCCGACCAGTTAACGCGAAGCCGTCGCCTGGAGCGGTCGTGTACGGCTTTCTTTGCCGTTTCGAAAGTAAATTACCTTCAACCCTCCATAACAATCACGCGATATTATTAAGAGTTTGTGTATAAAAAACATTAAGGGAAAAATGTGAAGTTGAAATTTTCGTAACGAGAGAGCATACGGCGTGAAATCAAATGACATTGTAAGTTTTTTAACATTGTTATTACATGTTTTATTGTAATAATAATAATTATACTATTATTTAAAAATACGTTAAAGTATAAAGAATATTGTTTTATAATAATGTAAAATAAATCGATAAATAACATTTTATTTATTAAAATTTATATATAAGTTATATACCTACTATTCTAATGTTTATTTGTACGAGACAAAGCAATATTCTTCTAGTTATTTTATCATTTATCATCAGGATTATGGGTTCATTGTCCTTTAATAGAAAACTAAAGTAATTTAAATGGTGTGACAGAAAGAAACAATTTAGTTCAACGTATTTCAGTAACTTAATCTAGTAAGGTTTCTATGCGAATTTTGTACGTCTGTGATTCGTAAAATTAATACAAGTTGAAACTGTTGGTAGTAATTTCTTAAATCTTTATTTTGCTAGTAACAATTGAAGGCTTAAAAAACTTTCTAGTTCACTGCTTAACATATAAAATCATTTATATATTATGATAAAAGATACATATACCATACGAAATAATAATTTATATATGTATATCATTATATTCTTGCTGCTATGTGAATTGTGAAGTCGGGGAATTAAGTTTTGTAACATGAACGATTTGTCTGACGTTTACTTGATGGTAGAGCTTTGTGTAAGCTTTCTTACATATTCTACCGCTAAACAGCAATACGGAGTTTTATTTAGTTCCGGTTGGAAGGCTGAGTGTGCCGGTGTAACTACCGGCACAGATGACATAACTACTTAGTTCCCACGGTCGGTGGCGTATTGGCGATGTAATGAAAGGATAATATTTTTACAGCACCAGTCTCTATAATCGTGATCGCTTACTATCACCTGGCCCATTTTTCTATCCGTTTACCTATTATATATAAAAAAAGGACCAACCACCAACCAACTTTTGTATCTTTTGCTCCATCTATCAATGTGGTTTAATTTCCAATGAAGTCTTCATTTATCTAGCTCTGGAGATTTTCCTCGACTAATGCAGAATTAATTTCTTTCTTTTTTCATTGGCTTAGCGAAGTTATCTCCTACTATATATATAAAAATTGTACTGTCTACTGCTTCAACTGTGAAGTTATCTGGCATACTTTCCGAGTCAATAATATAGTCACCTGGACTCTATAACGACAATTTTTTTAAACTTGAATCGTAGATTATCATGCTGAACTTTGTTAATTGTTCCCAGGTGAAGGGTGGGGTCTCAGCGACCAGATGAGAAGATTTAATTTGTACAGAAGCAAGTTACGGCCACGAAAATTGCTCCACACGGCAGTCCAGCGCGAGCGTACATCGCCTACCACAAACTGGGCGCAGGCATGGAGACCCAGACTGCGACACCGCAGTCTGAGTGCGAGTGTGGCGTGCACCCCTCCGTGTTTTACCTTCTGGCCACACTTTTACTCACCAGGTAATTTATTATTTATTTAAAGTAGCAACTTAATTCTATTTCACTATCAGTTAAAGCTGATTAAAGATTGTAATTGCTCGTGTGAGATATTTAGACATTATATAGCTTTTATATTCGTTCTATTTGGCTTAATCGGAAAGGAATTATCAATTTTTTTTTACTTTAAAATCCATTAGTTTCATATTCACTACTTAAGTAGCTTTGTGTTAATGTTTTACGTAACAATAACTGTAGCTTTCGCATCTTTCGCTTCCTTTACTGTAATATTAATTAATATGTAGTATTTTTTTATAAATAAAAAAATTGGTTGCCTGTAAAGTCGGTATACGGGCGAAAGTTTTACGTGACTACGACTCTCTGTCTGTCTCTCTCGCTCTTAGGCGGGCTAACCATGCCCGAGTGGAAGGGACGCGTGCCTCTCACTCGCTCTCATTGTGAGCGCATAACGTGAGCGGAGCGTAACGCAGTTTCTTGAAGTGTCACCCGGCAAACCAATTTATAAGACGTTGTCACGTCAAAAACCTTTGAGTTATTTTAACGTACACTCTAAATACTTATGTACCAAGTAACATTCAAATAAAGCCTTCAATTTTAGCATGAGTATACACACAGACTATGTATACAAATAAACGATTACAATGTTACTCAGATAAACAAGAGTTGATCATCTTGTTCGCCCTGTAATCTACAACTACATTTTTACAATTAATCCAATGTTCTAACAATCACTCAACTAGACAGTCAGACCACGGCTTTAGCAATTTACGTATATCGCCTAACATAATATTAAGTCCGCCGCAACATGAGTCACGTGTAGGCAGACTGTGTTGATACTTATGTACAAAAAAAACAGAGGTAAATTCTACTAACAAACTTTCACTTTATTGTAATCGAATCGGAGTGAAATGCGATTTAGCTGTTTTCCTATTTTTCCATTTAGTTACCCGTTATTGACATAAAAGTTAAATATTGATTCTGATATTACGTTATATGGTAATATGTCGGTTTAGTTCCGATCCTACAGATTTAAATAGCTGAAGTTGGATTGGAATTGAATCAGAGTATCGCAACCGTTATAAATTATTAGTCTCCAGTATTATTACCCTTGCCCTTTTTGTTATTTTGCCCTTTTACTTATATTTACTCGGTGGTAGGGCTTTGTGCAAGCTCGTTTGGATAGGTACTACCCACCCACTCATCAGATATTCTACCGCAAAACAGCAGTACCTGTTATTGTTGTGTTCCAGTTTGAAGGGTGATTGAGACAGTCTATTTACAGGCACATGGAACAACATCTTAGTTCTCAAGGTTGGTGGTGCATTATGGGCGTTGGTGACTACTTATCATCAGGTGGCCCATATGCTCGTCCGCCTTCCTATACAAAAAATAAATATTTGCGAATCTATTTAACCGTTCGTCCCAATAAATTAGATCCTTAGACGATGTAACGAGTATCAAAGACCCTATCAGAGCGCCTTCAAATGATAAGTGATCTCGGTCTCCATTATTTAGGAGCAATTTGACAGAACAAACTGAAATATAATTGTCAAATGCATAGTATAAAAATATTTTATAGTTAGCGGACATTTTAATCATAGCGTTCTTAACTATAACTGTTTCGGTCTTCCATAAAGTAATTTTATTATTACGTATTTATTTATTTATGGTTTTTTAATCTTGACTATGATTTTTTAAAATTCAAATTCAGTTTTAACCATACATTACATACTCTTATATTACTCACTACATACTCTCATACTCTATATTTCCCTGAATAAATATTCTTTGTTTACTTGAAAAAAATCTATATTAATTCCTTGCGTTAAAAATATAGTTTTTATTGGAATACCGTTGAAATCAAAGCTTCATAGAAATAAAACTTAACTGTTAAAAAACAATCCGCGTTCTAGTGTTATGAATACAAGGACAGTTTTGTTTGTTATTATTTTTTAAGGTTTCTCGCTGTTACTGCTAATCCCATTGACGTTCAACTACGATATTATTACAACAATTTCACAATGAGTTTAATAATAATTGTCGGCCTCTTTAGTTGCGAGTGAAAGTTATAAAAAACCAATACATTTTCAATTACTTTTATATGTATAATAATGGTGAGTGAGTAAATACAAATTAATTCGTATTTGGGTGTCCTACAATTTGCCTAAATATTTCAGATTTTCATATATTAAAGATTACCGAATTTATTTAATATTATAATATTAATATACACAAATTTTATGTTCAAATCACATTCATACTCTTTTATATTTTATCAAATTAGTTGTCTAAGAAAGAAATTTCTTATATATAGTAGCTTTATATTAAAATTAAAATGGCGATTCAAAACTACCTGTAAGAGACTACTTGAATAAAGTACATTTTTGCTTTGATTTATGGTTGGAAATATAAATGTATTCATATACATTTATAAAAATGTACGCGAGAAATATTTTAAATGTACTTCGTTTACTTCTCATTATTTATTGAGGATTATCGATGTCTTTTGAAACGACTACGATGAATCATTATGACGCATTTTTTTTACATTTTCTTTGTATTACTATTACAATACACGGATATAATAATTATTGATTTTAATACAAAGTATATACCGCGCTATTTTATACTATATTATATGTCATTACCACTAACCATCATATGGAGTATTCATTTGCCTTCCCGGTAATAAAAAAAGTTATAAAAAAAAATATCCTGGCTATCGATGTTTAATAAACATTATATTATAACATTTTTTATATGCCCACAATTAACGGAACGACAGTCGTGTGCACAGATCATATAGGTACTAATATTATAAAGCTGAACAGTTTGTTTGTATAAAATTGATAATCACAGGGTCGACCGGTCCGGTTTAAAAAACCCTTTTTAAATTCCTTATTTATTGAGAAATGTTATGGACTACATAACATCACGCTGCGGTCCATGGGGGTGGAACAGTGACGTTTAACGTTGAAGCCGCAGCCTCTCCGATCCGTTCTGATGACGGCCATCGCAGTGGCTTAAGTGGGCAAGAATCCCACATAATTCGGACCCACACCCATGGGAGGCCGGGTCACTTTGTAAAAGTTATCACTTGAAGAGAATAACCAGGCATGTAGTACTGATTTTTAATGTGCTAAAATGGTTTTTTGAATAATTTATCTCATGCTCATGTAGGAAAAACAACGTGAGGAAACCTGTATGTGTAGACGAAATCAGCCACAATAGAGCAGCGTGATACAATGAGTTCAAACCTTCTCCTTAAAAGGGGGGGGAGGGTGCCTTAGTCCTGCTGGGGGACATTAACAGATTACTTTTTAAAGTTTTTGTATTAATACGATATTGTTAGTATCAGCAAATTAGTATTTACGACTCTACCGTCGTTACTGTTAACGATTATAGGTGTATTGATTGAATTTATTCGATAAAATCAAATATATTGTAATTATATCTCCGCAACGCCGCTGTTTCGCTCGTAAATTTCAATAAGCGTGCCTAACTTTTATGGAAACCTTTGAAAATAAAGGAACGAAATTTCCAATAATGAGAGATCAGCAGTTGTTTCATCACAATTATGTATCGCCACATTCGTTTTATTCATGTGTGTGTTCATGTCCGTTTTCAAATTTTCTTGTAGGTAGTAGAGATGGACCAGTAGTAAGAACGCGTGTATCTTAACCGATGATTGTGGGTTCAAGGTTCAGCACCACTAAATTTCATGTGCTTCATTTGTGATTATAATTCATCTCGTACTTGACGGTGCAGGAAAACATAGTGAGGAGACCTGCATCTGTTAAATTTAACTGAAATTCTGTCACATGTGTATTCTATTAACCCGCATTGGAGCAGCGTGGTGGATAAGCTCCAAAAAACTTCTCCTCAAAAAGACGAAAAGAGGCCTTAGCCCAGCTGTGGGACATTAATAGGCTGTTACTGTACAATAACGATTTTTCTCTGCAATTGTACCTTTTTATTAAAAATTTAACAGTAAAATTTACGTTATCCGAAATCAATAGTTTAACCAAAATATCTATAAATTGAATAATGTTCTTTTTTACTTCGACACAATTATACTATACTTTACAAATATATTAGAAAAGAATTACAACTTAAGTTTCCAAACAAAACGAAAGCTGTTCTACATTCTGTAAGTGTTAACTGTTCTATTAAGTGTTTGTGACTATGCAAATACAACCCAACCCATTCGTGATCATTAAATAAGCAAACTAATGCTACGACAGTATTCTATCGAGGATATTAATGTGCTGTCCGGCTGACAGGCGAGTGAAAATTAAAATAATATTTTTACGCCGCAACAAAATCTCTGAAAATATGAGACTTTTTGTTTGTTGGTTGATAATGTTGTTGTTTAGTTGTTGATGATATATAACTAATTAACTTGTTAGTAGAGCTTTGTGCAAGCCTTTACTCGTCTTGAGGTATTCTACCGTTAAACTCCAATAATGTTTTCAATATGAAAAACAAATCATGTTTTGTTTTCATTTACTATTCATCTACCAATATTAATCCTGGGTAATTACTCAAGGTTAATTAACCTTGGGTATATTTGCTCCCACGAGGGGCGGGATAAAAACTGATTCACCTACAACTCTTTCCGTGCCTAAACTATAAAATATATATGTATATATATATATATATATGTATACATATATATTTTATAGTTTAGGCACGGAAAGAAACATATATATATATATATATATATATATATACGTATATAACAAATTTTCAATAATTAGGTCACAAAATACATTTACCCAAAGTAAATTAGACGTAAAAGGTATAATTATGTAGAACAATACGGCAGAAACTAATGAAGCCAACGTTTATAATGTAAAATGAACTGGACCATAATTACTTATTTAATGAAACATTAAAGGTTAAAGGTCTGCTGTTCTCTTGCTTATATAAAGATAGGTGGGGTATGTACTGAAATCCGACTAAGCTCGAGTTGGAAACATAATTATGATCTTTTGGGGTAAAACACAAGTTCTTTTTTACATTAAAATTACTTAGGTTGTTAATATGACGATCTCACGTCAAGTGGTACTACCCATCAACACATAAGTAATAATAATCGTTAATCTACCTATTACCTTTTCAATGCACCATCAACCTTGGAAACTAATATGTTATGACCCTTTTACCTGAAATAACACTGGCTCACTCACCCTTCAAACAGGAACTTAGCAATATTTAAAGAATGGTTAATATTCCTTATTTGTCCGTGACCACTTACAATCAGGTGCTTCACTTCCCCGTCCGCCTAACAATATAATAAAATAAAAAATAAGAATGAAATATACTTGGATTAAAAAATCACGAGTCAATAAACATGTGTACTTCACAAATGATTCTATACTGATGGCTCAACGGTCTTGTAAAGAAAAATATTGATAAAACATCGTCGACATTTCTGAAAAACAATCAGCCTGACGGTCACGCGAGCTGGCCTAATTGCTTCCAATAAACCATTATACCGAATAAAACATGATTATGTACTAGATAACCAGTGCAATACCTACTACATAAATGTTAATTACAAATTGCAATACTCTACTGGCTGTCGTTGCGTTTGGACTGAATTACCACCTACCATCAAGTAGAGTAGGTAGTAGTGGAGTGGAGAAGAGTAATTTACCTTCCCCGCAATTACAAAGATAAAAAAATTATATAATAAAAAATGAGTCGACGATTTTTGTTTTGTAAAAAAGTAAGAACACTTATTCACTTCGTTTCAGAAATGTTAACTATTATTAATAGTAGATAAAAACCATATGGGTGTAAATTTTCATTATTAGGAAAAAATCACAAAGCAAATGTCTTACTTTGAATTATTCACAGCTATTTAAAATAATTATGTAACGATTCATTTTGCTTGCGATAGTAGAGTCGTCTACGAGACGTGACTCAGTAGTATTCATGTATAAAACATCCGTAGGCGAAGCTAGTCAAACGTTATACTGTAATTTTTATTATAATTAAAAATAAGTTAGCTTGTAATAAAGAAATGCAAATAATACCTTACAACTATTCATTCTTTGTAACACTAACACGATAAGTGACTGTTATTCATATATTCTATATCGTATTTGTTAAATATAGGAACTGGACGTTTTTCATTCGCAATTAACCCACCCACTCACACACCCACGAACTATCCATAAACCTTTTCTTCTTTATGTACTTCCTTTGTACACAATAGTCACATCTAACTAATTCTTCGTTTTACATCGATTTATTGTCAGTCTAGCCTGTGAAATTACAAAATATAAAATTGTCAGTACTTCAGATAAAAAAACTTAAATCCAAATAATATTCATGTAAAAGGCAGTTTGTGTATCATGCTTTCACGCCAAACTTTCAAACAAAAAATAAAACGAGCTAAATACAAAGTCGTTCCTAGAATTTTGTACATCAAAGTCACTATCCACAATATTTCGCGAGCACTTTTCATATTTATTTACTTCAATACAGTTATTAAACTATATGTAGGTATACACAAAGTATAAAATATTTCTCAAAAAAGATCAAAGGAATAAAAACCTTGGCATAAAAATAAGAATGGACAACAAAAGCGTCTGTGTTTTCAATTCCGAAAACGCCTATTTCAAGTGACTTGCTTTGTGATTCAAAGGCTTTCTAAAGGTGTAATGTATATAGCAGTACCAACACAAGTCTGGCTCATTTAATATATATTTTTCCCACTATTTCTTTACTCAATTTTTAAATATTTTCTTCTACCCCTTTTTAAAGTAAACTATAAATACTATAGGCACAAAACTTTTAAAACAAGTTTGTCATTTTTTTATAATTCATCGTCCTCATATATTTCATTGGCAATGCCTACGAGCAAAATTGGCAACTAACCCAGAAAACTTTGAAAAAAGTTACACTGATAAAATACTTCATTTAAAATTTACTTTCAACATAAATATACGTTTGTGTATAACGTATGTAGAATTTACTTTTAAGCTACATGTACTTACACAATATGTAGACTTTCTATATATAAAATGATAATTATATTTATGCCTTGACGCTAAATACGTTATTTACACGTTAATATTAACCAAAGAAAAAAATCCATATAAGTTAATACAAATGGTTATAGAACAAAAAATTCTAGAAACGTGTATTTCATAAACGCTCAACCTTTTATGGAAAAGTTTACTAGGTGAAGTCGTTTTAACCGACAGACGCTTTTATTAGTCGGATTACTGAAGGTCGCATTTCGTTAGTGAGTAAAATGGTTGCTATTTGAGACAATAGAATCATAAATAAATTATATACGATAGATGCTAATGAATTAATCCTTTATGACATTTTTAAAGGATTATTTATATCATAAATTGTTACTATAGTTAATGTCTCGCTTCTGAGAGAAGGGCCAATTCCTTACGGTCATTCCCGAGACGCGAAGAAATCGGAGCCTAACTCAAAATAATAACATAAGTGACAATCGCAACATGAATAGAAAATCGTTTTATTATATCTATATTTAATCTTTTATTGTACACTCGATACATGAAAGAAATACAGAAGTACTTATTATATAGCTACACGTTTGTTACAATAAAATATATCGCTCAATTTCTATCTGACAAACTTAGGGATACAAATTTATAATAAAATTTGTGTGGTCCGGGAACCCCGTCAGGAATGAAGTTCTTGGCGATATTTTTTCGACTCAAGACGTGTTTTTAAATGTATATTTTATTTGATTATATTACTGTATTTTTGTACCACCAAAAATTAACAATTTTTATAATAATTATAAGGAATTTACTTATATTAATTTAGTAATTTACCCCTCCAATTAAACGAAGTTTTGATGGAAATTGTGATAATGGCCCAATCTGGGATTTGCGTGCGGCGCATAAGCCGCAGCGCTATTGTTCTAATATGGTTTTGTATTTTATATTTTTGATGTATTTTATATTCTTTAGAACTTTAGGAAAGTATTTTAATTAAAATTGATTCTTATGATTGAATTTGGTACATTTAATTATTAATAAAATGATAGTCGCATTAAACAGTTCACGCTCGATAATCAAATAATCGGCATAAGTCCTACCTCCAGAAGCGCTCGCGCAGTACTGAATTCGAACGCCCAACGCCCAACCAACGCAAATTTTGTAGAACTTGGTAGGCACAGTATGAACGCTATAGTTATATGACGTTACCTTGGGCCACTGCCATTTCACTCTACTGTAAGCCGCGTAAAAGAACTTCGTTCCAATAATATGTAATTTAACATATATTCACACACCTATAATATATAAAGTCTATAAAATAGTGTTAAAATTTATAAAAGACAGGCTTTCACTTAATTAAAAAAATTGGTTGCCTGTAAAGTCGGTATACGGGCGAAAGTTTTACGTGACAACGACTTTGAGTGGTAAAATAATTTTAATGTGAATATTCATTCGTATAGTAGAAAGAAGGATGAAATAATAGTAACAATTTAAAACATTTATTTATACAAAGAATTATATTTAAAACATTAATTTATACAAAGAATCTCGCACTGAATTTCATATTAACAAAATTTTATTTTTACCTTTACACATACATACGTATTTATACTTAGAAGGGACGCGTGCCTTTCACTTTTTATGTCTGTCTCTCTCGCTCTTAGGCGGGCTAACCATGCCCGAGTGGAAGGGACGCGTGCCTCTCACTCACTCTCATTGTGAGCGCATAACGTGAGCGGAGCGTAACGCAGTTTCTTGAAGTGTCACCCGGCAAACCAATTTATAAGACGTTGTCACGTCAATATTTAGGTTTTAGTACACTTTATATACACCTTAACAAATTGGATCTTCAAACAATAAGATAAGGTGATATTGAGTAACTTAAAAATCTATGTGTAATGAAAAATATATAACTTGTACAAAATTAAATATAGTGATTGCCTTACGTCTGCAGTCCGCTACGACTTCTATTACCCTAATCAAATGTATATACGTAGCTAATCTATACGTAGATAACTCGACCTAGAATCCCAGTTGTTGATTATATCTGGATTCTAGCGAGTCTACCGAGCACTTCGTCATACAAAATGAGATCACGTTTGACCCCAATCATGTCTGATTTACATAGTGAACGATACCCACTAACTTCGTCATGCTAACCGCATTTATTTTCTATATATTTTTTTAAAACATAAGCCCGTTTCCTGCTGAAAATGTCTGGTTAACCTAGAACTATAACCTTCAACTTCATGTTGCTTACCACGTTCAATTTGTAAACTTAAAGCTCTGTTTTTGCTGAAAATTGAGTTGAAGACTAAAAAAATAAATTATATCTTCTTACTTTTAGCCCAGGCCCGGACTTAGAGATTCAAGACCCTTAGGCAAATTTGACATTGGAGGCCCTTCATTCGGTCACATAACTCGGCTGTGAGGCCCCTAGGCCGGTGCCTTGTAGTCCTAGGCAAATATCTGGGGCTGATTATGCTCATATTCATGACATTCAAACAAACATTAGAAATACAATTTAAATTTTAAAACTTTAAAGTTGTGCACTGAAAAAGGTGTTCTAGTTCCCTTATCGGCAAAACTTCCGAGTTTCACAAAACTTCGTATTCAAAAGACGCCTCAAGGGAAGAAAATATGTCGAGGCGGAATCCACTTTCCAAATGAGATTTTCCATTGAAATAAAACGCTATTATGAGAGGAATAATAAAATCGTGAGACTGGGCCTCTTCCGACGAGACGTGCCGGCGCCGCTTCACAATCGATGGTCTGTGCATGGGTAATAAACTACGTTTTATTCAGAACACGATGACGAAAAATTATATTTCGGAAATCACACTAATAGAAAAATATTGAAAATGAAAAAAAATATCAAAATTTATCGTTATTAGTGTGTTTATGTAGAAAGGATGAGTGAGTTCTATTCCACGTGTAAAAGATATAAAATTTTGACGTAATCAAAAGCAACGAATTAACTATGATTAAATTGACTTATGTCTGTTCCAAAAAAATCGGCAAAATTTCCTTTTAAATGACACTTGATGTGTCCCAGTTTAGTTGGTATAGTTTCCTTCTAATATGTACTAAAATAGTAATCTATTGCCAAAGCTAGTAATTTATTAATTATACCAATGCAAGTTTGTGATGAGTTTGTAATAAACATTTGGCAAACATTTCATCCGACACGCGCAGTTTTCTTCACGACTTTCCTTCGTCACTGAACACGATATACATACATATATTTCTAGGTTTTTTTTCTGATTAAAACTATGTCTTCTATATAACTATTTATTACTCAATATTTATTCAGATAAATAATATTGGAGCGATTATTTAAATCTTTTTTAAAATAGGCACCTAGCAAATAATATACCAATTTCTGCCACAATGTCAACATAGAATAATATAATAGAGAAAGAATGTTGTATACAAATACAATAAAACGCCTGATTTGTGTTTACGTGGCATTAAAACGATGTTAGGAAACAGACCGTAATTTTACCGAAAGTGTCTATTCGACTGTTTTTACGAGCTATGGGCTTTAAGAAACAGAAGGCTCGAATCAAGATATAAAAAAGGTTAGTCTGTAAGACAATGTTTTCTGCCTCTGTTAAAAAAATAACAACACGATTCGCATTTAAAGTGATCGGTTAATCATAATATAAAATATATTTATATTAAACAGTTATTTTAAAATTATATTAAATAGCTGATAATAAAATTGCTGCAAACGAATCAGAGATAAGTTTATTCACGAATTTGAGGATATGTTAAAAAGTGAAGTGACTATACTAAACTGCCTTATGTCGGTACGGTATAAAGCTTTTAATATATTTTATATTACTATATTCGTTTATTATTAATTACTTTAAAAAAATCATACGAACAAAAGAGGTGAGGCGAATGATTGTTTTATATAGTACTTGTATTAGCACTGAATACCAGACGGAGAGATCGCTTGACGTGAGCGTGGTTATATGTATGTACCAATACAATTTGAATTTCTCATCATAATACATACGTTATAGCTTACACAGGGATATAGACTAATGCAGCGTGTTATAGTATGCTGACATATTATATTATCACGCGTTAATTAGTTATTTATAACGTTTTCGTTCTAATTTTAAATATTTTGTTAAAAATATATTAATATAAAAAACATATTCGACTCCAGAGGCCCTTGCCAAGTTGACATTCTACAATCGTAAACGCTAATAGAAAACTAAACAAATGTATGAAAATGACATCTCTCAACGATAAGTCACGTGGTCATTCTCATACAATTTTTAGTTTTCAATTTGCGTTTACAATTGTAGAATATCAACTTGGCTAGAGCCACTTATTACATAAATGATAAATAACATTGTATTTAATTAACATAATTTTGTAATTTTATTGATTATAAAGAAGAAAAGAAAGAGTAAAACTAGTGCGTTCTGTTCTGATTTTTTCCGGTTTTGATTATTCTCGGATCATTTAAAAATCTATCTCTTTATTGAACGACCACGCGAATGCAGTCGCAGGCAATGTGTAAGTATATAATACATATGTAGGTATACAAGTTTTGTTTAGTTTCCATTTTCTCTCCGCTTCTCTGATATTGCATTCAAGTTACTTACAATACACTTTCTAAGGTGTTGCATTATGCTCGGCGTATCTTTATCATCGCTCTGTAAAATAGGTACACTTGAATAAATTTCATACATTTACATATATTGCAATGTTGCAAATCATCTGCAGAAACCACTCTCGTTTATGATTAAATTGTAATTTTCTATATGAAATTATGTTATAATTTATGTTGTTGTTAAATAAATTTAAATCTTGACTCGTCTTCAACTTTGAAAAATACATTACCGCTGTAGGTAGGGTATTTCTTGTGCTTAAATTTTGTTGTTAAAATTTCATGGTCAGCGTTAATGGAAAACATCGTAAAGAGACTTCTACATATAAGATATTATTAATTTGTTCAAAAAGTTCTTCATAGTGATGTAATGTTTTATCATTTATATAAATAATTTTAAATGTATTTATTCGAATCTATGTAGTAGTTTTCGCCCGCGCATTACTGGAGAGGGTGAAGGCATGGCGGCAGTTTTTAGATTTTAAAAAAGTAGCCTATGTCCTTCTTTGTGGTTCAAGCTTCCTTCTACAAAATTTAACATAATCGTTTCAATCGTTTAGCCTTGTTAGCGTAACAGACATAGTTACTTCCCCATTTATAATATAAGAATAGATTATATATAGGTATATAGGTAACAAACCATGAAATCAGTTGCTAATATTTCTTACTAACTAATCGTCCCGGCTTATGATAAGCGTAACATCCGTTCTTCTTCTTCAAGTAACTGTGATAAATTTCAAGTCAATCGGGAGAATAGTTTAGGAGCTCTCGTGGTTAGTTGTATTTCGCTTATTTACCTATATATTACATTAATAATAATATTGTTTGTTGTAGTTGCTCCACTGCTATGCTCTGCGCGGCCATCATGACAGAGCATTGGGAACACGTGTCCTGGGAGAAGGCTGCCCTCGCGGCGCTCGCAAATGCTTCCAACACCGCATTGCAGTGGCTTTTAGACGAGAAAGTTGTTAAGGTAATCTAATATGTTCTTATATATTTTATACCCAAAGCCTTTTTAAGACATAATTTCTACGAAAGAGGTTACTTAAACTGAAAAGGACATTTATCAAGATCACGTCCACAGACTAATGCTTTTGAATCCTAGTAATCTATAAATATAACACTAAAGGTCTAAAGATATACAATTTTGTATATCCTTAGTTAGACCTTTAGTGTTATATTAGTCCAAGAATTTTAGACATTCGCTGTGCATAAAATCCCGCTACTCGATTTTTTGATTGGATTATGTTAGGGGGTGCCCCCTAAGTATAAAACCGAGTTGTTGGGATCCTGTGACCTTAAATTTCCTATAATTTTTGTATTAAACTTTTATTAAACGGTGGCTGGCTAAAACTCAGCACCTATTGATTTCACAAGAAAGTATTTTATACAAAAATTGTAGAAAATTCTGTAGGAATTTTATGCGGAGCGAACGCGTTTTTGGTGCTAAAACTCCTGGAGTATATAATATGTATTTTGCAACGCGTGAGTGGGTGAGATGATCTGTAAATTACATTTATGTATCATGTCCTCCTGATCGATTTCGCCTACAGCTGCAAATCTCAAGGGAGACTAGCCAACTGCGCGATTGTAGTACATATTATACTACAATCACAGCTGCACTCTCTTTTCTCTATATCCTCATAATCCGATGGGACGACAAATCCGATACTACCGGAGAGAAATAAGACGCAGAACCAAAATACGTATACGTGTATAGTACGTGTTTTCCGAGGCACGAGACTTAACATTCCAACTTCTAAACTTCGGACTGCTACTTCGAGTTTCTTGACTGAAAACTCATTTAAAAACTTAATGGTCCGACTTTATGGTCTCAATCACTAGATTAACAAGACGGTAAAATTATGTGGTGATTTTAGAACATAAACATTTTGACTAAATTCTACCATAACTGTTGTATCACATTATTTCACTAGTGAAGTAGTGAAACATTCCACTGTATGTTCAACTTATTTAAAACGTTTTCATATAAAGTATGATAAGATATCTTACAACACAATTAAGCTAAATGCTTTGTATTATTCTCTTCTATTTAACTTCGCTTTTATTAAATAAAATATAACGGAACCACAATATACTTTCGTAATTCGTTGGACATAAGTACAATATTTAGATTAAAATTCCACTGTTTGCTCTATGACTTTCAATCTTACTAAATTTATCTAGAATCAATAATTGCTATTTAACTAGTTTGTATATTATTTTTTATAAACAAAAATTGCGTTACAAAACTGTGTGGAATATGTAAAAAATGTCATAAAAATAAGTATATATGTTTAATTGGCACTTTATGAATACGTATTATGACATCATGAGAGCATTTTTGTGTTGGAAAAGCACAAGTACATACGTCATACATCAATTTCGTTTCGAGTTTGCTTTATCAAAGTAAATCGAAAAAAGCGTGCTTTATTTCGTTTGTGAACCAATGTTTATTATTTGTCGCGTCGATCCATTTTTCTTAAAGGCATTTTATTAAAATGTATTTTTATAAAATTTCATAAGAATTCCAACAAAAAATACAAAACGCTGCATATATTATGAAAGGAATATATAATATCACGCTACGACCCACGACAGTGGAGCAGTAAGGTATAACGTGATTGAAACAAACACATATATGTATAGCTACAATATAATATTTTTCGCAAGCGACTTTGCTCGCGTATTGAGGGGGGGGGGGCACGGGTATAAAACAGTAGCATTGGCCTGATGCTCTACAAAGTCGGTTACGTGGTATAACCAGGGCCGGATTAACCACGTAGGCCCCGCAGGGGAAAGTTATGAGTAATCTGGCACAGGTTTAGCCGTGATAGAGTAACACACAGATTCGCATTTGTAATATTCGTATAGATTGTTTTAAAAAAAAGACGCTTAGGAAGAGGCCTAAATATTTATATATTCGTTTATAGTCCTGAATTGTGATTAATGATGAAAAAAATAATGTATTGACTTTCATATTCTATACCCAATAATACACTGATATTATTAACGTATACATACATATAAAGTATATAAGATAAGGGCCTCCAGACCGATTTCGGTCACGGCGGCCAATCTCGAGAGATTAGCCAACTGCGCAGGAGATATTATAGTGCACAAGTATGTGCGCAAACACAAGATGGCAATCCGACACGACCGGAAAGAGTTCAGGCGCAGGATCAACGGCTTAACGTGCTTTCGTGCACAGACTTCCAACTTCCAGACTCCAGGCTGCTACTGAGAATTTTTCTGTCAGAAAAACCCAATAACTATTTATCGGCCCGATCTGGTAATTAAACCCAGGACCACCGAATCTGCGGCCTTATATCTAGCCACTAGACCAACGAGGCAGTCATATAAAGTTCCTACTATATTATATACAAGTACTTATCACTTTAATTACATATTTCTAATATCTACATTTACTATTTAGGTAGAATAATGAATATTGTTATTATGTTTCAAGTCTCCAACTATATTCATCATACTTTTAAATATAACCACAATATTTTTTTGTTAATTAATCAGTCCTAGTGCCGCAGGTCTTAATCCGGCGTAACAAAATAATTACTTCGCTAATTGGACAAACAAAAACTGTTTGAAATTTACCCTCTGATGAAAATATTGCGCAGTTTCATTTGCGACGAAAATTTTATGACGAGGTTTTTAAAAATAACAAATAAGTATATCATATATTCGTAACGTAATTAAGATATTAGTTGTATAAATGTGCATTAAAAAAACTTGTTTTTAGTTAATGAATATTTTACATCTTTTTATATGTAACTAGGTGACGCCCGCGGCTTCGCTCTCTTGTAATGATGAAGCAGGGTCCTTCCTAGAACTTAAAGCATGCTTCATGCCATATTCATAGAAAGCGGTTTAGTTGTTTAGCCGTAAAAGCGTAACAGATAAACAAACAGAACTTCGATATTATAATGTAAATATAGATTACACATTGCTTGCATTTTGTTAGCCTTAGCCATTTACTTGGTGGTAGGGCTTTGTGCAAGCTCGTCTGGGTGGGTACCACCCACTCATCAGATATTCTACCGCAAAACAGCAGTACGTGGTATTGTTGTGTTCCGGTTTGAAGGGTGAGTGAGTCAGTGTAGTGTAGTGTAGAGGCCTACCTTTGCTATGAAGAAAATAGATAATATTGCTTCCGTCTTCATAATTCAAGTTTGGTAATACAAACAGTAGTACCAGGCAGCGTGACAATCTAATTAATGTTAGGATTATAATGACGTATAGGTATACCAAGCTCTATAAAAGTTTACTTAAACTTATTTGTTTCGAGAGCGGAAAGTGGTTATGAATAATTATCGACTGTAACATTTTTATTGGAACAAAACAAGCTTGACATTTAGTTCTTAAAGATTTTTTCTATTTAGATTTCGATAAAAACAAAATAACGGCTACATAGACTGACATTTCAATTAAGCAATCCCATTTTATCCATTTGCTTCGAAGTAACGACGAGCGTATTTCAAGGAAATAGAAACTTGAAGAAAAGAACATAGTGACATTTAAATTCAACAAACCTTAAATCCCATCCCATTTCATTTTAGTCGGCAACCTATTATTAATATTAGATAAGCCAAATTATATAATATTTCAAACAATTTATCGATATAAATCGAATTATTATGATAATTATGAAAAATTGATTTAATTTAATACTCTGTAACGCTTTTAATAATTGCGATATACCTAAAGAAATATATGCCATCGAAATAATTTGATATGTTAGATTGTTTTACAATTGGAAATAAAATTTTAACAGATCTTAAATAATTATAAACATAATGTTTACATTATATTTCAAGATATATTGTTTTTTTTTACTAGAAATAAATCAGCCTTGTACCCATCTGAAGTAGGTACGTCATTATTGCTGACTCGCGATTTCATTCCCCAAGTGCGTTTTCTCGTTCAAAGATACAATTTTAAGAGCAATTGCGAAACCGAAGCGTCTTCTTTTCACAATCGTATTTTTTATTATTTGACATCTTACTTTAAAAATAAATAATTATTTTAGCAAATATGAAATATAAAAGCTTATAAATCAGGGTTTTTTTTAATGCATCTAAATATGTTAACAATAACTTAATATTCATATGAATATCAGCAAAATTAACTAATAACGTACTTAGTTCTGACTCAATTTAGCTACTTTGGTCAAATCGAACTGACAAACTGCGCAAAGGAGTATATTATTAGTAGCTAGGCGACCGAGCTTCACATGACTTGAATAATAAGTTTTTTTCAGGCAAGACACCTTATATAGATAAACTTAAAAATCCAATTATTCTCGGAATACAGAGACAAATCGTTGAAACCGTTAAAATATATAATATATATAAATAAAAACTCATTTAATGTTAAAAAAATAGTACACTGTGTGCGGCGTGCGCGAACACTGTGTTAAGTGTTTCGACTTAAAAGTTAAAAGCCCTAGCCAAACCTCTGTCTCATAGCCACTAATGCCACGTTTCAATCAAAAATACAGTTTACGAAACGAATATCTACTAAACAAAACAAAAAAAAAAAAAACAAAAACTAAATATAATTTACTTTCATATAAAACATTTCAGTATGTTGCTATTTAATTATTAAAATAACATCACGTAAGTTAAGTTTTTACATATTAACGATATGAAACTTTGTAACCATATTTGACGAACCTTGAGTTGTGTGTCCTTAGCACGCGATATTAGAATGACATAAAAAAAAAACAAAAAGGAACATCATCAATCAAATAGTCGCAGCTGTGATTTAGTGTAATAAAAAATCATAGTATATAATTAAGGTTTCAAAATTAAAAATAATGTAATACTTAAGTATCTTTAAAAAAGGAATTAATTTATTAACACAAATAATAAAGAATGCAATGTTTATTTTAATTTTTTCTCTGGGGTAATGCAGCCGACATAAATACGATTTTTGTACTGCAGAAGAGGGCTATTCGTGCAATTTATAACCTGGGCCCGAAAGATTCATTAAGATGTAAATTTAAAGAAATTAAAATAATGACTGTCGCTTCTCAATATATATTTGATAATGTTATGTATGTCCGCAAAAACTTAAAAGATTTTCCCAGAAATTGTGACGTACATACTGTTAACACCAGGAACAAGTATAAACTTACAACCACTGTTACTAGATTACACAGGGTTAGTAGGTCTTTTATGGGACAATGTATACGTTTTTACAACAGGATCCCAGAAAGCGTTCAAAAATATTCTATTGTGAAATTTAAAAGAGTTGTTAAGGAACGCTTGTGTGCTAAAGGATATTATACAATCAATGACTTTTTAGATGATTGCACACCTTGGGAATGAAACGATCGCCTCCACGTTTCAATTAAAGAAGAATATTATTATTGTATTGTTATTATATATTATATAAATATTGTAAAAAATGAGATGAAAAAAAAAAAAAAACCCGCTGAGTTTCTTTCGCCGGTTCTTCTCAGGTCTGAGGTGTTTATTTCCGAACCGGTGGTAGACTTATGACAATCAATAAGTAAGTGTAACACTTCTACATTGAATAAAGATATTTGAATTTGAATTTGAATTTAATAAGTACTTAAATATTCACGTCGATATCTACTTTTCTAAATGTCCTTAACGAAGCACTATCGCTTTTTACTCGATGCATCAACAATAGGGTAAATTATGGTATTTGCTATTAAAATTATATCGGTATCAGCTACTCGTATTAAGATTATTCTCCTAAAGTAAAACAGTACATTAAATTTTTATATAAATTAATAGCTGATACATTAACTGATATATTAACAAAGTTTTTTATGTACGAAGGAAAAAACATCAAAAAGATCGCAAGCAAAAATATACATACATCACTGAACACGCAGTGCATATACAAATCGGTGTTTCTTGAAACTTTCATAACTTTTTATTAAATGAAAATATCGCAATCATTTTTTTATAAGGGCCAAATGTCTAAGAAATAAAATTTAGAAAATTTAATTGAAATCTATCCAGTAGTTTTTCCGTGATAAGCGCACAACCGCAGACCTCTATCATTTTATTTATATAGATATATAGATTTATTTATTATAAATTATATAAAAACTTCATGTAGGTATTGTTTTACTTTTGCTTTGTATATAAATTATTTTCTGCCTTGTTTATTCTTACCTCCTTCTATTTACTTTTACTTGGTGGTAGAGCTTTGAGCAAGCTCGTCTGGGTAGGTACCACTTACTCATCAGATATTCTACCGCAAAACGCAGTACTTTGTATTGTTGTGTTTCGGTTTGAAGGGTGAGTGAATGTAATTACAGGCACAAGGGACATAACATCTATACGTCTACTTGAATTTTATAATATAAAACTAATTGATATTGTACCTACACCATAAATATGTATTACAAATAATCTCCACTAGATTCAGGGTTTCTGGAAGAGATCTCTTGTTAGAGATAAGTTATCCCTTTGTACACATTTTTCATTTATATAATTTTCTGTATACTCTGTTGGTACATAAATAAATAAATAAATAAATAAACATCTTAGTTCCCAAGGTTAGTAGCGCATTAGCGATGTAAGCGATAGTTAACATTTCTCGCAATGCCAGTGTGCCCATATGCTCGTCCGCCTACATATAAAATAATAATATATAGGTATAGTGTATTTGTGTTTATAAAATAAAATCCATATGTGAACTTTGGACTTTTGACTTAATCAGTCACTCATAATCAACAAATCGCTATTTATTTACTACATTTTATTCGCTTTACCAGATGAAATAAATATAAAGTTTATTCAAACTAGATTTCTTATTGCATATTTAACTTCAAAAGTCGTATTCGTATCGTAAAAAGTCGGAAAAGATTATGAACGGTTAATTAAACAGGTTTGCAAATTAAATTCAAAAACCAGACGTTATAGTGTTACCTGAAAAGCACGACTTGACTGATTTAAGCGCTCAGATTATAAAATGTTACCTTGACCTAGAATAATTGTGGACAGTTTTATACACAGAAATGCATTCAATAAAAAATGTATTATTTTTAATGAGGCTTAAGTGTACAATTTCTGCTCAAAGAAATGGGGTTTGCATAGAATGCGAATTTGAATTATTGTAATTATCAAATTTTGTATAGACGTGGAACGTTACTCGAAATGTTGTAAGAACAGCGTGTCGAATTTTATTGTTTCACTAGTAAAACCCGTTTTCAGCTTTTGACGAAAGATTTTTGTTTATTGTATAGGAAGGAGGACGAGCATACGGGCCACCTGATGGTAAGTGTGACCAACGCCCACAGACAATGGCATTGTAAGAAATGTTAACCAACGCTGACATCGCCAATGCACCACCAACCTTGGGAACTAAGATATTATGTCCCTTGTGGCTGTAATTACACTGACTCACTCACCCTTCAAACCGGAACACAACAATACCAAGTACTGCTGTTTTGCGGTAGAATATCTGATGAGTGGATTGTACCTACACAGACGAGCTTGCACAAACCTCTACCATCAAGTAAAGTTCTTCAAAATTTATCATTTTATCATTTTAACACGTCTATTTGAATTATACATATGAAATACTTGTTTAAAATATTTGGTAGCAGCAATATTTAAAAAAATGATTGTTTTGACTTCGATAACTCGCAAATAGTCATATTAATTTAAAAAGAGTAGGTACGATATTTTGAAGTTACAGTCAGACACTTCAATATTATTTATTTGTATAGTATTCCGATTCAATTACAACAAAATAAAAATCATACTGTTCCAAATGGAACAAACTTCAATATAAAACTATATTCGTTACATAAGAGTAGAAAAAAGTTATAAAAGCTGACATTTCAGTTTTCCTCCCGCGAGATTCGGATCACGTGACACGGACAGGAACTTCGCTGCTATGAACTTTACATGAAAAGTCATAAAGTATATTCCATTCATAAAATTTTGATGACTACGATAGACGAAATCGTTTTCATTATTCTTATGTTTCATCAAAATCACCTTTTATGTTTAAAATGTTTTGTTTGGAAGTAAAATATTTAACGAGTTGAGTATATAATACACTGTTAGTCCTTGGCCCTATAACTATATAATTGACTAGCTGTGACCCGCGGTTTCACCCTCGTATAATTAAAAAAAATATAATGCATAAAAATCTGCCTATAACCTTCCTCGATAAAAGGACTATACAACACAAAAATATTTTCTAAATTCGAACCAATAGTTCCTGAGATTAGCCGGATCAAACAAAAAAAGTGCCCGAGCAACAAAGCGCGGTTTAGATTGTATTGACATACACTTCCGATCTTACGCCATGAATGACAGAAAGACATAGGAAACCTACAATAACGGTTGTTCCATATTCAACCTTATTTCCTTAGCAATAAGTTATGATTGGACCATGCTAATTTGAAATAACCTCACAAACATCATTGTGTTTTTAATTTTCGGGCCGTTTTTGAAGCGCTTACCGGTAATCTAGTACATTATTGATCGAAGCCTAGCATAGAATAAAGAAAACTATACTCAGAAATTTGATAAATTCTGCTATAAGACTTTGTGGGTTTGTAGATATATCTTTTTCAAGCACGCTGTTCAAATGAGACAGCATCACTCAGAGAAACTTCTTGTAGTTGCACGTTTAGAATTTTAATGGCCTTCTTCAAATTAAAACGGGACTATTTAAAAAAAAAAAAGAGTTTGTGTACTTATTATGTACACGCGTTAGAAGTTATACTTCTTTGGCGTATGGAAAAAAATAACTAAAATGCAGTAGTGATTAACGATAAATATTAAAATTGATAAAAAAGATTTTATTTAAATAAAAAAGGTTTTATTAACGTAATAAAAATACTAGAATATACAACTTGAACATAGTTATCGATTTTCATGCCACCTAGAACTAACTTCACGTTGTAGAATTCAGGTGTTTAATGAGCGGTTAAGCAGACAGCTTCATACTGTTAATTTTGTGTCACAGATGCGCGAGCATCTTAAAATTTCACTCTCATCATTTTTTCATAACGCGCCTAAAGAAGTATAACTTCAAAAAAAAAAACATTTTTATAAAAAAAACTACTCATTCAAAATATATAAGTATACATTATATAATTGAAAGAATATGTCGTATGAAATTATGCCAAGGCGTAATCATTTTTAAAATTTATGAAACAACATATAAAAACCACTGATAAAACCTTTTTATTACTTCTAAAATCTTCTCTCTCGAAGGAAAGCTTTTATTGAAGTCGTGTTAGGTAACTGTGTCATTAATCAAAGTCAATATTTCCAAGACATTCTTTAAGGCTCGCGAAATTTGAGTTAAACAAATTACGTCGCAAACTTAAATTAATTTTTGCCTTTCAGTTTACGTAACACGGCCTTAAATGTTTAAATCCAGGGCTAATTAGGTAATAAGATTTTAATGAAAATACATCTAACAGAATTGTTTATTATAACTATAAGTTAAGCAGATACAAAGTCCTTTATAATATTTACACAGATAACACAGCATCTAAAGATCTAGAGGGATTGCGGGTCAGTTTCGGCATTACCGCTATGGAACTTATATAGGCACGCATAGATTCGCGGATGATCATAGTAGTCTACGCGCAGCCAGAAAATGGATAGGTCCCTCCCTCCAATACTGGCGAGGCGACGAGAGCAGATATACTCTCTGACATAAACACACAACCCAGCCCGCGGTATAAAGGAAACATTCCTTTGTACCGCGGGTAGGAGGGATGAGGTATCAGCCGGAGAAGATAATATCTGGATCTCAGTACGAAAGAACAAGGCAAAAGGGAAAACTAGTCCACTACGCAGGAAATATTGTAGTACTACTGTCTGGGCTGCTTCTGATAATTTCTTGACAGTAAAACCCAATCAAATGGCCAGCTTAGGTATTATAACGTGGTGCTTGCCTAGATTTGATTGGTCTCAGGGCTCTTATTTGACTGCCTCGTTGGTCTAGTGGCTCAATGTAAGGCCCCTGATACGGTGGTCTTCGATTCAATTCCCAGGTCGGGCCAATTAAATGTTATTGAGATTTTCTGTAGAAATTTATCAGCAGCAGCCCGGAGTCTGGAAGTTGGAAGTGTGTACACTCCCGTGCCTCGGAAAGCACGTAAAGCCGTTGGTCCTGCGCCTGAACTCTTTCCGATCGTCTCGGACTGCCGTCGCATCGGGTTATGAGAGTAAAAGGAATACCTGTGTACCTGTGTTTGCGCACACACTTGTGCACTATAATATCTCCTACGCAGTTGGCTAATCTCTCTTGTGATTGGCCATTTCATTTTACATCTTACTAAACATAAGTCGATTGTATTGTATGCGTCATAATTTTGCACAATTACAAATAAAATTATAGTCCTATCGAACATTTCGAATAAAGAACGTAAAAGAAAATTATATGAAGGTCGATGATATAATTTCCAGAAGCAATACGAAGAAATTTTTACTTTAGCCTTGTAACTGAACTTGGCAACTAATAGTGCGATTTCCGTATCATTATATAGCTGTCGTTTCATTCCTATTTTCAATTGTTTTTAAACAATGAACTAGAATTTCTATTAAAGTTACTTCACATTTTTATAGGTCATTGAAAAGTTCATTAAAAATATGTACCAAGTATCTGTTATCTTGAAGTAATACAATCAACTGTTGGGTCATTTCAGCGCCATTTTGCTACTAGTTACTAATATGGAAAATGAAAATAGTTAATACATATTATTATTTTATCATTAATGACTTCAACCTGCAATTCCCAATGGCGGTCCGTAATTATAATTAAAACGTTAACAAACTCACTTTATACATATAATAATTATTATAATTGACGAATGCCACGAGCTTACTCCATTCGTACATGTATTTGTATCAATTACTTCGCTCCGCTATATAAACTTTGCAAAAAAAGAATTATATATAATGGTGCGCATTGAAAGAGTCGCTTTATTTATGTGTTTTTTTATTGATCTTCGTATATTATTTACAACAGTAACTGTATACTCTTTAATTTAGAGTTGTTATTACGTTTGACAATAGAATAGTCTAGAACGAAGTTTTAATTTATTACGAATAGAGTTGTGGGGGGCCTAGCAAAAGTAGCGATGACACTTTGACAATGTCGCCATACGTGCGACCTTTTAATAATCGCAATTTTAATAATATTAATTTAAATAAGTATTTTCTTAAAATATAAAATAATCAACAACGATGGGAACATAAACGTCGAGATCGTGGGTTCAAACCCGAGCAGGCACCACTGAATTATCATGCGCCTAATTTGTTTTTATAATTCACTCGTGCTTGACGGTGAAGGAAAACATCGTGAGGAAACCTGCATGTGTCAAATGTCACTGAAATTCTGCCACATGTGAATTTCACCAAACCGCATAGGAGCAGCGTGGTGGAATAAGCTCCAAAACCTTCTCCTCAAAAAAGGAGTAATACTAGTGTAAGATAATAATGCTAACCTGGCATTTACCCCCCTAAAAGTAAAACTACTTAGCTTTGCTTACCTAGGCCTCGAGGCTTACAATGCCTTGTTGCCTCTACATACATTAATCCGGCCCTGTTATCAAGCTGTGTAAATAAAAAAATATCAAAAGGCAACTTAAATGGAATTAAATAATTGTGTGTATTATACAAAGAATGTAAATCTGTATATAAAGAATGATTTCCAAGGTTTTAAAAAATCATTTAAAACCTTGGAAATCATTACTTGGTGGTAGGGCTTGTGTGGGCAAGCCTGTTGGATAGATACCATCCACTCATCATTTCATATTATTCTATCGCCAAGCAGCATTATTAAGGGAGTGAGCCAGCAGGCTATAAAGTCGTAGTTCCCAAGGTTGTAGCGCATTCTCGACTTAAGGAATGGTTAATATTTCTTACAATGCCAATGTCTGTGGGCGACGATGACAATTTATCATCAGGTGGAGCCCACTAGCCAATATGACATAAAATCAAAAACAAAGTGTCGAGTGTTTAATATGAAAAAAAATACATAATATATAGATAATATATAATTTTGTAACATAACTAATTGTAATCATGTTCACAAAATAATAGCTCCGAACTGTAAGAAGCCCCATTCGTACGCGGATTACAAAGAAACCTATTGTCCTAAGGCAGGAAGCGATCGAAAATTATGTTGCTACTAGATATATTTATCGTTAACATTAAAACTGTTCTCATACATATTGTTTTGATATATTAATAGTTTATACAGTTAAAACAATTGTTATTGGGTATGAAATGAAAAATTGCATACACATTTGTGCAATATGTATCTTTTAACTAGTTTATCAAGAGAATGGTTTTCGAGTAAGTAGAGAGAGTAGTTTTTTGGTGGTAGAGCTTTGTGCGAGCTCGTCTGGGTAGGTACCACCCACTCATCAGATATTCTACCGCATAACAGCAGTACTTGCTATTGTTGTGTTCCGGTATGAAGGGTGAGTGAGCCAGTGTAATTACAGGCACAAGGGACATAATATCTTAGTTCCCAAGGTTGGTGGCGCATTGGCAATGTAAGCGATGGTAACATCTCTTACAACGCCAATGTCTATGGGCGTTGGTGACCACTTACCATCAGGTGGCCCACATGCTCGTCCACTTTCCTATGCAATAAAAAAAATAAAAAATAAAAGAGTCTTTAATCGGCCAGGAGGATATTAAAAATTGTGCTTCTTATAGTTTCATAAGTTACTTTTTATAGGATATTGTTTGATATTAAATAACGTAGAGTGGAGTGATTGAGTGAATGGAACCTATTCGCTGAGAATGAAAACAATGAATAATCGAACATTGTATGATGATTATAAACATCAATGCCTTTTTCAATAAGCGTGAGAGCGGATATAACTTTTGAACTAAATGATTAATTTTTGCAAAAATGTAAACTTTGGCCGAATTCTACTAATTTATAACAATTACGATTCGGATTCGATCCCTATCCAAGTATGACTATTCTATATTTATTCGGATCGTAACCGAACTGATATGATGTTAACTTATACCGTTATCTCAAAACCAAACTTAATTGTTAACTTTTATGCCAATAGTCGAAAATTAAATTAAATAATAAGAAAACTGAGAAACGGCAACGACCACGTTTCGATTTAATTGCGATAAAGTGGCAATTTGTTAATAGAATTGGCCCCCTGCCTACTTCCCCGATAGTCAAATATTTTCTTTACGTTTTTTTTCTTCTTATAAATTTAAAATTAATTTAAATATATATATACTTTTTCTTTTAGATTGGAGATTCAAACACTCGAAAAGGTGGTGGCACGTTTTTAGTTCCCATGAACGGGGGTATTTGGACCATGTGTGTGTCTTTAGAAGGTAAACTTTAAAATATAGTGAATATATAATATACATTTAAAAGAAAATGGTTTTAAAAATGGAACTTAATTTATAGAGGAAGAAGTGTCAATATTGGCCAGAGCCGGATTTCCGACGGAGCCGCTGTGCACAAATTATTTGGCAGACGATGAAGATGAACAGAGAGGAGATTGGCAACATCGTGAGTGATCGTATTATATAGATTCTTTAGAGTAAGATTAGAACTTAAATATGATACTATTATTATAATTGCTTAAAATATTATAACTATACAAATATATATTTGGTATATACAAATATATAGATGAATATATTTGGACCAAGCACGTACGATTATGGATTTTATAATTGATGCTAAATTTTCTTCATCTTCATTCACTTTAATGAGCATATCAAGACAAATAAAACGTACAAGATGGAGTGTGTGTACCTAATACGTGACATTCCATGCTATTATTTTACACTTGTTTTACGATGGATAATGCTAGTACCAGTATATTTATGAAGTACCCAAACATTTTTAAAACTATAAAAGAGTTTAATTTTTTTTTTTTGGCAATAATATACTTTGCTAATAGCAAAGTATGATTTTTTACTTTGATACGTAAGATATTCGCAAAATGACGTCTAATAGAGCTTGAAGATTGGATGCTAAAAAGCAATAAATAGAAATCGTCCCTATGATTGATTTATTATTATAACATACTGCTCTTTTCAAGCCTTACATTTTACCTTATATTTATAAAATAGCTGCGTTGCAAGTTCTTATATCCTTTCAAATATGATATGCCTTTGCAACTCAGAATACTAATAACACGCGATAGAAGTGAATGCATTCGTGAGAAACGTTATATATTGAATCTTCATTTTAATCTCATTACTCTCAAAGAAATTTCAGTTCTATTTTAATAAAGGATAAATGTATGTAGGTATGCAGAACCTGTCCATATCGTGTGCGTTGGTGTGTCTCATCGTGTTGGGCAGCGCGGCGCTGGTCGGCGCTTTCGGCGTTTGCAAACATCAAATAAGCGCTGTACTCGTAACTGGCGTTATGTATCTTTTAGCTGGTAAGTTAAAAGCATCTTCATTTTCAAACTATAAACTTTTTGCTTATGTATGTATACAGGGGTATTTGTAACAACCCAGCAACCTCGCAACACTAGATAGCTAACATCATAAGCAACAACTTTTGTTCTAAGACTTCGGACAAAACTCAATACATGAAAAAAAATGATTTTACAAGTTTTTGTCGTACTGTCGTTACATTTGTAGGTCTAAAATATATTCATTCATAAACGAAAGGACGACACGACGCGACGCGTCGATCTTTGCGGTACGCATAGATTTATAAACGTTCAAGCGGGATTAATAAATACCTACTTATTTTTGTATGAAAATAAAATGTAACAAATTATCAAAAGTCGTAGAACAAAAGTTTTTGCTTATGGTGTTAGCTATCTAGTCATGTGATGTCGTTACAAAATATATTCTGTATACCTGTACTCGTACGTCGTGTTTATTCCTTGAAAGCGTTAAAAATTGTAGATTCTAACATTTATTTTTTTCAGGGCTATTCGCAATGTTCACCTTGATGATAATACATTTCAAGCGAGTCCAACGCGTGTCAACCCGCGGCAGTTCCCACGGCGATGACAACGCAGACGGCGTCATAGGTCCGCGTTACCCCGCCTTCCCCTTACTATCTGCGAGAGAATTTACGACGTCGTGGTCGCTAGAGCTGGGGTGGGGAGGCGTGGCTTTAGCGACTACCACGTCGCTCCTGTGGATATTGTTATCGAAGATTATGAGATACAACCCTATATCGTCTATGTTGTTGTGAATTCGCATGATTATTGTGCGTTTACACGGACGTGTGGGTTGTAAAAAACAATTATTAAACGCAATAAATAAAGTTTATATAATAATAACGGTACCTTAACACAGTATACATATATCGTTATGTACCCAGTCCGTGTAAATGCTGGATAAAGTCAATTACATTAATCCCAATATTTTAAGTAGGAAATGTCTACCCAGGCGCTTTTATATTGCGTCATAATTAAACATTAACATTTAAGTATAATTAACATAAACCGTCATTAAGAAAGCCTGAAAAAGCAGCTTGTACCCAAATAATTTAAATCCTGCAATTTATAGCACTCTACATTAAGCTTATTATTGTATAAATGTACCTAATAGCTTAGGCAGTCGCCAGGCTTGTTGCCGTCCATTGCAAAATTATATATTTCCTTGCTTAACATTATGTGTAACACAAATATCTGTTTTGTTTTTGTTGTTGTTGTATTTGGCTTACGTTAACCACGTATGAATATTAAGAATGAAGTCTTTAAAACGATATAAGCGTTAAAACTTTTGCGAATGTTCAACATTGTTTAAAGAAAAAAATCGAAAATTAAAGATATATATTTTTTAATTATTATGAATGTTATAAAGATATAACTTGCAAGTATGAAAGATACTATATATACAACTAACAACTTAACTGCGTCTATAATTCAAAATAAGCGATATGTAGGTACCTCTTGGAATCTATTTTATATACAAAGGCCATTGAGATTGGCCGCCGCGGCCGTAATAGGTCTGGAGGATCTTATATATACACAGGTCAGAACTTTTTCTGCAACGTTTTGCTTTTTATGATTTTTTATTTTATTCTTATAAATGGCGCAATTAAGTCTTTTTATTCCCGGAGAGTGTAAGCATTTCAGGGTAAATATCACACAAATAAGTACTCTATGCCATAAGCGAGCGTTGTGTATAAGTATATTTTTGCAGTCTATTTTGTCCAAATCACTTTCCGCCGATCTTGAGCTTAAAATTTATACTCTTAAATGATTAAATCGCATATTTTTTTATATTTTGCAATTCTACTATTTACCTACGTAATATATTTATCTGTGTACAAAAATCGAAACGCATTTGCTAGTTATAAGATTTTGGCCTAGGTACATATTAAGAGTCAGGGAAAAAATATTCTCAAATTGTTTTTTTTAATTATGTGATTTTTTTAAGCAAATACTATATAATATAATGCCCCAAAAATACTTGAAACAGACAAACATAATAAAATTACCAAAAAAAATTCATCTTTAACTAATTATAATCAAAACTCATGTTAATCAACTTTAGGTACAATGAATATTGGTACATATATATATATTATATTTTTATAGTATGTATGTATATAAATATATATGCTTCCGAAATTAGCTAAGTATATTTTTCCGTAACATAAGTTTGCCCCCCCCATCTCACAAGTTAGGTGTAAGGTAAGCGATACTGTATAAATATTTAATAGCAAAGTTGAGCGTTGTTTGAAAGTTGGTGCTGTGAGTTAATATTAGTTTTATTCATAGTAAATTTGTTAGCAAGATGAAGTAGTGTCGTTAGTAAAAGGGTTTTATGAAAAATTGTTAAAATGAGCGAATATAGATAACGATTAGATAACATTTCATTAGAAAATTAGATACAAAATGCTAAATCTTTTAATAATATCTAAAAAAGTACGTAGAGTAGTAAACATTCCATTTAAGATACAATAATTTTAAGTCAATTTAATAAAACGAAACTAACGAAATAATACAATACAATATATGTAGATGGAAAATAATAATTATTATCTGATTATAATAATCAGTCATGAGTGTCCTGTAGTATTATATTCATTTAATAATAATAATATTTAAGCTAACAATTAAAACTGTTCTAACACGTTATTTAATAATAAAAATACCAAAGCTCAAAATACCTAGTCACTTTGTTAAAAAAACCCGCTTTACTGCTGCTGCCAATTAACGTTTCTGAAATGTATGCACGAATATTATATTACGAGGAATACACTAGCAGTTTGCATATAATAATGGAACTTATTAACATACATAATCATTAATTCGAATAGTATGACATAAATAATAAATTTGTGTAAAATTATAAACAGAGAAATGGCGGAATTATTTTTGGCTGTTAATAGCACTACCAAGCCATAAAAAATTTAAAAAAATATATTTATTTCTTTAATATTAATTTAATTCTTATCTTCTTTAATAACGTTAACAAAATGTAATCGTTATCTTTGCGGTTATGAACTGCGGAAAGATTTTAATTGTTTAGTGATTTGTGATATTTTAAAGTTTGTTAAGTCGTTACACGAATCTTCTGTATGAAATATTTTAGTGATATTTAGATAAATTATCGAATAGCTTCTTTGCACCTAAAGGCATTGTTTATATTGTAATGTATAGTTTATTTGTATATTATGTTAAATAATTTTCTAATGCATAAAGCAATATTATTTTGTTTCGAATGTGTTTTATTTACCTTTCTTCCCATGACAAAACAAATTCGCATACATATGAACAACGTCATCAAATACATAACAATAAAAAACAATTATATATAGTATTATTTATTTACATATTACAAAATATAGTTACTTAAAATTATATGTACAGATTAAAAATATTTTGTAGATTAAAAAGATATAACTGAAAAGTCTAAAGTTTTTTTTTTTTTAGATATTCTATATAAATATTTATTCTTCCGTATCTTTTAATAATTCATCCTCAATGTCAATATCTTCCGCCTTTCGTTTCTTCGCTCTCGGTCGCTTGCCGTGTAACATTTCCAGTTTAATTTTCTTCGCCTTTTTCTTTTTTTCACGCAATTGTAGTTTTCTTTTTGCCGCTTTCTCTGGATTGTTGACTTTTTCTTGTAGCAATAACTAGAATAAGAAAAAATATACTTTAATAAAATTGATAATTTAAATCTGTGATACATTTTTATTACAATACTTTATATATATATTACATAAAACTAAATTAACTACTGACTGATTCTTTTTTCGAAGATAATACATATATTTATTTATAATTATCCTAATCACCTATAATAATATACATTTAAACTAACCTTCTTTCTTTCAGCTCTTTTAATATTCAACCTCGTTTGTGCCTCAGCCGCCATCTTGCTGTACTCGATATCACCGATCTTTCTTCTCAATTTCTTGCCCAACCTACCAGCCAATTGTTTAGCGGGCGTCGCCGCCATACCTTCACCAGTGGAAAGTTCTCGAACAATCGGCGGTAGAAACACGTCGATTATAGTGAGAATCTCCTCCGTTGATAGTGAACTGATCACGTGTAACCACATTGTGAATATGGCAGTCCTCTGTAACAATAATATATTTAGGTACATGGAAGCCAAAATATATTAGAAAATTTTGGTATTTGTTACCAACAATGCTTTGCTAAACGCTAAACATTACTAATAATATATATATTTTAATTTTCGGAAATAAATGTGTTTATATACAGTAACAGCCTGTGAATAACCCACTGCTGGGCTAAGGCCTCTTCGCCTCTTTTGAGTAGAAGGTTTTTGGAGCGTATTCCACCCCGCTGCTCCAATGCGGGTTGGTGGAATGCACATGTGACGGAATTTCAGTGAAATTTGACACATGCAGGTTTCCTCACGATGCAAAATTCAGTGGTGCTTGCCCGGGTTTGAACTCACGATCATCGGTTAAGATTCACGCGTTCTTACCACTAGGCCATCTCGGCTATTTATATAATAATAATAAAAATGCCCTCATTATTAGATTAGATTAGCCATATTAGCACAAGTGTGTGCGCAAACACAGGTGCACAGATCTTTTTACTGCCCCAAGCAGGTAGTTGAACCCAGGACCTCAGGGTCTGCAGCCTTATATCTGACCACTAAACCAACAAGGCAGTCAAGTATACTTAATATTAAAAAAGCGTGGTAGTGTTTTGTTAAATTATGCATTTCTGTTTTTATGCAGAGAATAAATATTGACAAAGGCATACTTACAATGTTCATACAGATAGGCGACTTAACTACTTCAACGTTAACAGCCTTCCTTAACTTGAATAATATCCATCTTATATTTAATTTTGAATTTGATTCTTCTGTTTCTTCTGTTATTGTCTTGTTTGAAATTTTAAAACGCGGCATTTCATTCACAAGCTTTAGTATTTGGAATAAAACATCTGTCACCTGAAAATTGAAAGGATTTTTATATATTAATATGCATTCTTTAATAATAAAATGAACAACTGTATTATAAAACGCCATCGTATTTGTTTGCGGCCACTAGGCCGTCTTGATTTATTGAATAGACCAAGAAATCATGAATGAATTTATTTAATGTTAAATAATGCCCCACTGCTTTATTTAATGTTAAATAATGACAAATTTCAGTCAAAGTAAGTAATTCTACGTCCAATACAACAATATATATATACCTGATCCGCCATATCTTGGGATACATTTGGCGTGTACTGCGCACACAAATCCAACACTAGACTTCGCAGACAATTTTCAGTATCGTCAAATATAAAGCCTCTTTCACACTCATCCTCTTTGGACAATCCATTTAATTCTTCGACATCTATCGCTGACAGGATTGTGCCCAATATCTTAACAGCTCTCAATCTTACCCACGAGTGGGGATACGCTAACAACGCTTGACACTGCTGAGCTACGTCATCGTAATCACTCACAAACTTCTCATTCTTCAAACTGGCCGAACAATTGATTGTTATCTTGTCAATCAAATTCAACATTTGTATTAAGCTATGGTCTCTTTCATTCTGCTTCTCTTCGTCAGTCTTATCTTGTCCTTCGTCTAATTTGATTTTGACAAATCTGCCTTCGGTTGCGGCGTTACTCAGTAGAAGTATCTTGCCATTAACTGAAGACAGGATGCTGTCGAGGCGGCTTTGAAACTTATCTTCCTCGACGTTTACGAAACGTATACAAAGTTGGGCACCTAATTCGAAATGTATTGGCTGTAAAATGAATATAACTGAATTAATCAAATTTACAGCAAACAATTTGGAAATCAGTAATTTGTGTAAATAATTATGTAATGTACCTGATTATCCTTAAAAAAAGCAAGAACTAGTTCGAAGAGTTTATTCCTCTCGATAGCTGGGAACTTCTTCAACATGGACTCAATACAAGCTGCGGCCGATGCGCGGCACTCGGGTGCGCTATCATTAACCATACAAGCGCCTAAAGACAAAAACATGTAGTCCCCATGATTTTTCAATTGGTCCTGTAAAAAGCATACATTTTACTTAGTAATGGTAAAAGATTCAAGCTATATAGTTTTATAAGGAATACAATATATATATATAAATTACTTTAACCCAGACTCCGCTCGCACATAGCCGTCTGGCTTAATAAAAAACAAGATGATCCCATAGACAAATAACACTTTTATTAACTAGTTAGACATAATCTTAATAGAATCAAAGGATATTAGGTAAAATTTATATATATATATATATATATGTATATATATATATATATATATATATATATATATATATATATACATTTATACTAGCTGTGCCCCGCGGTTTTACTATAAAATTAATAAGGGTCAGCCTAGAACCTTCCTCGATAAAAGGACTATACAACACAAAAGGAATTTTTCAATTGGAACCAGTAGTTCCAAAAATTAGTTGAATCAAACAAACAAACTCTTCAGTAAGTTCAGCTTTATATATTAGTAGAGATAATATTTTTAACAGTCAGTACTGTATACATAAATACTCACAACGTTAAGCTTATTGATGATCATATCCAAAAACTTTAATGAAGACTCCCTTCCATGTTGTAGCTCATAATTTAACTGTGTAATGAAAAATTGTATGTATTTCTCCAATCTTTTACCAGGCGTGTAGTGAGTTAAATAGTTCACGAATATTATTCGAGCTTCTTCCCTGTAAATCAATAATGGAATGTTATTTTCTATGCATTACATTTTATCCTTGGCTACGTTTGTTTATAAACTTTCCCTGAATGACAACATTTTTAAGAAGTTTTTATTTTGATAATTTAACTCTAAACTGAAAATTATGATTAATAATATATTATCTACTTGAACTTTGTTTGCGAAAATTTATAAACTATTAAAGTATATTGGTATTTGTAATGTACTAAGCACAGGACAAATACATTTTGTTCAATAGGTGACATTTTTGTTGTTTTTGAGTTAAATCATAACAAACAAACAAAATCAAATCATTCCTCTTTATTATCTAGTATCGCTATTAATTAAGTGAAGATAAATTTCAATTATGAACTGAACTATATAATGTATCAATAATAAATAGAAGTTACCTCGACCGAGCAGATTCGCTTAGAATGCAAATTTGAGACACTTTCTGCATAACCTCATGTAATTCACTCGACACTAACTTCGCTTCCAATATAGCTTTTAACAATGAAAACGAGTTCGCTTGGCGTTCATCATTCTGACAATCTTCTTCCGCGTAAAGTAAAAGTGTTTTTAATTGTTCAGCTTCCAATGTGAAATATTTCACATTACGTATAAGAACTGTTACTGCCTAAAATATACAAGTTTTAATATAAGCATCTCAATTGAATACCACCTCAATATTTAGAATAAACATTGTAATTATTTAGAAAAAACTAGAACCAGTTAAAACTAGTTTCTTGATATTATAAATAAATAAAAAGAAGTCTCTGGGAATAATTACCTTAAATGCATTTCTAACTAAATGGTAATTGTCATTCTGTTTACTAATCCCGAACGTTGCGAACTTGTGTAATATGGAGAAGATTATCTTTACTATATCTTTTGTCATTTCTTCAAGAGTCGGTGTGCTGACTCTTATAGTCCAAAGAGTCGCAATACATTTCATAGCGACCGTAGTTACTTTGACATGATCACTTTTCAATGCATCAACTAGAAGTGGTATCAAAGGATCCACGAATGCTTTACAATCTATTCTAGGCACCTTTTCTCGCTTGAGAATTACGTACAATATGTTCAAACTAAATTCGATTATTACGTGAGCGTTCGTTTTAGAGGACGTCTTAACATTTCTTGCTTGAGACTCCTTATTACGTTTTGGTATTTCAGGAACAATAAAACAATCCGGTTTAGCTCTGAGTATTTTTTCTCTTTGTGCCTCTGTTAGTTCACGTTTGGGCGCACTTAATACGAACTCCGGTATACTTTCTGAGGCAAGGCCGTGTAGAAAAACAAATAGAGATTCAATTTCTATAAGCTTGTTCGTTACTAATCCACTTGTTATATGCATAAGCGCCTCTTGTACTTTAACGACAATTTTCTTCGAATGATGCTTTTGTAATACTTCTTTGAAAGGTAAAAGAAGATTTATCAAACGCGTCTCTGTGATGTTCTGAGCTACAATCAAGAGGGTAACGTAACTTTTTTTGCTCGGTTTCGCTTCTGGTGTTTTATAGTGGAGTTTATCGACTTCTTTCTCTTCTGACAGAGCACCAAAAAGGTCATTAGTACATACATCTAGTATGTATTCGAGATTCTGGTCTATGTCACCGGACTTAAAATCTGTTTTTAAGGCATCTAAGACATTGTGAATGGTTGCAACTAAAACGTGAACTTGAAATCCTCGTGTGAGCAAAAGCGTCAAATGTTCTAATAGTACACCTAAGTATGATGTACCCACTGTTAACATTATCTTCTTAACAATATCTCGTGCTGTAATTCTAACTTGTTTCAATGGTGATTTCAAGAAAGAGCATAGTTTGATTATAATGCTGAAAAATAAATATACATATTTACCCCTCTACCAATTATCTAATCTCACATAAATTTATACAACAGTAGTCTAATATATATAGTAATTTTCAATTTAAGAATACAATAAGACTTACCCCGGAAGTTGATGCTTTAAAATATCTCCCGGTAATCTTTGGAGTAGCTTGACTAATGCTAATGCTATTGGGACTCGTAGCATGTCTTCCTCTAAGCGTGCCATTCCTGTACGACGTCTGTTTAACTTGTGAGATCCTTCATGTTCAGTTAATTTTCCAATCGCCCTAAAAGAAAAAGAAATATTTAACTATTTATATATATTTAAATGTTCTATATTTCATGAATTAATATTGAAATTATGTTACCTATTTAATTGCGGTAGTAATCCAGTAGACAAAGACTTTATTATTCTATTACCGACTGAGGGAGATACGTTTGTGATTTTTTCAAATGCCGGTTCATTGTCTATTTCCTTGCTAACTTGACTTTCTTCGTCTTTCTCTTCTGCTAAAAGTAATTCAGATTCCAATTCTTCTATTTTTTCAACTGTTTTATTAATAGCTTGATTTTCATCAGCCTCGCTTTCTGAATCACTATCTTCTTTTTTACTTTCTTCTGATGTTATTTGATCCCGTGTACCCGATTTCACTACATCAGTGTTTTTGGCCCTCATGCTTACAGTCAATGCTTTCGGCAATTCAATATTTTTAACTTTAGAGAAATCGAAATGGAATGCGTCCAGTATACCGATCAATATACGTGTAAGCTGCTTTTGGTGCTCCGACGTATGTCTCATTTTATTTAAATATAGTTTCAGTATAACTTCATAGTGGTACCAAGGTAATAGTCGGCAGCAAGTTGAAATTACTTCAATGCAGGCATCGATAAGAGTATTCTTATCACTGTATTTATCGTCACATATATAAATTGAAGCTAAAGGCAAAATAAAATTAGTAAGTGTCCTAGGTGTGGGGCACTTAACCATTTTTTTTGCAACTTTGCTGAATTTTAAAAGTGCTCTTACTCGTCTATGTAGTTGCAGGTGACATGAATTTTCAAAGAAATCAACTTCTATATCTTCTTTATTAGTCAAAGGAGCTAAATCTGATAATACTACATCAGCATCCGGACATTCCCGGACTAACTCTCCCAGCAACGTTATACTCTCATTGCGTAAGAAATCGTTCTTGCTGTCTCTTATACCAGTTGATATAAGAGCAAGTACTGTATCTCGAACTAGAAATTGTCCATCGGTCGCTGAACGATATTTAATTAATAGTTTAGGAAGAATTTTCTTCAAACACAATCCAGCACTGTCTCGTAGTCCAATGTCTTTCTCGGTTCGTATAAGGTAAAAACAATTATTGACGATTAAAATTGCAAGATCAACATCAATTTCATTTGCATCCAACATTTGATATATCAGTTTGTAAGCATCAAGACGTCTATCGAAATCTGGTTGTTCAATCCATCTCTTATTAAAAGCATTAATTTCTGTTATCACATGGGCCATTTTTAATAATTTATCTTTATTGACAGCCGTGTTTTCTGCTATTGAAGACAGTAATTTAATTAGGAGCTTCCTAACTTCTACTGGCCCAACTTTATTAAACAAGACGGCAATGTTTTTTATGTATTGTTGAGGATTTGTGCTATGACCAAGTAAATTTATTATTGTATTGACAGCATGCTCCATATTCTCTTCAGCCATATTCATGCAAACTTTCTTTACTAATATAGGTAATAAAAGACTTAATAATTCATCGCACATCTCTGGGGTTGTAACCATTTCTGTTACTCTTGATAAAATTAAAAGATCTCTTTTATTGACTGTATTAGATTTTGCAGAATTAGCGATTCTCCTCTTCATAACCTCTAAGATATTCGGTAGATGGGGAACTAAAATTTTACTGCCAAAATTCATATCAGAGTTGATATCTGCATCTACTTTTAGACTACTAAAAGATTCTATATTAGGAAGTTCTTTGTCTTCTTCATCTTCTGTTAAGGTGACAAGTTTCTCAATCATATCCAAAATTAAATTGACAACTCCAGGGTGAGTTTTCGGTGCCAAGAGTAGTTTAAAAATCTCAGGTAAAGGACTAAGCGAAGTATCTTCTTCTGAACATGTTATAAGCAATATGTAATATCTGGGGTTTTGACACCAAATGTTAAGAAGCTTTAACAATACTGTTGGACTATGAATACCTTCTATGTGCAAACGCGGCAAAAGAGGCCATAATAAGGTTTGAAATATAACGAATAGCTCATCTTTAGTCCAAACGTATTTTTCGAATTGATCAAATAATTTTCCTAGTATACTTATGGACAGAGTTCGAAGGTGTTTCATGACTTTGACATAGCTTACGTGTATTTTTTCAACATTTCGCAGAACACTTGATAAATTTGTACAAACTGCGAAAAATATTTTCAAAAAATCTGATAGCAATTTATCTTTCATGTATCCTCCAAAATATTCTCGTACAACGTCAAAAAGATTTAAAACGCTGTGTAACTTTCCTGGACTTATAACAGATTTAAGGTCAATATTGTTTGTAATATCTGTATATATTTGTCTTGGTTCGATAGCCATGTACTGTTTAAAATGAGTGAATGCCATTTCTATAAATATTCTTAACTCATCTTCATTGCAACCACTCAAGTATCTCATGACTAAAGATCGTCTTATTTGACCTCCTCCCTTTTTTTCAGCACCTAACTTAGAAGTCATTTTACCATAAAGTATTCTTAGCACAATCGGTATTACATGTTCTCTGTGCTCAGGTTGTATTGATTGAGAATCTTCAGTTATTTTAAATTGTGTCAATTCATCTTTACACTTATTTTCATCGACCAAGTTCTGTAAATTTGATTTATATAGCACAAGACTTTTGTTTTTATAGTTAAGGATGCAGTCTAAAGCAAATTTCTGGAGACCTGGATTTTTATGTTTTAAAAACTCTAGATATAATTCCCAAAACACAGCTTCTTTGTGTAGAGCTCTTGGATTTTTAAATTGTGCCAAAACTTGCATAATATTTATAAGGGTTTTAAAAACATTTTTTCCTGAAACTGAATCTCTTATTTCTTCTTCAGGAATTTCTACATGGTTTTCGTCTTCAACCTCTACATTATGTTCATTGTCTGTGTCCATTTTTATTTTACTGTATGTTTCTACATTAATCCGTAATGTATTCACAGACGCATTCTTTCTATACTCTTCATCTATAAACTTTAAGAAAAGATTGACTACATCTCTATTTTTAGCTTCACAAACTTGAATACAATTAGTCATAATCCTCAACATTAAATTTCTGTAATTGTATAGGTCTGGCCTTTCTGATATGTTACTATAATCGGCGCTAATTTCTCTTAACACTTTATCATCGCTGTCAAAATCATCTTCAAAACTAAACTCTTTCATGTTTGTTTTAGCATTAGCAAAAGCATATTCTAATGTTTTGTAAAATGTAGGCCAAAAATCTTCCGCGTTTAGTGCGTTGCCGAAACCCGCGACAAATTCCGTCACAGGTTCCCATAAGAGTTTAAAATTAATATACAAAACTCCTAACATATAATTCAAGCCATACAGATGGAAATCAGTTTGCTTCGCAAGTTCATATTGGGTTGTATTAAAGGTCATCTTTTGCAGAAGATTTAACTGCATTCTATATTCTTGAATAGAAGATGAAATGGACTCAACCATAAAACAATTACTGAAAACTGAAAATCTCTCAACCTCACCACCAACTTGTACAGTTTTATTCAATTCTTCTACATTTTCAAATAATTTATAAATATGTGTTGTTAAGAGACGAACCTGGAAAATTAATATTTAATTAACATAAAAAAAACCTTATTTAAAAATATTTGTAAAATTAAGTAAGATAATACGAGTACTTACAATGTGAAATGGAGATGATACATTAGTTCTCAAATATGAATCTACTAATAACAAAAAAGTATAAGTTAAGCCATTCTCCTGTTCATAGGCAGTCAGATACAAATCAACGAGGTGAAGAGCCACTAAATAATTTGGATCTGATGCGCAAGGTAATAACAGAGGCAATAGTGTATCTATGTCACATATTTTCTTCAATTTCTGGCAATTCGATATATGTATAGCACATTCCATTATTGTTGCTATTAGAAAAATTACTTTTCTAGCAGATTTTGATAAATCAGTTGTCTCGCAATGCAGTTTATTTTCATTTGATTGACCCTCAAGATTATAACTATCCAATATTTTGAATAACTTTGATATTAAATCACTTAACATGTTAATACAAAATTCTACATCAACCTTTTCAATGTGTGGTAAACAAAACAGCAAATTCAACAATTTAGTTGGATGTTCAATGATATTATCGATATCTTCACTTAAGACGTTTTTAGTGTACTCCATTAATTGCGGCAATCCTTTTCCAAAATCAACAGGATATTTAACCCACTCGAAGAGTTTTAAGCCATTTTTAGATATAGGTGACTTTGATAGGCATATTTTAGCAAGAGCCGACATTGCATCGCTTTCAAAATTCGACTGAATTAAGAATTTTATAAAAGCAGGCAGAATGTGTATATCAAATTGTGAATAATTAACAACACTCTGCACAAAATTTATCAGAATATTTGGGTATGGTAAAGGAAGTAATACTTTAACCAAGATTCCAGCATGTTCTTGGGATAACGATATATGTGATGAGAGGAGCATCAATGCCCCAATCTGAGAGCATACTTCCAATACTTTTTCTGATGACTGTTCACAGATTACTTTTACTAACAGAAGGGTAAACTGTTGTGGATTTGTTAGACATCTTCCATTCATATGTTCAATCACTTGACCAGCTAATCTTAAAATATATTCTAACCCTGGATTATCTTCATCTTCTTTCAAAAATTGTTCAGTTAATTTCTGCATATGCGTCCAGAATATATTAAATTCAGTCGGTGATATGCCCTGGAGGCAATCTTCGATAGTTTGTGTCAGTACTCTGAATAAGATAGCTTGGTGTTCCTTTTTATCTTTAAGATGTCCAAATAGAAGGGGAAGGAAATTTTCAATACAACTATGAAATTTATTACTAACACCTCTTAATATTTCAAATAAGAGATGACCACAGCCAGTAATAGCCTGAAAAAAAAATTGCAATCCATCAATAATATATTATATTTAAAAATAAAATATTTTTACGCATAATGTAGCTTCACTCAATATTGTATATACTAATTAATAATAGATATAATGTTATATATAAGTTGTAATATGGTTAATCTTGAAGACTAAATATTTGACCTGTATTGTCCTATAGTATCTTAAAAATTATAATAATTAAATAGCCCTTACATCATCATTTGTCTCCAGATATTCTAGAATGAGTTCAATGAATTTCTTTTTATCTTTTATATCTCTCGCCACAAATGCAAAGCTTTCTGCTGCAAAATTGTTAATATACTGTGGTCTGGATTCACTCAACAGCGGAATGATTCGCTTAAGTATCACCCCAATGTCTTTTTTCAAGTATGGTTTCAATATTTTAAACAAGAAGGCTAGGCATACTAATGTCCACTCTAACCTTTCTACATCTTTAGTGTTTAATAATTTTATTAATATGTCCAGGAATTTTGGAAAATAAGGATAAAAGTCACTACGCAAATCTTTTGCTAGTGATACTAAGATTCTGAAATAAAAAATTAATATTTATAACAAAAGTTATATAAGATATATTTAAATTCAATTAAGGGATGTGTTGATTTTAGTGAATTAAAAACAATTTAATTTTAAATAAATAGGGTAAAAGCACTAATGCCAGACACTTTAAGGACAAATTAAACTTCATTCTTAAAATTAAAATGTGTTTATCAAAAAATTACAGGTAATTTTTGTTTAACTGTTAGAGCAACTTTCGGTAATTAACTTTTTCATAAAAAATATTTATAAATGTCCTATTTTGAACTAAAAAATATATTCTTGTTAGGTTAGCCGTACGCTCTAAAAGATGACATCATTAAAATTCAAATCCACCACAAATAGACATCAATTGGCACTAATAGTAGACATGAAAAACGAGCAGAGTGTGTGCTTGAAAATTATTAATTAAGTAACAATATAATAAAATCAAATAACATAAACAAACAATTGACAAAAAATAAACAATATTTAACCTTTTTGCTTTTTAAAAGTAGTTTATTTTTGCATTTTAAATACTTTAAACTATACAAAACAAACATAAATTTTCTTTTATATATAGTATAGTAATAAATTTTAGTATATAAACTTTCTTCTTCATTGTCAATCTCACACTCTTCAGTTAGATCATCTAAGCTATCTCCAGATTCTACTCATTCCTCTTTAGTACTTGAGTCACTATAGAAATCAGTAGTTTTCTAGCTAATTTCTGAGCAGCCTTAAGTTTTCTTTCTTCTTCATTTTTCTGCTTTTTTTCTTCTAATCTCTTTTTTTCTCTTCTTCCATTTCATTCAATTTTCTCTCCTTGTTTTCATAATATTGTGGCCATTGCGTGGAGGACACAATAGAGGGTATTTTTTTTTCTTCCGTTTTTTTGAATTTTCTTTTGGTGTTGGCCAAAACAAAGCTCTTGTAAAGGGACTGGGAATAATTTCACACATATTATGGGAGAGACTTTTTGGAAATTGTGACGTGGATGGCATTATCACTGACAGGGTATTTTCTCTTTATCTTTGGGTGTCTTTCCCTTGAGTTTGTTCAGTAAAGTTACTCGTGGCACTCCAATTTTTTTTGCCGTAGTAGCCGTCGGAACGCCACGCCTGCATTCTTCTATAGCTGCTTCCATATTGGCTTCAGAATATCTAAACATCTGACCCTTTACTGCCGGCATCATGCTCGAACTTTATTCTTAAATTAATGGATACTAATGGTTGACATCTAGTATACCCTAATAGTTGATACTGTCTTCTTTTAGTTAGGCTAGTGTAAAACAAACGAAACTCAGACATAAACTTTATTTTTATAATATAAACGCTTAATTTGCATTGAAATAAGCTAACAAATTAAGTTCGATGTAACCCTATTAGAAGACACACCTGTCATCTTTTAGGTTTTGATTAATTACTGGTACTAATAGTAAACACCTCTTAAAATTTATGCTGAATTAAGCCAAAATAACAAGGTAATAGTCCTAAGAAAACAATAATTTCATACATTTATAATATCGGAAGCAACAATAGCCAATAATCATATAAATAAGACAAAATCACACCTGATAAAAGTCTGTTGTCTTAAGAAAAACGCTAAGAATTACGCGCGTAACATCAACTTGCTCACATTGGTTGTTGTCAACTGAAGCCATTTTAAAATTTGCTTCTTACAATGCATGCAAGTTTGAGTAGGTATCATGGATGGCACTAGGTGTCTTTAACATCAGTAGCAATGTTATTTAAATGATTAGTTTTCTTATTAGAAAATATTTTTTTCGAAAATGTCATCTTTTAGTTCAATGTCGAGCATTAGTGCTTTTACCTTAATAATAAATAAAAACAAATAAAATAAGTATAATATTAAAATGAAAACAATAAGTCTGTAAAGTTATATATATAATAGTAGCTCAACTCACTCCAGTAACGGTTGTAAGCACAACTGATCTTCTAGTTTTAAATATTCCTCTAAAGTATTTAGTACTTCATCCTTTTTGTGAATCAGTTGTGGCACAGTCACTATACCAAAGACATCCTTCTTAAATTTCTTAAAATTTACGGTCAAATTAAGACCATGCCATTTTTGTAAGGCCAAATGAAAGTGAGTCTCATTTTCGCCTGGCTGACTTGAATATGCATGTTCTATATGATATAAGGCAGCATGGCGTATATCTATTGCATTTATTCGCTCAGCGAAGGGCACAAACTGCAAAAAATAACATATTTTGGTTTCATATATTTTGTTTAGTAACAACCAATATTAATCACTGATTATGGTTATATATATGTTTATATATGCAAGAAATATTACAATAACCTTTAATTTAAATGTTTTTTTTAAATACTTACACGGAATGTATTGGTGGTTTTATGCTTTACAGGTTTATTTTTCATGTTTGCTTAATAATTTAGCTACTCTAAGCTATATCATAATAATGTTGTATTTATTTTAAAAACAATTTAATTCATAATATTCTGCATGTAGTTAGTACTAGAACAAGTTGCAAGCTGTACCGAGTACCGACTTCAGCACGTGTGTTTGACAATTGATGTCAAATATGACTTATCATATGACATTGACTTATGACTTTCAACATTAGGCATACGACTACTTACACAAGTTATTGAAAGTATATTGCTTGGATCACTGCTATTATGCTATATCACGGGCTATATAACGATCATTAAGTATATTTTACACATGCCCTTTGTTGCGAATAAATATTTATTTTATTTAAAATGCTTGTCATGCCGTTTTAAGAAGAATGAAATAACCCTTTTCAATTTACTTTTCTATGTCTTAAATAAAAAATGATTTTTATGCATTTTTAAATAACTCTATTTGGTTGGTTAACATACCTACCTAAAAAGTTAAAACAATTTTGATAATAATTATGACTTTGAAAAGTTTAAGTTGTCAAAGTCAAATACATTCTATAAGTTATTATACTTCCAATCCATGATAACATTATTTTATAAGAAATATTCGATAACCATTGCACCATTTACTATTCTAACCTTCGTCTGCCTGTAAGGTATTTTCAAACACGCGTGTTTCATAAATTACTTTTTTGTTTTATTCAATGCTTCCTAGATTAGTAAATGCATTGCCATTTGGGCTTTCGCAAAGAATAACAAAACTCTATTTCCAAGGTAAGTACACCTACATCTACATAATCAATGGAATGGGCGCAAATTTATAAGTCCTCGAATAGTTTTCGCATCGTTTAAAAGCTAAGTTTAGATAGCTATTTGAGTGTATTTCACGATTCATTTAACGATTTTGCTAACATTTATTTTGATTTTCTTTTGACAGCTCTAGTTTGGAATCAACGCGGTGCACATAGTGAACAAGGTAACGAAGATTTAAAAGCAATGGATGTAAAAATACTGCCCGCTTTGCAAGATAACTACATGTATTTGATTGTGGATAAGGCAACTAAAGAAGCAGCTATAGTTGATCCTGTTGAACCAAAGACAGTGTTGAAAGCTGTTAATGAACATGGAGTCAAATTAACAACTATATTAACAACACATCACCACTGGTAAATTTTTAAAGTATAAATCATAACATTTATGATAATATGGGCTTACTAATGGTGGCAGGTATTTTGTAAGAGAAAAACTGATTATGTCCAGTAAATGATTAAATAAATACAATTTTTATTCTATAGGGATCATGCAGGTGGTAATGAAGATCTAGTAAAACAACATCCAGGACTAGAGGTATATGGTGGAGATGATCGTATTGGAGCCCTAACTAAGAAAGCTGAACATAACACTAAGTTCAACATTGGTAAACTAAACATCCAGTGTCTATTCACACCATGTCATACTTCAGGACACATCTGTTATTATGTCACAGCACCTGATGACAAGAGTGACGCCGCTGTGTTTACTGGTGAGATAATATTATGTGATAACAGTCATACAAAATAATGAGATAAATTGTATCAGTTAAATAATTGCTTTAATTCATTTTCAAGTTAGAATCTAAAAAATATGTATATAAACAATATAATAATATATTCTTTTCCCTGTACTAAAAGAGTCCCTTTACATTTGTAATTTTGAACATTATTATTAAAATTTTTATCATTGTTAGTTACTTTTTGTCCTCAATATGAGTCCATAATTTTTACATTTTATGTATTACAATTACTGTTTACATAAATAACAATTGAAATAAAAATTATTAAGTTTTGTACTGACTCATAATCATTTTGTTTGCAGGTGATACATTATTTTTGGGTGGATGTGGGAGATTTTTTGAAGGTACAGCTGAACAAATGCACAAAGCCCTGATTGATGTTCTCGGAAGTCTTCCAGACGACACTAAAGTTTTCTGTGGCCATGAATACAGCCTACAGAATTTAAAGTTTGCAGCTCATGTGGAACCAGATAATGGAGAGGTTAAAAAGAAAATTGCCTGGTCCTTGAGCATGAGAGAAAATAATAAGCCTACAGTATGTAAATCTGTCCTAAGATAGAATTATTTCTTGTGATAAGTGAGCGAAGATTTATTTATTAATTAATTGCAGGTACCTTCAACAATTTCTGAAGAAAAGCTCTATAATCCATTCATGAGAGTAACAGAAGTTTCTGTAATGAACCATGCAAAAAAGAATGATTCCATAGAAACTATGAGGGCTATTCGCTTAGAGAAAGATCATTTCAAAGGTTGATGTTCAAATATTCATAAGACTGTATTTAATATATAGATAAAAATTGTATGGTTATTTAATAAAAAAAAACTTTTTAATATATAAAAAACTATATTTATATTATAACTTAAATTAAAGCTGATGATCACAAAGGAATTAAGTGCTAGTGTCTATAGACAGTAAATGTCATTGTTCTTTCTTGATGTATGCTGACATTTCTTCTGCATATTTTTCCTTTGATCTTTCAAACATTGCAACATAAATCTAAAATTAATGAAAAGGAAATTTAGTATGTCAATCGATAAAAAAATTATCAGCATTTTAAAAGAAAAGTTTAGTGGAAAGGATAAAAAATGCAACAAAATTAAAAAAATACATATGTGATGAAGTTGTTTTTAAACATTTTTTTAAATCTAATTAAAGAGTTAAAATTGTCAAAATGATTTCTTTTATTTTTACTATTACCCTTTTCTCCTCATTTGTTAATGCTCTCCAGCGCGATGCTAGTTGTCGGGTTACTTCTTGTTTGGAAGGTTCAGATCCCATTTCAGTTGCAGTTTCGGCTACAACCACAGGTCTTTGTTCTTGGCAAAATTGGAAAAATGCATTGCAAGGTTTCTTCGGTGCATTTGGATCTCTTTCGGGCTGAAATCAAAAGTATTAATAAATACTCATCAAATATCTATTTATGATTAAATAACTCCCAAAATTTTTGTTGAGAACATACTTTATCTGCTTTGCTTTTTCGTTTGGTTGCAGGCTTTTTAGCACCTGTCGCATTTTGTTTTTCTACTTGTTTTGGTGCAGATTGTGTTTTGGCTCCGGAACGCGGTGCCCGAGATGGTATCTCAGGTTTCGTTTCTACTTCAACAGAAGCCGTTCGGAAGGGATCTCCATGTTTGTCCAATCGTTCAACCAACAACTTTATATCTTTTTTGTAACGCCTCGTTATTTTTTTTACTTCATGTATTCTGAAATATATTTAAAATAGATTTCAATTTACTATCAACATCATGTAAACGAAGTTAGTACATATAAAACGAACCTATTCACGATTCTTTCATTATCTTGTTGCAACACTTCACATCGTTCTAACAACAATTGATATTTCCTCCTATAAATCTCTTCCTCTGATGGTAAACTAACCATATCATCCGAGTCGTCAGAAATATTCGAACTGAGCTGTTGGACTGTCATTTTAATTTATTTCACGGCTGGCTTCAAAGTTCAACACAACCAAATTTATTTTTATTTAGTTGTCGGCTGTCATTTGATTGGTTTTGATTAAAGTCGTAATGTTGGTACTACAATTGGATACTCGTCTCATTTATATTCAGTATAGCGGGTCGCAACTGTAAGCACAAATACAACAAAAACCTCAGCTCAATAACAGTTTAGCAAATATTCGAATGGATAACTATTTTCTAATATATTTGTATTTTATATGTATGTAATAATATTATGGTTTATTAAGTTATGATTATTAACATTTAACATATAATCAGTACAATTATCCAATCAAAAACATCATTATTATGCAGTAGGTACACTCTATGCAGCCTTGAAATTATTATTACTAATTCCAGAAAATGACAATAGAATGCGCGCGCAAATGCTGATTTATATTTGGCGCGAAAATAAAGGTAGCCCTATGCTCAAAATTTCAGTACCTATTCGTATTACCTCTCGACTCACGTCCTGTTTCATGCCTGAGCGCGATTGCGCAGTGCGTTTTCTTATGCAGATCAGGTGTGCGGTATATTTTCTTTGATCAGAACCGCGTGGTACTGCGTAAATACGCTGTTTATTTCAATAATGATTCATTTTATTTATACAAAACAGTTTAAGTAATATGATTTCATTCATAAAAATGGCATCATTCACTGTTTATCAATATGAATTTGTTCATTGTTTGAATTTGGTAAATACTTTACAAATATATTGTTAAAAAATGTGATTTCCTACCCAAATGAATTCGAAAAATAGCAATGAAATGCATTCCGGCTCTTTCGAAGCGAATTATATTTACGTATTTCATATTATTATTTCTATTATATTTATTTTATGTTTTGAATACCTGTTTAGTTGACGAAAGAAAGGTAAGTAAAGTAAAGTCAAATATAATATATTAGTAATTTTCTGAAAACTATAACATCATAAGAAAGAGAAACTCGTTTTATAAATACATGAATTATGAAATTAGTTAAAATTAATAATATTAATGCCGCTATACAAACTTAAATTTCGCATAATTTATTATTTCAATATTTCGAAAGTCAAGTTTATTATTTCAATTTTATTTTCCAGTTCTCATTCAAGTATTTCTCTCTAAAAAGTCAAGTTTCTAAATACAAAAGCGTGACGAGACGTTTTGCTGCACTATTAGGGTATAGCTATGATGGCAATAAATACACGAGGCTCGAAAAAACGAACCAGGTAACAACAAAGAGACTGCCAGATGCCTTGATTATAGGGGTTAAGAAATGTGGAACACGAGCGCTTTTAGAGTTTTTAAGGTACACCCAAAATAATTTGAAAATAGAACACAATGGCAAATGAATATAAGTCATTAAAAATTCATGTCTTCTAAATTTTCCAGGTTACATCCCGATGTGAGAGCAGCTGGATCTGAAGTTCATTTCTTTGATAAGTATTATCATAAAGGCTTCGAATGGTACAGGTGAAAAAAACACGTCTTATAAATTCTTAGAATTAAATAATCTATTATTATTTCCGATTGTATATAAGTCTGATATTCTCTTACTGAAAGTAGAAGATGTACATATGTACCTTCAGTAAGCCTTGAATGAGAAAAATATAAACTAATTATATAACAATGTTTTATTTTAGAGAGAAAATGCCACCCACCATTGAAGGACAGATTACGATGGAGAAGACACCTTCGTACTGGGTAACCAGGTCCGCACCAAGACGCGTTTATTCCATGAACCCTTCAGTTAAATTGATAGCAGTTGTTCGTGATCCAGTTACAAGAGCTATAAGCGATTATACACAATCCGCCAGGTAAATATGTTAATCAAAAGATACCCCTACACGCGAGTAGTTTTATGGGCAGGTGTAATTATAATTATCTAAAAATCTCCAAAATAAATAAATAAATCCGTCATTTTACAATGTTGTCTAAGTAAGCTAACGACAAGATAATAAAATCATTTTTACTTGTTTAAAACCATAATATTAATAATAATTGCAAACTGGTTGCTTTTCCATAGCAAAAGATCAAGTCTTCCGCGTTTCGAAGATCTAGCTCTGGTGAACAGCACGGTAACCTGGGGTGGACCCTGGTCAGTGGTTGACTCTTCATGGCCTCCGGTGAGGTTGGGCATTTATGCAAGACCCTTAAGGCGCTGGTTAAGGAGATTTCCGCGGTCTAGAATCCTATTCATCAGCGGTGAGAGATTGGTAGTAGACCCAGCGGCTGAAATGGCAAGAGTTCAAGTAGGTCTTTCTATATTTGTATTAGTCTTTTTGAAACCAAGAGTTAAATAATTGAAAACGTATACCATATCCTGTAGTGTACCTACTTACTTATTAACTTTCGTTAAATATTAGAATATTTACTATTTTGATACCCATTAAATATAATAATTATTTTCTGTCACGATTATGAAATCAATAAATCATCAACTAATTTTCATAAAAATGGTAAATAAAACGAAACTTTTTAAGCGTTAAACTATTAAAAAATATGTTTGCTTAAATTAAATTAAAAAAAAAAGTTTATTTTCCAAGTTTCATATTTTTTTTTTATTTCGATTAATGTTTCTTTAAAGAAAACCATATACTCATATATAAAAAAATTTCAGGACTTCCTCGGTCTTAAGCTCGTGATAACCGACAAACACTTCTATTTTAATTCAACAAAAGGTTTCCCGTGTCTCCTCAAAACGGAGAGTCATTCTACACCCCATTGCCTTGGAAAAAATAAGGGAAGGAGTCATCCTTATATTGACCCTGTGGCTATAGAGAGACTGAGAGAATTTTACAGGCCATATAATGAGAAATTTTACGAATTATCTGGTATCAATTTTGGTTGGCCATAGTATTTGCAAATTTTGGAAGTTTTGGACGTAGATAAAACGTGAAATAAAGACCATGCATACTCGTAAGGTCATAGATGCAGTAGAAATATATGTGATAGTTTTATGCCAATTTTAATAGAACTTTAGACTGAGGCATGCCATTTTTAGAAGTTTTAGTAAATGTAATAAGTTGCAAATTTTGATTGTTCGTCGAATCGTTCATTTACAAAAAATATTTAATTAATTATTACTTTGCAATTAATGCAACCTTTTTAATTGGTTTGTTGAAATATTTCGATTTAAATATAAACTAGTGCTTCCAGTTTTAACACTTTATATTAAAAAATTAAAGATGTACGTAGTGCTTAAGTAAAAAACCACTAAACATATCTATTCCAAATGCCATTAAAATAATTATTATTATCAAAGATAATATTACTGTACTTACTATGTATTTCTATTATAATATAGTTCCTAGTAATAAATTATTAGGATGAACCTTTCATTTGCAAAATATAAATTAAAAAAACTAGCTATTTAATGTTGGTAGTATTGCTTTTTAAAATTCTATTTTAAAATGTAATATTTTGTCAATTTGATAACGTCAAAAAGTAAATATTTTTAGTTTGATAACACTGCAATATGCAAATTAATTTAAAAAAAATTTACACCATCCATCTTATTTTTAATCTTTTAATTATTTTACAAAATAATAATTGTAAAATAATACTACAGGAACAATATAATTTATACATTAATTTGACATACACCAATTGCTCTATCTTATTACAAGAATATCGAATAAGGACAGATTACAAATTTTTAGTTAGTAAACATGTGATAAACATAAGTAAAAATGTGCTTACATATAAATTTAACTTGTCTCCGGTTAAATTAAATAAACAACGACGTACATTAGTCCATTAAAATGTTAAGTTAACTCAGACCAATAGACAAAGGTTCAAAAAAAAATAAAAAATATATATATATATATTCCGGGCTTCTAATGTCTTCCGTAAATTATAATATGTATTTGTAAATTCATATGCTCACTACTATTTGAAATATCGAATATAAATATTATAATCCGATATAATTAAAATTCCGATTAGAAAAGGTTCCCATGGTTGGTGGCACCCTGGTGATATTTCTTACAGCGCAATTTATGGGACCTACCTTCATGATCACTACCAACCAACTGGTCTGAGATAGTCATATTATGTATGACGTAACCTACATATTATACTTTTTATATTTTATAATTATTAATCATAATATGGTTGTGTACGAAACGATTACGGTATATAAATAATACATGACAATGAATATAATGACAGTAAGACTCGTTTAACTTAACGCGGTATTATTTCACAACTTCATATTATAACTTTATTCATTATTGTCTATGGATATGAACACAAGATGCAAGAGACTCGAGAGACGCTATTATTTGTTCGAGAGGATGTCTGGAATTCCTATTGGTATTTTAAATATAAACAATTTTTTTTTTCATTTCGATATATAAATAAGCAACGATATATAAAAACAAACAGCAATATTATATTTGGAATTTTATTTTGTTCTAAATAAAAAAATATATTATAATACTTTGACATATTAGGAATAGATAACTTTTGTAACTTTCCTTATTTTAAATTTGGCAATTGCTGCTGTATAATATATGCATACCTAGGTAAGGATCTAATCTCAATAATAATATTTGTCCCGTATCCAATGATTTCAATAAAAGTTGGATCTTTAGTTATACAACACAAAAAATTGTTACATTTATTTTATTAAAATAAAATTCTAAATTGAATATTAAGATCTTTATTTAGATTAAATAATACTAAGGTTATTGTATATTGAATTTAAAAGTAATCAACAGGCAAATTTTATTTTTAATTTTTTTTTTGTTGTATTAAATGTTATATTGTGATTTAAATGTAAGTTTAACAACCTAGTCAAAAAAGTGAGATATGTTGTGATTTTATGATGCCAGTTATAATATATTATGCAAATAAAAAGTCTATTACATTTTAATCCATATTATGTAAATCATATCACTCAATGTTAAAATTACCCAGGAAGAGGTATATAAATAATATTATACTTGGCAACACAGTATAATTATTTGTTTAATTAGAGATGTAAACTCAGAACAATTATTGGAATAGACTTATTTAAGGTTTATGTTATATGTAGATGTTAATGCACAACATAATCCGTCATATGATACTCATTAGTTACTTAAGGAAAGCTTTAAATAATGATTGTAATGAGTTAGCTTACTGCACAATTTCAATATATAGCGATAACTATTAATAAAAAATTATAGTTCTTTTAATTTTTTATTTGGCATATAAAGCTTAGTTTAGGATATATTCATCATAAATACAATGATGTCTTTAAGTATTGATTACATAATTTTCTGTACAAGTATTATTTACAATAAATATAACAAATATATAAACCCAGTTTGCCGTTATTCTTGCTTTTATTTCACAGAAAGGAGACATAATAAGGGACACACGGCCGAATACTGAAACGTCATTCAAATATGAAGTGGAACTTAATTATTTGAGACGCCGAAAATTTAAAATTTTCGCATACTGAATTTTAAATTAATGGCGTTCCAAATAATTAAGTCCCACTTAATATTTGAATGACGTTTCAGTATTCGGCCAAAGGTGTTTTATTAACATTGATATTTCTCTTCCTGTCATTATTGATTTGAAATTCGAAAGAAAAAGACAAACCTAACTTATTTAATCACCCCAATAAGCCACATTAGGTAAAGTAGTAAATGCTTGGCCTTCACAAGGGGTATAAGTCAACTTTTTTTTTTAATATTGGATTGACCTATGAAATATGTTTGTTGATTGACCGTATAGCTTAATTATCTAAAACTGTATATCTCTAGTATATCCTTACTTATAACAGTTACTTATTGACTCATTACTTAAATGCCGTTAAATTTCTACACATTTAGTAAATGAATACATATGTGTCGGTTTGTGCTTACTGGTTACATATTATATACTCTGAGCAAAAATATTAGATACCTACTTCGATCAATAATGTACTAGATTAGCGGTGAGTGCTACAAAAATGGCCCGAAAAATAAGAACACGTGACGTTTGTGAGGTTATTTCCAATTAGTATGGTCCAATCTTAAGTTATTGCTAAGGAAATAAGGTTGAATATTGAACATCCGTTGTACATTTCCTATGTCTTTCTGTCATTCATGGCGTAAGATCGTAAGTGAATGTCAATACAATCTAAACCGCACTTTATTGCTCGGGAACGAGGCATAGTTTAGGTTGAAATTATTAAACCGTTTTAACATCGTTTTCTTCATTTTATGGTCGGTGCCACATTTGAGTATTGTTTTTGTTCGTGACGCCATATCTAGTAGTATTGTTGATCGAAGGATACTTACTTAAAATTCTGAATGACTAAGAAACATCATTAAGCAACCTCCAAGGTTCTCAAATATCAACAGACAGTTCGTGCCTTAGGTATATCTATATCTTATATATCTTGCATTTAATTGAGTTTATATTTTTACATGTAGGTTTTTATTTCGAAACATTTTCACAAACAAACTTGTTTAATATATGTTATGATTTATAAATAAAAATATTCGTATAAATCAGCTTGCAGAAGTTTTTACGTTAGTAGGAGTGAAACACAGGGTGACAACATTTTGAATTAATTCTCTAATAAGACAATACAAAAGTGTCAAGTAATTTTGTTTCTTATGTTTTAATTGTCAGAATTATATGGGAAAAATTACGACATAAAGTTATATAGCAATAAAAATAAATGCTGTTATGACTTTATTTGAGGAAAAAATTAATGACACAAATATTTGGAGGATTGGAAAAATATTTATCCTTTGCTATCGAAGAGGACTTTAGATACAATACCAGAACAAATTATCAATAACATAAATTATTAATTGATATGATATATGTGACTACTAAATAATAATAGTATCATTGTCCGTCAGTCTGGAGCTGAAGAAATTTATGATTAAAAATTACATTAAATATGTATAATATAAAATATTAAGTAATTGCCTATAAAAATAAAATTATTTTATTAATGTATTTGCTGACGGTACGTAAAAACGTCGCCAAGCTGATTCGGCTGTAAATTTAAGAAAACATTTCACAGGAACTAGTAATTAACAATATCAATAGTTATCTATAAGTTACATTATAATATTTGTATAAGGAAGAAAATATTTTACAAATTCATATTATTGCGTATATTAATCTATCGAAGTCACATGCCATAACATAACAGCTCTTTCTTATACTATCACCAAATAACCATTAATATTAGTGACAAGTATTATTATTAATATTCTGTTAAGGTAGTCAAATCAGTTATTGATGTGATTGCACCTTATCTAGTTTTTATATTTAATAATTGTATCCTTAGTGGCGTGTTTCCTGACCTTATGAAACATAGTAAGGTAATTCCTATTTTTAAATCTGGTAGTACTTCAGACCCCAATAATTATAGACCCATTTCTGTACTACCAACGCTTAGTAAAATCTTTGAAAAATTAATGCTTAATCAGATGCTAGAACATTTTGATACATACAAGTTGCTACACAGTAAACAATTTGGCTTCACAAGGGGTCGCTCGACAACCGATGCTGGTGTCGAGCTCGTTAAAAATATTTATAGAGCCTGGGAAGAGTCACAGGATGCCTTAGGAATATTTTGTGACTTATCTAAGGCTTTTGATTGTGTGCAACACGAAACGTTGATCAGGAAACTACGTCACTATGGCATTAGAGATAAAGCACTCAGCCTGAATTCGTATTTTAGCGATCGGATTCAGAGGGTTGATATTAATGGAAAGAGATCTCCCGGGGCTCCAGTTGGTGTGGGGGTCCCTCAAGGATCTATTCTTGGTCCATTTCTGTTCCTCATCTATATAAATGACTTGCCCCATCTTTTAAATAATAAACATGAGATAGTATTGTTTGCTGATGATACTTCTTTAATTTTTAAAATTAAAAGACGCCTATCGATATATGACGAGGTAAACAATGCTCTCTCTGAAATAGTACATTGGTTTAGTGTTAATAATTTACTGTTAAACAGTAAAAAGACAAAATGTATTAAATTCACTGTTCCCAACGTGAAATTTGTAAAAACGAATGTACTTCTTAATGAGGAACCGTTAGATTCTGTAGAAGCCACAGAATTTCTTGGTATCACCATAGATTCTAAGCTTCAATGAGGGCCCCCCTCATATTAATAAATTGGCAAATAGACTCAGCTCTGCAGCATTCGCGGTAAAAAAAATTAGAATGTTGACTGATATTGAAACGGCTCGCCTAGTGTATTTCAGCTATTTCCACAGTATAATGTCTTATGGCATTCTACTCTGGGGTATAAATACGATTTTTGTACTGCAGAAGAGGGCTATTCGTGCAATTTATAACCTGGGCCCGAAAGATTCATTAAGATGTAAATTTAAAGAAATTAAAATAATGACTGTCGCTTCTCAATATATATTTGATAATGTTATGTTTGTCCGCAAAAACTTAAAAGATTTTCCCAGAAATTGTGACGTACATACTGTTAACACCAGGAACAAGTATAAACTTACAACCACTGTTACTAGATTACACAGGGTTAGTAGGTCTTTTATGGGACAATGTATACGTTTTTACAACAGGATCCCAGAAAGCGTTCAAAAATATTCTATTGTGAAATTTAAAAGAGTTGTTAAGGAACGCTTGTGTGCTAAAGGATATTATACAATCAATGACTTTTTAGATGGTTGCACACCTTGGGAATGAAACGATCGCCTCCAGGCTGTTTCAATTAAAGAAGAATATTATTGTTGTATTGTTATTATATATTATATAAATATTGTAAAAAATGAGATGAAAAAAAAAAACCCGCTGAGTTTCTTTCGCCGGTTCTTCTCAGGTCTGAGGTGTTTATTTCCGAACCGGTGGTAGACTTATGACAATCAATAAGTAAGTGTAACACTTCTACATTGAATAAAGATATTTGAATTTGAATTTGAATAGTGGTCTAAATTCGACTAAAGATAAGTATTGAACATTTGAAGAAAACATATCAGAATTTGCACAATCGGACATTACTTTTCTACTTACATTAATTCGTTTTTCTACTCATAGCACTAATTAAAAAAAAAAAAACTAGTTGAAATCCTGATGAGGAAATGGTACTTAACTGTTTTGTCTGTGGTTATTATTATTATTTTTTTTTTTTTATTATATCTGCATATTATACAGCAGTTTTATTTCTTAATGTTTTAGTATAATAGATAATTTTAGTCATGCCAAGCAGTTGTAGACCACTTTTACAAATATATATGTATGTATAATAATATAAATAAAAGCGGAATACTAACATATTCACATATCATTTGAGACATGTACCGGTAATTCGATTGGATTGACCTGCGCGTATGATATTGAACTAACTCCAACAACAGCGAATATGATAACAGCATCGCTGTCGTACTTCGCGTAAAGGTTTGCTATTTGACTCCCTGATGGCATTTGTTTCGTTTCACTGAAATAGAGAAATTATTTTATTTAATATATTAAATCTATCAATGATTGACAGTTACAAATTTATACACTTTCATAATGAAAAAATGGTTGTCTGTAAAGTTAACGTGACAACCTCATAACAAAACATTGATGAAATGATTGCAATCGAGTAAAAGAGAGATAGATGCGGCGCAAGCGTAAATCAGCGTAACGGGACAACGATCGTAACGGGACAATTAGCGTAATGGGTCAATTTTTCGTGCATGCAGCCAGCGATCATCGATTTATTAGACGTTGTCACGTCAAAAAACAAACTACCTCAAGAGAAAAGGTAATAGTATGTCATTATGATGATGTCCTGACTGATTTCGGCCACGGCCAACTACGCGGGTGAAATTACAAATGCCCTCTGTTTCTTTTTATTAGTATTTTATATCTATCTACTGAATGTACTACATTATTTTAATAGCAGTGGCGGATTTACCAACACGCAATCTCGGCTTGAGTCTAGGGCGGCAGAAAAGAGTCAAGTAATTCAAACGAAAAAAGAAATTAAGTTTCGAAGACGGATTTCTTGCTGGATGTTTTCCTTAGCTTAAATTGTACATTATATATATACAAAGTAGTTTTTTGCAGTCACAAATAAATTCCTGAATTATAAAAAACAAAATAAGAGGAAAGCGCGACAAATATAGAGAGCCTGCTTTTGGAAAACATGTAAATCCTCCACTGAATAATAAAATATTTTTTAATAGCTACGTTAGCCGTACGTACGTTGGTAAATACATTTTTAAATTAAAGATTACTTACTCTACACAGACTACGTACACGTGTGGAGTTGGTCTTTGGGTTTTTCTAAAATTTTGAACTTGTCTACTAAAAACGTCAAAGTCAATAGCGAGATCGCTCTCCTCAATTCCTTTCTCTGTTCGGATTATTCTTAGCTTTTTCAAAATCGATGCCATATCAGTACAATCGCCTTGCTTTACTATAGAATTTATTCTACGGTTCATATTATTATGCATACTATTTTGAAATTCCACTATTGCCTCTTTAATACTTGTGAAAAAAGATTTTTTTAATTCCAACCAATTATCACATTTACATGTTTGTATTTTGAGATAATCAAACAATATGTCCTCCCTTTTCGTGTCTGTTATTTCATTATAAACGGCGTCTTTAGAAACGATTTCTGCCCTCCCAAAATCATTTTCTGGTGGTAACCAATTTTTGGTGAATGTTTTTGATAAAAGCGGACTATACTCCTTGTATTCTCCTTCTGAAATATATTTTTTACTAGTAGATGCTTCAGTATCTACATTCTTTTGTCGTTCAGAAAGTCTCTTAAGAATATTAAAAGGATTCCTTAGTTTTTTTCCTTTACGAAATTGTTGTTCTTCTATAAGGCTTTCTGAATTGGACGAATCAGATGAATCAAGATCAATTTTTAGTCTGTTTTCTAATTCGCCATTTTTATTTAAGTAATATTCTTCATTATAAGATTCGTTAAATTTTTTGAGCAGTTTAGAGAAAGCTCTTCGATGCCTTTTCGTTATCTTTTTATTTTTTTCCAATTCTCTCAATTGACATGCTAATTTTTTAAGTGTATTAAAATTTTCTTCAATTTGATAGTTAGGACTGACACTACGACGTCGTTTCCTGCTGGGCTCTTCATCGTCATCTAATTCTATTGTGTCTACAATTGTTTCTTCAACTACAACATGAAAGTCTTGATCGAGTCTTACTCTTGTTTTATATCTACTGTTATAAGTTCGAATTAGTCTTTGGAGTGATTGAGTGAATTCTTCTTGATTATTCCCCACTGATACAAGTTGTTTTAGCCTGGAAGCAAGCTTTTTTATTTCTTCTAAATTTTGCTTCTGTGCTGTCATTCTAATTCTTTTATTATTATTGTTGTTAGAAATTGTGTTGCTGTTATTGCAATTGGTTTGCCAATATTGTGTTTGAATTCGTGGTAATTGTAGCCGAGAAGTAAAAAACCAATTAGGTAGATAATGCCTTTGAAATAACATATTAAAATTTATAGAACTATAACTATGTCTAGGTCTATAAATATGGAATTGTCTATATTGAACATTCCCATTAGAGTACGCAAAATTACTATATGAAGGCATTGGAGCGGATTCTGGTCTACCGCGTGTATTTCTTATCCTCCTTATATGACTGCCATTAACTTCATCATTGATTGAGTAAATATTTGTGTCAGTTGAAACATACCTATCATTTTTACTATGTATTTTTTCTAGATTGATTTTGAAAACTGATTTAGTTAAACATATAGTATTTGGTATAAGCTTTTTCTGTGGAGTTTTTATAGAAACAATTTGTTTTTCTGTTAGTTCTGGTAATTTCTCAAAGTATGTATGAATGTTAAATGTATTACAAGGTTTTAATTTTCTGTTTTTCAATTTTTGCAATCTATTAAGCCCACAAAAGCTTTTAGTTTTCTCTGCTATAGTTCGCTTGCTGTCACCTTCATCTGTAAAATGCAGTTGTTCTCATTCAATCAATACATTTAAGTACCATACACAAAAAAATTGTAAATATGACAGTTTTTTACGAAATCTCTAGTATTTCACCTAAATACATTTACTCTACTGTCCATTCTTTGAAGTCTTCTAATCTGAATTAGATCTTATAAATAATTGTATATCCTATCCTAAAGTATTTCCATAACCAAAATAAATTGTATCTGTATAGCTAAGTATTAATTTTATTAAAATAATGTAAAAATCTTATATTATATTCAACACTGTGCTGCAAACTTACCAGTAAATGTATGTTTCTCTTCTACTGCTGCCTGAATGTCTTGATCGCATTTCATGTTTTCAACATGATTTTTAGTATTATCTTGATTATCATTTTTAGAAATTTCTAGATCATCAGTTTCAGACATTTCTAGATCATCATTTTTAGAATTTATTCTAGTATCATTTATAGAATATTCTGGATCATCATATTTAGAATTTTTTAGATCATCGTTTTTAGAATTTTCTGACTCATCATTTTCAGAATATTCTGGATTATCAATGTCAGATTTTTCCAGTTCATTGTTTTTAGAATTTTCTAGATCATCATTTATAGAATTTTCTGGATCAACATTTTTAGAATATTCTGGATCATCATTTTTGACTTTATCATTATTTACATTTTCGATATTAGAAGATAAATTATCTTCTGTTTCACATGTTGTGCGTTCTACACGCTCATGTCTGTAAATACGGTATCCCAATCGACTGAGTGACGCATATACTTTGTATTGCAGGAGTGTAATTTTTCCTTTTAGTAATAAAGAATAAGCTTGTTGGAGAGAAACTTTCACATCATTATATTTAAGATGAAGACAATTCTAAAACAAAACAGTAAAATGAAAGTAACAAATTGGAAAGTTTTGTAAGTACAAAATTATATTAATTTTGTACTTACAAAACAAATTATTAAATATTCCTAAACAAAACTTCTTTTATGGATTACTCTGTATAAGATTAATGATTTATATGAAATTTAAATATATACTATAATTTACTAATTGTATCTCATACAAAAGCATAGTCTTAGAAAATAAACAACTTCCTATTTAGTTGGGTATTTAGTTTAAATTAAGAAGAAAAATAAACTTAAGCTGACTAAAACAAACACACATATTTTTAAATTTTTTACATTAGAAATAAAATGGGAATCAAAACTGAAAGAAAGATCACATATGCAATTGTCTGCTTTTGGAATCATGTTAGTTATTGCAGTCGCAACATATAAAATGGTGGGTCAATAAAGCGAGTCATAATAAATAGGTTCTACTGAAAAATTATTTATATTCATAATTAACATTATTATAAAAAATATTACTGTACTTTTTGTATAACTCTTTAAAAAATCCTAATTCATATTATAAATGCTAAAGTGAGTTTGTTTGTTTGTTATACTTTCACTTCTAAACCACTGAACTGATTTTAAATATTCTTTCATCACTGGAAAGTTACATTATCAGCGAGTAACATAGACTACATTTCGTCTCCATATGTCCGACAAGAACGGGAACTACACAGGTGAAACGGTGGGCAAAACACTAGAAAAACTATAAAGATTTGATCAATTAAAATAAATAACAGATACTTGAAATTAAGTTAAATGTATGGATGGATAAAAAAAGGCTACCTTGATTTTGTATTGTATTTAAATATTTTAAATAATTCATTATAAGGTTAAGTCAAATTTTTTACATACGAAAACCTTTTTTGCAGGTGTTATACATGTATTTACATTATTAATTTACCAGTAGTTAAGAAATAAATAACTCAGACCTAAGAAGAAACAGCAAAATAAATAGATTTTTTTAACTCAAATATAACAATTATAGATCTTACAGGAATTTTTTTATTCTAAATGGCTTGGAGGTAGTCCTTTCATTTTCGAGATGTTAATCATCTCTGAAGTCATTGATTTTGTAATATTAACACACAATATTTGTTAATAATTCACATTCATAAAGCAATTATATTAAATGTCAATTATATATAAATTAACAAAAATTGACAGTTGAACAATCTTAATTAAATACAAATACAATGTAAACTCACAATTTCCATAAGAAATAAAGCTTCTTCAGGCTTAAGATATAACAGTTTCCCTTTATTGTGTCCTAAATACTGCCAGTAGCCACCGACTTTTTGGGTAACTTCAGCCAACATCAAGTCGTCCCTCCACACTGCATGACTTAATGTACCACTGCACATATAAAAAGTTCATATAATTTTGAAGTCCATTAAAGATCTCAATATTGTTTATTGTGCATGTTGTTAACAATTCATTTTTCTCTCTGGATAAATGCATCAACACATTTCCATATGACTTTGGGGTCAACTGGGTCAAATGTGGGACTCAACCGTGCTGAATGCACCCCACTAAAAAACCATCAGAACTCGCCCCTTTGACTTTGGTTTAATGTTTTAAGGTTTGCCTGCCTCTAACATCTTTAGTTTAAAACTTACCTTTTCTCAATACGTTCAACTTCAATTAAATGTTTTCTAGCTTCTATAGCCGCTTGTGTTTGTTTTTGCTCCAACCAAGATCCACTTGGAACTATTTGTTTAAGGCCAATTTCTGGTAATGATATTTCTATTTTCGATGAAGTTCTAGCAATAAGTTCATGACCTCTGTAGATTTTAAAAACCAACATTATAATGTGCTAAGAACATTCACGTGTGTTCAAGATACACGATTTTTAAGTTACTTACGATAATAGCTTGTCTTGATTCATTTTTGCTAAATAATTAAATAAAGCGAACACTTTATATTAAATAATAAAAAGAAACACATCAAAATAAAATTGTCGACGAAAAATTCGATCAAATATACTTTTTACATTAACATTTAAATGTCACGGTAACAGTGATGCCAACTCCTAGAGAATTTTCCCCTTAAAACCAACTTCAAATCCCCCTAAATATAGATTAAAAACCCCTAAAATTTTCGTTGTACACTCAGTTTGAGAGGTTATATAAAATATAAATTAAAAAAATACATTCAACTGGCATGAAATAGCTGTTGTATTGAAAATACTATTGATGACGAGCCGGTTGGCGTGATTGGTAGATACCCTGCTTTTCGCGCCGCAGGTCGTGGGTTCGATTCCCACCCAGGACAGACATTTGTGTGCATGAACATGTCTGTTTGTCCTGAGTCTGGTTGTAATTATCTATATAAGTATGTATTTACACAAGAAAAAGTAGTATATGTAGTATATCAGTTGTCTGGTTTTCATAGTACGAGCTCTGCTTAGTTTTGAATCAGATGACCGTGTGTGAAAAATGTCCCAAGATATTATTATTATTATTATATAAAAAAAATACCGTGACCAGGAATCGAAACCCGGGCTGTACGTACGTCCTACGTACTGTTTAAACATACTGGCCGTTGAGCTAACATTGCAATCACAATATGAAATAGTTTTCCGATATTTCAGTTATAGCTATGCTTGAAGGTTTATTTGGCTTAGTTTGTTGGTTGAGTTCGGGTCTTAATTTAAATTGTGTAGAGTTGTGCGTTTAAAAAAATGTTCCTCTTAAAAAAAACCCCTAGACCCCCTTAATTTGGGGGAAAACCCCCAAGTTGGCATCACTGCACGGTAACGATGTTTGACAATGACAATTGACAATGACATAAAAAAATACAATATCAATAGTACTGCAAGTGGTTGCCATAATTTCCAAGTTTATCCAATTTGGAAGATTTTTTATAATTAAATCAAAAACTTTATGTAGAAAAAATAGATACTATAAAAGTTTTAGTTATCTCTTGATATAAATTATGCTATCTCTAGAGCCATACATGGTGTAATAGGGTCGGGTACTGGCAAAAGACATAAATATTAGCACAGGTTCCGGATGAGTGAATTAATATTAATATATTTTATTATTGTTAGACTGTCATGAACGTAAATTGTGGTTGCATTGCAATTTAGCTTGTGCTAAGTGTAATGGATAAGTATGCAGTACGTATGGCTCTGCGCGTTGCTCGCTCACTGCCCTCTATCTTTAAATTGGTTGAGCGCATGACAAAATGATTAAATAAAATACGTCGCAAATTTTATGTTCCACATATTTCATAATAGATGTTAACATTATTGGGGCTGTAGAAACCGAAATTATAACGAAAAACAGATTTCTATGACCATTACACCATATGACCACTTGTATACAGATTTTACAACTTCAGTAGTAGGGGTACGTTGACTTAATGACGCTGTCCATTACAATTTACGGCCGCTAGAGGCATGACAATTCGCGTAATAATAATCCCGAACACTTTTTCAAATCTAAACAAAACATCTAAATAACAAAACAAAAACAACAACAAACCCGCAAAACTCAACAAAACGATATAACAATGATTAAATAACACAATATATGGGAGAGAAATATATACGCGAAGTTCGAAGGCAGCGACGTACAGCGGTCGTTATTGCGAAATAAAAGATGTAACACAATCGCACCAATCTCTCACCACTGAAATTGGACTCGGTTGCTAGACCTGTATACAAGGCTGTGAGTGAAACGCTTCAAACGAAAAACCAAAACACAATTATAATTATTATATGACTGCCTCGTTGGTCTAGTGGCTTAATATAAGGCCGCAGACGCGGTGGTCCTGGGTTCAATTCCCAGGTCGGGCCAATATATAGTTATTGGGGTTTTCTGTCAGAAAATTCTCAGTAGCAGCCCGGAGTCTGGAAGTTGGAAGTGTGTACACTCCCGTGCCTCGGAAAGCACGTTAAGCCGTTGGTCCTGCGCCTGAACTCTTTCCGGTCGTGTCGGATTGCCGTCCCATCGGATTATGAGAGCTAAGGAAAAGAGAGTGCACCTGTGTTTGCGCACACACTTGTGCACTATAATATAAGTCCTGCGCAGTTGGCTAATCTCTCTTAAGATTGGCCGCCGTGGCCGAAATCGGTCTGGAGGACCTTATGACAAGGTACAAACAGTCCAGTCACTTTCGAAATAATCATAACCTATATTTAGGATCCAGAAGTGAGAACTGATTATAAAAAAACCTCGAATTGGTCTTTTTAAAAAGAGGGCAAATCATATATATTGACTAGCTGTACCCGCGAATTCGACCGCGTGGAGTTTAACAAAAAAGTTAATTAGTTTTTTTTTGGTTTTTGCATTTTTATTTTAAGTTTCATTTTTTTCTAAAATAAAAGTAAATAAAAGTCTCATCAAAATCGGTCCAGCCATTTCAGAGATTAGCCGGAACAAACAGACAGACAGACAGACAAAAATAGTAAAAAATGTTATTTTGTTGTATGTACCGTATATATATTCATATGCATGTAGTAAAAAGCAGTTATTTCAATATTACAAACAGACACTCCAATTTTATTTATATGTATAGATGTAAATTACCTACTCAATTATTCCTAAAAATTCAAATAATATATTTGAACACATTTTAATAAATCACAAGTTGCATTAATAATGAATTAATTAGTACTTTACCTTTCTGTCTACTAACAAAATGAAGCTTTTCAATTAGCGCGCGTTTTGTCATTTTTTTTAACAACGGTGTTACTTAATTATACTTATAAATGTTACAAATACTTATTTAAGTACATCAATTATTATATATTTAATAAATACACGTTTTTAATTGTATTCGATTTAATAAAAATATAGTCGGTTTCAGAACGTCATTGGTATTAGTTACTGGTTAGTGATAAAGATAAAAAACAGCCTTTCCCGCGCTTTATATAAAAGAGAAGTGAAGTGAACGACTGTCACCGAATTAACGATATAGACAGAGCAATGATATTATAAGTAAAAAGGTGTAGATAGGTTACATACATAGCATTCAATCTACGAAAATGACACTGTTACGCACACATAAATAATTTTATATTGCAATATACACACTACATTACGATTTGTCGCTAAAGTAGAGTGGCATGATTTAAGTATCACAAGTGAAAAAAAGACGAATATATTTGCGAGAGTGCATCGTCTCGTGTCAAAGATACGACATAGAATAAATCATCAGACGTACGTTTTTTCTTACCCGGATTTATGCCTATGAATGCGATTACTCATAAATTCATTTTGTAAAAGTACTAAAAATTCATTGAAATATAAACTCTCAATAATTTTATAAAAATTTAATATCAAATAAACAATATCAACATCATGATCATACATCTAAACACTATTTATACATGTAAATAAACATCTTCTTTACGACATAATGATAAAAATATTTATTTATATTTTGATTTCAATTTAGTAATATAATATAATTAATAATTTAATAGTCTTTCTCATTTATATAAATAAAACAAACATATAAAATTATAATATAATATGTGCCAACTGCCACCACTGTTTGTGTTTTACTCAATAATCAGTAACATCGTCTATCTCTATTGCACTCGTTTATTAATATACTTTTATTGCATTCATTCATTTCTAACGTCATATTTTACGAATTTAATATTTGATTTGTGAAAATATTAAGATAAATAGTAAACTTACTAATGAGAAGTGATTCCTTAAGTTTAAGAAGTTTTGATAGTATAATTTGTGCAATATCTCATAACACACGACGGGATTTCTGGTTATTTTGGGTCACTTTTAATTATAATTGTACTCGCTACGTGACGTCTATCCAATGACAATGGTGATATAATACTGAGGTGAAGTGTTGATAGTAATCTTGATTTCGAACTACTGCGCACGGAGTGCTTGTAACCTATCTACACCTTTTTACTTATAATATCATTGAGACAGAGTAAGACATTTTCTTTTTATTAGGTTTATAATGATCTCACATGTTTAACGTTATTAAAAATATAATAACAAATAGTAAATTGTGATACTAGTAAATCTATTATACATATATAATAAAAATGTTGTTGCTTGGTTATTGTTTCTAGGTTATTATTTACTTATATCTGTTATTTTTCAGATTGAATAATTCTTTTTTATAATCAGTTATGTATATATATTTTTAACGTTTTTTTTGATATTATGATAGTAGTAGTAGGGAGAGTAAAGATTCTATTACTATATGAGTTCAATTTTACATTACTCCGCAAATGAAAAAATATTGACCGAAGTTACCTGAGTAAATTTACCTGGGAATGTGGGTAATAAACCTACATAAATCAGATTCCAAAACCGGATTCAGTAATTAAGATATGGAATATGGGCGACAAGATTCAATACTAGCCTGGTAAAGAAGATAGCGAGAGAATTAATCAGCCTCCACCAATGTTCCGAGAAATTCACAAAACCCATCGGACACTTAAGGAATTAAATAATTGTTACAGCTCATTTACTCAATTATTTGTTCAGGATTCGACATAAGTGTATATATGATCAAGTTCAAACTTAAAAGCAATGCCTGCTGTTTTGATAACCCCAGGAACGGAGACGTTATAACATGTTTTATGCGGCTGTAAAAATATCAACTCGATCAAATATAATAAATTATAACAAACATAGATAAAAATACATCTTTAGAAATATTATAATAGACGTTATAATTCAGTTAACATAAATATGACGATTGATTCAAGGAGGCTGACTTAAAAGACTCCAGGTTGGGTCGAGAGTTCACAGAATGTATAATTGTATACTAACAAACCTAAACAGCCTAAATACTGTAGAAAACAATTATACGAAAAATATATGTAAAAGAGGAAAGCGAAGTATGTAATTTAAACGGATATACAGATAACTAATGGTTATATATAAATAAACAATTTTATAAACGTATTAATCGTTATTAAATTTTTACGGTTGATAACTAGTACCTACAATACATATAAATACTTTGTCAAAATAATCTTACTATCGGCATTTCTAATAGTCGTATACATTTGTTATACGGTTTAAAAGTAATTTAAATTATATTAAAAAAAAGTTTGATAAAGCGAAATCACGAAAGCGAGTCGGACTCGACCACCGAGGGTTCCGTACAAATTTGTAAGTAGGTACATATTTTTGATACATTTTATTTTAGGTTTTTTTTCATTTTTGGCCCTAAATCGAAAAGTAGACATCATAATAATAATAATTAAAAATCTGTTTAAGCTTGTGCCAATGAAGCCCTTTCATACGATACCCACCATGACACGGTTAACTCAATTCAAATTTGACCCTGTTTTTTATGATTTAATCCCGTATCTTTTTTTACGTTAACTTAGAATCTGAGTATATCGTTTTAATTTCCACTCGATACCTCCACGCGTTCCAGAGACAAAGGGTCTTGACAGACAGACAGACGGACGGACGCCGGACGGACGGACAACGGACAACAAAGTGATCCTATAAGGGTTCCGTTTTATCCTTTTGAGGTACGGAACCCTAAAAACGCCAGATATAAAAAATAATATAATAAATTAGCTCATATATTTTTAACAACATATTTAAAGACCATGTAGTTTACACGAGTTGCTTAATTAACGATAATTATAATTAAAAACAAAATTATTAAATAAACTAATAATATTATTCATTATTATTCATCAAAAACAATTTCAGATAATTGTTAATATTAATATAGACTAATATATAATGCATTTAAAAAAAGCTAGACAGGTAGAAACTATTTATATCAATGAATTCAATTTATTTAACGAAAGCATATATGTGTAGCTTTACATATCATTTTTATTTCATTACTGAGACACAACATCTGAATTTCGGAATAGCATTATTAAAGTTTGTTGTGCTAGATACGTTTTCTAACTTAAACAATGTTAGTACAATCTAATTGCAGTGTTCATTCCAACAAGACGTGAATTCAATTTCCAGTTCTGTTTGCTATCTTTGTATGTAACTATAGTCCTCGACTTCGCCTGAGCAGTAAAACAATTAACCCTGTTGTATTGTCGTAGACTGAACAAATATCGCACTGCTAGAGTCAAGTTCGGCGACTTTTCAATTTAGTCGGGTAATAACGGTAGCGTAAGCTACGATTGTAGTTTCGTGTCGCGTAGTATCTACGTTGAGCGTAGCATGTTGGTAGCTTCTCTGACGGCTATCGATTAGTCGCACGGTCCAAACCGAGCTTTGACGAACACACCCGAACGCGCCCGGCGCTATACGAACCACGTTCATACATAGCGGAAGTAATGAAATGTACAAAGGATATGAACCGGAAAAATTGTCGCTCTCCTTTTTCCACGCATCTTATACTCGCCCAAAAGAATTTCTCTGATAGTATTTCCTTTCGAATAGGTACTTTAATACTTTAATCTTAATTTTCGTAATGCTACAATACAAGTAGTTTTTGTAGGATTACATAGATAGTGTATGTTAGAAATTTTATTGCACTTCTAGGAATAAAGATATCTTTTGAACGTGCTTCACATCTGAGTGTACTGGAAAGGCTTCCACTTTTAAAAGTGAGAGCATCATTAACGTTAAGGTTAATTGGTTGTATGTACGTCGAGGGCCTACTTCAGATGTAGAATGTTCCGCGTTACGACTGCAGCCGTCGAGTGCTGAAGGCGATTTAACGTATTGTAATACGAGTTTATACGAGGCACGGCGTCTTGCTGGCGACTTTAGCTTAAAGATCACGATAGTCGTCCGTAAACGCAGGCTAAAGCCAGCCGGCATCGATTCAATCATTCTATGTTTGAAATTTCAAAATTTCGTTTCACCATTCTGTTTCTGTTAACGCCGCCGTCGATCGAATGCCGGGGGATGGGGTGGCGCACCCCGCCATACGGTTTTATTTATGGTATATTTTGACGTGCGCTTTCGCTGCTAACTTCATGTTGCCTAGATAATGGGGTGATGGATAGTGTTATCGGTCGCTATTCACCGCGAACTGTACCGTGCTCTTATTATTGCAGTGTTTTACGGAAATCCCGAAAGCTCTACCGATTTCCATAGTGCTATGTATTTTCATAATTTTTACATAACATAACCGGCGTTCCATTGGACGTTATTTTGGTGAATGTAGCTGAACTTCATAAGTTTGTGTTTAAATATGGCAAAGTTAAATTGGTAAAAGTGGTGTTTTTTATATTATATTAATTATAAAAAAATTAAGTATAAAATATATAGAAGACATCGATTAGGTGTGCTGTGCAGTTCAATAAAAGGTAAGTTTAATATTTTTCCGACGTATACAAAACGTTTTACAAGTTTGTTTTTGAAATCATAATTTTAAATCAATTTTTAACATATCTGTATTTGGATAACGTAAATACAAACGTTTAAAATAATTATAAAATCATACAAAGTTATTTTTGCAATATTATTAATGTTTACCCAAGTGTAAACATGAAAGGCCGGTTTTAGTCGAAGCGCCATCTATTAACAATATCTAAAGGCTCACATTAGTTCCCAAAGTTGCCGCTGTTTCCAGCGCCAAAGTGTCAGCCGGCGGCACGCCTGCAGTCACGCGGCGTTGACGCGCGTCGCAACATGGTTGCGTGGGTGTAGATCGTTCGGTGATAAACTATACTTGTTTTCTTTCTTATCAACTTTACTACCAGTGTTTTTACTATATCTATCGTTTATCAACGCATTGGATCAAATTGCGGAATGTTACAACTGAGTGTGTAGTGGTATACCTACATGAAAGTGTTGGGTCTGTGTGAGTGTTTTGTTATTGCAGCGGCCGACAGGGGCAGGATTTTGGCGGTGCATTAAAGGTCTAGGTCCGGCATGAGGAAAATAAACGGTAGGTTAAGTTATTACTTTTGAATTCATTTCATATTATTTGAGTTATTAAAAACATGCAGATAAGACTACCGTGTGAAAAAGCGACCGGGTCTGGTCAAGATAAGGACATCGGTATCATTGCAAACAAAGATCACACTTAAGACGCGAATAAAATTGATACCATTTGCTTTAACATATAATATTATGACAACATATTGCTAAGTTATCTATATGCCGACTTAGATATGATAACTATGTTTATAGATGAAGAAATGATTCTAAGCCACATTCATTTGAAACATCGTTTTATAAGATAGATATAAGATCGGTGGCATATCTAAAGGCGTTACATTTCGAGGATATAATTTGTTGGGCATGATGCGTAACTATTAATGGGGATACACGATTTATATTTATCGAACAGTGGCAATGAAAGAAAGCTGTGATGAAGAAACTTCTCCTATTATTCTGACAATAGCCGAGCTTCAATAAAAAGTTATTACTCGCACACATCTCGAAATAGAGTTGCCTAAGTGAGCAGCGACCGAAATCATTAACCGTAGCAGATCCCATACAAATGGTCTATAAACGTAATCCTACTATGTTCGATGGGCTGAGCCGAGACGTGTTATGAAATTGTTCATTGGGTCACGAACAAAAAAAGACTTAGAAACTATAGTTTCCGTTTAAAAAATATTCCTTACCCAGAGGTCAATAAAGGCCATTGTAAATTGCGTCAGATACTTGTGAATACATATAAACGATAAGAGATTTATATATTTGTATGTAAATTATAGTCAGCGCCATTATCATCTTGTCAAGGTTAACTTGTGCTCGCCGCAGAAATATGAGGAGTGATGGAAATGCAATATAATTGTGTATTGCATTTGACTGCATGCGCAGATAACACCTAAGATTAGGTTCCAATGATTTCCAGTGTATTGGTAAAACGCACTGGGAGGTCGGATATTAGAGGCGACGGAACAAGATTTATTGTTTAGTGATTGCAAGTGACAGAGCGCACAGCGCAGAACACCTATTTGTTTTAATAACATGCTGGAATGAAGAGCCGTACGTTGCGCCGCCATTTGATGTCAACATGTCTCATGTTTGATACATTTACCTAAGCATTTATAAAAAAATCGTATCGTAAAAAAGTATTATAGAAGCTTGTTAAAGTTATTATATAGTAAGTAGTATAAATAATATTTATTAACACCTGTTACAAAACTAACAATAAATTTAAGCAATTATTTTAGATGTAAACTTTTGGATTGGTAATACTAAAATATGCAAGAATTTCACGAGTTGAAAAGTTTATGGCATTCTTCGAAGTTCAATGGTCGCAGGCCGCAGCTTAGTTAATATGCCTGCACGTAGCGGCAGAAAATCAAATAAACAGTCGCTTTCATCTCCGGTTTATCGGCGATGCACTTCGTAGCCTTGCACTTTACCGTGTGTTCAACACAACTGTTCATTCCCGCGACCATTACTCAGGCCGTCGAGGTTGTCGACTTAATTCATTATCGATCTTGCATTCCGATAAAAATTGTTATGCATAAGCTCTCGTGTATAACCATTTTTAAACCAGTTAACAAAACTATTCAACAGAGTTAATTTGTTTATAATTATTCAACTGTTTAATCATCTATAGTGTTGATGGATTTATGTTTATTAAAATTTAATTGACGCAAATCATTGATTGGTAATTAATTACCATAAACTTCATAATGGATCAATCGAAGCGAAAGCTTCGAATATTCCTATTCGAAGCTTCAATATTATTCCCAGTTCGCTGAACCACATTGTCTATTTGCTGGAGATTAATAATAATTTGAAACATTTAATAGGACTGATGTAGTGTACAGATAATGCTTCTATTGATTATACCAGTGGTTCGAAACACTCCAATATTGACAATAAGCGGTAGTTTAGAAGCTTCTACGTGCCCAGGGATTCGATGAGAGGACTACGTGACTCCCAGTTCATTGCTCTAGTTTTTTACCACTAGATCTAGTGAATGAGTTGTGTGGACCTTGGCGCGGTCATAGTTCTTTAGAAACAGGATTTATCTTTACACAAAAACGAAAACGAATAATATACTCTTAATTGCTCTATTCAGTAATGTAGGTATTTTACGACTTTCACAATAACGACAACATAGAAACAAATTGTAAATATATTTAATATACTGAGAAATTATATGGTATGTTATTGTTACATCGTTTTAATATCAAAATCACAATGAAAAAGATTGGGTGAGTATAAAAATGTAAGATTATGCCCAGAAAAATGGTTCAACGTGATATCATTTTCGGTATTAAGTTTTTTTCGGTGAAGTCAATGGGTGTCACATTGTGTGACGATGCTGTGAATGCTGATTTTCAATAGAACATTAGCACTGAATATGGTGGCGCCGTGCGTGATTGCCATTTTGATTGAGATCACACGTCTGTTACAAATTGTCGCTCTAAATCGCACGTGACAGTAATATGTTTACTCGTTACCATGCAACGATAAAAGTAACAATTGAAAATTCACAAAGCTCAAATATATTACATCCCTGACTCCGAATTCATCTTCAAAAGGAATCTCATATTGAATTTTTACTTTATGCATAAGCAGAAGGGTGGACTATATTGATAAATTTAATACATTGTCCGCGACTGTACCTAATATATTTGTTGAAAATGAAAATAAAAACTTATAAAATATAGCTGTCATTAGCATTTTTATTTTTATTTAAAGTTTGCCATACCTTTTATACAAACGTCGGACCTTACCTAAAGATACAGTAATTTTCATCTTTAATTTAAAACAGGTAAGAGAGTGCACGTTGTTCGCTCGTTTGCTTCAAGGGCGGTGTGATATATTCAGAGCCCATTTAAATATTCCCAAGGGTGATAAGGGGAAGGGATGCGAACCGGTTAATCAAGTAACGTGATCCATTTATCTGGAGCACTCTTGATACGGTGTCTCTGAGCTTCAGAGTATTGGAGGTTCGTTTGGGGTTGAGATTGGATTCCAAGATTACATAAATTATTTCTTGTTTATTAATATTAAACTATGGGATTTGATGGTAGATTAGATAACGGTAATTTACAGAGCTAACTAGGTTTAAGTCTTTGGTCAATGTTTGTGCACTTTAGTATGCTATACCTAAAAGCATTTAATATTAAATAATAAAATTTATATTATTTAAAGTTGTCTGTTTAAATCAGCCTTGTAAATCTTTATTTACTATGAAAATTGCACCTACTTCTGTTAGCCATAAAGGTGTCTAGGAGACAAGAGTGAAATACGAGATAGCCTAGAAAATGTAGATGCCCTATTGGCAATGAATATTCAAACTCGAATTCTTGATAGCAATATCAATGGAATTAGATCGATCGCGATGCAGTGAAATTGGAAACAGAGTCGCTCGGGTGCAGCATTTCAACGTTTTACTGCATTCGATCTATTTACGTGTTTATGAATGCCGATAAAGCTTAAGCACGTTGAACTGCTTTGCGCCGACCAATGTTTCGAGAGATGTTGTATTATGCATTTCAATTGGTTTTTCGTTGTGTAGCATCTTAAGGATGCATGTTAGACTAAATGTTTCGAATAACTTGATTTTTGTAAATGGAGTCTTTTGTGCATAAAATGTGACACGTTTCATTTTATCGCATTATTGACGTTAATTTTATTTGCTAATCACCAATCATCAATCACCAGTAGTAAATATATCTTTTTATAATGCAAATTACTTTTGGTTGTTTGGCTTTTGTATTATCTTTTTAACGAACACCTTAACAATTTATCTAGTTGTATCGATCTGGGCTATTGCCTAGAAGTTGTTTTGTAAATTGAATTCAAAAGAATAGCAATAAAAATCGTGATCTGAAGTAAATTAACTAAATTGTATTTGACGTTTATTCTGAGAAATGATGCTATCTGCACTGTAAATGAATTTGAGAAGGTATTTTGCGATGTTGCAAATAAAAGATACAGGTGGGCGTGAATTTTGTGTTGCAAATTTAGAATTGAACAAAAGGATAAAGGCATTGGGATGTGACCTTCGTGAATTTCTTGGGAATTAAATCAGTTGTAATTTAACTATCTATAATACGTATACTTTTATATAACAAATATTTTGTTCAACGTTTTGTATTACAGGTTTATAAGATCATGAACTTTGTTTAACACGCTTTCGATTCAGGTCTTGGAAAAAAACTACGTATATTGCTAGAAGATTATATAATATGCTACTGAAAAACCATATAATTATGTACATTAATAATATTTTCAACGTATAATGATAATTAAAATGAAATCCACAATTATAGCTGGTTTAATGCTATAATATCGGGATATAATAATTATGATAATTAATATTGTAATCGAAGTAAGGAATTAAACATTATTAAGTTGAATGTCTTACAACGCAACTCGTTCATCGGCCCGGGAAATGACGTCATGCCTCATACTTCCTGTCTTCTCGACCTTCACCTAAAGCCTGCATGTGATGCCATATAAAATATCCGTTTGTGATTTTAAAATATTTTCAAATCTATTAATGGTTAATTATATTGATACAATCGCCTTATATTATTCTATTTGTCTTGGATGAAACAAAAAGTTCTAAATATATTAAAACTTTTTCTTCGTTTATTAAAAACGTTGTTGAAAAATGAACATATTCATGGAATCATTGCCGTATAACAAGTTTCAATTATGGTTCCAATTCAGTACTTTCCTGAGCGTTCATGTTCGACAAATAAATAAGTATTTGAGACTTTCTTGCCTGATTAAACTCGGGTCGTGAGTCACGAGGCTGTCGAAATAGTGAAAAGCCATCTTGCTACCGTGTAACAATACTGTGTTTTGTCCGCTATCGACAATGTGAAGGAAATCCTGTCCGGATCAGGTTGGCCTTTCAATGAATCAAAGTTCGCAGTAATGTATACAGCGTTTGCAATTTATAGTTTATTATACGTACTTGTTAGATACGTATGCGACAAGGCTTCATGTATACTGGTTTGTTTGCTATTTTTATTAACAACATAAATGCATTGCTAATACGACACATAATAATATTGTTTCACTGAATGTCGATGGCAATTTCGACCCCTCCACATTAATTAGTTTACGACATTTTTTTATTATTATGAATAAAAAAAATCGTGTGTTTCTTTGCTAATATAATGTTATTTTGTAATTTTTATATTAACTCTCTTGTAATGATTGAAAAAAGAAATCGCTTTGATCGATCTTCTTCTCATCTTCATCATCATCATCATCTTTGTACGCATAAAATTTAAGCAGAAAGAGTTTACTTAAAACAAAATTACTTGTCGATTTCAATATAAATACTTTTGTTTCGGAATTATTTTTTACTTCAATACATTTAGTGAAGTAAAATAGATTTTTATGCAAATAATTATGATTATTGTTTTGTTGTCCTACAATCAGCCATTCTATTATTTGCGTCTAAGTAGTTACGAAACGTAATTGACGGGCTAGTCATTTTGCCAACATGACAATAATAAATAATGAAATACTAATTGCTGTCAGTATACTAATACATATTTTTTGTTTCATATATAATTCTAATTATCTGTATTTTATGGATCAAAATTCTATAACATTTTCATAACGTTTCTGGAATTGTCCTTAAGAGAAGTGTTGACAAACAGAATCAGCTATTATTACAGAAAATGAAGCATTCAAAATAGACAGAATAAATGTCAAGAAATTGGAGAATTTAACTGAATGTATAAGAACAGAGTAAGTAAGATAACATGAAAACAAGAAAATAAGGTACATAATGTAGAGCCACCAATTCTCTAAAAAAAATTTTTAGAACTACTTAAATGAACTAGCGAATATACTTCACAAAATAGTAGTAAACATCATACGCGGTTGTTAAAATAAATATATGCATCGTCGATTGTAATGAACCATAGACAATGATATTACCTTTAAAGTACATACATTGTTTAGCTTCCTCGTATTGTAGAATGAAGCAAACTACGAATGGCTTGCCTAGCATTCGTATAGTTATAGTACAATGGTGTAGGTTTTTGAACATATCGACTTTGTCAGATTTATTATTGTTGAGAGTTGATAAGAATGTTATTTTTAATTTTTTTAACATTGTTAGGCTAGCTCGCGTGATGTATGCAAAATTTTAATGATGTTCGGTTTAACAGTTAACACGTGAAATCGTAACAAACAAACAAATTCTTATATTAGTGAGGATTAATGAATTATTGAATATTACTCCATTAATTTACATTTGACATTTGCGGAATCGATTGTTATACTTCAACTATACCTTAGCAGGTATAGTTGAGGTATTTTTGGTATGTACAGTCAAGTTAAAAAATATAATTAAACGAACTACATGTATTTGTTTTATATTTATCGTTTTACTTTTTGTATCACTATATTGAAGAGCCATATTTTAATTCTTATAACATCATTCGATGCTAGATCTGGTAATGTTATGATGTTTTTGTCACCGTTTTAAAAGCGACTGTACCTCTAATATGTTCATATAATAACTTGTTCATATCTTTAATGTTGAAGCGTAGGCTTATGCTTAGTCTTGCAGCTCTATTCAATTGCTTGTATATTAATGATAGAACAAAAATAGTACATTGTTTACAAGACATAAACTAATGGTTTATTAAATTGTGGTTATGTATGTACTTCGAGTTACATTGGTTTGGAAGCATTTACAATATATTCGTATAAAGAAAAGGTAACTATTGATTTGGGGAATGGATGCTGCTATTACACATTCAACAATTTTTATAATGTCAATTAAAAAATAAACGATATCATCACGGATCATAAAGATAATGAGGGTAAACTTACTTCTTTTATTAATAACTTCGCAAAGTGATAGCCATTATTGTGGGAATTATGATAGTTCCGTTCCACTCACTTATAAAACGTCAAGAAATGAAACAATTGGTAGTGTTACAGAGGAGCAAAAGTGGTTGAAGTGCTTACAGATTAATACGTGTACGTTCAGAATAAATGTGTTATGTAAGCGGTAAAAGTTCAATGTTTACACAAACTAGTTTAATCTTTAAAACGCAAAAATCACCGATTCTTTAAATCGCATTACGGTAATTGCGTGTAACGTAACATCCACATAACGGTACATGTAATAGTGACGTAACGGCCATTGACTGTAGCTGAGGACACTCGTGAGTGTACGATAATGTTGTGTAAGGCATTGTTCATACGAGCCCACACAGCGTGCTATCGATCGGTTCAAGATCACGAACGGTCATACTTATACAGTATATGTTTCCAAAGACGTATGATTTATTTTTAATAGGATACTACGTGAATCGATAATCGAGAGTGAAGTTTTAAGACAGAGTCGTCTTTAGTTGAATTTCCTAACAAGAGAGAGAAGAAAGTATAACGTAGAGAAAGAAAAAAAAAGCAATATAATTTATAGGAAATTTTACTTCCATCTTGGCACGTAATTTTTTTTATTGAGAAAGCAAACTTTCTTGCACTTCTTGGTGGTAGGGTTTTTGTGCAAGCCCGTTTAGATAGGTACCACCCACTCGTCAAATATTCTATTATCAAACTGCAATTACTTAGAGTTAGTAAATTAAACGACAGTTTTTACAGTTAGAAAAGTAAACTGAGTATTGTTGTTTTCCGGTTTAAGCTCGAGTGAGCCGGTCGCAACGGACATAACATCCTAGTTCACAAGGTTGACGGCGATTGGCAAATTAAATTTCTTACAGTGCTAATGTTTACGGGCAGTGGTGACTTACCATCAGTTTGCAGTTTTGCACATTTGCTCTAGCACCAACAGTCAACACGCCCACCCTTCAAATCCCAACACAACAAACAAACTTTATGATGGAATATGGTTTTACTTATTAAATATTGAAGAACAATCAAGAGTGTGTCAATTACGCAAAACCTTAATAAGCACTTTATTTACAGAGAGTTCTTTTGATTTTAATTCTTATTAAAAGAACATGAATTTTATTAATAACGTAATAAGTATGTTTTAAAGATAAGTAAGCGATAAAGTAATACAGTATCTCCTTTTATTTATTACATGCATAAAATTATACAAAAGGCATACATATTTATTCAATATCAATAATGTGCCTTTTATCTTAATCCCAAGGATTTTGTTATAAAAATACTTAAAATGTACTTCTGCTTCGCATGCTTTACGATAGTTTTATATTATTTAATGTTTTTATTTGCAAATTGTTACTCCAGGGTTTCCTCGTGTTATCTTAAATTAGCGTTTTCTTGTGGCAGGAATGAACTACTAGCCGGTTTTTTTTATTATAAATGAGTTTTATTTTCTGAATACTTCTATTACATAGGTATGCTAATTTAATATCTATGGTAACAGCTAATAAATATATAGGTATGCTACTTAATGTAATACATAATGCTACTTTTATATGTGTGTGCGTTCACCTACACGCACGCACACACATATAAAAAGTTTCTTTGTTTGAAGGCGAAAATTTTTGAAATTACCAATCGAATTTCAGGCTTTTTAATAATTTACGCGGGTACAACTGCGCGGAGCAGATAGTCTGAGATATGGCTACACACTTACAGAAACAAAACTAACTTAACTTAATATCTAATTTAAGTATAACATGTGTATCATCAAGTATTCTAGTTGTGAATTTTAATAAATGATTTTTATTAATAGTATTGCATGCCCTAGTGATGTAATAGATTTGACAACTAATTGCCAATACTTATACAAATGACTTAACTATAACGGTCTCGAGATCAACTTCTCTTGGCATATATAATTTAATATTAAGACGCTTATCGACGTGTGAAGTGTCGTTGGATATATTTCTCAGGTCATAAAACGTTCACGGTGCAACAGTGCGTAAGTGTCCCACAGTTGGGCATAGGCTCTCTCGTAGCGAGATGGTCGTAAAATGTTAATTGTGCTATTTATCTAAGTTTCTCTATAAAGCTAAATTTGCTATGTTATCAATATCCGTTGTTAGTTTTTATGAGGGAGGGATTCTTTATATTTTGCTTAGAAAACTTGTGTTCTGGTAAAATCAAAATTCCCAATAATATGTAGGATATTGTCTATGTCTTACTCGTTAAACATTTGCAAGTATGTGTGTATTATGTAATACATCAAGAAAATATAAGAACATTTCTGTAAAGCTAAATTGATATGAATATCAAAAGTTTAACGAGGTTATCGGTCCAGACAGATTGTGGATATTTTGAATATTGATATTCATGCTTGTCAAGTCGTGGTGAAACTGCGAAGCGTAGTTACTTATATAATAATATTAATAATTGTATACATGAAGCCTTCTCCGAAACGCGCTGCATATTTTTTTTCAGTTAGGCATTTTAAATAAATCGTCTCATCATTTATTAGTAAAGATTAAAATATTATTTTATTTAAAAAAGCAACATGGTTATGACGTTTAAATTTTACTTTTTTTTTAACGATACTCATCATTTTCAAGTTTGAAATACGAACGTCATTTCGAACATACGATTCATAATCGTTTAATATTTTTAAAACAATTGAGCGTCGTTAATCTATATTAAGTGTGTGTATTATCGCACAAAACGTTTAGCTTTATGGCCGAGAGGTTGGTTATATGAAACTGTAATTAGCCTCTATTATAATCCTTCCACCGTAACGTTACCAAGGACACCAAGTGGTCTCGTAACAGCCCTTTATCACCCTTAATGGTTTATATTATTATCTGAATAAACTACACTGATGTATGAGAGATATATTTTATGACATATATGAATAATAATAATTATGACATATATGAATTATAATTACTGGTGGTAGGCCTTTGTGCGAGCTCATCTAGGTAGGTACCACCCACTCATCAGATATTCTATCGCAAAACAGCAGTACTTGGTATTGTTGTGTTCCGGTATGAAGGGTGAGTGAGCCAGTGAAATTACAAGCACAAGGGACATATCATCTTAGTTCCCAAGGTTGGTGGCGCATTGGCGTAGTAAGCGATGGTAACATCTCTTACAATGCCTATGTCTATGGGCGTTGGTGACCACTTACCATCAGGTGGTCCATATGCTCGTCCGCTTTCCTATGCAATAAAAAAAAGAAAAAAGAATATGAATATTTGCATTGTACTAGCAATACAGTTTTTAAGGAATTAGTAATAATCCTATTTAATCGTTCAATTAAACGAACAAGGTCAGAATTCTACTAATCTGTAACGATTACGATACGTTCGCGATTTAATTCCGATCCGACTTCGAATAATCTATATTTATTCTAATCGGAACCGAACTGATAATATTTTAACATATATCATTGTGTCAAAATTAAACTTAATTGTTAAGTTTTATGACAATTGTCGATAATTAAATTAGTGAATAGATAAACGGATAAATGGCAACGATTACGCTTCTATTCGATTTCGATAAAGTGACAATTTGTTAGTAGAATTGGTCCCCTGCTTGTGCTATGGTTGGGAAGACGATAGCCCATGGTGTCAGAATCGAATCTGTGTCTTTACCATCGGTATGCCGTACGTAAACTATTGCAACACTGGTTTGTGGTCTAAACATTTCTAAAGTAAGTTCTAAGGTAAGTTATTCGCTAAGAAAAATGCCTGCATGTTTCCTTTGTCCTACAGTAAACGTTTTATGAAGACCCCATTCCGGGAACGGGTATCGGTGCGAAGCCGGGACGGATAGTTAGTAGCTTATACATGTTTGATAATTTCTTTCTTCTTCTTATTGATATGAACAGGCCCGGATTCTCCATACAGCGAGCATTTAGACGACCTTGCGTAGGCTTTAAATTCTGGGGGAATTAGGTTTTTGATGACAGCTGGAATTTTATTACTAATTTTGCCTAAAGCCGAGATGGCCTACTGTTTAGAACGCGTGAATCTTAACCGATGATCGTGGGTTCAAACCCGGGCAAGCACCACTGAATTTTCATGTGCTTAATTTGTGTTTATAAGTCATCTCGTGCTTGACGGCAAGGAAAACATCGTAAGAAAACTTACATGTGGATAATTTCACTGAAATTCTGCCACATGTGTATTTCACCAACCCGAATTAGAGCAGCGTGGTGGAATAAGCTTCAAACCTTCTTTCTTAAATGTAGAGGCGGCCTTAGCCCAGCTGTGAGATATTCACAGGCTGCTACTTAATTTTTTCCTAATATTTGCATTGAAAGTGAAAAGTGCAACTAATAACCATCAGCATTTATAAAGTAAGCTCAATTGAATATATTATTATATTAAAATATAATATTAGTTATTTTTACATGATATATTATATTAATGTTAAGGGAATTTGTATAGTCTAATGTAAGGCGAGGGTGGAAAGTTATTATAAGACGAAACAATAACAAAACCAAAAAAAGTAGACAATATTTCATACTTTAACTTCCCAACTACCTAATATGAATAACAACTTTATATAACAATTTTATTGGAAGAGTAATTCTTGTTTATAAATTTATTCCGTGTATGTCCAGCGATAATGACGATTTGTATCTTGTATTTTTTTTTTATTTATTTATTGGAACATAAAGACATTAACAAATGCTATTGTTGACAGCTACATTAGTCATAGACTGTGTTTAAGAATTTACCACCACCATTAAGAAAAGGTTTTGCTTTTTATCTGTCTAGGCGTTTGATAAAAAAAGGTTTTTGGCTAATTGGTAAGAGCCCAGCTAAAAATTTTAAATATAAATCATGATAATAAAAAACATGTAAATTTTGTTTAAATTAATTACTGAAACGTGATATGAAATATGTTAACACAAGAAGAAACAGCATAAGTTGACTAATCACCAACGTTTATAAGGTAGTTTTTATTTTTTAATTTTCATGTGTACTTTTAATATTTAAGGCTTAATATCGTAGAGCCGAAATGACCCAGTGACTGGAATATTTGAATCTTAACCAAAGATTGCGGGTTCAATACGAGCATTTACGACTTATCAGTACCTAGTTCTCATCAGAAATAAATATATGGATATAAAGCGATGTAAATAAATATATGTTATGTACTTAGTTAAATAAAACAGATGAAATTTTAATAATATTTGAATATATTCGAAGTGCTTCGAAGGGATACGCAATTTTTTCGTCATCCACAGTCTTCAAGGGCTCTCGTATTTAAAAATCGGGTCAAGATTTACTCGGGACTAACAGAAGTACTTCCACTTATCCCTATATAAGAAGTGTCATTTGGTTTTTGATAATAATACAAAGATTTTGTAAAGTTTTCATATATTTCGATACGTTAACATAGTCAAGTTTAGAGATGTGATTTGTACATTTTAAAATTAAATCTATACTAATAATATAAATGCAAGAGAATGCCGACAGATCGTCTGTCTGTTACGCTTTCACGTCTAAACCACTGACTTAATTTGATGTAATTTGGTATAAAGCAATATTGAACACCAAGGAAGAACTTAAAAGCCTACTTTTGACGTGACAACGTCTAATAAATCGATGAACGCTGGCTGCATGCACGAAAAAGGATGACTCATTGTCTCGTTACGCTGATTGTACGCTTGCGCCGCATCTGTCTCTCTTTCACTCGATTGCCCTATGAGAGCAAATAAAAGTAAATTTATCAATTAAATTGTAGATTTCATTTCAATCTTTCTTTGTATCCATACAGAATAATGATACTCAATAAAAATGATTCAATTTTATTAATAAAAGTACGCAGTCATTTCATCAATGTTTTGTTATGTCACGTTGTCACGTTAAACTATCGTCCGTAAACCGACTTTACAGATATAGCTGCGACCCCACTCTTCGAAAAGCGTTCCAAACCTAGTATTGATATAAAACACAATCATTCTCCTTTTATGTACTGAGCTCACAACTCATAAATAATTCCTCGTATATCAAAATATTTGCTAATTGAGAAAGCAACACATGCATGAGCCGTGCAAGGCTTCTAAGCGAATCGAGTGCGAACGGTTCACGCGAAAATTTACCTTATTTGACTTTTTTATCGAGTACTGAAAATACTTATTTTCTACAGACTTTATTGGCGATATTCGTTCAAATTAATAAAATTTAACGTCTACATATTGCCGTCTTCAGACAATCAATGCATGTACGCGAACAGTGCGCAGGGTGAAGGTCAACATGAGTAAATTCTCTTTGTAGAATGTAAATAGACACTGATTCGTTAAACGGTAAACAAACGAAGAACAAACGTTATATGCTTTAATATGTACATGTTTTCAAATTAATTTATTATTTTAGTTTTTTTTTCACCTTTTCAATACTTTAGTTGGACCCGTACAGCCCCGTGCCTTAGTTTTAAAAACTTAACACTCGGTCGGGATCTCCATGAAAAATAATTTGTTGTTATATTAACGCTTATATATATATACACAAACTAAATCTACAATAAGTCAATTACATAAAAACAACAAATATATACCTATATAGATACAAGTTATATTTGTGATAAAATCATGACTTCAATGAAAACGTAAGACTATATTGCTTTTCTAAATGTCTTAAATAATATTATCACGAACTTTTGTAATATTCATAAAAAAGTAAAAACATTTCCTTTATAAAGATTCAATTTACATGTATATATTGTACTTTATTTTATCAAGTGTTTTTACATTTATGAGATATACAATGTGATAGTATATAAATGAAGTAACGACATATGTAGCAAAATGCATCTCTCATTTAATTTTTTGTCGACGAACATTGCATATTAATTGAATATTATTCCCATTTCTGTTACCCGACGTTTTATCTTCATCAGATAAAAATATACTTTACACTTTTATTTATGAATGCAACCTTCATTTAAATATAAATACGAATAAAATTTAATAATGAAAATAACGAAAAAAATTAAAACTCTCTTGTGAATAATGCTAATTTCTTAATATTCCAACAAAGCAATAAGTCTCTTAAGACTTTCATTAATTAAAGGATTTCTTAACTTTGCTGATTATACAATCTTTATTCAAGGGATCGTTGTATAAAAGTTATATCTTCCCACGACGTTTATCAAAATGTCATCGTAAATTATGAGATAATATTGCGCGTTGTCTATTAATATTTAGCTGTTATACATCATTTTAATGAATAATAGCACTTAATGACACGATCTTAAGGACATTAAATGCAAATGATTTGCTATTTATGACAGCAAAATGACCCTGGCAGATCGACAAAGGCTCGTGAGTCACGACTCGAAAGTGACAACTTTCAAGGATAGTCGGAGATAAAAGTGTTATTCGTATCCTGTTTATTGTTAAAAATATATAATAGTTTCATTGTGGTCGCTACAGAGGTGTTCGATACGCCAATGTTCCTGCGAATGTCAGTTAAATTTCTGTAGTAGTTTCCAGTTAGATAATCAATAAGTATATAAGTGTAATGCTTCAATATTAAATAAAGCATTTTGAATATGTATTTGTGTTTTATAAAATTATTCTCTTGTTGTAATCTATAGAGTATAAATCTACAGTTAATCTTTAATATACTTCTGAGTCAATCTATTTATTTATTCTATAAAATTGGTAGGCAGACTTGCAATTGGGCTACGATGCTAAGTGGTCAACATCGCCTATAGACTAAGTTATGTTAACCTTACATCATCAATTCTCCAACCTTGGGAACTAAGATGATCCAAATCCATGTAGTTGGCGATAAAATATGTGATATGTGTGTGAGAAGAAACCAAGACAGGCTTGCACAAAACCCTACCTAATACCGAGACTTATTTATTATTATAACTTTTTAAAAGTTGTATTGATTGGGCTTCTTTGTTTGAAATGAAATTTAAATAAAACTATTAACTTTGGTATCCTTATCAATAACTTCGTGTTTAATTTTAACCTCATTAAAAATTTCAAAGTTCTAAGAAGTCTTATCAATACCTAAATATTCGTATGTTAGGAATTACCCAAGTTATAATTTAATTTCAATTTAAATAAAGCATAATTAAACTTCCACCTAAGAAACGTCGATTGTGATGATGTCTGGTTTGTTTGTTTGGTTTGTTTAATTATTTGTTTTTTTGTTACAATTTCCCGACTTAACTACTCAACAATCATCATATAATTTTGCATTCACGTTATGTGTTTTGAATACAGGAGTATAGCAAAGAACAGGTGGACGTTAAATAGTCAAAATTATGAAAATAATAGAAACATAAGGCACGGACAACACGACTGTAAAGATTTGGTAATTAAAAAAATAACGTCGACCTATAACTATTATTGCCTTTTGTACACGAATGTCCATTTCAATACAGCCTCGTATCCAACGAGAGTAATTGGTGTCAATTTTGACGCTTCTAGTTAGTCCCCTTATATAGTTCTGTGATGTATTGATATTCAAAGAATACTATTCAATTATCATCAGAATGGTTTTTTTGATTTTTATTATTTTCGCGCTGAATTGTTACCTACGTTCTCTAAAACTAATTCCATGTTCATTTTGATAGATCATTTACCGTAGCTGTTGTTATAAAGTTAATACTAAAATAATCGTACTTATTTAAAAATAATAAAGTTAATATATATTAAAAATCATGCATATCTAAATATTTTATTCGACCTTACTTATAGACGTTACATTGCGGCTGCTTAGTAAAGAACTATTTCGAGATTCTAGCGAGAATAACAGGCAAGATTCTTAGTTCAAATTCAGTTGCGTTAGTGAAATATACACATAAGTCCATGTATTTTTCTCTATTTATTATTGTATTGTGTAATAAGCCTTACCTACAAATGTCTGCTTATTACAGGAATTAAATTTATTAAAATGCAAGGCAAAAATGCTAATATTATACATGTAGTTATTATAAGGTACGTTCTTTTGGGAATCTTAAATGATGTTGCATAATAAAATTAAACTGTTTATTTTATAATGTAAAAATTATTCGTCAGTAATTATGGTGGTGGGATTCTCAGAAGTTCATTGTGAATTCCTTACCCTAAGACCCTCCACATGGATATCAAATAACATAAAATTAAAAACATCTAAACGATGCAAGATTAATTTTTTAAGTGACAGTATCAAATTAAAACCGAATTTTTAAAGCTGTGTAATGTTGCATGTTGTTTCTTAAATCTTTTTTTTAATCACATATAATCGTTTTCCAGGGTTTGACCGTTGTCTGATGTGAAGCATCCTAGACCATGTCGATACACGGTCTAGGATGTAGCGCGTTTGCCTAGAAGAAACCTGTTTAATCTGGATTTTAAGACACCAACCTTGTACTCTGTTGACATCTGTTTAGAGTCTGATTATTACATTCAACTAATAGGTTTACTAGTTGAGGCGTCTGTTATCTTCATACATTTGCCCCGCAAGTCGGGTTAAAAAGTATCTTTCTGTTATTTTTAAACAACTAAATATATTTTCTAATTCATATGTTGCAAGCCAGTCGTAGCTAAATTAATTCTTCGTAGACAATTTTACTATCTGTAAGCAAAACGGTTATGAATAATCGGACATTAATAAATATTTCGAAATTTAACTTTGGCAATAATATAAATACCGCTTAGCAAGCATTTTGAAGTTTATGTTCTATAAAAATTGCTGAGACAATTATCTAGGCATAATTGTTTCATAATACGTAAATCTATATCGTCTATTTGCACTTTACTAAGCATTTTTAGACATGGCAATTGTGCGATAGTAATATTTATTTTAAAACAATGAAAAGAAAGTCTATTTTTGTTTAAATTTGCAAATCGAACATCGAACCACATTTCGTAAACCAATTCGACTTATAATTTCCTAACCTCGTTCAAGTGATGTTTACCATAGAAATATGACTTATCAAACTTTGCTTATCTCGTTATTTGCGAGTCCTAACCAAGACTTACGAGAATAAATTCCATTCGAAATTTTATATTTGTCAGCGTAATCATAATTACGTCGATCGGGAAAGTAGGTTTAATATCTATATCATTAAGACTAAATTTTGTATGAAGGGTCGCGAAAATCCGTAAAGTACTTAATGTTTTCAATTCTCTATAATCGGTTTAGAATTTCCGGAGTTCCACGCCGGTAATTGGATTGTAGAAAGTTGTCCGATGCGGGGTGAGTTTTTCGCGGACTTGCCACGAGGCTTTGCGAATCGTATCACTTTTAATCAATACCACTTGAACCCCTTCTGTTTACTTTTCGCGGTTAGCCGGTTGATTAAAAAATGATCGAGTTATTAAAGAATTAAAGTAGCAATTTACCATTTTCAATTTATGAGTTATTCAATGAATTATTCGTCTGTAATAAAAAATATTGAATAAGTTAAACTCATTCCTAATAAATATATAGAAACTCTTTTTTTAGTTATTTAATTTTAGTTCCCTTCGATTATTTTTGACTAAAAGTTGACTGGTAAAGAATGTATTTAGGCATTAAGTCTGCTTTTTGTTTCAACTACACAATTTTGATCATTTAAATATTTTGAATAAACAATTGAACAGACTATAAACGGTTTCCCATATATTCATGTTTGTATATATTGTGCGTGATTATTTAAACAACTAGAATGTTAACTTTAATTTTCATTATACTAGGATAACACATAAAATTCTGATAACGTTCACAAAGGCCTTGTATCGTCAGAGTAATACCAACATAAAATTGTATTTATGGATTACAAAATAGGTTAATTTAAAAAAAATGTACCTATGTACACATATTTCAAAGGCTTTGCTTCTGTGCTTGTTTTAAGGCGCACAATACGTATTAAAGGACGCGTATCGTGTTCTTATTGAGGAGAACGCAATATGTTTCTATATCAACTTTGAACGATGATCGAAATCGCAGGATGTGTGAAATATACCTTTCAATACGGCGCGCTAAGCGGTAGTACTCCACCATTTTTTATAAACTCTTCGTATATTTTTTAATATTGAGCGAGGGAGCAGATGTTGGGATCCTTTTACCATCTTTCACTTATTCGGAGTCGCTCACACGTCACGGGGTGTAATGTGCAGGAGGGTTCCACTAAAATGTACTAGACATAATCGCTGACATGACAGCCGTTGCGTAAGATTTATTTCCTGATAACTCTCTCGTTTTCATCGAGCTTTTGAGTTTGTTGAAACATATACGACGTATACTTAGTAATTTATATTGTAAGTGCCTATTATATAAGTTCGACTTTGATTGTCTTTAGTAATGAGATTTACGAAAAGAGGTTTAATGTAAAGTACGGTATTGTGATCGTGGTGTCTTTATTTGTTGTTTGTAATAAAACTACTAGATTGTACAATACTTGTTTTACAAACGTTCTATCAACCATACGTTTTCAGATGTAATGGCTCTTGTTCGTGTAATGTATGAGACTCACATTTGCAAATGTTGTATTTATGTATGCTGGTTGTTGATTGAATTATTGCTAAATAGGTGAAAGCATTACTGAGTCTTAACAAGTCTAAGCAAGTGTATAATAAGCTGTTGAGTTTTAACTTTGAATCTTTGTTGAAATCATTTCAAGTCTTCAAGTTCATTATCTTTAGGTATTTTAATAGACTTGTAAAGCAATGAGTTTGCGTCGATATTGGAATTTAAATCGCACGTTTATGTAAACTGCCTCCACAGTAATGAGTCTTTTGTGTTTCTGCATATCTTTCAACTCATTAAATTTTAATACAGAACATTCTATTTTGTACTTAAATGTATTTTAGATTTAAGCGTAAACGTTTTATATATATAACAAACTAGCTGTTATATAATAACAACTAAAAATTAAAAAGGTAAAATTCTTACTCTGTTAAATATTTCATTTGTCCCACACATAAAGTAAAATTCTCTTAATTTGAAATCGTTTATTAGCGATATACTGCTGTTATAAGAAATCTTATAATTTCAGTTTTCAAGACTTCATAGTTAAGGCTGAACGTTAATGACTATTAGCCTGGACAAACCATTTGATAAGATACTAGTATCCGCGCTCGTGTAGATGTGTGTATGTGTTAGGTAATGCACATATGTTATATTTATTAAGATTAAATGAATCACAATTTTGAAATTAAATGCCTGAAATGTAACATTACTAAGTTATGGAATCTTTAGACGTTTCTTCTTTTAAAAAGAGGGCTTGGAGCTTCTTCCACTACGCTACTCCAATGCAGGTTATTGAATGTTCATATAGTAGTTTTTTAGAAGACAAATGCAGGTTTCCTCATAGTATTGTCCATCGACGAGCACGAGATAAACTACAGAAACTAATTTATCATATTAAAATTTGGCGCAGATCGCTCAGGATTAAACCGCAAGCTATGTTTAATAGATTCACGTATTCCAAGCACTGGGCCATCATGGCTCGTCGCAATAATATGTTGCTTATAACTCTAATGTAACCTTACATGGAATGTCTACTGAACATTCAATTTATTTAGTAACTTCGCGTCTGTCCATATACTCGAATTAATCTCAAGACACAAGACAAAGTCTAAATGGATGTTACAATTATTTTCCCTAAAGATTTGTATGCTGGCAACAACTCTTAACCGTGGGAAGCCAGAGCTAGCCGCCAGTTTGATGTAATTTACACGGCTGTTTTAAATTGCAAAACTTTGAATACTAAAAAACTCAACGTAAGTAGCAAGTTCTAAACTGTCAAAGTTACATCAGCTATTTTTTATTGCGAAACCATTACAAAGGGTTTTCAAGTCAGAGCTACTATCACAAGACACAAAACCATTAGACTTGATCTTCATCTTACTTTTTGTTTCTTGTTTGATAAACATAGTAACGGCACAATGTATTTAAAATAATATAAGAATTATTTACATTGTGAATTTAAACAACTGTATAAAGTGCCGAGATGGGTTAGTGATTAGAACGCGTGAAACATAACCGTTGATCGTGAGTTCAAAATCGGGCTAGCACCAATGATTTTACATGTGCTTAATTTATATTTATAATTCAACTCCTAATTGACGGACAAGTATAATGTCGTGAGGGAACCTACATGTGTCTAATTTCGCTAAAATTCTACCACACCAACCCGCATTGGAGCTGCATGGTGAACTAAGCCTAAACTTTTTTCTCAAAAACAGGAGAGAAGGCCTTTAGCCCAGCTGTGGGACATTTACAGGTTGCTACTGTACAAATGATCGCTTGGAATGATACCAAGAATGCTAGCATCCATTGCATACCTCCGATGAGTCGCTATACTGATGATGACGAGCGTAGGCAATAAGAAGGGGAAGGTATAAATTAATGTATTTATTAACAGTAATATTGATAGCTTTGTTGTAATAAGTGTTAATCGTTTTATAAACACGAGGAGTAAAGATAAACATAGCACCAAGTTTCCGACTCAACAGAGTTAAAACATCATGGTATAAAGAATTTAATTTACTAAGACTTATTATTCCAAACTAGTTTATATACCTACATGAGATTTTTTATAAATATATTTTATTGGTTTTGTAAGTAATTTCATAAGTAAAATTTAGTACCTAAGTTATACTTTGAATGAAAATAATTAATTGGTGTAGACTGAATATGAAAAATATTGTCTATCTTCTGGAAAATTTTCAGATGAAAAATGAATTATATGTTCAATGGTTATAGCTATTTTCACGCGAGGTTTTATTTAAAAATATGTATAACGATTTAATTATTATTTTCCATTGGGTATTATAAGAAATGTTTCTCAATTATTTATTGGTAAAGATGTTAATAAACGTATTAGTAATTTAATAATATGAAATGTTATATACTTATATATCACACAGCTCTCTCAAGACTTTGAGCTCATTATGGTAGTCTTCAACTGGATATACATATGTAAATTGTATCCAAATTACTTCTAAGACATGCAAGTTCCTAGCAACGTTTGCCTTCTACTCAGAACACGCAATGAAGTATAAATATTTACTTTGAGATAGAGCTTTGTGCAAATTCGTCTGAGTGGGCACTGTCCACTCATCAATTATTCTACCAACTAACAACAATAGTTAGTAATGTTGTGTGGTATTGGCACGAGGGACCATATTAGATCCCATGTTTAGCAGCGTAAAAAATACTAAATACGCTGTGCTGACTTCTCTGGAATGACTTTTCATGATTTTTCATGCTGGTTAAAATTACTCATGAGATTTCGTGGAATTCATTAACTACACTTGCATTTCCGGTTCGGTCCGGTTCAAATCTGGACGATCATATTTGAACCGGAGCTCTCTGGCTACTGTTATCACTTTACTTATGAGGGAGGAGTGTTATGTATATATATACATGTCTCTATTTTTTTAGTTTCTCTACTGATATCTATAAATATATTAAATATTAGTCTTTTTTTCACTTTTTATTTTTGTATCTGACTTGTTTTGTTTTTTTCTTTCTTGTGTGTGTGCAATAAAGATATTTAACCACCAACCGCCGTTTGATTCGCTTTTAATAAAGATCCACATATTCTACTCACTTAGCCATCTCGATTAACTGATGTTTATATTTATTAATTATTATGTAAGTATTACTCGTTTGAAATCTGATTCCGAATTAAATTAAAATATTCTAAAGTGGGTGGGTATCCCTACTTAATTAGGTCCGGTGCTTTTTATGAAGTTTATGCCAGGGGCGTAAGGAAGAAGTCACGGTATAACTCGACCGAGGCGAGTGAGAGGTGTAATGTGTGTAAGGGCGAGGCAATAAGTGCCTCCCTTCTTGACCGGATTAAATTACTGCCGCCATGCCGTCTAGGGCTGACCGCACCCGCCTATCGATTTTCGGGTATCGTATCTTATCTTAATTACTATTATTATCTAAATTATGTTGTTCGGTAATCGCGATGAATATTATAAATAAAATATACCGTTTTTTCCGTACATCTGTTTTTTTGATAAAAATTTTTTTAAGAAGATTTGAATAACGATTTACATAATATTTACGTTCAAATTTTATTGAGAACTTTGTTGATATGTAATCTTTAAAATGATTTTCACGATGCTTTAAGTATTAGTAGGTATTTAGTAGTAGTAATTTATAAGAATATAAAATGATATAATTATTATAAATTAACAGAACAATTGTGTCCTATTATTTTAATTTCATTCTTATTTTGAATTTATCGATAAATTTGATCATCACTAGTCCAGCGTCCTCCCGGTCTGAGTTATATAGCTCCGGGCGATGGCGGACCTGTCGCAGACCATTTCCTCTCGCAATCCACTCTACAAAGCTTTTCCTTTTGTTTATGATGTATTTCGGCTCACCCTCCTACCTGCGGCTGTGGCGACATAGTTTATTTTGGGTTAGTTTTTATATAAACGAATTATTTTTACGGATTTAGTGGTTTTTTTTTAATTCCAATTTTGTGATGTAAGATGTCTGCAAGTTCGGTTCAATGTGTTCGATTTTGGATTGTAATCTGTTTGTTTACAAGAATACACATGTCTATGTGTGTGTGTTTTCGGTTCTAGATTAATATTATTGTATAATGTTTTATAATAATTATAATAAATATTACAAAAAATCTTTAAAAAATTTATTTATGCCAATATTTATATTGAAATAATTAATTATGACGATGTCAAAAATTCAAAATTAAATTAATTACATAATTTTATTACACTGGCCAGTGTCACTCGGATCGGTGTAAGGGTTCTAATGATACTCCAAATCTGTTCAGACATAAAATAAATGCTGGAATAAATAAACCCACATATACTACATACATACCACATATATAACTGAAAACATTACACTCCTCTTTTGGGCAGTCGTGTGTTATCATTAAATTTCGTAGTCTTCAATATTGACGTGACGACGTGAGAAAAACGAATAAGATTTTATTCAAGTGCAATGATGCCCCTGAAATGATTCCATAATATTCTTTCAGCAAGAACCACTAACCACCCCAGGTGTGTCATATTCTTCAATTTGTATAACAGGAGCAGTAAACGCCTAATATGACAGGTGTTTTTTGTGAAATACAGGCCCTCACTGAAGCCGAGTTATCCTTTGAATTATATATAAGGGGTTCAGACGTGATCATGCTCTGGATTAGGGTACAAATTATGTTAGCATATCGTATATTCCAGTTTTTTATTAGGTTAAGATCACATGATCTGTTAAATATTGCATTTCCTTTTATAATTGACAGAATCCTTATGATTGCATTAACATTAATATCAGTCAGTGGTCTTGATTGACGCATACATACAACTTAATCGTATTGTGAGAGCAGTGTTAGCAATCTCATATATATGTATATGACTAGTACTACTATAGTATGTGTTTGACATTGGGCAATTATTTTAATTAGACTACTTAACTATTTTTTATTTGATATTCAATTTATGTTTATTCCTTAGTAAAATGAATTCACTGCAGATATCTCACCACATATCGTTCTATGTTATTATTTTGAATACACTGACTATACAGAGTGTAGCTAAAAGAGTATGTGAATAACATTCAAGGAACAATAACATTGTCATATTGTACTTCGATCATAACTTAAACAAACGTTACATAGTTATTAAAAATGTTACAAAAACATCCGCCACGCGCAAAATACTTCATACAGTTAATTAAAAAGCCTCGTTATAACACGAACAGTAAAAAAATTGCGCGTTCTCTTTTAAAACAATGACCGCCCGCCGCCCGATGTTTGTTTAAGAATTAGCATATTTGTGTTTCTCATGCGATTCAGCGTACTATTTGCGTTGGCGAAAAGCTTAGGAAAATAGACGGTTATTTATGTTTATGTTACGTATCGCTCGGTAAATTGGTAAATGAAACATCGCTGTAATCACAATCGATTATATGATCATTTGTTGACTATACTTTATTATTATACATTTCTTATACAAATTAATTTAAAAATCGATTATCTTTGTTATATATTTTTTTGTATTTATAAAATGATATATTCTAGCTAAAGCTGGGAGATGCAGTTGCCGACATTCAGTTGTTTTTTTATTTTACTATCAAATTGTATATTATATTATTAGATTTCTCACATAAAAAACATTAATAATTTATTTGCAACGTGTTATATCTTTAATACTTTAAAGTTAGTTAATTATCTTATTCATGACTCATTGATTTTTTTATTATCTCGATATAAAATCTTTATTTTACTCGCACGAATACGGGACGGGCGGCAGTAATCTGTATAATCTAATAATATACTGTGTATTATTACTCTTCTCCTTAGAATAAGTGTGATATACTTTATTTCATCCATAACGGTATTACCGCAGCTGCGAGCCTACAGTATGTTCGTACTTGCTTAAGTAATTAATGGTTCGCAGCACTATCGTTGAAGTCCTTCCAAGCAGCCGTCAGTTGCAGATGGCGATACGATGCCGACACTTGATAAGATGAGGCGAGATGAGTGTCTTGCGCCTTCGTTCTTGGTTACAATTCTTAGATACAGCTAGAATAGATTGATTGGGCAACCTTTACCGTCAATTATGACAGGATTATAAAATCGTTTGCTTTGACTGACGATGACTGAATATATAAAGATAAATTTGGCATATAGATTATGTTATGAAAACGTTTTTGGAAATAAGTGGAATGTGAGTACGAAGTCTGGTTGAACAGCTAGTTTTAATTACAGTTATTTAAAATGAAATGGACGATATTCTAAAAATATAGTTTGATTGAGAAGTGTAATGATACAATAAACAATATCATCAGTGGGCGAGAAATCGTTTAATCATGTCAATCGAAGTGCCCTAAGAAACAGATTAAAATTCTAAGCGATAGACGAACCCTTCAAATTCCTAGCCATAAATGACAGAACTCATAAAAACCAAGTATGCGTTCCCGTTTTCCGCAACGTCGCGTTGCCGTTCTGCGAAGAGGGTCGGTTGTATCCAAAAATGGAGTACACCACATCTAATATGTTAGTGGTCACGGTCCGAGACCCGTTCCATGTTGGGCACAAAGTCGCCGGTTTCGCCTTAGTTTTACTGGTCCGGATTCAGCTGCTCCTTAACTCCGATGCCACATTACTTTTTCTAATATAATTTATATTTGAATTTTAAGTTTAAAGTAAAAACAATTAGGCCTTAATGTCAACTTTTAAGTTAATTAGCGATGCAATGTACGAACTTTTTTGAGAAGCCGAATCTTATCCATTACTCGTTTCAAGTCTGTCCGTTCGTCGTGACTTATTTCCTGAAAAACGTCAATACGAATACGAAGTGACCGATTCTGATTATTGATTTCACTTTTGTACTAAATGTTTTTAATGCAGATTTCTGTTGAATATTGTCTCTGATAGCTTGTTAAAGATTCAGTACGATTGTCAATGATTGCGGACAATGTCATCAGCTGACATTACAATATGAGGGAATGGACGGTAATGGCGGCTTCATTGTTTTGTCTGGACGTCGAACGGTGAACATTGCTCTCACTGCATAATGATGTTTACAATCGATTATTAAATATCGATATTATAATGATAATAATAATTGATATGATTTTTATCGATTCGATTTTAAAATGTTTTCCTACTGGTCAAGAATGATCGTTATTTTTATAAATATGGAACGAACTACACTGGAAATTTAAATATCTGAATTATTAACCGACATCCAGAAAAAATAGAGATAAGGAAAACATAATTATGTGATATGTATACTATGTATGAATATCTAAATAGATTTGATTTGTTAGTAGCATTGGATTTTTTTAAGATAGATTTTGTTTTTTAACAAAAAAATAAATAAATAATAATAATATCTTGGGACATTATTCACACACGGCCATCTGATCCCAAACTAAGCAGAGCTTGTACTATGGAAACCAGACAACTGATATACTACATATACTACTTTTTCTTTCGTAAATACATACTTATATAGATAATTACACCCAGACTCAGGACAAACAGACATGTTCATGCATACAAATGTCTGTCCTGGGTGGGAATCGAACCCACGACCTACGGCGTGAAAAGCAAGTGTCTTACCAACCACGCCAACGGGCTCGTCAAAATGTTTCTAAACAATATTAACACAATATTATGAGAGAAAAGCAACACGTGTCACAGTCGCGCTGTAGTAAACAGTAAAAAAAAATAACAATACGACTTATGAATATTGTTCGATTCTTCTGTTTTGTTTTAGAAAATAAACTGTGTCAGTGAATAGGGACGAGGTTAATCAATTACTATTTATTATACTATTATAAATAGAATAGGTAACGCTGTTTTCTATGTTCATCCACGATACAAGTCTAGAATCTAGAATCTTTAAGTTATTCCGGCAAGTATAAAAAAAATACATATTTACTTATCAATCCCCTCAGCTTTTAAATCCACCGCTCTACACCGGCCTTAATTAGGGGTAAATGGCGCCACTCGATCGCCGACCGGTCCTGCACCCTCAGAATCCAGCGGTTTCTCGCAGTTTTCTTTATGTCGTCAGTTCCCCTGGTCCAAAGGCGCTTTGTGCTAAAAATAATTTAAAATGCTTATGGATTTTTTGCGTTTTATAAGCTAAAACATATAAACTACTTTTTAAATTTATTTGCTAATTATAATATATGTACATATACGTTATATTGATTGTTTACAACTATTTGCTACTAACAATCAAATGTACTTTTCAAGCATTAACTATGATAATATATAACTATAAAACTACTACCAATGGATTAAACAGTTTTACGTTTAAAAGTAAAAATTAACCAATAAATGTAATTGTGAAAATAAAGTATTAATACAAGTCTTCGATCAAATATAGGCAATAGTTCATTCATAACGAGTTACAGGTTCCGATTAACAGTTATATGCAAACGACGACCATAATATAGCGAACTGGATTGCGTTTCGCAGAAAAACTTGAATATCTATTTTGAGGTTATATATTTTTAGCACAGATAATAAATAAAAGACCGAGTGAGTTATTCTTAATGATTTTTTCTTTTCGTAAATGTAATTAAGTGGTGTTGTTATAAATGTTTTATGTGAAGTATTATTACTCCTATTCGAAATATATACCTACTTACTTTGTAAGCAGGACTTTTTTATGAAGTTGGTAAGCGGATTGGCAAATTGGTCATAGACTATTCGGCTAGGTAAGAAATATGAACCATTCCGTATATCGCCAATACGCTACCAGGCCTGGGAACTAAGATATTAAATCCGCTGTCTGTGCTACTGGTTACACTGGCTCATGGGCATCAGAGTACAGTCATAAATTAAATTAATTTAATTTACTTATATACAAAAATCTATATATTCATATAAACTTGTTCACTCTCAGACAGAGATACACACAGGCAGGGCAAACTGAATGGATGGTAGTCTGTGACAGTATACACGCACGACACTCCGCATCTTTGCTTCGAGGTACGCAACCGCAGCCGCCTTAGATGGCGAGACTAAATATGATAGATAATACTCATATAACTGTTATTAATATTATTAATTTTGTTCACATAGAACAAACCAACCATAAAATCAAATAAAAAAAAAACAATTAGGCTCATAAAGGCACTTTTGAATCGTCATGTTACAACACTAAATTTTATGTATGGGAATTTTAATAAGTACAATAATAATGGATAACGTTTATCGTGAAAGGTTAAAGAATAAACTTACAAAGAATTTTCTCAAGAGTCCATAAGTAAGTTTATATTCATGAATACAATCAGTTTCGTAAAAACGAAGAAAAAAAATATTTATCGATGGAGTTAATGTAATGTAGGTACTGTAATGGTTAGGTTAGGTTAGGTTAGCACGTAACAAATTCTCACTAATTCCCTTTACATGACAAAAAATCTATTGCATCTATTCTCTGACGCAATATCGTATGCGAAACAAATAATTCAAATCGTGCGTGATGTTTTGCGAACGCTATAATATTCCCGTGATGTCATTTGAAGTTTTGTCACGCAAAGTTCTGTCACCAGAAGAATATTTTCCTTAAATTCGACATTGGAATTGACTATTCGAGATATTTACGATCGATTTATCTAAGGCAGCGTGTCATATGTATAATACAAAAAAATAACATACATAAATTGACTGCCTCGTTGGTTAGTGGCTAGATATAAGGCCGCTGACCCGGTGGTATTAAATTCAAGTCCCAGGTCGGGTAATAAAATGTTATTGAGTTTTTTTGTCAGAAAATTCTCAGTAGCTTCCCGGAGTCTAGAAGTCGGAAGTGTGCACACTCCTATGACTCGGAAAGCACGTAAAGCCGTTGGTCCTGCGCCTAAACTCGTGTCGGATTGTCGTCCCATCGGATTATGAGAGCTGAGGAAAAGAGAGTGCACCTATGTTTGCGCACACACTTGTGCACTATAATATCTCATGCGCAGTTGGCTAATCTCTCTTGAGATTGACCGCCGTGGCCAAAATCGGTCTGGAGGACGTTATTATTACATAAAATAAAATATTATAGCCTATAAACTGCACAAAAATTCTTCTTTAAAAAATAAAGAATTGATAAAATGAATTTAAAAAAAATCGTGGAAGGATAATAACGAGACCAAAGTAGGTTTTATAAGAATATATATATAATGTAACACAGAAAAATATTTTCGACAAATACATACATTTGACTTTAAAACAGCAGTATTTTGTATTGTTGTGTTCCAGTTTGAAGGGTGAGTGAGCTAGTGTAATTACAGGCACAAGGGACATAACATCTTAGTTCCCAAGGTTGGCCGTGCATTGGCGATGTAAGCGATGTTTAACATTTCCTACAATGCCGTTGTTTATGGGCGTTGGAGACCAATTACCATCAGTTGACTCATATGTTCGTCCGCTTACCTATACAAGAAAAAAAACCAGTATAGTTTATGTTTTACGTAGATCGGGATGAGTCTTTCTTATTTAAACAAGGTGTGGTTTCGTGTATAAAAAGAAACCAATTTGTTTATAAAGCGGTTAGTGTTGATGAACTTGCCGGATGTTCTGAGAAAAATAATTTAGTTAGTTTTCGTTTCTAGTCTTGTTATACAAGTGATCTGTAAATGTAGCAAGAATTACCGTCGCCTGTAATTATTACGTTTTTAATTGGATGTTCTGAGAATTTTTTATGTAATTTTTTTTTGTTTATGTATTTTTTTTTATTAAGCTCATCATAATGGTTATTCATACTAAAGAGGATTGCAGTTTATGCTTATTTAGATTCATAGATCATCCTTTAAGTGAAGATAAGCATTTACATTAACCATTTAGAAAAGGATTTTCATTACTGTGTTTATGTTATTTATTATCCATGAAAAATATAAATTAAAAGGGGGACGAAAAGTTTTTTATGGCATTTTAGTTCTACCTCGACATGTTAATGATGCGTTTTGAAGGTGTTCCATTACCGGTTTTAGAAAAAAAAACCCTTGTAAAACTGAAATTAACCTTTTTCAAAGAAACGCTTTTGTGATGTAGGTAACATAGACAAAAGTTGGGTCTTGACATGGTTCCGAAACCTTGCACAAAGCTGTCCACTTGACACGACAATTAGTTTGAATTGTTTGTTTTTTTTTCTAGTTTATATTTCGAACACACGAGGAAATAAAATAATTAATCCGGTAAAAGATTACTGAATATAAAATTTGCGAGTTGTTGGCCAGTCTCATTTCATGATACGATACGTGTAGGTGATACAATTCTGGTTATATTCTTTTTAAATAAGTTTTTTTCTGTTTATGTGCTTATTCCATAATGTTACTTAAATATCTGGGGACTAAACCTTAATTGTATTTGTGCAAATTTGTATTAGGTAGCGATAATATATTTTTAATCACATTTGAATCGCAACGCATGTTTCTTTTGCGATTTGATTTTTGCTGTTTATAAATGGAGAGGGCATTTACTTATTATAATCTTGGCAAAATCGAGAAAAAAAAATCAAAAGGCCTATAAGATTCGCTTCATTACTTGAGAGTATCAGTATTAAAAGCCAACTTACTTAACACTTAAATTATTGTTAAATTATGAGTATTAAAAAAATGTAAATTTATTTCTGGCTTTATCTGTGGAAGAATAAATAATATATAAAAAAACTATTACATATATACTATTTTAATAATAATAGAGTGATAGAAAATTATTCGTGTAGTATTTATTTTTTTAAATTGTAAATTAAACAATACCTTTGGCGGCCGAGTGAGTCTGTGCATACAGTGCAAATATCTCGGGGCAGTCGGCTATGGTGACAAGTTAATATCCCATATCGAGTTATTCTGCTAACTTTTTAAGAATTAAAATATAATTAATTCTTAAACATAAAAGTAATTGAGTTAATTGTAAAATTAGGCATGTTTCCTTCACGTTCGTATGCTATAAGTTAACGTGTGGTACGGCGCTAATAGACTCATTGTAACACAACTAAATTGTGGGAAAGAATTAAATGAGGTTACAAGATCCACATGATTCACACACAATTTAGTCGTCTTATACTTACTTATTATTTGTACAAAAGCTTTTTTATAGTAGTAAACTTTTTAAAATGTTTTTATATAATTACATTTGTCTATAGTCATGTAGGATTATTATGTTCTTTTTTATGCATTGCCATTATTATATATTTTATTTCTCCAAAAATTATTTTGGGCAAAAGCAGAATTTACCTTAAAGATCCTATACTCGTTACAAAAAATGTAATTACTTGAAAACTTCTTTGAAAATTGTCAGGATTACGTACCTACTAGTAGTTTTTTTTTTTAAACACATCTTTATCCACAATTAACTTGTACAGCGTAGTAATATATACCTATGTAAAAATTTGTACAAAATAAAAACCGACTTAAAAAAAAAAATGCACAAAAAAAGTAAAAAAATAATTGCGTATTCTTCTACAATTTGATATTTAACTTACTTTACTACTTACCAAGGTAGGTTTGTAACTACATACATAGTTATAGGTGAGATGTGCTTGTGGCGCACGCGCAACTTGACGAGGCGAAATAAAGTTAATTTGTAAATGAGTTTAATTAGGTATTGGTATTCTGTCCCAGAACTCACAGTATAAAAGTAATTTGTTAAAAAAACAATTCTTAAAGTATTCTCGTATTATTATTACTAGGTATATTGTAGTTATTCCTTGAATTTGAAATTGAAGAGTTCCGTTATTTTATCATGGATCCCATTATCAGAATCTAAACAAACTCTCATCAAACTACACATGAAATACATCTTTTTCAATATATAAAAAAAAAAACCGAAATTGGTTGGCGTGATATTGAGTTATTCGTCCATTTGTCGCGCGTATACTTAATGCAAGTTTAAGACATATGGTTTTGTCATGGATGCTATTGTCAAAACTGGACCAAATTAAAATGGGACCACACGGATCAAAATCGATTCACCCAGTCCAAAGTTCTGAGGTAACAAACAAAAAAGTCGGTTAAAACAAAATTTAATTTAAAAAAAAACAGAAAATTTGTTCGCCTGTTACGTCACAGAGCCTTAACCTATGATGCAATTTTTATAAAGTCCAGTTCACACGTATTTCCTTGGTGATATGTTTAATTCAGGTCACACATCTAGCCGCAAGAGAGCGCCACGTCTGACCGGAATGCTAACACCGTTTTGGTAAAGCTCTCTTGATAATGTGAAGGGACGACCGGCGAAGAGAATACGAATGATGCTGCATAATAATAATATAACTTTTCTTAATTTATTTGAAAGCCTTGGATTAGTTTTACAATTATTTCATACAAGCTACATTAGTTTCTTTTTCTTATTTTTACCTACATATTTTCCTTGTTTTTATGGTTTTATTGTATTTTACTACTTATTTAAAGCCTTACTATCGTTATACCTTTTTTAAATTTCTTATTGCTGTATTGTTCCTAACTGGTGATAGATTTTAAGTGATAGGTTTAATTGTTATATTTTTAATGAAAAGTAATTTCACAGTTAGAGAATGAAAATGAAAATAGCGCTTTTAACGCTTAAAACTTCAAAGTATCAATTTATAAGCAGAATGATCGCATAGAAGGAGGTCAATTAGGACCTTATTTATTTACTTGCGAAACATATAATTTTTAAATTTAATCCGATCATATGCACCATTAATATTATGTTAACTTTTGGATTAATAATAAATAGTTAAATAAATAAATATAATAAACAAACCTAAATTTAAATCGAACGTTCTTTATAAACGAAGTTAAAGTGAAAGTCGATATTCGTATTCAACGATAAATTTTTATTATACTACCCGTTATTAAATTTCTAAATCGATTTAATTATGATTTTTCAGTCAAAAATGTTATTTGAATAATATTATTATTTCGATTGTTATTTAAGTGAGGTAAAATATTGCACCAAAATCATTGCCGTAAAATATTATTTATTAGTAATAGCAATAAACTTACCTACTATGTTATTCAATAGATGAAATAGAGTAACGAAGTCGTTACTCTTTTTGGTAGCCGAAAGGAACTAAACGCCATTGATCCTGTTTTAATTTGCATATCTGTATCTTGACATTCGACAAACATGTCAAAAGCAGCTGTCAAAAATGACATATGAGTTAATTTGTATGACGTCAAAAATATCTAAAAAATAGATTTAATCCGAGATGGCCCAGTGGTAAGGACGCGTGACTTACTTAACCGATGATCGTGCGGTCAAACCCGTGCTTAATTTATGATTATCTTCTCGTGCTTGACGGTAAAGGAAAACATGGTGAGGAAATCTGCATGTGACTAACTTCAGCGAAATTCTGCCACATGTGTATTCCACCAATTCGCATTGGAGCAGCGTACTGGAATAAGCTCCAAACTTCTTCTCAAAAAGAGAAGAAATGGCCTTAGCCCAGCAGTGGGACATTCACATACTGTAATATAAATCTAATTCAAGGTAAACTAAAAATAGAACATAAAAAGACATAAATAACATACGTATCACACAAATCAATCGTCACTAATAATCGTAGTTCAGCTTCCAATCACGATCAATTCAACGCGATGAATGGCTCAATTCATTGCATGGCCAAGGAAATAGTTGCGCCTGATCCTCATTAACGATGCTTGATCATTTGATTTGCGTTATACAGCAATAATTTAAAGTCAACTACTAGATTATTTATCGGATTATAATTACGTTTAGTCGTTAACTTGCTACCATTTTAAATTATATTTGTTAATGGTTAAATTACATCCTATCTTTAAAAATCCGTACTAAAATTACCAATAGAAAAATTGATATTAGAATTACATTGTAATTCACGTAAAACATATTTTAAAAGTAGTCATGTTGAATATTACTGTATTGAAATCTGAGCCTAATTTCTGTCATGGCGGCTGTCATCGACGGAGATTATCCAACGTGAGGTATTATAGTGCATAATTGTGTGCGAAACACACTTGCTCTCTGTATTTGATCAACACCATAATCCAATAGGACGGCAATCCAAATAGGATTGCAGACATTACCAATATACTAATTTTGGATTATTACTGAGTTGCTTGAAAGAAAAAAATCACATTTTCTCGTTTTCTCGATCTGGGAATTAACCCTCATCTTTCTTATAATCGAGCCATAACAAATGCCGAATGCACTGCGTCACTAATTATAATAAAAGATCTGTGGAAGAGGAAATGCATTTAATATTTGCATAAACGAACGATCGATATTTAATAGAGTAATTTGAAATCTTACCGAATATACATACACGTACGATAAAGTATCCTAAATTGTTTTGTTACATAATCTTCAAAAGACGTCTATAGGCAGCCATGACACATTTCGATGCCCGCATTCGTCAATTAACGCTCAATAAAACATCGATAACTGTTACGTATCTCTCACATTATTGGTAACAGTAGGAACGAAACAGATAACCTACTTTTGTTTACGGTTAGAAGATGCGCCTACGCAATTATACAATTAAACTATTCGTATACAATATTGTAAGTATATTCATTGTGCACCTTCATAGCACGTGAGCTTTTCACAAGTTCCTGCTTTCTAAATCTTGTTAAGATTTGATTGTCATAAAATGAAATGTTATGGTAATTTTATAAGCCGCTAACACGCCGCAACGTTGAGAATAATAGGAAGTTATACCACAAATAATGAGACTAGTATTTTTTTAAAATTTATGGTAGGTATACAGGCACGGGCCACCTGATGGTAAGTGGTCACCATCGCCCATTGACATCGACATTGGCACTGTAGGAAATATTAATGATCCCTTATATTGTCAATTCGCATCAGGTTTGGGAACTTAGACGTTATGTCTCTTTTGCCTGTTGTGACAGTGGCTCACTCACCCTTTGAGCTGGAACACAACAATACTAAGTATTGCTGAGTGGTGATGAGTGGGTGCAGAAAGAATCACCAAGTCTCGTCTATAAATAGTATATATATGTATATAGGCTTATCTTAATATTCCAATTAGGGAAATCAAATTTTAACAGAATGAATTAAATATAAATGAAATGTACCTATGCAAAAAAAAACAAAGATCTTTACTTAAAACTTTAAAACTTGTTTCAAAATCTAGTTGCAATTCGTATTTATGTTTGTTGACGCCAATTTAACGCAATTCGATTTATTTCAATGTTCCCTTTATTTAGTTAAATGAGGGTAGTTGCTAAAACTATTTACTGAGTCGTGGGTACGGTCAGACGGCCCGAAGTTTCTTGCGGTCCGACTGTACCAGCGTTATTAACTTTAGTTTTGGTCGTTAGTTGGCTTTTACTCTTCGTATTCGTAGGGTTATGTTATGAATTATTCATGAAATGATAAAGGTTTAGCGCCATAGTTCGATAATTTTTTTTGAAGTCGCAACTTTGATTCACTCGCTGTTTTTCATATAATTTCATACAAACGTTGTTTAGATTGAATCGTGCAGCGTGCTCTTATTCTTACGAACATAATATTGACATCGTATATCGAAGATATAAATATATATGTAAAAAAAAAACATTGAATTATTTTCATACTGTTTTGTACCTTAAACTTACTCATATTAAAACAAAAGTCTTTTTATGCACAGTAAATTGAAAAAGTATGAAATTACAATTTTTCTAACAAAAGGAAACTTAATTACGCAGTTCCTATTCGGAACTGTAGTTATTAACTTGTACTTTTTTTTCATCTGAAAATATTACAATAGCGAACACCGAAAGCGCGTCTAAAAAGTACAATCAACACGACCCGCTGCATTTACGGAGGCGACAGTAAACGGACGCGATTTAACTACCGCGTTCAATTTTACAATTTCAACAAAAAAAAAAAAAAACATTTTACATTCCGTCAGGTTCTGTTCAATTGAATTCACTCACAGTTAGTTTTAGCCGAACTCGGAGTTACTCCAACTTGGTCCACGTACACGCTGACCGACCATTATGGTATAACATGTTGTCTCTTATTTTCTTCTTTTTCCTTATGACTTTTGTTTGATTATGTTTTTTTATATTGGTAGTATTTATTTTTATTTATAGTTCAAAACTATTCGACTCAACTAGTCATTTTATTCAGACAACAACTTCGCCGAAATTCAAAATGCCATTTTTTTTTCGAATACAGAATGATTACCATAGATTCAATATTTCGAATTATATCGCGTTAATATCATAGTGTCATTATCATGTGATTAGAATAGTTTATACGTCTATTAGTAATGAAACTGCAATATAACCTTATAGCATAAATACTTTACAACATATAGTAATCTGATTGTTTCAGAAGAAAAAGGTCAAAACACAAACACGGTCTGAACGTGATTTTCTCTTTCTCGATATTACAAGACTAAAAAACGGATAGCTCGACCTTTGTAAATTCCAGATGTTCTGGTTTCCACTCTTTAGTTTTACATGACCGACTGACAAGCGTAACATTGACATTTGCAAGGGCCGCAACATTTTATCTTATACCAGTGTGAGGTCCAACAGAGGAAACCAATTTAAGGGATTACAATTTATTACGGGCTATTTATACATAAAAGGGCAAAACATTTTTCCGAGTAATAGACTTGAACAAGCAGCTACTTAGGTACTTAAGTAAGCAGTTTATTGGAAAATAACCTTTATTTACGCAGTGAAAAAGAGTAATTACTTAATCGGTTTTTTTTTTTAAATTTATATTTGTTAGGGAAAATCTACATGAATTTAATATACACACACTACTGCAACTGTAAGACGTATACGAAGTATTAAATAAAATAAACAAATAGCCAAGCAACATATAGCTTTAAACAGTAGGTATATATAAAGAATTTGGACTCTAACTTTAGTTTTAAATCTCCGACGCGCTAGAATTTGCACGACAAGAAAAAACTATGGCAATCGATCAAATTCCAGCGAAGTATTTTAGTGTAGGTAATACACATTGAAAAATTGGTTAAGACTTAACAAACAAACAGTTAAAATAATTTTATATTTAATAAATTATTAAAAATTAAAATCAGTGTAGTATTAATTTAAGACGTCTATTCTGTTTAAACTGAATGAATGATAACAGTTAAAAGATAAATGTGGTATTTATTTCCCTTATTTTACTAAAACGTCCATTACTTTCTATAGCACCTACGTTTTTATTTTATCTTTTTAATAAAACATTTTATCGATTACTTTTTCAATCAATAAAAATGGTTATCCTTGAAACGTTCCTTTTTTAAATCGTTCGAAGTTTGTTGACATAGAACTTCCAATGATACCAACAAAAAAAAAAAAAGATAAACTTCACATTATTACATTCTTCACAATATTGTACGCAATCATTATACATGAAATTAATAAACTGTCAATCTTTATTATCTATGGAAATATGAAATGGGTTCCTCAAATTACTCCAAAGTGTGGTTTTTTAATCATGATAGTCACCTTTGATCAGGTAATTAAAAGACGTAGGAAAATTGATATCGTGTTCTTTTTTGTTGGTATGTTTGCAGTTTATCTAATAATATAATCTGTTAAGGGTTTTAAAAAATATAATCTTGTTATTCCCACATTAAATTGCTTATAAATATTATTATTATCATTTATTATATATAAAGTCTAAACGTCTTAAATTACATGTTTATATGAAATATATTCAATTTTTTTTTAAATAAATAAATAACATTACTAATCCGTAAATATAATATCCGTATTACTGAACTTTAGTAAGCAAAACAGCTTGGAGTTTTCAGTATTAATTAAAATGCATATTACATTTTAAATTAAAATTTCAATTTATTTGCGGTTCCAACTTAATCCTTTCGATATGTCATTTGGATTTAATCCGGAACTGTGAAGCTAAAATGTATTTAAAACAAAATTAATGCATCCTCTACCAATTGATTAATAACATTGTGGCTGTTTGTGCGTGTCATGTTTTTTTAGTTAAAACGTTCAAATTACTACAGATGTTGTCTGTGATTTTTGATAAGCCTGCAGGTTTTATTTTCAGGCAGTATCGCCATCACAATTGAAATTTTAGTATTATAATTTTTATTTTACTCTATGGTAACATTACAACATATTAAATAACCATTTTTTTATTGTTACAGGTAAATTCGCTGGCGAAGAAGATACACCAAGTGTACATACACCCTTGGTACCATATAAAATTTAAGTTTTGTATAGCTTGATTGTTGGTATATATATTGTATTCATGCTTTATTCTTAAAGTAAGAAAGATATTTCAATAGTCAACTGGGGCGTAAAATCGTTTAGCTAAAGAACTAAACTTCAATAAAAACAGACTATAGGTAGTGTACAAAATATACTTGCGCCGACAATTGATTGGACCAGACCAGTAAAAACGGGGTCGAATGAAATCAGTTTCCACATTGCTTAGGATAAACGACTTGTTTCTTTTTATCAACGTTTCGCTCTGAAGACTTTCATTTCAGTGACCTTTACTTAGTAGTTTTTATTTCTGTTTCAACGCGATTGAATTTCTATAGTTTTTTCTTCCGTATTTTTATATATATTTTTAAAACAACCGCCGATAAGGTCTATTGCAGGTCCGTTTGGTGACATCATTATTTTTATTTAACATTCATTGGCAAACACACTATTTTTAACTTACTTTATTTTTTTTAATCTTCATTACAAATTATAAAAAAAAAATTGGTATTAATTCGTCTATGGGTGAAGGTTTCCACCAGGTTGGCCTGTCATTCTTGCTTCCTGAACTGAAATACAAAATAATACTAAAGCGCGCATAACTCGAAACATGTGACAGAAATGGATTCTATTTCCCGTTGTTTTTGCATGACAATTTCCGATTGGCACCTACGTGAAAATGTTTCATTTAGAAATGTTACTTCAGTTTAGTAATGTTTAGTTAAGTAAATTACTTAACATTGATGAAAGTACAATGTCATTTGAGTACAATAACATTTGACTAATTCATACACATATATACGAATAAGTAAATTCAAACATTGTAATCAAGAGTTTGACACGCCTTAAGCGATTCTGACAAAGAGCGTCGTTAGATTAGGCGTCTCGAATGCCACTGCTGATAATGATAATAATGGTGTTTATTTAGAAATAGCACTGTATGAATATAAAGCTGATACGTATTATATGGTACTGTAGAACTGTTCTGGGATGAAATAATATATTATTTCACAATGAAGATCATTTATACATCAAAGATAACTTCTTTAATCTAGTAGTTTATAAGGTTGCAGTCAGCAGATTCTCAAGTCAAGGGTTCTAATCGCGGATCGGGTCAATAAAAAAATAGGGAAATCGATAGAAGCAGCCCGAAGAAGGTTGGCAGATTCATTCCTGTCATGAAGTATATAAAGCTGGTCCCGTGCGTGAACTTGACCATCGTGTCTGATTCGCGTTCCTTCGGATCTTAAGAGTGAGATAAAATAATAATTATCATTATAATCAATATACGTCGAATGTCGTTAAAATATAAGTGAAAATGGTTTTTAATTATACAAATGCGAACGTTTGTATGGGTCGATGTTTTCTACTTAATCGCTAAAATTCCGAGACGCATTCCAATGAAACTTAACACGTAGGGAGTACTCACAACGTATAACGTTTCGTTGGCCAGTAATCGAATATAGAATACATTTTTATTTATTTTGTAATTCATAACAAATGATTACATTTCAATTTATGCACATCAAAGCGGGTACCAACTATTTTATAACATTAAAATAATAATAAAATGGTTTGATATAAATTATAAATTATGAATTATGTTATTGTAGAATAGGGTGGACGATGGTACGAGCCAAGTTTCAATTATTACAAATAGCACTTATAAATCAAATATTATATGCTAAAATGTTTCTTTTAGTAGTATTTTAGACATGTAAATAAATAAAACTTACACGTATTTGACAAATCTTTAAACACGATCCGATATAGTCTCTCCGAATATTTATCCATGAAATCGATAGGTGATAATTAAGAAGTAATTTTAAGAACTCTTTACCATTATGCATTATTTTGGTACATGAAAGAGAAGTACGTGACGAAAAGAGAAAGAGAGTATGTATCTTAGAAGTTTCATTTCCATCACGTGCAGTAGCACGCATAATTTTTTATACCAATTTTGTCTCTTATTGTAATGTTTGTAAGCAATCAACTTTGTCAAGCGTCAGATCATCTTTCTTGTAACTATTTTACCAATTCGTCGAAAAAAATGTACTTATTACGTGACGAAGGGTCGGTAGTCGTCGTCGATAAATGTGTGTCGTCCCGGACGCGCGGCTGTGAATTGTGAGACAAATTGAGGATCAGACCCCGAATCTATGAGTGAAATCGGGGACAAATATCTAAAATATTGAAGCTGTGTAAATTATATTTGGATGAAATATTTCCTACACATTTATTGCTATGTTTTAAATAGGTAAATATTGTCATAATTCTAGATGAGGCATCTCATTATGAAGTGAATGTAATAAAACGCAAACCTTTAAAGCTAATGAAGATAAGAGATTAAAATATATTACAGATTAAATAATACAAATAAAGAATCAATCTTTATATGAGCGATGTCTAATATTCAAAAGCGGTTGGAGACAGACTTAATATTCGTTCAAACTATTTAAGCAAGATTAGGTTATCTTCGCTAATAGAAAATTGGCACAATAAAAAAGCAATTTTGGTGTCGTTAATAATCATAAATCTTAGCACAGGGATCTGATAGCTATTGGTTGACGCCTCTCGCAATTTTTTTCATGAAGCAATACTAATATCGAAAAACAAATTAAATTGAGATAAAAATAATTAGCCTCGGAGCTCCATACTAAACTATTGCGTCCTATCATCCCATGATCATACGAATAAATTAAAATCAAGTAAGACAAGTTAAAAGTGTCCAGGCAGCGAATGTCACGATGACAAATGCGTCAATTGTCTGCCGGATGTCGGGTCAGGCGTGTTGGACAAATCGTGGACGCGGGTAACTAGCCTGGTGTACACTCGGATCTACGATTATCGTGTTATCAAAACAGAAATCTTGTACAAAACTCGCCATTAGCTGTGTTCCTATGTATAAGTACGTCTTCAATATATTTGTATCCTTAACTAATAATTTGTTATATCTGATGTTACTAACAAAAGTCTAAAACGGTACGCAAATAAATGTAATTAATTAAAGTCACATTTTTTTATAAAAAATAAATAGCCTTATGTATATTTGTTATGTATTTATTTAACACTTTTTTATACGGACCGTAGGTATATAGGGTAGTATTCTTTTATTCTGTTTGAATTGAATCCAATAAAAACCGGTTCTTAAATTAGAAATTAATTCATCACTCATCTCTATGCTTCTACTACAGTTGTGTAACATAACAATACATTACAAACAATATGTATGTTAATAATAATTGTAAGTAGGTTGTAGGAAGTGCGAAACGCCTTACACGTTTGTGTGTCGAAGCACTTGTTAACCTCAATAAGGGTCGTGAAGTTACATTAAGCTGGTGTTCTTTGTGTTCTCACGCATAACACTCTCCCCCTTAATGCGACGCGAGTGTCCCTCTTATCGGTACAAATATCTTTAATTTAACCGTGGTGTAACTCACAGTTTGACTCATACGAACTCATGGAATACGTACGTGCAATCGTGCATACGATTAATTTATTTTCACTAAAAGCTCTCAAAATAATGTTTGTAAATTTTCTATTCGTTGATGTATAGATTTATGTACAATGTAAAAATAAAAATTGTACAAAATTTATTATAAGTTTGCTATGGATAATATTTTAAAATAATAACCGAAGTTTAGGATATTTTATTATTTACATGTTTTTGTAGAAATTAAGCCATTTTGATCTTCGAGGGACTGCGGAAGTTCGTATGTAGAGATATACTTTATTTAGAGATCATTTTTTTTCTATAGCTTATCGAATGTTTAGAAATGTCATATTTTCATTATCGCCTGTATGGGGTTGACGAGTAATTCACATCTTGTCCAGGATGTGACGGATGAGGGAGCGACGTTCACACAATTACGAGTGATGGCGAGCCTGGCTATTGGGTCAGTATTGGCTGTGACATGTCTGACAGAATGTTAACCGAAATTACAATGTCCGATTGAGTAGCAATGTTTGTTTGTTTATTTAAAATTATGTATATGTACATCACACGAACAGACTCGATAATTATGAGAGGCCGTTTTCACTTGCACCAAGTTGAATTAATATTAAGTACAGTTTTATACATTAAAAAAATCGTACTTAGTTAAAATAGTAGAACTATTTTATAAACAGCTACATGTTCTTAAAATATTTTACAATTAAAATGCCAAAATTTATTTGATTCCATTTTTTGGAAAAAATGGAAATAACTTCTTGCAAAGGAATTCCAAAATTGGAAAATTGTATATTTCCATTCCATTCGGTCGTGTAACAATGAGAAATTCGTACGGTTAAATTCCAGAAAAATATTTTAAAATTAAACAGCCACTGTAACTATCTATATGTTTGTTATGAGGTCTGTATTTCAATTGTAAGTCTGTACTCACAAAGTTTTCCAACATTTTACTCACCATGTAATGCATTTCGCTCTATTGAGTCCACATAAATAAACCCGTATCACTCAACAGGCGACTAGTGCGTAATTGATCCCTTTATTCCACTCTAAATTTACTCGAAAACAAATAGACGTACACGACAAGCGAGTTATTAATGAAATTTATGTCAATTTTACTAGAAAATAGAGTTGATTTTTAAATAACTGTTAAAGCCGCAATATGCGCGAGCTTCTCTGATCGATCTTAGGATTCCTCTTACCCTGTAATTCAATATCAAAGACAGTATCCTAGAACATTTCTTCTTGGAAAAATTCCATTATGAGCTTTAACAGAATTTTCCGTGAAATAATTGCGACGTACTTACTTAGAGACATATTGAAAGTAATAAAACATTGATACATTTCATTGATCACAAAATTGTCTATTTCTGCAAACGACCTGGCCAGAGAATCAATTTAAAAAAAATCAAGATCGCCTTCACTTGGAACAGACTTCACAATCATAAACTTTTAAAGATTGAAAAATAAATATTAATTGACAGGCTTATTACAAAATACAAGAATGTATGAATAAGTATGGAGTTTGTATTAATTATTTCAAACTATAGTTGATTATTTATTTCATTTGAGAAAATGAGTGACTACTTAGTTTTTTGCTCGTTCGTTTCGTGTACATTTCAAAGCAGTGATAGTTTGACATTCAATTTATCCCAATTATTATCATGATTATATTCCCTTGGTGATAGGGCTTTATATGGTTGTTTGAAGGGTGAGTGAACCAGTGTAACTACGGGAACAAGGGACGTAACATCTTAGTTCCCAAGGTTGGTGGCGCATTGGCGATGTAAGCGATGGTTAAAGTTTCTACAATGCGAATGTCTATGGTGACCATTTACCATTAGGTGGCCCAAATGCTCGTCCGCCTACCTATTCTATAAAAAAAACATGGCGATTCGAAATTAGGTGAGCGTTAAATTTAAATATAACAAAATCATGGATAACTATATTTTTAAACAGTTAATGTCGTATTATAAATGTCTATTTTTTACATATCACACTCCACGTATGTGCAATGTTACATAGTGAGCTGTCAAATAGGGTACAGTTATAAAGTATGAATCGTTATATGGTTTCATTCGAAATATACGTATTTGAATAGAGAGGGTGTGAAGAAATAAATCTATCATGTAAGCTTATCTTATTCACAATTATGTGTTAATGCAGCTATTATTTCGATATACCGTTGCCGCTCGCGAATGGCTTCTATGTTTATGTTTATGGTAAATTGCTTCGAATAACAAAATACATAAAATTTCGTATTTCGAAACTGCGTTGGTGATTTTATTTAATATAAATAGTTTTAGAAAATATAGTGAAAGTATGATTACTTTTCTTGTTTTTTTTTCTAGTATCTTTTACGTTAAGAATATTCGGAATCGATAAAATTTTTGCTTCCTTTGTCTATTGTTAGATAAAAATGTTCAACAAAACCTAAGTAGAGAATATACGAAATATTCTTTGCTATCTTTTAAGTGTGTAGATCGACATGTCAAATGTCAAAACGAAAATATTAACATTATATGTTTTTAAGTAATCGTTTTTTTTGTATATTATAATATATATATTTATATATAAAACCAATAACAAATATTACGAGTGATTCACAGAATAGTCTCGAGTCTCGTCTTTTGTATATCATAAGAGTTTTTTTACTCACTTAATGAGGTCGTAGAGATATTTATCTAAATAACATTAAGGTCAAAAAATATATTTTTATCATATTCATCATAATTGTGTGATTTCAGATCTTTACAATGACGTCATGAGTAAAAATGAAGGTAGATAATATATGTATCGTTGTATCGACTTTTTTTATTATTTTTTTTTAATAATCAATAAGAAATCCTTACTTTTACTTAAATGATAACATGCATTATTTTGCTGCACGCTGTACCGACGTGATTATTATAACAATGTGCAGGGTTACATCCAGAAATGGAAGTCGTCAGACTTCCGACTACATTACGTATTCTAGCCGTTCGCAAACTATTTATGAGGGCTGTTACAACACGACATGTTATTATAATTTAGTATCAACTGAAAATATTACCTGGTTTCCAGTTGGTTTTAAATTAAACAAGAAGATACAGACTTCGGTCTGTTTAAAGTTTTGACGAGCCGGTTGGCGTGGTTGGTAGATACCCTGCCTTTCGCGCCGCAGGTCGTGGGTTCGATTCCCACCCAGGACAAACATTTGTGTGCATGAACATGTCTGTTTGTCTTGAGTCTGGGTGTAATTATCTATATAAGTATGTATTTACAAAAGAAAAAGTAGTATATGTAGTATATCAGTTGTCTGGTTTCCATAACACAAGCTCTGCTTAGTTTGGGATCAGATGGCCGTGTGTGAATAATGTCCCAGAATATATTAAAGTTACCTAGTTTTATGAACTCCTTATTGCTAAAATAATTGCCTGTGTCTACCTATTCCCTAATACTTAACGTTATACAAACAAAAACTAATATATTAAAATAAATTTTACAGCTGTTCAATCTAATGGGTGTCTTGGTGAAGTGATTAACCTAGACATGGTCTATGTTGACTGCTATCGCAGACTGATCTAGCAGCATTGTCACATATGTTATAATTATGTCTTGAGGGCTTATTATATTTATCGTCGATTTCACCTCGTCTGATTTCGCCATGGAAATCTGCTATTGCCGTCTGTGAACTCTTATTGACGACCACGGACAAAATCTATGACAAGCCAAATGCGCAGGAGTATCTGCGCAAAGATGTAATCTCTATTCCCTCACTCTCATAGTCCTATGGGACGGCAAACCGATACGAGCGCAGAGCAAAAGACGGCTTAACTTGTTTCGATGACCGACTCGGCCTTTGAAACCGGGACCACAGAATATGAAGCCGTATAACCCAGCCACAAGATCAACGAGGCCGTTAAATATTAATGGATCAGTCTAGATTGTTAATGAACCGATAAATTATCAACTTTTACTTCACAACGTTTTACGCCATTCAAGATTATATTTCCCTCCATATAGCAATTAAGTTCTACCAGTTTTTTTGAACTGTTTAATAATTACATATCAAAGTTACAATGTTACACTCGTAAACGACAACATAGTTATACGTAGTTAAGTCTTACTTACCTGTGCCACTTATTTATAATCTTAAACTATGTATTAACTTATAAAATGTAGTTTAAACAACGGATGTGTACAATAACTTGGTTCGTGTAGATGTAAGAAAATGGCAGACATGGCAAGAATAAAAAATAATTGAAGGGCTTAGAAGTATTTACGTTTCTAAGTGATTATGTGTGTTAACGAGTTTACTCAGATAACACGCCTGCATATATGTATATGGAATGGTATATGTAGTAAATTAGACAACACAAATTGGGAGTCTGAAAATTTTCGACTTACAACAACAAACCTACAAACGTTGTCTATTTTTCTATTTTTTTAAATCAAGTAATTATAAAAAAATCATATGTGTTATAATTCATGTCGTACTTTACGGTGAAGGAAAGTGAGCCGTGAGCCAACCTGCATGTGTCTAATTTTGATGCAATTCTGCCACATATGTAGTCCACCAACCCGTATTGTAACGACGTGGTGGAATAAGCTCCAAATCTTCTCCTCAAAAAAGGAGAGGAAGCCATTGCCGGCAGTGGGACATTCACAGGCCATTATAAGCAGATTAGGGATAGGTGTGATCTCATGGTAATTGATCACGTTCACATATAAAAACTAGAATAGAAGTACCTACAAAAAGTAAAAATCAATACTTCCCTCGTCACTGTGCTACCAGGAATAATACGTTGAGTCCTCTCTCTCACTGGCTCACTCGTCCCTCAAAGCAGACCAGCGTTACAAAGTTTTGATGTTAATCAGTAGAATAATTGGTATTTATCATTCGTGATTGCACAAAGTGCTACCCCCGGTAAATGCTTTAATGAAAGTCAAATGTAAACTAAACTCACTCTGCTTGCAAAAACATGTAAATTGACGCTAATGGAAATAATAAATAGTGAAATTTAACACATTCCTATATTGCTCTATCGAGACACAAACATTGTCTACCGCAGCGGTTCTGTTAATAAACAGTTTTGTTTTTATATACCAGAAATTATGAATAAAAATATAACGCTTTTTTTATAAAAAAAACTCATAATAATTGATATCAACGTATAAATTAGTGGCAAAGTATTTGGCAAAATAACTCTGTTCCATTTTTTGGCACACAGCTTATAAGTACATGTGCTTATTAGTTACGTATTAAGATGTTTGATAGTACCTATTCAGACTTACACCATTAGTAGAATAATATAAATTCTCTCATGGTACAATTCTAAATACGTCAATCAAACCCCGCTTTCCTTATCTCAATACCATATATTTGCATAGAACAGCGCGTAATTGTAACAAATTATGACACTACGAGTAGTTAGTCGTTCACACGCGGAGTCACGAGCTGTCACTTACACATCTCGACAATTCCGAGTGTTAAGTATGGCGATACATTTTTTATTTCGCTATTTAGTTTGGTTTGAGTTATAGGTGTTAAAGTTTAAAACTCGAAGACCCGGTACCATAGACATACAAAGACTCAATATAAATACGGTACTTGTAGTAATATTATATATGTACATTTATATAATGCATTTGGGTTTTACCTATAAATGTTGTTTAGACGAGGATTAGTAAAACTGTGAAATAAAAAAAGGTCTTCCTCAAATGTGAAATCAATGATGGCAGAAAGAAATTAGTGCTTTGCAAAGTTTTTAAGGCCGTCAGAATTTAAATTCGAAAATTAAAAACAAAAGAAGAAACGGGAGAGGAGAAACTTCTTTTGGCGGGATGAGCGTAAAATTTTAAGTAGAATATGGGTGTAACGTTTCTATATGTAGCATTTAAGCCATATGGTTTTTTTTCCGAATTTCCTTTCTTCGCGTGAGACGTAAGATGACATATATTTAATGGTTAATTATTAAAAATATGTATAGAATCATTTATAATCTATGTGCGATTTGGTTTAGTGTAAATTAACAATAACATGATGCTTTTGACTTAATTCCCTATAAGAAATAAAAATATTTTGCAGTTAGTCGTTAAAAATATATGCAGTTGCGCACCATTTATTTCGTATATATGTATATTTAAAATTACTTAAACTTAAAGCTTGCGCCACACGTAGTATCGGGGGAAGCAAGGATAATTTGCGATTTGCGCCGCGCCACGCTTTCACCGGGATGGCATACATCGTTCGATGCAACTTTCATAATGCACATAGAAATTTCCTTAAACATCCACACAAAAAGATATCTTGCATATGTAATGTTTGTGTAATTTTATTGAGTGTAATTTATATCGATTTAACCAAAAATCTTAATAACAACTGTAAATGTAATGAAAGTATTTTTTAATGTATGTATTCGGTGTTACCAGTAACAAAAAACGGAGACAGTTAATTTATGTACGTAAGTAAATAATCATTTATAAGTGTAATGTAATATAAAAGCTGCTGATAATTATATTTCTTTTTCGATTTAAAATTAAAAATATATATATTAAGTAAATTTTGTCAAAACGCGATTAAAAAAAAAACATACAGACGAATTGATAACCTCCTCCTTTTTTTGAAGTCGGTTAGTAACAGTTGAAACTTTCAGACGCGAGAAACATTCATAATGGACTGAGACCTTTTTTTTACTATCAGATTTTTGATTATGGAATATACGTTGTTTAGATACAATGTTGTTTTCTTATAGTTAATATAATTTCATGTTTAATAGTTCATAAAAATCATAAAAACAAAATGATTTTACATTTAAGCGTCAATTTTATATTGTAACGATACAAAAAATCTATAAATACCTATGCGTTTAATGTAGTAAAAATAAAGAAAAAGAATTTCTTTTCTAAGGGAAAAAGAAAGTAAAGGTAGTTATGGTATTATAGTCAGTTACAACTTTGACTGCATACGGGCTTCTGTCCGTTATTGTCGTTATTTTTCAATAATCAATTATTGTTTTTTTTAAGTTTGTGGTATTATTAAGTCAGGCTTAGAAATAATACGTACCTTGACGTATACGCAAACATTGTAATTTTAGTTTTATATTCATTTCTTTGTTTATTTTCATATCCTTTTATTTTTTTTATTTTATAGCATAAGTAGGCGGTCGAGCATATGGGCCACTATTTAGCCATCAACGCCCATAGACATTAGCATTGTAAGAGATGCTAAACATCGCTTACATCGCCAATGCGTCTCTAACCTAGAGAACTGAGAAGTTATATCCCTTGTGCCTGTAATTACACTGGTTCTCTCACCCTTCAAACCGGACCTCAACATTACCAAGTACACCTGTAAGTGTCAGAGTCAAATATACCATTACACGTTTAACGCATCGTATTCCTGGGTTTTCTTGCGTAATATCAGTAACATGACGAAACGAAAATATTTTCATGCGATAAGGCGCAACTGCACGCGGTTTATCACTTTCATTTCTAGAATTAAAAATGAAACCTCTTGTTGCGTTAGAAACGCATTTATAAACATTATTGAAAGGTTAAACGCAAATTTTAACTTGAAATTTGACGGTAAATGCGCCAAGAGATGTTCCACTCAATTAATACAGAACAATTAATTTTATTGTTGACCCGTTTAGGAAATATTCAATTATAAATATTATTTAACTGTTATGCGGACGCCATATCCCCGCTGTGGACACCTGTGAAACAACGCGAACGCGAAAGTATACAGTTTTCGCGCTTGTTCACGCAGTTGTCGCATGTTCCCACCTTGTTCTCCGTTTCGATTTGGTATTTATTGACAGTTGGTGTTCCTGGGCCACGAACCTAGCGTGAACACAAACGTAAACATACTCCATGGGCGTGTGTACTAAAGTGATGAGTGATTGCGAATTTTTAGGGATTTGTTTGTTATGCGCAAATAATCGCGACGTGAATTCACATAGCGATTCACGCGAACGCACAGTGTTTCATATGGAATTGCTAGGTGGACAAAAGTCATTTTGCAATTTACATGAAATTCTAATTAGTTTATGTAAACAACACCCGTAAACTTAGAATTCCAATAATGGTTTATTCTTAATATTACACATTAATGAGCAATAGAGTTAGAAAGTCAGACAATGAGGTAAGTGCAAAAATATAATTTAATCAGTTGCAATTAGGCGGTACTTTCGTTCACATTTAACTGTGATTTCTAGTTATTTTTTGGAATTAAATTGTGATGGATTTTATTTCGAGGGTAAGTATTATATTATATCACGTTTAGTTTACCTAAAAATCTTTTATATTATGCCGAAAGTCTTATTTAAAATAATATGAATTTAAATGTAATTTTTTTCTTACTTATATAACTTTGAAAGACCTAAAAGTACATGCTCCCATTTGCTTCCAGGCTGGATTTTAGATATGTCATAGTATGTACTGTTCTTTTTATAAAAATATTCATTTCAGCCAGCACACTTGAGTACAACTTTGTTTTTTTCTCTCTTTTTCGGACCATGTACACTCGATATCAAGAACTGTATTTTCAGAAAAGTGGTTGAAACGCGCAAAATATGAAAATAATTCGCGTCTTTATGAATTTATTTAACTTAGATTTGACTTTGGCGATATCACTGAAGATAGTTAAAGTGAAATAAGGTTGAAAATAGCCAGTCTTTTCAACCAGGTCAATGCTAAATGGTTGGCCTCAGGAAAATCAAAGGAGCGTTGTTTGAAGACGAATGGGAGCTGACTGGATTATAAGGATATACAATTTAGAGTACGTTCTATTAAAACACTACCTTCTACATCATCCCTGGATACTGCATTTGCCCGAAGATTGTAGAGAAACCAAAACCACGACCGATTCATCAAACAATTGACACAAAGCTCGTCGTTTGTTTGAGAAATCTAAATTAAATGCTCATATCACATGATTGGATGCTGCCCTCATCAAACAGTTACAATATTGAGGACCTTGTCTTCTGGGTACGAGATAAACTTAGTTGAATTAAATAAAAAAATTGAAACAAGAAGGCATTAAATAAGTCTCTATTCCATATACTACATTCTATATTTTCTATGCTACTGTACATAAAATTCTTATCACAGTACAGAGGTTTAAATTTAATAGAAAATTAAAGCTGCACTGCTTCCAATTGGATGGCTTTTAGAAGAGGATCAGGAAGCACGCAACAAAGATTGCCGCAGTTTTCAGGAGCATGGCAGCTGCAAGTGCTCACGTGTTGCCACGAATACATACATGTTGTCCATCTTAATTATAAAGTCCAATCCTTTGATCGGTTCCCAAGAAAAAGACCGAAAAAACGTTTGCAGTAGTGTTAAAACTGATTGTTGCTCCTAGTACAGAGTCGCGACCAGAATCGGCGCTATTTGGTGACCCACTGTCACAAGAAGACGATGACACTTTAGTGGATTAAGCAGAAGACTCTGATAATGATGATTAGCTATTTTTTAAGTTTTTATTGTAATAATATATTTTTATACCAATAAATTTTCACTAAATACCTTTTTTTTATTTCTAAATTAAAAAAAAAAATACGAATTCGTCTTATTATAACTAAATACAGTAATTACTATCCAAATATACAAAAAAATAATTTTGTCCACCTAGCTTGTACTACATGAAACACTGTGGAACGTCTGGTACCCGCTTTAAAACAATTAGGAAAAACTCAATTTATTTTTCAAGTTAATATGATTGCTCAAATTTTTCATTTGCCTTCTAAAAATAAAAAAAACAAACATTTAAAAAATTGAACACACAAACGTATTGTAATTTTCTTAAGCATAACTAAAGTCTTGTTTAAAATAATAACCGAAAAATACCAGCGTTTTAAAGCTGCAAGCTGTTTCAAAGCAATAAATATTTAAACAAGCGTTAAGTCGAAGAACTATGACCGCTAGAGGCCTACAGTGTAAGAGAAAAGTCGTAAGTTTAAATTAATAACCGGTCAGAAACTAAATCGGGCGTTATTTGCTATGCGGAGCGGCTACTGTTAACTTTCGCCCCTCTGTCGGTAGAATTTATCTTGTCCTGTAAGTATCGGATTACCTCTGCTAGCGTTAGATGTATTATGAAGATATAGAGACTGTTCTTTATTCAAATTTATAATGTTCGTCGTTTGTTTTTTTTTTTTGTATGGACGTTTGTTTTTGGACATGATATTAACAATAATCGTCTTCGTCTATTGTAATTGAGATGTATGTTCTTTTTTTAAATATTTGAAAATGATTTGTATTTGTCTCGTATGCATTATATAATATCAATGTACAATGTGAGACTTGTCCGAGAAAAAAAAAATAGCTTATTAATATTCGATTGTATTTGTCATATTTCAACAAGATAAATGTAACATGCGATCTAAATACCAATGTTAAATAAGTAATGGTATCTAAAATCAATGTGCACAAATATTTATCTGTGACCCGGGGTCAGGTTGGATTTATTGCGATAATTAAAATCTCGCCCACCGATACGGTGTAAATCTTAAACGGTGTTAATGTATTCTGTAAACGGTTAACTAGCTACCCGCTTAAAAGGATATTCGTTATTTAAAAAAAAAATAATAATTTAAAAATATTTTTATTTTCCTTTTAATATTTATTTAGAAATGTGTTTTAGCGGGTGATTTATATAACATCCGTTCAACTATTAAAACAAACATAGATTTCTAGATTTAATAATGTGAGTTTATATAAAATATAACAATATAGGTACAAATAACAATTCCGATACTAAGTGAAAACACTATGGAGAGAGCTCCGGCCTCCGACACTAGTCGTGCAATACGAAATGAATGAAATATTATTAACCAAAACAATTTATTATTCTGTTGTATCGTGTGATAAATTAGGAGATAATCGATATTAGATAAAATTAATAATCGATTCGAAAATGGCGTAGCTTTACGCTCAAACGCACGTGGCGGGAAGATAGTGAATCAGATAAAACGAATATTATCAAAATCGATACTAAACAATACTCTTATCGATATGACACAAAGGGAGTGGCTTATGAAACGTTGATCTGATCCGTCATCACAATAAAATGCGGAGATTTCATGTTTAGTGTTTACATGACACGGCTCACGTACACAATTTAATATTTTCAATATTCACAATACTTTTATATATTTGAAAAATTTAAATGTGAAGCACAATTCCATATTAAGTACATTTACCTTACTCGAATAGGTTTTTACAAGGACTTGTTAATTGTCGTTTCAGTAACAGCCTGTGAATGTCCCATTGCTGGGCTAAGTCCTTGTCTCCTATTGTTGAGGAGAAGGTTTGGAGCTTATTCCACCACGCTGCTTCAATGCGGGTTGGTGGAATACACATGTGAAAGAATTTCAGTGAAATTTGACACATGCTTTCTCGCGATGTTTTCCTTCACCGTCAAGCACGAGATGAATTATAATCACAAATTAAGCACATGGAATTAAGTGGTGCTTGCCTGGGTTTGAAACCACGTTCTTCGGTTAATATTCACGCGTTCTTACCAATGCGCCATCTCGGCTCAGGCTCAGGCTCGGTTAATTGTTGTATTACAATATTTAATTATATTAAAATTCTCCAAACCCAGTATATTTATTATTCACTTATATTTAACTTTAAACAAGTCATATATTTTGCAGTGATAAAACTTTAGTATTAAAAGCTTTGTCTCATTTTTTGTTTAAAAAAAAAAAAACAAAATTAAAATCAGAACATTTGTTTTAAGCGATTTTTGACGTGACAACGTCTAATAAATCGATGAACGCTGGCTGCATGCACGAAAAAGGATGACTCATTGTCCCGTTACGCGCATTGTCCCGTTACGCTCATTGTCCCGTTACGCTGATTGTACGCTTGCGCCGCATCTATCTGTTATGACGTTGTCACGTTAAACTATCGTCGGTAAACCGACTTTACAGACAACCATTCTTTTTAACCGACTTCAAAAAAAGGAGGAGGTTATCAATTCGTCTGTATGTTTTTCTTTTTTTTTTTTGTGTTTGTTACTTCATAACTTTCGCAGGGTGAATCGATTTTGATGATTTTTGTTTTATTTGAAAGGGGTTGCTTCCCATGGGGTCCCATTTTTTTTTAGTCCAGGTTTGACAATGGAATCCATGAGAAAACCATATAAGTCGTAAATTTGCATGAGGTATGTGCGCGACAAATGGACGAATAACTCAATATCACGCCAACCGATTTCGATGATTTTTGCTGACATCGACTCCAAAAGTAACAATAATTGTAAATAAATTATCAATCACACAACACATTCGTACCTACATATTGATGAGTAGAAAATAGTAAGTTTATTATCAAATTATAGAAGAATACGCAATTATTTTTTTACTTTTTAGTGCATATTAATATGTTTTTTTATGAAGTCGGTTTTTGTTTTGTTAAAATTTTTATTTATTTCATTGATTTCACTTCATTTTAGGCGCTTTGAAATTTAAAGTCTTCAAACACAATTATAATTATGTACTTATATCCAACTAGTTATAAGAATATTATCTTATTTTAAATATAAAGTAGCAATATAAAGAAAACGTTGTACTAAACGATTATATGAGTAGTGTGCTAAAATCCTCTTTAATGCCTAACTAATCTGAAGATTAACCTTTGTTTAATCTTATTATGGACCAAGAGGCTTAACGCTAACACTAGAGAGATCCCATCTTCGGTGCAAATAGCTTTCACTATAAAATCCTTTAAGGTAAATTCACCAATGTATGATATTTTGAAAACTTGATGATTCATAGTTTATTTACATTTATTTTTACGACTGTTACATTTTAAATACAATTACAGTTAACTTGGGACAAAAAAAAACACGATAAAAAATTTAATAAGTATTTTTATATTATAATTTGTAAACTTTATCCTAAGAACTTGTAGATGATATCGCTAAACATGTGGTAATAAATATGAATACGTGCTTGTATTAAATGAAGCTATACTTTTATATAATTTTTATTTCTATGTTTATTGAAAAAAAAGCGCATGCCATACATATATATTTTACTCCTGACTACATTTCAAAATGTGCTTAATTCGATGAATTCATATTTGTCCCCACTCATTATAGGAGGTATATGTCTCATGAATATATCCAGTCATCAATGTCAGTAAAGCTGTCTCATGGTTGATGTCAGCAATGTCAAAAAATATATTCTTATTAGCAAATATAATTTTCGAATGTGTCATTGGCTGATTTTCTTTTTCAACTTCTTCCCTGGTCAATAGTAGATTTTTTTTCAATGTCGTCTTTTGAAAAAGATTTTGTCTTTGACTTAAACTTACTGTACTAGTATTTACCTTAATATAATACAAGATATAACTTTTCGAATAAGTCAACAATATATTTAACGAAGTAGCAGTAGCATTTTGACCTTCTAATCTTAAAGGTATTTGAAATCCCTTATACAAATTACAATAAGCGATAAAACGAGACTCAGCGTGGTTCCGTCGACAACGGTGTTTGGCAACTGAGCCGCAATATCGTTACTTGTTCGATTGTTTGATGTCCGCGATGTTCCGTACCCCGCGGCGAATGATTTGCAGACACTGATCCGGCGCACGGTTCACCGATATTTGATATTGTATTTAGTATTTTATTTTTTCAATTAATTATCAAATTAATTTCGATTTACATTTTGATTTATTATTTTTATGGCATAATTCTATTATCATTATCTATTTCATAGTTAGTCACTGAGTAATATTTTTATTTATTTTATAATATAATAAAATGTTGTAAGTACATATTTTAAATTATATCTTGTTATGTTAAATAATAATAATTTATTGTTTCCGATACTTTGTCCACCGGTACCCGGATCACTTTTAATTATATTAACATTCTTAAAGATTAGCGATAGTCAAAAATTATGGTACGTACAATAATGTCATTGTATTATAAAAACTTTTGCCGAAGTTAAGCTAAACTAAAGAAAAGAAAACATTAGCTAAAGAACTCCGCAGGAAGAGAGTCGAAAGAAGCCTTTGTCTATTAGTACTTTATATAAATAAAAACAATACATAATTATCTGTGAACGATACTTAATACATTTAACAATAAAAAAAACATTTCAACATCTTTTTTTTATAGACGTACGGCCGAATACTGAAACGTCATTCAAATATGAAGTGGGAATAATTAATTATTTGGAACGTCATTAATTTCAAATTTAGTATGCGAAATTTTAAAATTGATGGCGTTCCAAATAATTAGGTCCCACTTCATATTTGAATGACGTTTCAGTATTCGGCCATAAGTTAGAGAGAAAATACATATGGCCAGCTGCCGCGCGTTCAATTTACAACACGATTTGAAGACCACGTTGAATATCTATTATGATAATGCAATAACAATTGTTTCGTCAACTTAAACGGCAGTTGATCAATATATCCGTTAAAATATACATTGAAAACGAGCCCGGCCGATTATTTTAATATTGATAACAATGTATACCATTTCAGGCAGCCCACTAATGTCGGTCGTGATAGTGCAGCGTTGCGTCAGCTGGATCATAATGTGGCCAATTTATCGGCTCATTGGAATAATCATCGTCAGTGTGTCCGTCGAACGGAATACCAATGGCGTTAATGTTGTAACGTAGGAACTGATGGTTGTTTCGTATTTAATATTAAATGTTAGATATTTATCTCGTTCGTGTATTGCCATGGTACTGGGAACTTTAGTATCGTTTATCTATGATGCTTTTTTTCATTTTTATTGTTTTTTTTTAATGTAAATGTATAATATGTGATTGACATATTATTATGCAAACAATTATTACAAAACATTTATTTATTAAGTGACTAATAAATCGAGATGCTATTCTTAATTATTTTATTATATTCTTGATTTTTTGTTAATAATAAAGTCTTCTCGATTCGATAGAATATTTTACCAATAAATATTTTACAGAAGATTTTCACCAAAATGTTTCGGGCACACCTCGCCGAAACTTCAAATGCGTGAAAGTGGAAAAGGCTGGTCCTCAAGGGAATTGAGCTTTAGGGAACTCTGATCAAAGGGCCGATGTGATTTACAGCGATGTTCGCGGATAAACCGCGCCAGGAACCGCTCGCTTTGATGAAAGGAAACGAAAATTGTTCATGACATTTAGATCTGTTTTTTTTAGTGGTGATAAAATTATAAAAGAATCAATGTTGAACTCGTCCTCATTAGTGACCTAGTGAGTTTTATTCTCAGTTAACATTAAGAGAAATGATACATTTTATAACCTTTAGAGAATGAGAAATAGTTGATCTGATATTCTCTTTGATGCTCATCGAAAGGAATTTTAAAAAAAGGTGCTCCTGTACATTACACTCCAGGCGTTTTTGTAAGAGGGTCGAGTTGTTGTATTTAGATGTGTTTGAAGGTACCAAAGCGTGAATAAATAGCGTTACATGTAAACGTTATTTAGGATGTGTTTAGTTAAATAATGATTTATCTCGTTCTGTTATCATTAATTTGATAATCAAATAAAATAAGACAGCATTACTTGACTAGTCATCTTGTAAAGAATTCGTATAGGAATACCTTTTATTCTATAAATAATATAATATAAATAACAATAATAATAACAGCCTGTGAATGTCCCACAGCTGGGCTGGAGCTTATTCCACCACGCTGCACCAATGCGGGTTGGTGGAATACACATATGAGAGAATTTCAGTGAAATTTGACACATGCAGGTTTCCTCACGATGTTTTCCTTCACCGTTAAACACGAGATGAATTATAATCACAAATTAATCACATGAAATTCAGCGGTGCTTACCCGGGTTTGAACCCACGATCATCGGTTAAGATTCACGCGTTCTTACCACTGGGCCATCTCGGCTTAATAAATAGTATAGATTGAAGAAATTTGTCAATACCGCGAAACGAAATTCTTATATATAAAAATTATTTGAAATTTTCTACCACGAAAGCGACAGACGTTTAATTAAAAATGGATTTCATTGTCGTCCGAAGTATAAAGGTCACGAGAACTCGATTGGCAGACAGACAGACAGCTGCAATTTATCACTTGTTTCATTCGTATGTTACATTTATCGGTTACTTTTTCGTATTTTATGCAACGATGAAAACAAAAAGAAATTACAGAAGATAACCAAATCGATGTTATACTGATTTCACTTGGTGGTAGAGCTTTGTGCAAGCTGTGAAGCTTTGTGAAGTGCGTCTGGGTAGGTACCACCCACTCATTAGATATTTAACCGCAAAACAGCAGTACTTGCTATTGTTGTGTTCCGGTTTGAAGGGTGAGTGAGCCAGTGTGATTCCAGGCACAAGGGACATAACATCTTAGTTCCCAAGGTTGGTGGCGCATTGGTGATATAAGTGTTGATTAACATCTCTTACATTGCCAATGTCTATGGGCGTTGGTGGACCACTTACCATCAGGTGGCCCAAACGCACGTCCGCCTTCCTATTCAATAAAAAAAAACTGAAGTTCTTATAACTATATATTCTTAAAACCGGCAAAGATACACTGTCTCTGATACACAACAAACATATTTGAATTTGTAGGTAACAGAAGATTCCTATCAGGGTAGCTATATACAGTTCTAGTTTCTGTTTGTAATTATATATACATAAACAATGTTTTATATAGAGCTACCTTGTAGTCATATATTACAAGTCCTTTATTAAAATTTTAATTTGTAGCTACTGTGTTTGACGTTTCAATGTAAAATACAATTTAGTATAGTATGACACACTAAATATTAATGAATACTTACATATATTGCAACTAAATAATAACTTGTTTACGAATTACCTATTCCGATACAAAAAATATCAAAATTCAGTCGTTTCACATGCACATAAATTCTTATACATAAATCATAAGCGCGATGAAAGGCATCTGAAACCGTTTAACACATAATATGTAGAACACAACCCCTATAAGGGCACTGATCGCTGACACATCGAAAAAGGTGTTTGGAACAATCAATAACCGTCCCACTTTCCTTGACCTTTCTCTCCCCTCTTCATGAACATCGCAAAGGCCAATATATACGGTTCCTTTTGAATGTTACAGTTCTACTTATCCTGGTCTAGCATAAGTTCCAACTTTCTCACACGTCGGTAAATATAATCCGGTCAATAACATAAATTTTTTTCGAGGCAAGGTTCCTTATTGGATTTGTCGGCGCCAGCGAGTTATTGAACCCGCTAGCGGACGATCGAACATCTTCCAAATTATCGAAGAGTTACTTTCAACTATAAATTCCAATTTTTATTTTCGCGAAGACGTCCGTACGAACGATAGCATGTTCAGAATACGATTTTAAAATTGAAAATCCTTCGTATTTGTCTCATGCGAAAGTTGCTTTCGATATTTTTGACAAATTGGATGCAATGCTTCAGCGAAGACAGGGAAATATTTCAACACTTGTCAGAAGACGTAATACGGAACACCTCTTTTGCACTTGGGGGAAGTCGAGACAAATGCTCTGTAAGAAACGTGAAATATTTTGTTTCCAACGGCGCTCGGCTAAAGTTCCGACGGCTTTGCAACGAGAGTACTAGGAATACCTTTGAGAAGGAAACTTCAACGGGTATGGCTATGACAAATTTACAATTTAAGTTCTAAAACTGATACTAGTTTTATAATGTTTTGCAAGTATTCAGAGGAATCGAAATATAAAATAAAGAATTTATTGGCCAAAAATGTTCTCTTTAAATTTTGTAAGAGACGAAGTTGTTAAAAGAACATCACATAAAAATATGAATGTTAAATAATAATAAATTTAATAATTATTAAAATTTAAATCTGGCAATAATCCTTAAGGCTCATTTTATAATTAAATTTAACGTCATCATGTGAAATAAATTACTTTCTTAAAACTGTAGGTATATTCGGTAAACTGTGGAGCCGTTCGCAGGTCGCTCCGTCGGTCGCATCCAACGTCAGGCTGCCTTAAAAGGAGCGTCAGCATTTTTCTTTCAGAGAGAAAGTTTTTGTATGCAAGCCGGGGTCTTGGACATCCCCGGGCTTTTAAATATTTGCATTTCTTTTGCATAGCTTGTGCGGATCCGAGTCTTTCTTCGAACAATTCTTTGCATGCCGCTGGCGTTCTCTCGTATTATTCTTTCTGTGACTTGCTATCATGTCTATTAATTGTAATAAATCTTTTTGCTTTTATACTTCAAATTCTTTGTTTAGTATTTTTAATTCATCTTCAGTACAAGAAATATTACATTTATGTTTCAGTCGGTTTTCATTGTTTGTATATTTTATTTCAAGACGAATGTGATGGATATCGACCTTAATATATAATAACGATTATGTATATATTGATAGCTTATAAGACAATATAATATCAACATAACCACATGTATAAACTGGGTACTTATATTGAATGGGTTCGCCTTGGTACAGGGGACGATTCGTCATCCCCGATATGTGATGTGAGGACGATGAACTCTATCTCGATATTTATTCGCATATTGAAGATGAGTGAGATGAAAGGGTCGTCTTTAAGGCTTTATTAGAATACCATTCAAACGTTTTATTAACACACAGTACCATTCTTTAAATATCTATTGAAAAATTCATCAAAATCATTTGATTTTAAGTATTGCGTTAAATATTTTAAAATATTGCGATTAATTAAGAGCTCCGAAGGGAAAATAAATTTAATTAGCAATAAATGATCAATAAAATGCAATAAAACTCAAAAACGGTCATAATATTTAACGTTTTTGCCAATATTATAATATAATATATAAGTAGTGTTTGTTCATTCTACTATCACGCTACATCGCGGTAACAGTACATACGTAGTGAAGTTTGTCATAGATACAAAGACAGCTAGTTGGAATGACGAGATACGCAAGCTGGCAGCGGATGGATATTGAGAGCTGATGACCGAGCTCAGTGGCGTGCCATTGGAGAGGCCTATGTCCAACAATGGGCGACGAAAGGTTGATAATGATGATGACGACACAGGCAAACAGCCACAGTTAGAGGTGTCTGTAATAACTAGTACAAAGTACTTACACGGAACTTCTCTAGATGTCTCTTTATTAAGATTTGCCTTTCAAACTTGGCAACATCACTACACGAATTGTTTGTTCCAGTTTGAGTTGAATTGTAATTGTTTATTCCAAATGCTACATTATGAATATAAAAACATATCCGTAAAGTCTAGTTACTGCGCTAAAACTATAAGTCGAATGAAGTCCTGTAAGTGAATGAGGAATGGGGCAATTAAAGTTCAATGAACTGGTTTTATTAGGGTGAAGAAAACAGCCAATATATATATAACTGTTTTAAATTCAATTCGAGGGATTATTTATATGGTAAATAATAATTATAATTAAAAGCGACTTTTACAAATATGGCGTCCAATTTCAAACAGCGCTATGCTTCGTAACAAAATAATGTCAACGTTCTAATTGAGTAATTTGACTATTTTCGACTTTCAACTGTAACAACTTTTTATGACCATTATAAAAAGACGTGGCTAAATTTAAAACAGGCAACACGAGCCTCGCGTTCAAGAGTTTGAAATGTTACTATCGCATTGCGGCTGGCGACGCCGAAGTGGCTCCTCGGGTAACTGCCAAGTACCAACTACGCCTGCTCGTTCTTAACACTTTTTTCAACTAGCCACTCAAAATATGGCTATTTTTATGATACTGTAAATATATTATGTAAGTTATCTTCGTTAGCTGTAGCTGTCGCTGTTAGCTGTTTAACAATTCAAACTATTTTTTAATTTTATCTTAATATTTAAGAAAAGTAATGTATTTTTGAAGGATTTATTCGTACAAATAATCGTGCTGCCAATGCTTGGATATACATAATATGTATGTCTATAATTGGAGTCAATTGGAGGATAAATGATGTTAATGAAAATATTCGTAATCAAATTTACAAGCAAAATTTATTTATATTAACAAAATGAATAGTTCAAAAGAAAATATTATGAGCGGAAATATCTGAATAATTTAAACATTTGTTTCATACTTTGATACTGGCTACTATCGTTGTTTTCTTAATTGAAATATATTTCAAAGAAACCTTTAATATTGAGGTTATTCTTACATAAGAAAAAAGATTTTACGTATAAGAAAGCAAATGCCAAGTCCTGCGTTGAACCGCCATCGATTTTCTCTTCTGGCTCTATTCCAATATTTCTTTGTTTAATTTATTAGTGAATAAAAATATAGCGTTATTCCGTAACAAGGGAAATAAGTATTTACGTCATAGTCACGTCACGAGAAAAGTATTATCTGAGTAACAAACGTTAGTTGTGATTAATTTCACAAGAATGACCGTATTGTTTATGTAATTATAAATAAAAACACAAAAAATATATATCTTTTCAAATGTCTTTGAAAGCACGATTATATTTATTATTGTTTTAAATATATTCATACTGGTTTTCACCTGCGGCTTCGCCCGCGTTGTGAAAGGGTAGCGGCAGATGTATTAATTATATCCTTTCCTGTATCCCTAATAACGTATATCCACAATTTTATGGTGATTTTTCGAGTAATTAAGCCGTGAAATCGTTACAAACAAAAGTGAGGTTTTTTTCAATTTTGTAATTTTTCAAATTTCGAATATGAAATAAATAACTACTATAAAGGCATATCAAATTGATGACACAAAAACTTGAAGTTAGTATTCGTTGATTTTCGTACAGGATATATTTTAATTATATATTTTGGTGATGATATGTATTGGTTTGATGAAGAAAGGTACTGAATTTCTTGCCCGTTCTTCTCGGTAGACTCTACACTCAGAATCTGCTAATGTCGTATAAATTAATCTTGTAGACGATTCAAAAGTAAAAGCTTACTTGAATAATACTGTTCTGTTTGTGATTTTATTGTTTAAATTAGAGAGTACTCACTAAGAGTATTTGCGTGTAATGTAACGGTACGGAAAAGAGCATTACATTAATGAATATTTGAGGTGGAATAGTGCAGTGTGTACCAGTTGTAATGTAATATTGCGCACTAGTTGTAATGTAAGAAAACAGTCTCAGTAGCTTCGTCCGACATTACAAACACATCAAACACTTGTAACATGTGCGTAGTGTTAATGCGATGCTCGAAACTGAATTTGTGCACCGATCGGTACCGTTTCATTGTAAGTATGCTTCAATTGAATTACAACGAGTATATTATGTTACATTACACGCAAATACTCTTACAAATAATTACAGAATAAAACAATCTAATAAAATACTGTAAATTATTTATTAGCTTCTAATGTTGCTTTTATCTACAACCATAATTTTTTTTAAAGCCAATAATGAGTTTTATAGGAAAGTATTTATACCTTGGGTTACAATATTGTATTTTTTAAAATATTAAATATAGTATATGTTACTCTCTGATAATGGTAGTATTGTATTATATACAGTATTAAATATGAGCATACACTAAGAATATAAAGTAATGCAAATAATATTACGGAATTTGCTTTGATTTTATAGTGTTATAAATCACACGCACTTTTGAATCGTTACTTTCCCCGGAATAATTTAATAAACGTTAAAGGGGAAGTAACCCTCGATTCGATTATTTTGTGAGAAGAAACTTAATAGTTTTTTATACAAGTTATTGTATACATATATTAATACACGAGAGTTTTAATAATGGTTCAGTTTTTTTCATTTGATGTACGATTTCCTAACTAAAGAAAGTTATAATTTAATTGATACAGCGTGCTAATCAACAAATTTTAATTTTATGCTTCTTTATCAAGTTAATAGTAATTTGCTATATAATAAAATGATGTGTATAATTTGTTTTAAATTAGACTTTATTAAGTAACAGTTAGTCATATAAGTGCTAGTGATAGCGATTTTTATTTAAACCATTTCTTTTGATAACATTATAATTTTTTTTTTTTTTACAATTACAAGTAACCAAATATTTCCATGGAAGAATGTAAGAATGTTTTTGCCTTTGAAGTTGAAGTAATAAAGGAAATGCACACTGTGAAAGGTACGGTCAAGTCATAGCTCCCGCGGGACGATAGTTTAGCAAAGTTTTCCTGTACCATCTTGAATGAGGTGAAGTCCGTCTAGAGGAACTTCATAGCTTGTAATAGATGGCACGAAGTAGACATATATATATATATATATATATCTTTTATGGATGTTTGATGATATGTTCAAGGATAATTTGAAACATGCTGAGTGTGCAATTCACACGTGGTAGAAGTGAAACCTTCAAAAATGTTGGCCTATGCCTTGGTAAACACGAGTGCAGGGGGTACGAAGCTGAGTACAAAGAGGACCACGATCATAAGAAACACTGTATAATGCTTCCTATCTCATTTTCTCCCACGTTAAATCTTATGGATTTATGTGTCTGTCTCTTTTTACTGTCGCTTTTTCGTTTCGTCGACTTTCAAATCACAACGATGCTAAAGAAGTTTTCACTTCAAAAAGTCTAAAGATTGCGGGTTTATTATCTTTTATTACTCTAGCAGTTTTGCTTATATACTGTTTTGTATACGGAGCAGTAAATAAAGTGAATTGAATATTATTTAGCTGCGGACGCGCCCCGGTTTTCTATTCGGAGTAATTGAACTGTAAACGTCTGATAAGTTCTTAAAAGTTCCTCTGAATAATATTCCTGTTAAAATATATTCCTTGTATATTCTATTTATTTTTCCTATTGTTATTTAAAGGTTGCTTAACGCTTTGTATATATTTAATCATGTATTATATATGTAGTATATAGATGCGAAAGTTATTTGTTATGCACATACATTTAAGATGAACAATTTTTTATTTTTTTTATATTATAATATGGATACAGCTTGTTACTTACGGGGAATGACGCAGGGAAATTTTCTTATCAAATAATACCAAAGGGGTAAAAGTTTTTTTTATGAAAAGCTAACTTACGCAATGACGTAAGTAAGCGTCAACAATAAATTATGGCGTCCTCCGGACCGGAGAGATAGCCAACTGCATAGGACACATTATAGTGCACAAGTGTGTGTACAAACACAGGTGCATTCTCTATCACTCTCATGGGACGGCAATCCGACACGACCAGATAGACTTTAGGTGCCTATAATTATAATATTAACTTATTAAGCTTAAATATTTATACGTATTTAATAATGTAAAAAGCATAATAAGCAGTTATTTAATCTTTTTTCGTAAATAAATCTTTCGAATCCTTCGTTTAAAATACTTTTTATTTATTTATAAAATTATTTTAAAGCCGTAAATTTGCACTAAAATCGTAATTAGTATTAAATCGGTAACAAGCAATACCGTTGCATTCGCTTTTCCATCCATTTCACAGTGTGTTACCACGAGATTAATGAGACTGAAAGCCTTACAACCTATCACATTTTGACACCGTATTATGACCTCTATCACTTATAAGAATAAAGGCTACAAGTATTAACATTTGTCTTTTGTCTACCGTACCATCGCATTCGAGCGATGTATAAATATTGGGACGTCGAATTAAGTACGGCTCTTTAACATATCTGATTACATTATACGACGAAATTGTATAAGCTTATATAATATATTGAAATAATTTATATCCACTTTGATCTTTTTATATAATTTTCTACTTTAATTAGAAAAGTCGTATATTTTTTTTATAATTTTTTCATTCACTTTCAGAGGTATCGTGTCTTAATTAAAGTAATTTAATTATGTTGTTTTTAATTTTTTGTACACACTGCTCTGTTTGTGTCAATGTAGTGTGTTCATTCGTTATTGTAGCATTTTTGAAGTTATACTTCTTTAGGCGCGTTATGAAAAAATGATGAGAGTGAAATTTTAAGATGCGCGCGCATCTGTGACACAAAATTAACAGTATCAAGCTGTCTGCTTAACCGCTCATTAAACACCTGAATTCTACAACGTGAAGTTAGTTCTAGGTGGCATGTAAATCGATAACTATGTTCAAGTTGTATATTCTAGTGTTTTTATTACGTTAATAAAACCTTTTTTATTTAAATAAAATCTTTTTAATCAATTTTAATATTTATCGTTAATCACTACTGCATTTTAGTTATTTTTTTTCCATACGCCAAAGAAGTATAACTTCTAACGCGTGTACATAAGTACACACACTCTTTTTTTATATTTATATTTTAAGTTTTGTATAGATAAATGGGTTTTACGATTTAACAGATTGTCGAAACGATCACTTGTATCTTTGATTTATTGCTAAGAAAGTTGATTAGTCATTTAAATTAAATTCGATTCTTTTTATATTTACATTTATGTTAATTACTTTTAATATTTTCTACATACATTTTGACATTCAATGTATTTAAAATATAAACATAATACAGTGGTAAAATAAACTTTAACTTTTTATACCTATACCATCATTGTGCCTATTTTTATAATTATAGAGTACAAATGTATATTATATTGCCAAGATAATGATTATTTTGCGCTTGTAATAATTCTACCTCTTTAAATTAAAATAATACACGGTGTTCATGTAATTCCAGGATATATAAAACAAATAATGTTAACTTCATTCATTAAAGCAATTTAATAATTCATTTATTCGTGATCTTTATATGAACGAAATGATTACAATTATTTTCACAGTCTTATTTTTTTAAAACAAAACTCAAACTTTAATCGCTAACAGCAGTGATTGTAGTGTAGGAGTTTGAATATGATGCAAGCTCCTATACGACAGTTTTCATAATTCTTCAGTGTTGCAATAAATTTTGAGTACTTAGTACTATTATTTACATTCCAATGAACGGACAGTAAATAAAAGTACATTTACATAATATACCTACGTATATTTTATTTTTATATAAATGTGTCAACTAAAAGTTAATATTTGTAATATTCGTCGCTTTTGGATATTATATTTATAATTGCCGTGAAAGTTATGTTAATATATAATTTTAAATTGGGTTATCGCTGCAAAGTAAGATAAAAATTAAACTTTTTCTTCTTATTCGCAGGTAAACAACGCATGCATTTCGAGTTCAGTGCGAGGACAGTAAGTAGGTAAAGAGGTTTCGAAGAACGGACTACATGCGTTATCTGAACGGATCTGTAGATCCGAAAACAATTCGTGACATCGTTATTGGCTATTTTATACTCTGCACGTACAATAACAGTTTAGCTTAAGTAAATATATTTTTCTCTACCCTTGAATTTTAAAACTCTTAATCGTAATGATATCTTACTTTAAATCAATAGATACGGTGTTTTTAAATTTAGAACCATGATTTTTTTTTAAGAAATCAATCTTGAACTCTGATTTAAGAATTCTATCATTAAATTGTTTTTTTTTTTAAATACTGTCCTCGATCTTTCTAGAAAGTTATTGGATCTGATTAAACGATAATTACTTATTTACCTACGTATTTATATTGTACAAGAACATGACACGCTTGACTCGTCAATATTTTGAAGGTGGAGCGAAGTAAACTGCGAAGCGCATCTGCTTATATTATAACAATACTAGTTTTCGCCGTGGCTTCGTTCGCCTTTTAGAGAGGGGGGGGGGGGTATTTCAGATGTTAGTTATCAAAATCGGTTCGGAGGTTTTTTATATTTGTAATATTAGTATAGGGTATAAACTAAAACGCGTCTCATCTTCTTTTATGTATATTTGCTTCGTGTTAGGTGTCATCTTTTTATGTCATTTCATTAGTTTATCTCGTATTATTTCTTTCCTAGCAAGTTTTCTTAAAGTAATTCCACATATCACATTATGTGACTTGAGTTGCTTCCATTGTACGAAGACCACCATCAGCGCTTTGTACATAAAAAAAAAACAAATAATATAAGTTTAAGTTGAGATAGCAATGAGTATTATAAAGAATCAAACTATGGACTTTTAAAGAAAATTGAATTATATATTCAAAGCATTAAGAGTTATTTTTGATTGATTGTAGATGTAATTTTCTGTGATACCGGTATGCATGTATCATATATCAAGATGTGTTGACTGGCGCTGCAGCAGAAAATATTTTTTTATTCCATCAATAAAAAAGGAGGCAAAAATACACAAATTAATTGAGCCTAATAAAAAGTAGAAAATGGCACAAACGAAGTCTATTAAATCAATATAATTACTACTTTTCTTCATTCTACACAATTGTACTAAAATAAAATATCGTGTCTTAATTAATTATTATGGCTGTTGCAGTCACTTCTGGTTGCAAAAACACGTCGTGCCTATCATAAAAATCAATTTCCATCAGAACTACCACCATAGGTTAAGAGGAAGTGGTTCTAATTCAGCTTACATTTGACCTAAACAAACAAACAAACATTGTACACATTCATTATATTTATACGTTACATAATACATATAAAAAAAGTCAACCACACGTTCATATTTGAATGGAATTGCATCTCACAAATGAACATAATAATTAGCAAGCCATCTCATAGGTAATATATGTTTCCTACACAATTACACCCGGGGTTATAAATCATTCGCCTAGTAATATCAAAACGGACGCATTCAATGCAAATCATATTCTAATTGCATAACAATAAGGTGCATTCTTAAATAGCGCGATTAATTGTTAGGTCGTTTAGTTATAAGTCAATACAAAGTCTATTACTTTATTGTATGCAAACAAGATAACTAACGAGATGACTTTATTTAATAACAGTTCAGTATTCTGCAATTTACGGTATCTGGGAAAACTGGTTAGAGCTGGATAAGAGTTAATTTTATCAGATTCTGCAGTTTCTGATGTTATTAAATCGTTAGTTTCTAATTTAAATTTTATTTTTACATTTGCATGCGATTAATGTTCTAGCATCAATGATAAGCTGTAACGGTCATTGCGGTTATGTTACATACGTAAATTATTTTTTTCGGTTGTCGTTTTATTTGTACATAAAAGTGGTTTATAGGTAGGCGGAATATACCGGACATTGGCGATGTAAGAAATATTTACAATTTCGTACATTGCGTCACCAACCTTCCAAGGTTCTACTGTTATCTTCTCTGTGCTGTAGTTACACTGGTTCTAAGCTCTACCACTAATCAAACCTGTTGTCACAAGGCCTATACAAATATTTCAAATTTACATTTCCAGCTTTTGTAAAAATCATGATACTCTTAAAGATTTTAAAATTATCGATTGTGTGAAAATTTTATAAAAATCTGGTATTATGATAGCTGATTAAAAATGACTAATTCTGTACATATTAAGTTACGTATCTATTCCTCTCTTTCCATCATCATTAATTTGACGTTCAAAAGAAAAAGACCCGAGAATGAAAGTCCAAAAAAATTAAACTGTAGATATTCCACAAATGATATTGAATCTTAATCTAAACCTGTGGTCCTAGCTAAGTCGATATTCTACAATTGTAAACGCTAATCGAAAACTAAAAATTGTATGAGAATGACCACGTGACTTATCGTTGAGAGATGTCATTCTCATACATTTGTTTAGTTTTCTATTAGCGTTTACGATTGTAGAATGTCAACTTGGCTAGAGCCTCTGTTTACATAAAACGGTGTTACTTCATTCACTGAAACAATCGAATATTTCACTCCCGTATGCTTGTGTCAAATGATTTCGTTCAATGGCTACCTTTACCTAAACTAAAAACTTGAACGTATAAAGTAATAAAAAGATCCCGAAGACCATGTTCGGAAGCAATTTCTACTATGCGGTTCGACTAAAAGCGGCGTATTCACATTTTGCGGTCACAGTTGCAAGTTTCTGAACTTGGCACAAGTTTTATTAGTCTCCGTGCACACCGAAGTCAAGATAATCTATTGGCTACAAAATTATAAAGAAGTGTATATACTTGCAGTAAACTTTTAGCACGATAACTTGTCCGTTGTACTTATGAAATTGCTAAGAGAATTTATGAATACCAATTATCTTACATATAAATAAAAATTTTAACAAAACAAAAACCGACTTCATAGGAAAAACAAATTAATATGCACTAAAAAGTAAAAAAATAATTGCGTATTCTTCTATAATTTGATAATTAATTTCCTATTTTCTACTCATCAATATGTAGGTACGAATGTGTTGAGTGGTTGATAATGTATTTACAATTATTGTTACTTTTGGAGTCGATGTCAGCCAAGATGGGTTTATAACTACATACATAGTTAGTTATAGGTGAGATGTGCTTGTGTCACACGCGCAACTTTACGAGGCGAATAAAAGTCGATTTGTAATGTGTATGTTTTTGTTTGTTTTTAAAAGATTCCCGTATTATTATTGCTAGGTATATTATAGTGTTTCCTTAGCTGACATCGACTCCAAAAATAACAATAATTGTAAATACATTATCAACCACTCAACACATTCGTACCTACATATTGATGAGTAGAAAATAGGAAATTAATTATCAAATTATAGAAGAATACGCAATTATTTTTTTACTTTTTAGTGCATATTAATTTGTTTTTCCTATGAAGTCGGTTTTTGTTTTGTTAAAATTTTTATTTATTTTTCGATTTTTAGTGAATCTGAAGTACACTCACTAATTTGGTAGAATATGGGTAGACCTACTAAACGTGCAGCTCATATGAGACAGCGCCGTTTATATTATTATTTAAATATATTAATCTAAAACAGTGAAACGTAAAGAAAAATGCATTTTTGTACTTAATTAATAAATATTAGTTAATATGGTTAAATGTATGAATATAAATTAACATGTTTTGATTAAATAGATTTAGTTGGTAGGGTGTTGGGCAGCCATAACATAATCAAATAATTATTTCTAGTAATAATTAAATAAACTGTATGTTTATAGATGTTGTGTTATACCATTCTTCACCATAAAATATGACGGAATGTCTGTATATTAAATAAAAAAGGGGAAGTATCTATATTGTCCTAACTAATATTATAAATGCGAAAGTAAGGTGTTTATGACGCTTTCACGCCTAAACCACTAAGCCGATTTAAAAAATTCTTTCACCAATGGAAAGCTACATTATCAAGGAGTAACATAGGCTACATTTAGTCCCCATATTCCCACGGGAACGGGAACTACGTGGGTGAAACCGCGGGAAAAATACTAGTAATCAATATATAAATATACATAAATATAACCTGTATATAAGAGTACATATACGATTCTATATATATATATATATATAATTTTCAAAATTGGTCTCAACTTTTTGGAGATGTTCAAATATGTTTCAATTACATATATACTAATGCTTACATGCATAACTCATATTATAAAGAGGAAAGATTTGATTTTTGTTTGATTTTTTATTATGAATTAAATCAAAAACTACTCGACCGATTTTAAAAATTCTTTCACCCTTAGAAAGCTACGTCTTTACCGAGTAACATAGGCTATATTATATTTTCAAAATCTTATAGATCCCTACTTAAAATGGAGCAACGTAACCCAACGTATCAAACTGTTGCCTATAAAAGTTATTATTTCGCGTGCGCTGCGAAAACTATTGACGGTATATAAAGAAGTGTTTTATACAATAGTATTACAATTACTTGATCATAACGATGTTATGGTAGGTGAATGAAAAATCTAGATAGCCTATAAAAGATTCGGCCGTGTATCGTTAGTTTGCTACTAAGAATTGAAGATTTCCGTTACTTTGTCATGGATCCTATAATCAGAATCTAACCAAACTATCATCAAACAACCCTTGAAGTATACTCTTTCGAATAAAAAAGAAATCATCGAAATCCGTTGAATAGATATCGAGTTATTCGTCCATTTGTCGCGCACATACCTCATGCAAATTTACGACTTATACGGTTTTCTCATGGATTCCACTGTCAAAACTGGACCAAAAAAAAATGGGACCAATGGGAAAGCAAACCCTTTCAAATAAAAAAAAAATCATCGAAATCGATTCATCCAGTCGAAAGATATGAGGTAACAACGTCAAAAAAAAAAAAAAAAAAAAACATACAGACGAATTGATAACCTCCTCCTTTTTTTGAAGTCGGTTAATAAAAGAATATGTTCCACATTCAAAAAAAGTTATTTTTAAAGAATAAACAGTTGATAACCGTCTGATTTATATAAATATTTTACTTTTATCTGTATGCAGTTTAAGGTTCTTAAAGACAATGCCAAAATTTGGTTTTGGTGTGGGTTGGTTTGCTTAAACTTTCATTTTAACTTTCCAATTGATGCCTTTAGAGACGATTATTACTATAAATATATACTAAAGAAACGTAGCATCCTTAGAACATAGAAATTTGTCCATCTATAAATCGTCTTTAATTTTAATAATTTCTAATTTTTATTAATCTAAACGGAAAAAACTCAATAAACTTAATTTTTATATATTGTGTATTTTATTTGGGGATTCATTTAATGATGTTGGTAGTATTGGTGTTCTAAATTTAAAATACGTGTACGCAGCCCTTTCTCGAAGATGTGACTGAACGAATGCGGAAGCGTCCTACCGTTTAAGGAACGAACCATCTTCCATGCTCTATACAATCGTCCGAGATAATAAGAAGACGCATTATGCGGTACATCATTATATCGAAGGATAATGTCGTTCTTTTTACAATTCTTACCACTAACTGGAATACAGATAATATATATTTATGAGAACGATTTTTTCCTGTAACGAAATTATGAGAATGTTTGCTTTAAAAATGACACGACTTACATAATGGAGAACGAAATCTCGATTCTGATGAAACTACAACGGTTCTTATAATAAATAACTAAATACAACATAATTCGTTGTAAAATATTCAAATACCTTATATTTAAATTGGAACAGGGTGGTATGTCAATACGAATAGGGCGGCATTATTGGGATGACATAAGGCTAGCCACAGACAATATCGCTGTGAAAAATAAAATGCGATAGGTAAAATAATATTAATCTGTTTGTTTGCGGGATGCTTACATAAATATTTAAAACAAGCAAGATACAAGTTCAGCAATTAATGTGTAAATATGAGATTATATCTATACTCTATACTAATATATAAAGAGTTTGTTTGTTTGATCCGGCTAATCTCAGGAACTACTGGGTCGAATTAAAAAAATATTTTTGTATTGTATAGTCCTTTTATCGAAGCAGGTTCTAGGCTGAAATTTATTCATTATATTTTTATTAATTATACAGGTATTATATTTTTATTAATTGTAACAAAATATGTGTCCGACCCCTTAAGCGGTTATTAGGTATCGTGAGATGTTTCTATTTATGTAAGCTTTTTTAAAATATTATGCAAAAAAAGTATGCGGTATGTATGTATGCCCGCTGTATGAGGGTGAAACCGCGGGACACAGCTAGTAATATATAAAGATAGATTGATTTGTCGCCGTACATTAAATTATTTCGTGACTCCTATAGTATATTACGTACCAAGTATATTTTCATTGGTACTGACAATGAACGCGATAGCTTTTTTAGTAATTATTTTACAAAACGCTCAGACGTTGCAAATCATGACATAAGACTGTGTTTGTTTTGTTTAAAAATATTGCCAATGTTATCGTAATAGTTGGTTTATTTTATTGTTAGTTGGAAGTCTGTATTCCTAACAATGGGCTAACTGCTAGTAAGTGCTCTGTCCATAGACATTGGCATTGTAAGTCATTAGCCATTCCGTACATTGCTAACGCGGTGCCAACTATGGAACTCTACGACGTTATGCGCCTTGTGCCTGTAATTACACACATTTCTAGTTAGTGTGTGAGTATATGTAATGTTAATATATTTGGAATCCTAATTAATATTATCAATTCGAATGTGAGTTTTTTTGTTACGCTTTAACGCCTTAACCACTAAACCGATTTTAAAAATTCTTTCACCAATGGAAAGCTATATTATCAGCGAGTAACATAGGCTATATTTTATGTCCGCATTTCCGCTGGAGCGGGAACTAAGCTGGTAAAACCGCGAAGAAAGGCAAGTATATGTATGAGTAAATGTGAAAATTGACAGATATCGAGAGTCGGCAGGGTCATAACCCCTCAGACTATGAAGACCAGTAAGAGTGAACGCTTAGTGATCGCTTTGAATATTATTTACTACTAGCTGTACCCGCGACTTCGTCCGCGTGGAATTTAACAAAAAAGTTAATTAGTTTATTTAGTTCTTTTTTATTTTTGCATATTTATTTTATTTATCTCTAAGTTACTCCTTATTACATCAGCTACCTGCCAATAAAAGTCCCTTCAAAATCAGTCCAGCCATTACTGAGATTAGCCGGAACAAACAGACAGACAGACAAAAATTGTAAAAAATGTTATTTTGGTGTATGTACCGTATATATATTCATATGCATGTAGTAAAAAAAACGATTATTTCAATATTACAAACAGACACTCAAATTTTATTTATATGTAAAGATTTTATAATCATGTGACACTATGATTTCCATTACAGGTAAATCGAACATACTTGACGTTTGTATGTACAAAGTATTGAATATAAAATCCAATTATAATAAATTATTAATATTAAGCATTTTATTTGACGTTAAGTAGGAATGTTATTAAAATAATGTTTACGTCTGATTATTTTTGATTTAATATAATAAGTACTTACATTGTATAAACAATTTAATACACACGTTACACCGTTTCGTTTAAAATTAATTAAAATATAATTGTTTTGATATTCGAATAACTTAATAGTTAGACATTTTGTCATTATTTAATTAGGGAACGAAATTGAATCATTTTAAATGAAGAAAAGCTTAACGTTCAATTTTAATGAATCTTTCAACATCTCTAGACAACTGTTCTAATCACATGTTCTTATGATTCTTTTTAATTTAACATAATGAAAATAACTAACACTGATTATGTGAGGCAAACTTGAATATTATTAAATAAATCATTTCTTAATAGCGACACTAGCGCTACAGTGTCACATTGCCTTAGAAATATTATCTATTAGCGTTTTGCCCGCGGTTTCTCCCGCATTGTTCCTGTTCCCGTGGGAATATGGAGACAAATGTAGCGTATGTTAATCGCTGATAATGTAGCTTTCAATTGGTGAAAGAATTTTTAAAATCGGTTTAGTGGTTTAGGCGTGAAAGCGTAATTTACAAATAAACTCACATTCGCATTTATAATAATTAGTTAGGATATCTTTGTCTTGATATATAAATATATAATAAATATGTGTTTTATTATGTTAAGATTTTTTCGGTACAATAGGTGTAATTTTTTAATTTTTTGGCTTTGAACTGGTTTACCTTAGTTATAATTGCAAATAACTGTTAGAAGGCGGGATTCTTGAGTAGATATCGTCATATCGACCTCGTCTATAATCAATAGAAACTCGAATGAGAAGACCAAGAAGCTAATTCTACCACATTGGTCCAACGTGGGTTGGTTTCCTTCTCTGCCCAGAGAACTGTTCTATTATTAAACCACTGTTCTTTTTTCAAAGGTAAATTGTTCCAGCCAGCGGGCTACTAAGAGATACATGTATAAAAAATAATTACATATCCTCATGTGACCTAAAGTATGTTACTTAAAGTTCGAAACTCTCTCTTCAATTGATTTTGACATTTGTGGCGCCGCTGATTAATATAAATGGTCAGCTGAGTTGACTTGTGACAAGTCGTCACGAGAAATCGAATATGGCTTCGGTCTGCTATATATTGACAATTATATATATAATTGTCTTATTTCGTAATTATTTTTAAACATGTATTATATAATGTTCTACTTATAACACCGACGAACGTAGGTTCACAACCGGGCGAGCAATTTAATTTTAATTGAAATTGAAGTATGACATCGTGGGATAACCTGCATGTGTTTAATAAATTCCTGTCACATATTAATCCAACACAATTAGAATCCAAGAGGAGAGTAGGTTTGTTGACTAGCAGTAAGACATTTACAGTCTGCTAATTTAGGCAAGCGTGGTCCACCCTAGGCTGTATCATCACTCTCCATCAGGTGTGATAAAAGTCAAGCGCTAGCTTACAAATAAAAAAAAAACAAAAAATACTTTATACAGTGATTTATCGTTGTGATTATATGATTATATCCTTCTTATTTAAGCAAGACGTGACGTTAACATCATATTGGATATACTCTAGACTATAATTGAGAATCTTAATTCAGAAAAACTCAATAACTTATGTTAGCAAAACCCGGAATTCAATCTCAGCATATGCACTGCAGCGGAACTAACTAGCCACAAGACCGGAGGCAGTTAATATATTTAAGTACTACGAATATGAAACTAAACATACCGTAAGTAGGTTTATTTTCACATCAAGTTATTCGAATACCCTTTTTCGCCATCCCTGATTATTTTATTATCGTCACACAACCTTATCAGAAAGTGGAGAAAATCTAAAAGCTCTTTCGAACTCCCAATTTATTTTTATTTCACTTAACCGTGTCACCTTCCCTTCTCTCTTTTATTTCGTATAAAACGCAAACCTGAGATTATATTCAGCTGGATAACACACTAAGAATAATATAGTCTATACTAATATTATAAAAGTAATTCTGTATGTATGTTTGTTACACTATGGTTAAACAATTTATTTTGAGAAAACTTGGTACGAAGCAAACTTGAACCTCAAGGAATAACTAAGAATAGTTTCTTTTACCTAACACCTGAAAAAATAACACATGGACTAAGACTTCAACGTCCTCAAAGTCAGAAATCTTGAATTGTAAAAAGGCTGCTAGTTTTTTTTATACTTATTACTTTTGATCGTAAAACACATCGTTTTACTGTAACGTTATATACTTATTTTTGTATGAAAATAAAATCTAACAAATTATCAAAAGTCGTAGAACAAAAGTTGTTTCTTATGATGTTAGCTTTCTAGTCCTGCGAGGTTGCTGGGTCATTAAAAATAACCCTGTATATTAATCATTATAGTCTATTTAGACTGTATGACAAGAAAGGCGGGCAACAAACTCAAAAAACCAACAAGCCTGTCGTTGTTGCAGAAGTACATAGGCGGAGGTAGTTTCTTTCCATCAAGTAAGCCACCTGCCCGTTTGCCCCATTGAAAAAATAATATAAGTTTTTTTTTTAATATAAATACGGAAGAAAATCAGTTTCTATTATTCTCAGCGAAATATCGCAGCTTAGACAGTATAAGCTCGTGTTTAAATCCTAGCAATGGTACTATTAAAATAGTACATCATAATTTTACTTTTAATGAATGCAAATATAGTGCGACCATATTGCAAAATGAAATTGTAAATTGTAATGTAGACTCAATTAACACTTAACATCAATAGAAAGCAGAAAGCTATTTCGTATACAGTTAATAGCATTCTAGTGCAGGAATTGGACGATAAAGTGTTGCACCCATGAACAAATCAATCTGACTTTAATTGAACCAAGACTAGTCCCACACCTAGGTAACCATTGTCGCTATGATACCTGCCGTCATAGATATAGTATCTTGAAAAGGACACAATCCACATTAAATAAAATGCAAGGCTGTGTTTACTGTGAGAAAATTCAAATAAGACCTGTTTTCAACTTGAAGCTCACAATCCCTATTGCACTTCTCATTCTATTGCTATCTAAAATAAATGTATGTTAAATTTATTCTTTTGAGGATTTCATATCTTCGGATCTTTAATGTAAATTGGTATTGTTTTTATATAATTATTGTTTTGATTATAACATAACAGAGAGGACGTAGAATTTATACTCTACATAATTAGCCTTCCTATTTTTATTTACTTGTGTATTATGTATCAGGGATGTTGCGAATGCCGATATTTTCACATCCGCGGATGCGGATCTTTGAAGGCTCACATCCGCGAATGCGGATGCGGATGTTTAAGAACTTATATAAATATAGTATATTAATGAAGTATTAAAACAATGTTGAAGTAATTATTAACATTTTTATGAAAGAAAATTAATATTAAGTATAATGCTCCAATTTTTATTTAAGTCCTTCACTTACTAATTTTCATTTATTGAGTGAAGTTAAAAATAGGAGCATTATACTTAATAAAGAGTAATATTGCTGCCTTTTCTGATTCAAGGCGGTTACGCAGAGGTTCGTAAATTAAACCCGCCCTACTAAATAATTGTTCGCTAGGAACACTGCCAGGTGGAGTGGATAAAAATCTTCGTGCTATCGGTGATAATATCTTAAATTCCTCTCGATGAACACTCCACCACTTAAGAGGATTTTCATCCACATTGACTCTTTTTTAGCGCGGTAAGAAGTTAATTCCTTCTTGAGTACAGCTTCAGTGCTATCATTTTCTGGTACTTCTTGACTCTCATCTTCACTTAACGAATCAAACATCATAGCAAGGTTGTTTTTTAAGCATGGCTTTCTGACAAAACTTGATGGCCCTGGTCCTAGTTGTTCCATATTCTTTTCCGTGAAATAAGTCATTCTCATTATTTTGGCCCCTTCGGAATAAGAGAATAGGAATCGTCATTCTCAGTATTTGTCATTACCATAAAAATGTCTTTCAATCCGTATTGATTATTGCGGATGCGGATGCGGATGTCCAAATCTATGCGGAAGCTCCGCATTTGCGGATGCGGATGCGAATATTCGCAATATCCCTGTTATGTATGTACCTTTTTGATCCATCTAGGGGGACGATTCTACTAACAAATTGCCACTTTATCGCAATCGAATCTAAGCGTGATCGTGGCCATTTATCCGTTTGACTATTCTTTTATTTAATTTTATCGAATATTGGCATTCAAGTAAACAGTTAAGTTTGGTTTCGATATATCGGTATATGTTAATCATCATATCGGTTCAGTTCCGATACGAATAAATATAGAATAGTCAAAGTTGGATCGGAATCGTGTCGGTAACGTATTGTAATCGTTATAGCTTAGTGGAATTCAGCCCCAATTGTTTGATTTCATTCGATTTCGTTTGTCTTACAATTAGTAGTAATGCTATACTCGTGTGCTATGATAATAGTGTTAGTTATTATTAACAAAGGGGTTATTGTACATTAAACACAATAACTATTTACATTTATAACATTAGTAAGATAATGTTATTGGAAATTGATTTATATTACTTTGAAGTTATGATTTAATTGGCACAATCACACAAGTCATAAATAATATTTGCGCTAAAGTATGATTTCTCGTAACAAAATTTTGATTATACAAGTCAAGACCTTATATTTAATCTATCTCTATATATCAATACAATAGAAGTACCTGTCTTTGATTTGAATCTCCTTTATAAATTAGTATGGCTCTTTGCCAGTCACCAAAAGAAATAAGTATTATATTTCTTTATTAGTCTTTTTAAATCGAGCAAGCAATTACAATTGTAAATTGGATTATTATGGAATATTATTATGGTGTATTCCTAGGTGCTATTTACTAATTATTTCATCAAAACCGGTTCAGTATAATCAATCAAAAGATAACGTAAAACGTTAAGTTGTTATACTTAACAATTTACTTTATAAAGGACAGCCAATTTCTGTATGGCGGATTGCATAGGTATCGAATTTAATTCACACCAATGAGTTGTCGTGTTTTATATTGAATATTGGGAAATTAAATTGCAGTAAATAAAAAACTCAAAAAACTCTGCATCACAACAGAGTAGACGTAAACATTTTCATAAAATCCTTTAATAAGATTGCTGTCAATAAGTATAGATTATGATTTTGCTATAAATAATATCAAATGGCTTGATGAGTATTTGTCTTTATCTGTGGTCCATTATGTTGGAAGTTGACAAACTGTAGGTACTTTAAATTCATCTTGCATTACATTATATTTCGAAATAAAAACTCTTTAAGTTCAGAGAGTTTAAAAACTACGTAGTAATTAATTTTTGCATTTTTATGGTACAATATATTAACTATCTATGTGTATAATGTACTTTCGATTTATTCCAGGTTAGGATGAAAAGCTTTTGCTTCCATTAATTATTATTTTTTATTAATTCATGTACCTATAATAATAATTTAACACATATTAAATTCCGAGGAATGAGCTAATATAGTCACTAATAAAAATGATATATATTTTTTCAAATTCTTAAATACTGAAACCATATCCAATTTAACATCCTATTAGCAAGATTACAGCTGCATCTAACACGCGACACCTATTTCAATGAACGACACCATTAAGATAATTTTAAGTTTAAACTTGGTTTATTGTTAACTGTGAATTATTTAACACTTCAGTTAAGTTTATAGTTCCAAAGTCACGTTTAAAATTGTAATGTATTAATTAGAATTGTCAACGTTTTAATGACAAATACATAATGTACAAATCTTTGGCTTGGAAAATAGGAAGGCAGACTGCCAATTGGGTCTGATCTGAGTGATCACCACACCCCCTCGACATTACTATATAATGCTACCAATATTAACCATCCCGTACATTGTCAAAGCGCGACTAACCTTCGGAACTAAGACGTTTATGTCTCTTGTGACTGTAGTTACATGACCAACTTACCCTTTAAACAGGAACACAATAACGCTGTGTGTGTGTGTGTGTGTGTGTGTGTGTGTGTGTGTGTGTGTGTGTGTGTGTGTGTGTGTGTGTGTGTGTGTGTGTGTGTGTGTGTGCGTGTGCGAGTGTGGGTTAACAATGCTAAGTGTTACAACCGTAACACTGTTTGTAGAATATGTGACAAGTAATTGGTACATTAAAATGATTAGAATTTAATGTTGAAAATCGATAAAATGTTTCAAATAAAATAATCATGTATTAGTTTAACAGTCTGTTTATTTTTATCTATATGATGAAACAACTGCCATTTTGCCTTTCCGATATTGTGTTAACGAATTTCATAAGTTCGAGGTAATTATATCTATAATAATTTATCCTACTCATATATTTCCATTAGGAAATGCTATTTATTGCTCACGGTTTGTAGGTTACAGCGTATTTATTAGGTCAATTAATTTTGTTAAAAGATTAATATTAATCCGTTCTAATTAATTTATAGGGATTTTATTTTATGTAAAATATTTTTGATTTTTTTAAATAAATAGTGAATGATGGTATTATTTTGTAAAATACAGATACATTATTATAATGTCAATATTATTTATTCCTATAAAAGAAATATATGAAAAAAGGCGTACTTAATCACGTGTACAAAGCGCGGGAAATCTGACAGCTGTCACTTGTCAAACGCACTAACATGGCCTCATTGATGTCTATTCAACCAGCATAATTTTAATATAAGTATTACTATGAATTTCCGTTTACATTAATATTACATCTCTATTAAAGACTGTAACATGTAGTTTTCCGCCGATGTTGTAATATAAGTTGTATTACAAAAGATACAAAATTCTAAATATTTATTTAAAGCATTCAACTTCAACTACCTACTTAATTATTGCGTAAGTTATTTAACAATTGGACTATCAAATTCGTTTTTGTATTAATTTGATCATTTGACATAAATTTAGATCTATATAATAAAAACAAAAAGTTAGTTAGTTAATAATGTAAGAAAATTACTCGACTTAAAATATTAACTAAGAAGCATAATTTTATGATGCAATAGTAATAAAGATGATTTTGTACAAGTATTATGATACCTTTTATCTGTATAGTGCTGTTCGTTAAATGTCGCACGCTCGTCAGAAATCCGATAAGATGGAGTACCTAAATAACCGTATTTGCTAGAGTACCGCGCATTATGATAAAAGTTCAACGATCTCTGTAAACGTCTACGTTTTAAATTTAAAGACGAATACGAAAGTTAATATTTTACTCATTCTATAAATTCTATATCGTTGTTTAAATTGTTATTTTAAATAATATATTATGTATATTACATTATACATACATTTATATTGCATTTATTTTTTATTTTAAAGTAACATAATATTTTGTTGAAATTAGCCTGAGTGTTTTTGGAAGGTTATAAGCTATGTTTAGAATAACGTTAATCCCCCGAGGGTATTTTAAAAAGAGAGATACTTTTATAAAAAGAAATATACTTTTTTAATTTTCTTCAAAATAACAAACACTTGATGTCAACGATTTGACGAACAATGCCTTTCTTCAATGTTTTTCCTCGAAACATTTTTATGACAAAACGTAATGATGACAGACGCTCTTCACCACAAGGGAGGAAAGCTACCCCTGTCGTTGTTTGACTCAACACGTCGCTTCACAATAACGTCTAGTATCCAGTAGTATCCACGTAACTTACACTTCGACAAAACTTTATTTTCTGATACAGAAGTGACAATTAAGTGAAGTTCTCTATTAGATTATCCTTCTGTTAAAAACTTTTAAACTAACTCTGTAATATTACGTTAATAATTCAAGTCGTGGCGAACAAAAGACCTCTTTCCTCAAACCTGTAGAAACAATTCCATGAACTTGTAACTTCAGACTCAATTTAGTTTGAAGTAGTACATCCAACAACTAAGTGCATGAGATTCGTTGAATGTAAATTAGCATATTTTATGAATAAGACTGGAACACAACTTGAGGTGAATAGTTGTTGAATAGTCGAGACGATGTTGTACCAAGTACAGCAGTATTTATTATGTTAATGAACGTCTGAGCTTCACTACTTGCCGAATTTAAGTCAATTGTTAAACGAATGTGAAATTTTTACCCTCATAATTTTTAGCGGTCGTAATTTTTAATGATGGCAATACCACTAACGATATTACTCTAATTTTGATAGTTTAATAACGTTATATATTATGCTTTATTTAAATGTATGTAAGTAATAAATTGATATATTTTAACGTTTCTTTTGAATGTGTCTTGGGTGTTGTATGTTATATAAACTGTTAAATTTAGAACTAAGATGACAAAAGTATAAAATTGTTTTACTTAAAAACAAATACATATGTTAAGTAATAGTTTGTGAATTTGTGTCTGGGCTAAGGCCTCCTCTCCTTTTTGACGAGAAGGTTTGGAGCTTATTTCACCACGCTGCTCCAATGCGGTTTTCCTGACAATGTTTTCCTTTACCGCCAAGCACGAGATGAATTATTAACATAAATTAAACACATGAAAATTCAGTAGTTTTTGTCCGGGTTTGAATCCACGATCATCAATTAAGGTTCACGCATTCAAACAACTGAGCCATCTCGGCTAATACTTATCTCGCATACATATGTATTTGATTAGATTTTATCCATTGTGTACTTATTATGTTTTTAAACTTAAGGTCTTACGTTAGTGCCGTGTCTTCGTCCTAAGGTCTATTATTATTGATATGGTTATTATAATGGCGATAAAATATGTTTACAATAATAACCGGTATATATATGTAATTTGAAGTCATGACATTAATATGAAAATCCAAACTTATGTTCCAACTTTAAGGCGCTGTTCTCTAAAGTTACATAATAACCAAACCGTCATTGTTTTACGATTACGACAATATTGAAACTACAATACTAACACGCTGAAATTTTGATAAACACACCAATTGTGTTTTCAAAGTTTAGTTAACAAATTATAATATGCCTGTGCCTTACTATTTAATTGTAATACGTATTTTCACATCAAGAAATTACTTTTCAAATTTGGAAACTCTCTCTCTGCGGGGGAGAAATTGAGACATTCAAGGAAATGACACTTTTATTCTTCAAAGGACTCGAAACTACCTGCATTAAAACGTTCCGAGCGAACGCTGCGCCTCCCCGTACAAAGATGTAAGATGTAGCCACTCCATTCGAATTTGTCGGCGAAGAAAAATAGTAGGCACCTGCAACTAAATGCAATGAGGGTGTGGGTCGTTTGAAGTACGCTCATTTTATCCGCGTCTGAGAGCTGACATGTATCATTACGCACATGTGTCGAGGGCGCGAATTTTTCGGGAAGCACGTATTTAGGTTTCGGCAAAATTATGCTCCCTGTTGATATTTCTCTTATACTTTGTCTAATGCCACTCAGACGCTTTAATTCTCATAAGCTTATGATTTAAAGTACAAAATTTTCCTTGACAAAGTAGTGGTTTTATATGCACGTGGTGATATTAAAATCGCGTCTACAAAATCTTGCGGGCTGCAAATCTTGTAAAATTAAAAAGGTATTCAAGGCAGCCACGTCGGGTTCCTTTTATGCAAGAATAAATATTGCAAACTGAAGCCCTTTGTAAAGACTCTCGAACTACGCGAAGGTATTCAATGTGTATTTATAATGTGCATACCTAAAGATTTGTTAGCACTGCTTTTTAAAAAAAATTGTGAGAAATTTTCTTCGCGGTATGATATTATTATTGTGCAATTGTGCATATTCTTAGCATAGTATAACAAGATAAAATAATAACTGTTTTTTAATTAACTTTGGTTAATGCGATGATATTTAATATGGTAATGTTTATTTCTAGGTCCGAATTGTGTATATAATTCCGTAGTGTCTACACTGTAGTCGTTCCGTAGTACCTACAGGGACATTGAACAAATATTAGTATGATTTATTAGTAACAAAATATTTTTTTATTTAACCAACGAGAAATCGTTGTCAAAATGTTGTCATAAGCTGAATTAATATTTTTTGTGTCATTGTTGATTTAATTATTATGGTACTTGCACGTAAATTTAAGTGTAATTAATTTAACGTAAGAGTTTTCGTCAAATTACACATTTTTCTTTTCATCAGATAACAGTAACTTACAATGTTTTCTATCACCGCTTCAATGAGAAGAATTTTAAACACAAATTAAGCACATGAATATTTAGGTGTCTGGGTTCGAACCCACTATAATCGGTTAAGAATCGTTCTTACCACAAGCCCTCTCGGCTCATACATAAACGCTGACAGGAAACGTGAGCAAAATGCGATGATTCAGTTTACACTGAAAGCTATGTAATGGTCTGTTTCATCGTTTACACGGTTTCACTTGTGAATAGTCGTTTTTATGTTTTTCCCTGGAAAGGGATGGGTTTGTGACTGCACATGATGTGATGTATTGCTAGGGTGCACTTGAGGGGGGCTTTCAGTCCTAAGTAGTTGATTGTTATTGTCATTTATTTCCTTCGCTTTAATGTTGCCAGCGCTGTACGATTTTTCGTCTATTTTTTTTTTGTTGTAATTTTGTCATTGTCATTTATCTTCATCAAATATATAAACTTCTTTCCTGTTATGCATTATTAAGTTTTTATAACAGATAATTAATGACATCAAATAGTATGTTTAGTATCGATTGTAATGTTTTCCTTTAAGTGTATATGCAAAATCGATTTTAATATAACCAGTCTCCGTAATGTACAAGCAGTTAACATGACAGTGGGTTTGCTCGCAATAATCTCCTTAAATGGAATAATTGCGACCATTTCGTTTCGGTTATTAGATTTTCCGAAGCCGAGTCGGAATCCATTTTGGAGTTGATATTTGCAATAAATTTTTATTTGCTCTTTAACTTCGCTTCGACGTTTTATTGTCTATTTCGTCTGCGTTTTTGTGGAAAATTCAGTTGTTTTGGTATTGGTAGAATTGTGGAAATCAATGTTTATGAACGAAACTTTAATACGTTTTAAAATAAATCACTTAAGTTTATATCGAGTTTTTTCTAATGTTGTTGTGTTGTTATTGCCAGCCTGTAAAATGTCCCACTGCTGGGCTAAGGCCTCTTCTCCTCTTTGTGAGGAGAAAAGGTTTTGGAGCTTATTCCACCACGCTGCTCCAATGTGAGTGGTAGAATACACATGTGACAGAATTTCAATGAAATTTGATACATGCATCCTCACGATGTTTTCCTTCACCGTCAAGCACGAGATGAATTAGAATCACAAATTAAACACATGAAATTTAGTGGTTCTTGCCCGGGTTTGAACCCACGGTCATCGGTTAAGATTCACGCGTTCTTACCACTGGGCCATCTCGGCTTAATTTTTTTAATAGCGAAACATTATTATTATATTTATAATTTGTATTTGTTTATCCACGACTTACTTCATTATATAGAAATACATCTATTATAACTTAATATAGTATACAATATATCGCGTTATGCTATTTCAATTGAAATGTTTAAATGCACACAAAGATAAAGTAGCAAAATATTATTTTGTTATAGAGGTTGCCTGGAAGAAATCACTGTAAGTGATAAGGCCGCCTTTGCATACTTTTTTTTTTTTTATGTAAAACTGGTTCTTTCTATGTTATTCTATGTTACTGTAGTGTGTGCAATAAAGAATAAATAAATAAATAAAATAAATAAAGTAGATACACACACACATATAACAAGATGAAGACTTTAAAATTTCGTTCAACAGACTAGAAAATGAATTTAAGCCCACATCTATACTAATTTAATTCAATAGAAGACAACGCTACGCTTGTTTAAGCTCATTTACAAGTTTGCGCAGCAGTTAGCTCTTAATAACCCTAAAGTAGAGGCTTCGGCCATTATTAAAAATTTCTCATTATGCACTCCAACGACCGCTTTCCCTCTGATTTTATATCAATTACTCGAGACTAAAGATCGGAATACTTGGAGGGAAGCTTGGTAAATTAAGTTAAAGAGTGTACACTTGCGCGCACAATCTTATTAATGACTTCATATTATTTAGGTATATAATATTATATTTACTTTTTTAGTCTTTTCTTGTAAGTCCTTAAATTAAAGACTAAAATTTATGTTTTCATTAATAATATTTAGTTTTAGATTATTTTATAATTTTAATTACGTTATATATTAAAGAAGGTTGTAGACAATTTCTCGATAAATAACAAAATTAAATAATAATTTCAAACCTTTACGTAAAAATTATTTACGTAATATTATTTAACATTTCATTATATCAACGTTAATAAATTCTTATTTGAGTTTTATTTTGTAAGTATTTTTCTAACAACTGTACTATAAGACGTACGTTTATTTATAAAATTAGATTAATTATAATATTAATGAAGGCATACTTGTTTATATACTTCGAAATGTAATTACTTGTAAGACTTGTTATTTATTATATGAGCGTCTATTTAATATGTATATCTTTTTATTTACATAAGCATGAGATAAAATAAACGCAAATAGACCATCCAACTAACTGACCATCTTGTCAGTTTTTATTTTATTTTATAGGTAGATGGATGGGTCACGTGATGGTAAGTGGTCACCATCGTCCATAGATATTGGCGATGTAAAACTTGAGAACTAAGATGTTATGTCATTTGTGCTTATAGTAACATTGGCTCACCCACTCTTCCAACCGGAACACAACAATACTAAGTATTGCTGTTTAGTAAGCAGTGGAATATTAATACAAAACTATAAGACCTAGTGACCACCTAGTATTGACAATAACGGTTAATGAATGGGTAAGTCACAAATTGTCAATGTGTAGTCAAACACTTTTAATTGGTGGTAGAGCTTTGTGCAGGCTCGTCTGGGTAGGTACCACCCTAAAAGAAAAAGAAAAGAGAAAAAAAAAGAAAAACGTGGGATTCGATTTTGAAATAACTCCCTTGTCTCTTGCGATTGAACGATGACACAAACGAATATTATCGTCTTAAGGTTTTTTCATAATAATTGCATCCTTATTTTATTTTATTACTCTATTTATCTTGTCAAAATAATATTTTTAAATTTATAGAGATTTAATATTGTTTTTATTATTATTGTCTCTTGTACCTATTTCCTAACTTTTTAGGTTTGGAGTATGTTTTTTGACTCAATTTAATATCGGCCACGTCACAGCCTAACAAAACAATGCTGATTTTAGTGACAAGTGAAACTTTATTTATAAATATAATTATATTTTTTATTTATATTATTTAAAATTAATATAAATTAAAAATACTTGTACCGATCTTTGGCAGTAAAATATTTGTCGACAGGGTAGTACCCAACTAGATGAGTATGTAGAAAGGCGATACAATCGGAAGTAACCGATTATATTGCTTTTATGAAATATATTTTATCGATACTAAAGAAGGTTTTCATATATTATAACAATTTTATATACAACGTTATAAACCAATGGTAAGTATACTGCGAACAGAATAATTGATCATTAACAAACCGTTATTTTATATCGATGAAATGCTGTTATTATTAGAAAAGTAATTGAATATCTTAACGAACCAATTGCTATAATTTTAAATGCAGTTGATATATTAACATAAAACCTATAAGTTATTATATATTATTGCTTTTTATTGGACGTTTTAAATGCGATTGAATTTTCGAATGAAATTTACCGACTCAGCCGCTGTAACTTGATATGAGTAAATTAATATACCGACATTTTAAATTAAACTCCTTTACTATTATAACGTTCGAAACCTATGTTTATTTAAATCAGGCGGATTTTTATACATATAATGTAATTGCGATACTGTTTGTGAATATGAATTGCGATGGAACAATTACGATACAGACGTTGAAATCAGAATTTGTGAATAAATAACTACCTTTATATTTGTTACGAGGAAATCACTGAAATGATTTTATTGAATTAGTACTGGGATTTTAATGGGATTAAAAATTACCATTTTCAGTGGCCTGATTTTGAACCCAGAACTTCGTGATGTGTGTCTTATGAGTCAGCCATTAGACCAATGAAGCAGCCGAGTTATAGATGGACAACTGGAATAGGTATAGAAGACAATCAATAAACGTTTCTTAGCGGCTGGTTAGTGAAAAAGCAGTTTCGCTCTTTCTGTCCTTATTGATTTGACATTTGAAAGAAGAAGACACAGCATTGGGTCGCTAATCACCCGCTAATATATTGTTAGTAAGGTCGTATAGTTAGAAGTTAAGACGGATTAATAAATTGAATATTCGTTAAAGTTAACTTATACGTCACGCCTTACAAACCCCAAAATTCTTACAAACTTTTAATATTTGATTTTACATAATAAATATGAGTATTTATGAAATTTAATAAAACGTCCACGAGTTTCTTGAACCGTAAAAGTTCTCGTGGATTACATTTTTATTCGCGTATATAATACAAAGAATTGTATGTGTCTGATCTACGTAGTGTTTGGAAGAACGCAGAGATATGAGATCGAAGAATGTTTGCGAAATTACTGTACAGGGTTTTTTGATCTTTTACTTTTGATTAAAATAAGTATATGGAGTGTAACGAGATTGATATTTTATTAAAATATATATATAGCTAAAAGAAATTCCTAGTATTCTATTAAGATTTGTACTTAAATGTTCAATAAGAGTAATCAAAAGGTATTTTAATAAAAAATGTTTTCGTGCAGATAATGTTATTCAGTCATCAACCTTGGGAACTAAGATGTTAGGTCTCTTGTGCTTGTTGTTACAATGGCTCACTAATCCTTCAACGAATGCGAACTAGGTGTTGCTGTTTGGCGGTACCACAAAATGTTATAATGATTATATTAATAGAGTATGATTTTATATTATTTATATATATTTATTTCTTCACCCAAAAACAATACACGATATGTGATATTGAAATAAGGATTATTATCAATTATACAAGGGTTGTTTATAGGTGGTACTAATTAAGAATTAAGTAAAGTGGTGGTAGTTAATTTACTATTGATCGATTTGATATGCTAATACTTTTTTAAGTCATAATAGTATAAATAAACGCTCCGGACGCATATGATATGACGAATATTAAATTTAGTTTGAAATGGTTACAAACTATATCCCATTCATGAATGGTATGCTGTGGCCTCAGTGTATGTAGTTGTCTCCTACGGGAGTAACACAACTTGTATAACTGACATTGACCAATTTTATTTTTATATTTTAACTGTTAAAGTCTTTAAGAAGTAAAACTCTCAGACCAACTAAACTCCAAACATATTCAATAGGATATCAATTATCAAGACATTAAACAAAGACGTAAAAAAGTATTAAATGATTCCTCATCATTTCGCCTATTTTATTCGCTTCAATCTTATTACATTAACACAACATTATAAAGAACCTCCTTGTTCACAATTAGAAAAAAATAACGAAGTCACTAAGTCTAAAAATTGATTAAAAATACAGGAATCCCGGAATAACGTGAGTCGTTGTCTTAACGGTTATTACGCGTTGCACAAGTTTGCATTTCAAAATGACCTCGATTAGTTTTCTAACAGCTGTATCGTAATTTCCACAAGCTACAAAGGACCGTTGTTTGGATTCTATGGCACTTTTATTGGCACTTTCCCGTTGAAACGTTTGTATTGGGTTAGGTTTTATCATCGAAAAGTTTCAGTTTAACGTTCGCACTGAATTATTTAGAAGTTTTTTAACTCGTTCTAATTACGTTTTAACGAAATTGTGTTCCCGGTACTGTTCTCGTAACGATATTGTTTTGTTGGGAGACAGATTAACGAGTTACTTTGTTTTTTTTTTAGTATATACAGGAAGAAAGGTTTATTTGGATAAGTTCGTATTTCGTATATCGACGACATATTATGTTTGGTACTTGATACATTTTGTTTTGACTAAAAAATGAAATCAAAAGAAAGCTAAACACATGTGAGAAAAATTAACCAATATTTGAGAAAATTATTATAGGCCTAAGTGTCCAATGATTTCAAAATTAAAGTTATCTTTAATATAGATCTTTCTAGAAACTTACGTGGGTAACTGATACAAAAATATTTTCTACATAAGTCTAATATGGAAAATTAATGCGACACGAATGAAGAGCCAACTGTTTTACACGCTTTTCGAGGCACAGAAATAAAATACTGCTAACCTAATCTGAGCTGTAACGTAAACTAGAAAAACCCATTACTCTTTTTATAATAATAGTTCCCTTCTTTTACTACTGTTCTTAGGTTAAGAGCGGGGACAACAATAGCCCAAGCTAGAACCTGCGATTTTTATATCACTATGCGGCACATAAACCGCTGCGCTATTGATGCTTATCCAACCCAGGATATGAACCCATGACAGTCACTATAAAATTAATTAAACAGGCAAGGAAAGTTGCCTTTACATATTATTTATATCACAATAATATTATACATATATTTATTATTAAAAATATTGCAAACTTAAAGCGAAAAGTGACAGTTGAATTGGATTAAAGTCTAGGAAGCCATATTTAGGTTGTGTTGTAGTGTAATTAGCTATCACGCGATATTGTTTATTGTTTCTCTCAGTACTTTGAACCTAGACATTACCGTTGGTTTAGCTTATACTTATATCGTCTAGAATTATAAAATTCTTGAGCATGAACCGAATTTATTTCATTTGTATGCTACTACGTTATCACTGTTTTTTTAATAACAATTAGGAAGGCTAGTGTATGTGTGTGTGTGTTTTTTTGTTGTAAAATCCTGGCAAAAAAGAATCATAATTATGATTGCTGTAAGTAGTTTTTTTTTATGTTTACAAAATATATTCGAGGTTCGAAAATTCGCTCGCGCAACAAAGTTGTTTAAACAGTATTGTAGCGTAAGCTGAGGTGAACTGAACGTTGATTAAATTATGCCATTTTAAAAATTGAGTAGTTATTAGAAGCTCAGATGACGGTGTCGGGGAAGAACCTGGAAGACCTTTGACATACATATTTTTACTCATATTTAAGTCTTTACTTAATTATTGATATATTTAGTTTACTTTAGTTAGTTAGTTAGTTAGTAACAGCCTGTGAATGTCCCACTGCTGGGCTAAGGCCTCTTCTCCTCATTTGAGGAAAAGGTTTGGAGCTTATTCCACCACGCTGCTCCAATGCGGGTTGGTAGAATTCACACGTGACAGAATTTCAGTGAAATTTGACACATGCAGGTTTCCTCACGATGTTTTCCTTCACCGTCAACCACGAAATAAATTATAATCACAAATTAAGCACATGAGAATTCAGTGGTGCTTGCCCGGGTTTGAATCCACGATCATCGGTTAAGGTTCACGCGTTCTTACCACTGGGCCATCTCGGCTTTTTTAGTTTACTTTAGTTTACTTTACAAAAAAAATTACAGATACTACAATTATTTATATGATACATTCATTTACAACCATTCAATTTTTTTTTTAAAAGTCTCACGTTATTTACTTTTAAAATGTCAAAGGTTAATATAATTTGGTATAGAACTAATCTCGCACTATAAAAACTAAATACGAAGCATTACAAATGTCCGTACTTTTACCGTACCTTTTTTCAGTAATCCCAATAAATACATAATCCTGGACCACTCTGGGAAAGTAAAACATATTACATCTGTCGGGCACGTTATGTTTTTCTACTAAATCAATTCTATAAAGCTAGAGAAAATCCTTACTTTAATTTATAAATAAGAGAGTGAGTTTGTTTGTGACGTTTTTAAGTTTTTCATTTTGGTAAATTTCAGTATTCAAAAGCAAGGTTTCCACAAGTAATCATAAATTTCCATATGGTATGTATATTCTTTGGCCATTACTTAACTAATTACTAATTTGATCAAAATATCCTAAATTTTTATTTTTTATATTTGTACCCGTAATGCTTTTGAGAAAAAACTGGATAATTAATGATATTTGCATATAATCAACTATGCAGCATCATTTGTGTGTAATTGTTTATATCGAAAAGATAAAATTTGATTATCAAATAAATGAATAAAAAATTATTACATAAACAAAATTTCGTTGTTGCCTTTACCATGCATCTTAATCTTCATGAGTAAACAAATCATTATGTATTCCGTAGCAAGCCACTATGACAGTTATACGTCTAGAAATAGAGACGATAATTGTTAAAACATACGATACAGCGTACTCAGTAGAGGCAAATGGAAAAATGTGATTCGGTAATAACTCTTTCAGGTCGAATCACCTAAATTTATGTACCGGCCAATTCGCATGGGTTTCGTTCTTCCACTACGTAAAACATTTTCACATGGCAACACTGGCTTCTGTTTGGTTTGGAAAATTGTACACCGCCTGCCGCTATAAAGTCTACACTAACATTAATTATTTGACTTTTAAACTTGTTAATATTCATGGGTTTTTTATGTCGAGTACATCGAAATGAGACACGTTTTTTTAATTTAATGAAATGTTTTTAAAAAGGCTAAGTAATTAAGAATAATTTATTATACTTAATTAATTGCAAATAAATTAAATTTCATTTACGCTGTTACAGCTTTTCGTGATAACACTTTTAATGAACACAGTTAATTGTCTATCGCTCTTAATGTTTAACGATCAAGTGCTTTTACGAGAAAGTTTTGTTAATTGTATAAGTTAAGGATTATATTGAAAATATTTGTTCTTTCGACTTAATACCTATATCTGTCAAATCAATAGAAACGACATGATATATAAGTGTCTCAAACTATATATATTCCCTTAGCACAGATAAAAGTACCTAAGTTTTGAAGTAAGTTAACACATACAATATGGTGTTAAATAAAATTAAGATATTTTTGTTATATGTGAAATAACGAAAAATATTAGTTGATTGGTGTATATTTAAATTGGTCGCAAATGTAATGCGGTATGGTAACATGTATGTCGCCTTATTTGCCAATTTGGCGTGTGTTTCGCTAGAAAAATCTAGACGATTTGCTTTACTGCCTAGGAAAGGTCGTGCATCAAGAACTTGAATTACGTTAAGGCAATTTTCTTCTTCGAAAACGTATTTTCACAAATCGTTAACTATCTCGAATCGTAAATGTATTTACGCTGTCCCCATTCAAAGTAACGTTTCGGATAGTTAAAAGAAACTCAAACATCACAAGATAGGATGTAGATGGAACTTTGAACGTAGAATATTCTAGAGCATTCTACAGCTTATTCATTGCTTATTTACGTATATGAATATTAATAAATCTTTGTCGGTGATTTCGCTTGCAGTGTCTGCAGTGTAGGGGCGCCTTTCTTCAATAATCTTTTAAAAGTGATTCTATATTGTCTGGCTAAAATTATGTTTTTAATGTAACTGGCAGCTTTACTGGCGTGTACATCTTAAACTATTCTACCTGTGCGAAGCCGCGACGGGTAACTAGTTAATAATATAATTATAAAAAGTATAAATAAATAGAAACAAATGGTGTATTTTCCTTATGGTCGACCTTCCGGCCAGAAAGATAGAGATTATTTAAAATTAGATAACACAGACGAGAGGAATGGTGTGTTGAACGGTTTCCTTCTATATATAGAGATTATAGAGACAGAATTTTAGGCTTTAATCTATGGCGGATTAAGGCTGAATTGCCTGGCAATATGAATGTCAAAGGTTTGATGGCTACCTTGTGAACTATTCTCATTCTCATTGCTTGCTTTACACAAAAATGGAGGAACAAAAAACTAATTTCAATAATTCCTTAAAAGTAGGCGTTGTTATGTATTATTTATGAATAAAATTCCTTATTTCTCCAGAGGTTTGTAGGCTTTTATATATAGACGTAAAATGTACATTTTATTGCGTTAAACTTTTCTAATTTTCTTCAATAATTGATCGTTCCATGAGCTCGCATCAAAGCGTAGTGATATCGAAGTAAAACTTTGTTATTTACAAACTAGAGAACTAATTAAAGTAGTTAATTAAAAGAAACATTTTATTCCCGTAATAAAATTACCCGACTCACAGAAACATTGTTGAGACGGTAAAGATTGTTACTCGGTTACCTATATTATATATGCGAAGTGAGTTTGTGTGTTTGTTACGTTTTCACGTCTAAACTTATCAAAATGAAAGATTGGATACGAGTTGTCAGGGGTACAGTAAAGGACATAGCCGAAGCCGCGGTCGAAGTTATCTATTTGTGTGAATGTAAGGTGTGATCATATTAAGATATGTAGGTGGTACCACCTACACTTGTTTGCTCAATGGATTAGGAAAGTTAGCAGTTTGTACATTTAGTGTGATTTTTTTATAGCTACTGAGTAATGTATAATTAAGCAAATTAGTGAATCAAGAATAAGTGAGTTTGGTATAAAATGTATCTACATAAATAGTACATTGTATCTATTTCTATGTTTTTATTTCAAAAATATTTTTTTTTAATTTGTTACATTGTAGAAGATAAAAGTATTATTAAATAAAACGAAGCAGTTTACACGACGTTTTCGTTTGGGAGCTACGATGCCTTAGACACACACACACACACACACACACACACACATTGATATACACATACATAAACATAACTGTAAATAAACTATGAATGATGAAAAATAAATTACTAATGTTTTAAATTATCAAATAGTCATATCATTAGTCTGGGTTTCGATTTTATAATAGAGTCGTTAGAGGCGGTTCAATTCGGAATCTGAATGAAGGCGATCTTTATGTATGTAATGAAAAGGCGTGGGTTGTATATAATATAGCCTATAGGTTCATCATGAATGTGTGGGTGTCGTGATATATGAGTATAGGATTTAATTGAATATTTATAGCGTCAAATGTTTTCGCATGTGTTATCAAATAGTCTTTTTGAATATTAATAGTTTAATTTCAATTGTTTTTTGATGTTATTTTGTCATGTATATATAACTGGCTTCAGAGTTTTGTTGTGTTTGAAGATAAATATTACTCTACAATCTCCGGCTTTGGCTGCGTCTGAGGGGTGAGGGAGGCACATGTTAGATACACACTTTACCACAGACTACTTGTATGCAAAATGTCGTGGTGGTTGGAGTTAAAGCGTGCAAGCGTAACAAACTAACAAATAAACAAATTTGCTTTGGTACTCGCTTGATTTACAAAAGGAACCCAGTTGAGCTTTTTGTTTAGTTTTTTTTTTTAAACTTTTTTTTTCTACTTTTGGTATTCAAATTTTTGCGTCGATGATTCAATAAATTGTTCTCCTTTCCGAGAGTACAAACCCGAAATACAGGTTATTTAAAAGCAATAATTCTCAAAAGGCACAAAAAAGCAACTTAATTGAATTTAATGAAAACAATTTTATTACTTCAAGGAATCCAAAAAAATACCTTTCATTACTAAGTAATTTCATGTTAATTGCTCGCTCTGCTTTATGCCAGTTTAATTTCGTTTTTATTGGAAATGATTTTATTTGATAAAATACATATATTCAACATTTTTTTTCGGTTTATGCTCGAACATGTAAGTTATGTCTCTACCACACATAATTTTGGTTACGTTTTAAAAAATGTTTCATTCGTTCTGTATTGAATAATGAGAAATATTTTTTTAAATATTTAAATAATGGACGATGATGATTAAATACAAGGAATCGTAAATAAAAATGATGGCACTGATACGTTAAAATTAAAAATCATCGCCGGAGGTACGTCGTTAATTTTAATTCAGATGTATTTACAGCCCGCCCAATATTGATATCGAATTTACAATTCGCTTAAATATCGACCCTATAATTCGTAATTAGCTCGATTCAATTAAGAAGTCTTGAGCAATGAAGATATGCCGGAGCCGTTCGGATTGTGTCGAAACCCGCCCTGCCATATTCGTTAGCGAAAGTTGACTTTCCAACGTGAATTTTCGCTATCGTCGGATCGTGTTTAAATACATAACTTACACGATGCACTTGTCCTTGAAAAGTATTCGACATTTTTTACTAATTATCCATGTTTAAAATACATGATCGTTCAACGAAATGCGTAACAACCGCATTTCTTAAACGGGTCGCTGTACGTTAGTTTTTTGTTTCATCACGATATGTATGTAAGAATTTTTTTAATGGACATTGCCCTCTCAAGAAGAATGTGGCTCAAAGGTTTTGACTTGCCAATTGCTTCTTGCAATTGTCCGAGTGGCAGTCTCGAGACGGTGATAAATATGAAACTTGTATTGGAACTTGGAAGTCAGTGTGTCATAAACATTACATCGACGAGGACGTTAGCTCGTACGATTCGATGATAAGCCTCCGAGAAATTATAAGCGAGATAAGATCTCGCATAACTCCACGCGATTTCGCGCTTATTTGTTCATTTGAACCCTCTACATTTAAACTTCGTCCATGAGCCGGTGGTATTTATTTTGAATAACTCACGATTGTCAACGAGATAGCCTTAAAAATTATCCGCTACTCGTTTTATGGAGATCTTTACGTTATTGTAATTACTACGGTGATATTAAAGGCCTCTCATTCGTATCTCAGATTCCTATCAAATAATAACGCTAAATATATTATTATGTCTTCATGTTTTCTTATTAACGTCCTCTTTAGTAACAGGTGCGTAAAATATCGTACATACGATTAATATAATTCCTTATATGTTTTTTCGTTAAATTTATCCGCGTTTCGAGTTATGTGTGTAATGCAAAATCAAAATAAGTAACCGCCATTTTTTTCTTTCGCTTACAAAGGCAGACAAGCAAAGCCACCTAATGGTAAATGGTCGCCCTTGCTCATATAAAATGTGTTGTACAGAAAATAACCACTTTTTACCCTGGTAATGCGCCATCTCTACTGATCTTAGGGTCATGTGCCATCTCGTCTGGGTAAGTACCATCCACTCGTCAGTTATTCTACCGCTAAACAACAGTTCCTCGTATTGTTGTGTTCTTGAGTGAGCCAGTGTAATTACAGACACAAGGTACGTAACTTCCCAAGGTTGGTGGCGCATTGGCGATGTAAGTGATGCTTAACATTTCTTACCATGCCATTGTCTATGGGCGCTGGTGACCACTCATCATTTTCATTTCATTTCATCATACATTATCAGGTAGCCCGTATGCTCGGCCGCCTCCGTATACAATAAAAAAAATCCAACCCGAGACCTGCACTGTTAGGTTTCTTATACTATTTATTCTACTTCTCTTAAACGGTAATATAAAGTATTGCCTTTTGACGGTAGACATTTGTCTGATAGGTGAGTCGATAATACCCATCCATCCAGAACAGGGCTTTCACGAATCTAAACTTAAAACCGCATATAAAATTATATTTTAAGTTATTTAACCAAACGGTTGAAATAAAGACATAGGCCAGTACGTAAACAAATAGTCTGCATCAACAAACTTCAAAGTAAAGTTCCGTAGTAAAAGCTAAAACGAAGTCTTTATAATTATTCACCGTGCTGCACACCTATGTTGGACTTGAATCAAGTTATTATTTGCTTTCCATTTATTCGCAGGGGAGAACTGGACACGACACCCACACCCGTTTAACTTTCCCGCCGTTTCCTTGCTAGTTGTAATTTTGTTTTATTTTTAATTTGTCCTTGCTGGTACAAGTTTCCGATTTTTGTTTTGTTAACAATTTTGTGATGCATCGTCGCGCGGGATTGAATAATGATTTCGTCGCTCCCGTGGACCCAGGTGTACGTTTGTGTATGTGTGCGTTAGGTCTTTCTTGTTAACACATTGAAATGTTCAATTCGATTTAGTTTTTTTTTTTATCGAGGGCGGACTAAATAAATATGCTACAGGCTCACCCGGAACGATGAGTGGCCTTTTGATTTATTTATATTTACTCCCGAGGGGAACAGTTTCCTGATTCAATTATTGTAATTGTACCGACGGTGCCGCCGTTTTGAAATGTGGGCTGACGACGGACGCTTACGATTATTATTGACGGACATTTGATAAATTTCTCCGTGCAACCGCCGTTGATTGAAGCACTTTGGTACAAATGCCTAAATGAAGCGTCCATGTAATGTAGTGTTGATTGGATTAAAATAAAATTAGTTAGTAACATTTTAATAGTTAACGGTTGATTGGTTTTCGTATTGAGTACACTTTTAAAGCATTTTGTTAAGCATTTTTACATATTAAATCCATCTATTTTCTTAACAGGATTAAACTTTTTATCTGTCGTTAAAAGCAAATTATGATTTTTATTGCCTTTCCAAATTTAAAATATAACAAAAATAATTGCTTGTCACAGATTAAAAATATTTTATAGTCTATGGAAACGTGGAGCTCGGTCGGACTGATGCAGCTGTGATTGAACTACGTTTAACAAAGAGTTGTAATAGCATTCGATTCAATGGCGATTTGTACACAATAAGAATAATTCAGGCCACCTATATCGAGCTGTGGAAGTTCAGTGCTTTCAATGAAAATAGGGCTTCCTCGCGGGAAATTGCAACAGGATGGAGAAATTTTATAACGAACTGAGGATATTGTATTGAGTTTACTTGCTCCTTTGTGTTCCTTTCCACGCGAGCTATCAGCACTTTATTCTTATGTCTAGCTTTTATTTATTAAAAGTAAAATTGTGGTGTACAATCATTCAATTTTAGATATAAACTTTGTAAGGAATGATAATGCATCTTCTAGACTAGTGCGCTTCAACAAATACTTCTTTAGTACTTATCGTTAGGCACGCTTCTGGTTGAGCATAAGCCTGATAATGTATAAAAAAATTGCTAGACCTTTTCCGCTGTTGGCACCGACCCTCATTGAAAATGCTCCGTTGGTTCGAACATGCAGAACCACTTAAAATACTGACCTCGCACGACACCCACGGGTTGAGATGGAGTGCTTTTATTCAACTAACGGAACCCCACGACTGGATCCTCTTAAATATATATTTTATGGTTTAAAATGAAATGTGACGTAAAAAACAAAAAAAGAATATGCGAAAGAAGTGATTCTAATTTTAAAAATTAATTTGAATTTCGAACTGATTCTAATGGAATGAACGCTAAATGACAAATATTGCAATGTATGTTTGTCAACCCTACAGCGCCATGCTATAACGCGTGGTAACAGTACAGGACGCGCCGGAAGCCCCAGACGCCGGTGGCCGCTGCTCAGTCTATACAGAATGTACGGTAATCTGGTTACACTTAGTGCATAACATTTATAATATTAGGTACTTTATTTTATACGTAATGTTATTTATTAATTTTAGTGTTAATAGGTTGTGCACGCTCGCAGCTTATATTTTGGAAACGTATTTGTAATTGATGCAATTCCGCAATTCCATTGTAAGCAGGCAAGAGGAATGTTCATTTATTATAAATATTTATTTTAAAATAAATAAATAAAATTAACTAAATAAAATACAATCTAAAATAACGTAGTTGACGAACAGTAGCATAGATAACCATTGACTATCGTGGCCTATTTTTCTGTGTCTATGTCTTAAATTAAAACTTATTGTATCAAAATAAACAACATTGCACCAGTAACAGCTTTGGACTCAAATGACAATAATTTAATTTTAATTTATTCATTGTCATTTCATGTTTATATAAGGCAAATCAAAAATATACAACTAGATACAATGTTGTACGATAGTTATATTACCTCTGTTATAAATGTATAAATCTATTACATAAGTGTTTAAGTACTTCAATAGGTAAAAAAACTGTTCTTATGTGGATTATTCATAACGCTATCTCTTTTCATCGATTATGTTCGTATTCAAGCGCTAGTTTGCATAAAAAATAACGTAAAGGCGGTATTTGCATGTCAAAGACTACTGAAATTACACGCATTCGACCCTTCAAGTACTGTCGCAAGCACTAATGATGCCTCTTATCTCTACTCGATTCACATTCAGAGCAAAACAACTTATGCCGTCGTGAGAGTCGATTTCTTATAGGCTCGCTTGTCTTTGATAGCGTATTGATGAAAGCAATATGTGCCAAACCAATGAGGTTGAGTTCTTGAATGATCTTATTACCGGTTTGAAGCGGTTTAAAAATAATAGAGGGTTATAATTAAATAGTAAAACCCTAGAAACTATTTTAGTACAATATTTTTTTTTAAGTAATTACTCGTGGCGAGAACGATGTCTGTCAACTTTTAAAAAAAAAAAACAAAAATAGTGGATAGTTTTAGTAATTGTATAAATTTCAATTGTAAATATTCTGACGTAAGGGGATGTAAATTATCACACATTAACAAAATGACCTGTTGATTAGAAGTTGAGCAGCAACACTTAAACTCAGTCCCACTGCTGGGCAAAGGACACGTGTCCTGGTTAAGGACTTACAGCAATATTGCTTAACTTCACTGTGGTTTGGTGGATGACAAAACTTTGTCAGGTTGCTGATAGCACCGCACGTAGGTATTGTTTCATAATCGAGGAGTAATAAATTTATAAACAAAAATTAAGCAAGTGATAACTCATAAGTGCTTGTCCAGATTTGAACGCACGATCTCCGATAACGATCCACTGGTTCATTCCATTAAGTCATTTCGTCTCTAAACGTAAACGTCATGTTAATTTACAATCCTAATAAGTCTGCGGAATATTGTTCTTATACCGGTAACGAGAATATCACGTCTCGTTCTGAGATCATTAAATTTTCCAAAGCTTTCACTGTGATTTATTAATTTCCCGCGCACTAATTGAGCAAGACTAGATTGTCAATTTATTATTAAACGAGTGATGTTGTAACTTGTTTGTTATGCACTCGAGGGTGGTTACTGAGTTATCTCGGAGACGGCCGACAGATTATATTAAGGAGATGAAAGCTGTTTTTACAGGCATCAATTTTAAATTGCATTTACGTGACGCGGCGCCTCGACAGCGATACGATGTTTTGGTGTTATCAAAAACTTTTTCTTTGATGTGAATATATTTAAAAAGTTACTTTGGCGCTGTTTTTTTGTGTTTATATAAATTATATTTTACGCGTGAAATCTTATCAAAATGTAAAGTATCAATTTACGCTACGTATGTTCTATTGGTAAAATATTTGTTGTTGTTCAGTAATTTAAGTAGATCTTAATAAAATATAGTAGGTTCAAATCCGGCCAAATACCTCTAAATTTTCAAATTTGATAAAGTTGTGTTTATAATTTATCTGCGGTGAAGTGTTGGATGATTTTATGCATTATGCTTATCAACCACCCACCGCTTGAGTAGCACTAAGGAATAAGACCTAAAAAAGAATTGACCAAAATTAGGACACATTTCAAGCTGTTCTTATACCTGTTGAATTACTTTAATTGTATTTTATTTACATAATCAATGTCATATGAATATATCCACGATTATCATCATCACTTTACAGATGATGAATCGTAGCGTATGGGATTTGTATACTAAAAGCTTAACATACCACTGGCTATATGAAATAAATAAACTGTACGACTCTCATCAGCATCAAAGCGGACGGAGGCGGTCGCGGTACTTCACGCGGCGGCGGCGCGGATAAATCAATGCGCAGTGTCGAACAATCGCGCGCTTTCTAGAGCGTCCGCGTGTACCTACTCGATCACATACGCGGCTAGTTTACAGCGAGTGCGAAACAAACGTGAGCATGATCTCCACTCTTTGTCAGATATATGCCAATTCTAAGACACTAACGGCAGAATACCGAAACGTCATTCAAATATTAAGTGCAACTTAAGTATTTGATTTAAAATTTCGCATATTAAATTTAAAATTAACGGCGTTTCAGTATTCGGCCGTAAGATCGCTTATCATTCATTTAATATTTAAATAAATTTATTGTCAGAAATAAATTAAAATGAATTATTATTGTGTTTATATAGGTATTAATTATATGTCGTGTTCAATTAATTATTTCATTTAATGTTTTAGATGTATCACAAAGTCTACTCATGATCATTAAACACTTCAAAATTTGAAACCGTATGATCTCATATCATAAATGTGTCATCTCTTTTATATGTGACTTCGGCAGAATATTTTGCGCTCAAATAGCGTAGATTGCTAGAACAGATTAAATATCATATTCAATAGTCGAATACTTCCGCGGTCGTTTCTAGACCGACTGAGGTATAAACGTACCTCTGAGTCGGTTGTAAAGTTTTCAAAATATTGTCTTGTATTGTTACATATTGTTTGTATGTAGCAGACAGTGACCTAACATATCTGAAATAGTAATCAGATATTTATTTAAATTTAATACATGTTGTACATTAGTTAGAGGGTTTAGAGAAAATAAATGCAATAACGTCAACGCGTTTTTTTTGTTTTCTTATTTTGATAAATGTTACATATATGTGGACTAAGAAGTATTAGCACAGAGCCGTATAGATCGCTGCACTTCAAAACGTAACTTTTATTTGGTATTGTCAGAAGTGCCCCAATAATTATGATAATTATATACTTCATTTAAAGACCTTTTAATGGAAGTTAAACCTATGTCATGTCTAGACGGTTGTCGTGTATATGATGTATAACAACAATATTCATCCTAAAGCACGAGGTATTTGCGAAATGCTATCAAATTAATGAATGAATTTGGCTCAAAGAAGATTCACGGTTGGGAAGGACTATTTATCAGTCGTGTTACCGGAATTACACGTAAGCGGGATTATTTCGAAACCGCCTAATTCGCTTGTTCCCGAAACTGGCTTAAAGCCAAGGTCAATAAACTCTTCCGTGCACAGCGCCTACGAGTACATCACTTACTAAATACAATTGAATATGAAACCAATTGCGATACAATTAGAATTTAATTTCGTGTGATAAACATTATGTAAATATTAAGGATGTAGGTATCCTAAGCAAATATACAGCGTGTCATTCGGAAGCTCCAGGATGAAACTAAACCAGTGTTTAAGGTGATTGCATTTGTGTATGCATGGATTAATGCTCAAATCGCTTCTAAATTGAAGTCTAGTTTAATAAAAGTTTTATAAAACAATGTTATATTTTAATGGTAAAATACGTTTACCATAAGATATGTACCAATTTGTTTAAGATTATTTACCAATTGCAAGTTCGAACCCTGAAGTACAACTGAATTTTTGTGTGCTTAATTTATGTTTACAATAATCTCGTGCTTGGTGGTGAAGGTAAGATTCTGAGGAAATCTATGCAACATGCACGAGAGAGACTTTATGATGAAAATCATCCACATGTATATTCACCAACCTGTGGTGGAGCGGAGGAGTGTAAGCTTTAAAGTTCAAACCTCTAAAAGGAAATCTATTTCCTATATATATAACCTATATATATAGGTAGGAAATAAATAAAATATCCTGGGACATTATTCACACACGGCCATCTGATCAAAACTAACCAGAGCTCTTTTTATTCTTGTTTTTTCTCTTGTTTCACCTAGACTCAGGACAAACAGACATGTTCATGCACACAAATGTCGTGTGGGAATCGAACCCACGACCTGCGGCGTGTAAAGCAAGTGTCTTACCAACCACGCCAACCGCCTCGTATTAAAATGATATTGTTAAATAATAATTTGCAAGAGACGTTAACATAGTTATCTCGCAGCCAAACTGATGCAGATATTTTAGGACGTTTAGGAAATCCCAACATATTTATGGTATAGGCGTTCTTCGAACCGGTAGGAGGGGGTAAGCCGAGAAAACATGTGAATCTCAGCCGAAGTTTGCGACGAAAACGACGAACGAAGACGTACGATGAAAGAAGAAGCCGGTCTAAGTTTTTAAAGTGATAAATCTATGTTTACAATTTATCTTTTACTTGCTGGTAAAGTTAAACAGAGTGAGAAAAGTACGGGGTCATGGTAAATGTTATCATATCGGTTTAAGTGAAATTCGTTAGCTGGTAACTGTATCTAGAACAGAATTCATCATATCACACACAATATCACAAATATCAAATCAAGTTAAGTAACAACTACTCGTAATTATGTCATCATATAAAATAAAAAGCCGAGCTGGCCTAGTGGTAAGAACGCGAGAATCTTAAACGACAATAGTGGTTTCAGACCCGGGCGAGCACCAATTAATTTTATGTGCTTCATTTGTGATTATAATTCATTTCGTGGTTAACGGTGAAGGAAAATATCGTGAGAAAACCTGCATGTGTCAAATTTCACTGAAGTTCTCTCACCGACCCGCATTGGATCAGCGTGGTGACATAAGCTCCAAACCTTCTCCTCAAAAAGAGGCGAACAAGCCATAACCCAGCAGTGGGACACTCACAGACTGATAAAATAAATAATATCCAAATTATTGTATTTACTTATTAGTATCGATTTAAAACATACTGAATATTACTTATTGATAAGAAAGTAAATAAGTGTGTGCCGCATACAATATTTATAAGTTATGCTTAGGCATTTCGAGGCGAGAGCTTGATCTGAAATTTTATCCCGTTACATGGATAATGTAAAAACAACTCTATGACACGTCATTAAGGTTGATTTTTTTTTGCATTTATCACTCTATTGCCGGTAAAGCATAAAGGCCTCCATTCATGGGCTGTGAAAGGTTGTCGCATAGACAAGAAAGGTATGGTTCGCTGTAAAAATGATTTATACGAGCAAGATGGCTTATCGAGTGTTGTCGAACTTCGGGACGAGGTAGATTGTGTTCAGATAAACTTTAGAACATCGATCCAAGATTTTGATATACGTTTCTGTTTGTGCATAGGTCCCAATAAATTATACCGTTTGTGAGAAAATAATTCTGTCGACACATTTTCGTTGATGATTTATCAATGATAACATCTGACTTACAAATGTTTTTCGATATCTTTATTTTGTTCAAAACATACTTGTATTCGTGTTTACTTGAAATATTGTATTTCAATTTCTTATTCACGATTAATTATTGATTTATAGACAAATAATTTAATTAATTTGTGTTGTAAATTTTCATTCATTGTTTTTTTTGGTATGTACCATTCACAATTTTGATTTATTTTGTGTCATATTTTATAAAACCTAGCCAAACATTGTCACTACATAAATAAATAATCCAATAATTGTTATTAAAAATAAAAATTGTAAATAAATTTACATACATAGCTATAAAATATAGGTACAAGATGTAGCAAGGTGCAAAACCGATTGTCAGAGAAGTTTATTATAATTTCTTGCAAGGAGATGTTCCTTATATATTATGCATTTTGAGTTCAAGAGCGAGACGATATTGTAAAGATCTGAGTAAATAATCAATTTCGAGCGCAGCTGTGATCCGTACGACGTACGTTTCCAAGACGCATCTGATCTGTTAGCTGAGTTTATATAACACTATTTACCCACATGCAAAACAGATAAATATACAGTAGTTGCAGCTCGGCTTCTCAAATAACAAAAGATACGTGTCTCGCCTCCCAACGACCCATCTCGATCTCAATTCGACTTTTCTAGACGTGTTCCAAATATGGATTTAGATTACGTTCGTTAGTTTGTCTATCCGATTGTATGATGTTATTCAATGTGCAGCTGATTACTTCCGTGTATAAGGGATAATTTTCCGGGATTCATATGTTTGTGTTTGTGTGTGTGTGTGTGTGTTTTATTACAATAAAGCAGCGTGGTAGTAATGATTTCAAAAGTGAAGCATTTGTTACCTTTGGATAAAGTAGCTTTCTAATGTTGAAAAATGTTTATCGTATACAATCAAACACAATGTATAATGTGTGTAGTAGAGAAGACATACCTACTCTTTATATTATTAGTATCGACTATTGACAACTGTTATTTTTTTTTTAAATTGTAATGTATATACAATATTAAGCAAGTAATATCCTAATTAGATAAAGCTTATATTTTATTTAGCTTCATTTCTATCTATCTATTTTATAGACAGATGTTGCAGATAATATTAGAACAGGGCACTTAATAATGGTTACAACGCGAAGTGCTAATTACTTTATGCAACCTCATCGTACAGTTATAAAACCTATGCAGTAGTTTGACTATGCATTTGAATGCATCGTTGGTCTAATGGCTAGATATAAGGTCGCATATTTCGAGGTACTGGGTTCCTACCCCGGGTAAGGCCGGACAGACGAGCTAATTGGCCACCAAATCATCTGCGCTATATGACGTAGTAAGTAATCGTCCGTTACATCACCAACCTTGACAACTAACGTGTTATATCCCTTCTGTCTGTAAAACTAGCTCACTCAAACCGTAACACAGCAATAATAAGTATTACTGCTAAGCGGTAGAATATCTGATGAGTGAGTGGTACGTATCAAGACTTGCTCAAAGTAAAAGTCATGTCTCGAAGCTGAAAGTGTGTACACTATAATATGTCCCGCGTTAGTTAGTCTTCCCTGAAAATGGCGGCCGTGACCGACTTCGATCTTGAAGACATCCACATCATCGTCAGTAATAACAATGTCCAATGATCAAAATGTAAATACTTATGCGACAGAAATCGTTACCTATTAGCGAAACAAAGACCACGTGATAGATTGCCGCTATTACAGACATCAGGAGCCATCACGCCCCAGCATCCTTATCTGTGGAAGATTTGTTAAAGTAATCACACGAGACAGTCGGGCGCAGATATCTAGGAGACATACTGCGAGATAATACGCTGATACGATAATTATTATTTAAAGGTCATTAATAATGACTCATTATATAGACTTTACCTTTAAGGTTTGCGTTAAGACATTTGTAAAATTGAGATATTGAGAACTATACTAATTCATTCACAGAGGATCAGCTGTTTTAAAATAAAAGTATATAGCGTTAAGCACGTTGTTGATAAGCTGCCAGATATGTATTATAATTAAATACATCTATAAATCTTTGTTTATTTTTTGTATTTTAAACATTTTACATGTTAGTTTATGTTTGTTGACTTTTTAAAATAAAAGGCAATGAAGTTGAACCACGCAATTGAACCAAAAAGTAAGTGATCTCTGTCGCTCATAGACATTAGCACTGTTTGGAAATATTAACCATACCGATTGAGTAATTTCGTGATAATGATGTTTTGATATTTGGTTTTAAACATTATTACACTTCAATAAAAAAATCAAGGCTGTTAACTATTACCGTGACGATAGACGTATGTTGATGAAATTTTAGGTTTCACGTTCATAATTTCATTTATCACAAGTACCGTATCATTGTCGGAAAATTGTCTAAGGCTTGTGAAAACGCCAAATCAATCAGTTTCTGATAAGTCGAGAGTCGAGTCATTACTTTATATATCTACCGTCTTACTAAAATGGTGAGAATGGTATAAGTTTTCATGTAATCGCATAACGAAATGATGGACAAGTGTTCGCTACTTTCAATAACCATGTGTAGTTTTACGCGCAGGGCGGTCGAACCCACTGGTGATTAATGAGGTTGACCTGCAGTATCGGCAGTCGTATCTACCTACGCTGCGATTCATCTTCATTGGCCCATATTGTTTTTTGCTGAACCATATGCCGTGAATACGCCTACAGCACACTCCGCATTCAACTTTCCAAATATATATCCAATATTTTGTCATTCTTGTATATTTACGTATTAGGCGACTCAGACTAATTTTCAGTACTATTATTAGCCTATAGTTGGTAAAGTACCAGCCTGTTAATGTCCCACTGCTGGGCTAAGGCCTCCTCTCCTTTGTTGAGGAGAAGGTTTGGAGCTTATTCCACCACGTGCTCCAATGCCTATATAATAAAAAGAGATGCCTAACCATTAAAAGACAAATTAAATGTTTAAAAGATATGTCAAGTCCTCACAAGAAAAATTCTGTAGGATGATCCGATGTATACCTGTTAAGTTATAGCTGACTATGTACGGGCAATAGAAGCGAATAGCAACTGAGCTATTAAGAAAACTTTGATTAATTAATACAATTGTATATTGCTACATTTGCCAAGAAATGAATTCTTTAAAAAACTTTTATCGTGCGAATGAAGAATCATTAGTAACTATAATTAATACGTTATTTCCGAAATGTTAACTCATTTTATATGAAATCTATTGCTGGCATAAATACATTACTTTTTTTTTTAAATGTGTGAATTATTTTAATATGGATGATCAGCATCCTGATATCAACATTAAACTTATTAAAATAATCTACTATCTATCTATATTTACTTCTACATCTACCTTTATCTAATTTTGTATATCTATGTCAATTTTGACAGGACAACGACTTGGGTCAATTAGTAATAAATATATACATTATATAATGTATGTACATATGTGTTGTTCTTGGTTCAGTGTATCGGTTTAGGTTCTGAATAGTAAAATGAACTAATAATTTGAAATATTATAAACTATTTGTTTCACTACTATTATTCTATAATAATTTATGGAAGTTAGTCTAAACAATTTATGTTCGTTTCGTGTTTTTAGTATCTTAACCGTTGTAAAATTTATGAATAAAGTAGGTACTAAATATATCCAATGAATGTGTTAATGTTTAAAAGCCTCTTGAAAAGAGAATAGTTAGTACTTAATCTTCCACTTTCCACTGCAGTTCTCTACTAGTTCCAAAAATTATTTAGACACATGCAAACAATTATGTTCCATTAGATTCGAATATGTATTGATTTTTAAATACTTTAACACATAAAAAACAAACTGATGTTAGTTCTCATTGAAGAAAAATATAAGACTTGTCTTATGTCTTAGTCTTATATCTGCAAATCTAGCCATACCAGATTTATTAAATCTACAATTGCTTTTTTGTTATAACGTTTATGTTAGAAAAATACCTCACAACTTACTCTTAACTTTACTCGGTGGTAGAGCTTTGTCTAAAGCTCGACTGGGTAGGTACCACCCACTCATCAGATATTCTACCGCAAAACAGTAGTACTTGGTATTTTTGTGTTCCGTTTTGAAAGGTTGAGTGAGCCAGTGTAATTACAGGCATAAGGGACGTAACATCTTAGTTCCCAAGGTTGATGGCGCATTGGCGATGTAAGCGATGGTAAACATTTCTTACAATGCCATTGTCTATGGGCGTTGGTGACCGCTGACCATCATTTGGCCCATATGCTCGTCCGCCTACCTATACAATTAAAAAAAACCATTTTCAGTAGCAATCGTCGTTACGATCGTCACATATACAATTTTCTGAAGCTTCGTTATTGAAACATTGTTCAAAACAATTGTAGTTAGTTGTAATAATAATAAGCTATCGTCAACGACATAATTACGAGAACGTATTCCCGGTAAGATCCAGCCAAAGACCATTGCAACGTCAGTATTAAACTCGTAACTCGCTCGAACGAGTTGTTTTTACTAGCACTATATTTGAAACGTGCGAGATCAACGTATACTCTCTAATGAACTTCTTATTAAATTCTTTAGCTCGAAGGAAATACTATGAAACATACCTTAGTAAGGTATTAACTATTTACTGACTGAACGTGACCGTTTAACTTAAGACAAAATCGTTTCCTGTTAACCATGAAACCAACATGTTATTTTCTTCACCATAAGTGTTACAACTACTCGACTAATATATGAATGAAACATTCGTAACTAAATATAAAAAGTTACCAGTCAAAAGTTTCATTGGACATGTCTATATTTTTCATATCTATGGCCAAGCTACATGCGCCCTTTTTCTTTCGTAACAATTGAACCGAACAGCTTGTCATAATTTGAAAAAAGAACAGAGAAATAATGTTCTAAAGCTACTCGTACATATTTGCACATCCATAAAGATTTGGTTAGGACGGTAGTGCATAACCCATTGACATTATTCAGGGTCACGAACCGCAGGCGACGGCCATCGATCACGATTAAAGATGGCTACCAATCTTTAAGCGCTCCATAGCGCTGTAATAAATTGTACAGACTAACTGTAGATCAGCTTACAGCGGTGCAGCGATCTGTGAGATACGGGAACTGTTCACGGCAGATGCAAATCATAACTGATCGCTCGTTAAGCTTTGTTTGTGAAACATTTTGAACGGTTAGCACGTCAGCGTCCACATGGCTTTGTTTGTGGATATCGTGAACGGCGAACTACAGGTATGCTCGTAAACTACGTCGTGTTAACAGGTGTGTCCAGAGCATATTCGACAATTTCAAAAGAAAACTAAACGTACACGCGAAAATAACGGCATTTATTTCAAATGCTTTACAATAAAGGCTGTTACCAATTCAATTAAATATCAAGTTTAAAAATATATTTCTATTTTTAGTATTTTAAAAAGAAGAAATACGAAAAAAGATTGGATCCCAATTCTTGACACGAGTCAAAGTTCAGCATTGCAAACATGCGAATTATCCAAATTCTGTGACATAGGTTTCGAGTGTAAAGGAGACATTAAAAATTCCGACAAACAAATGAAACAGTTCACGTTCCGAAAAGTTTATTTATGGTGTAGCTTTTAAAAAGAAGTATAATTACCTCAAAGGGATACTCGGGCGAGGCGTGTAGCTCCCCTCACAGGGCACTCCCAATTTGGCACATTATTTTAATCACACTACTGTCCTCTATCACGTACATCTAGTGCCAAAGTAAATTATTCCTTATTCTAATGAGTTTAAAGTGACTTGTGTTTTAATATGCCTAGATGCAATTAGGGATGTGGATATAAACGAAAATAATTAATTTGTCGTTCTTTATGAAATGAGTTTCTTTTTAAAGTAATGATTTACAATTTCTTGACCTATTTTTATTACGAAATCGAAGTATACAATTTTGGATATTTTAATACAACTTGAATCATTAATAAAATATTGTCACTTGTTATTTTAAATATTTTTTTTTTATAAATAAACACTACATAGACTAAAAAAAATAGTAACAAACAAAGAACTATTAGGAAAAACGGAGATAGCACAAATATGCATTATCATTGCAAATTCGAAGCGTTGTTCGTCTAATGCTCACAGCGGGCGGTCGTCGTGTTTTTTATGAGGCAAACGAACAAGCCACAGAAATCCACCCCCGCCGCTCGCAGCTAATTCCGACCCTTATATGCTACTCTAAATATTTTTTACCGATCTCCTCCATGGCCACTGTTAATGACGGTTCTCTTATTTACCATTCACGCGTATCGCGTACAGGAGTTTTTGAGTGAGTTTTTCGGTTCGATAAATTGTATTGCGTAATGTATTCGAATTTGATGATAAAATTTTATTTGAAAATATTATTTCGTTTTTTTTTTTATATTATTGTAGATATCACGTTTTTTGTTTGGGACTGTTAAGGTAGTTTCAGACGATGTATTTTAAGATGATTTTTTGTAATTATAAAAGACCAAATCAAGTACGTTAAATTAAATTCGTTTTATTACTGATTGTAATTTAAATTAACATCACATGTATGTATTCTTTAGATAGAAACCATTGGAAATCAACACATTATGGGTTAAGGTTCAAATTGCTATTCTTAATAGGAGGAGAGAGTTGACATAATTTACGAACTTCATTAAATTTATATGTTTGTATTATGTACTGGGTTTTCAGAGAATAATTTAAGTTCAAGTCACTGTACTGTGAGAACGATAGGTGTTTTTTTTTCTCCATTGAAAGGAATGTGTCAGTGATGTGGAGCGAATCAAATTAAAAGGAGAAGCGGTTAAAAGCGGTTAAGAGCAGTTTATTAAAAAAATCACATGCATTAAATTCTGACAAACACAAGTTATGTTTGTGACGAACGGTTATCGTTGTTTTATTTTAATATTATGATGAGTCTTGAGTCCGACCCTTCGGATCGTTTGCAGGAGCTGTGCGGAGACGCGGGTAATGGCTTGTGACGTTTTATAGTACAACGTTTATGTGAATTAATTTCCTGAAAATATTGACGGTCCTTATATAAGATAATATTTAATTGTTCTTATAAAAGCTTCAAATTCGCAGATACTTCTGAATTACCAAACTATTATATATATATCGTATGTTAAATAATATCTTCACTATAGTATTTTATATCTAACCACATGTGAACCGCGGTTTCACCCGCGTATAATTAATAAAAATACAATGAATAAAAATCAGCCTAGAACCTTCCTCGATAAAAGTACTATACAACACAAAAATAATGTTTATATTCGAACCAGTAGTTCCTGAGATTAGCCGGATCTAACAATCTTCAGCTTTATATATTAGTATAGACATTGATTATAAATGCAACAATATGTTGTCAATAATAGTTTTTAATGTGGGATATAATTTTATTGTATATAATAAAGTAATTTCATTTAATTAATAAATTACTATCGGTATCTGATGCAGATTCCATTGAGAAGAACTGACAAGAATCTCAATTATTTTGTATCCTTCATTATTAAATCAAAATATAATACCAGCTAGTAAATTTCCTACTGGGCCAGGGCCTCTATCATGAGATGTTTATTCATCTAATCTGCTCTAATGACGGTTGGAGGATATGTGTTATGGAAATGTTTGTGGCAGTATACGTTATGCATGCAATTATTTTTCGGATGATATCTAACTAATATTATAATTGTAATAACGTGAGTTCGTTTGTTTGTTACGCTTTAATGTCTTAACTACTTAACCGATCGTTGAGATTTTAGGACACATGTTAGTCGTAAGAAAATAGGTAAGCTAACATCTGCACGCCTCCCCCTTATGTTATGTAGTTTATACTCTATATAGTTTGCAGTCGTAAGATACGCAGACCATGGTTCATAAGCACTTCAATTTTTACTCCCGAGTTATAATATTGCTTTTAAAAAGTGATTTTCACTTGTTCTATAGGTAACTATAAAATTATTTTAATGTATATCAGTTTTTTCAGCTATAAAATAAAAACCATTAAAAATTTGATGATTATTGCGTGTTTATCGAGTCATAAATTTACTTCCCCGGGAAATATATAGCCTCGGGGCTGGGCCACGAATTATGTCCAATAGGATTTGAGTTTTGTTTGAACCATCAATTTTGTGAATACTGATGTTTCAACTAAAAGCACTTTAAAACGCTGAGTATTTTGAGCTGTCGCTTTGAATTATATCAGTTATATATATTCACTTATCAAATTTCAAGTAAGCAGGAACTTTCTTAAAAACTTCTAGCCTTATCAATTATATCTCTCAACATACTATCAGTTGGCCCTTACCTGTCCGCCATCCTATAAAAAAAAAACTAAGCTTCAGCGCCCTTATGACGTATTGTTTTTGGGTAACAGCTAGTTATTGATGAAAGAAGAAGACACAACTTTGTTAAATAATCACTTGCTAAACAACATTTATAAGTAAGAGTGTAGAAGCTCAACTGGCTTTTTGACATAATCCGTGTATTTAAATTTATTGAAAAAAAATATATAATTTTATTTATTTTACTGTGTCAAACATTCGACAACACGAAAGTATGCATATAATTATAATTACATAATCATATTAATGATTTTAATCTCACATAATAAGACAATGATTAAATGCTAATTGATTATTCTCATTAGTCATAAGCCAACGATTTTAAACAGTAGATATTGGCCATGAAATATTTGATACATCCCACTGAGGTTTTGTCAACATCATCAATTAATTTCTAATGCACGTAGGATGAGATTACATACATTTTAACGATTTATTCAATATAACTGCTGTTAGTAATCATCTTATATAATACCAAGATTAATTCGCAAGGTTGTAGCGTGATTGCTAATCATGAGCAATTTAATTGATTATTTTGCTGGGGAGGCTCAGAAATGATTATCATAAGAAATAACAATTTTTATAATCGAAGTATATACATATAGCTAAGTACTATCTATATTCTATATAGGACTATCAAGAATGAAAATTCAGACCGTGTGGATAATTTGCGTAAATCGGTTTAATATTAAATAATTCGAAATATAAATTTTATTAAATTGGAATGAGAAAGTACTGAAATATTTACCGTTAAATATATATTATAATGAGGAATCAGAGCGGCTACCTACATAGTTACTTAAAACTTGTCAATTCAAAAGTTGTCAAAACTTGATAAAGTACATTTTATTTTTGGTAAATTTGAACAGTATGTTTATAAATATGATGAAGATCCCATGTTCCATGCCTTACCGAGTTATTATCGTCAATAAATTCATAATGATAGCACGTCTCTCGGTAGATAAACGCCTATTACAGACGATCGGTGTAAATGAGGTGCGTCGGTATAAATTAGGTCCTGTTTCTGATCTGGGATCAGAATCGAAGTATGACTGATAATGTAATGGATAATTTTTATGCATGCATTTATTAAAAGAACTGTTTAAGTATACAGAAAAAATTAATGCTCTATAACTTATTATGGGAACTTTATATATATTTTACTCGGGTCTTATCCGATCAGCTCCATGAGTCTTACCCAAAAACCCAACTAGTATAAAGCTGGATTTATTTCCTCGGGGTGTACGGACACCAGCTCGCATTTGGAATGTTGGTACAAAATTCAAAGGTATAGCTATAGGCAGCGTGGCCGAGTGGTCTAAGGCGCTGGTTTTAGGCACCAGTCCGAAAGGGCGTGGGTTCGAATCCCACCGCTGTCAAATAAATATTTTGTTCAGCTGTAATGTTTGTTTTTTGCATGAAGTTTGGTATTTCAGTATGATAATCAATTTTTTTTTATTTTACAGGTAATGACGGGTGGTCCATTAAATGATATTTAGAGGTGAAGTTTCAACTATAATAAATAATCCAGGGCTTATTATATTGCTAAAGCTATTATAGTACTATCAGCTAAAATATGCACTTATGAACGCGCGCTAGAAGTTTTACTTCTTTTTTCCATTTACAGTGAACACATTCGATCCCATCACTAAGTACCAGATAATGTAACTATGTTAAATACGCATGACAATTACTTTTTTTTTATTATCAAATAGAAGTCATAAATAAAATTATTCAATAAGATAAGGCAGTTTATATATTTATTTTATAATGGATTTCAAAGTTTACTTTTACAGATGAACATAAGTTTACTTAAAATATTACTCCTTCAAAAATTACTCTCAACGCCTCTAAAAGAGTTCAAAATTTTTGCCATTTACTAATATTAAAGCGTCGTACACACGTCATCTAATGCAAATACATAACTCCATACAATTTACATTAAACCTTAATTAAGTGTCGATGTTTTAAATGTAGACACATAACACATAGCGACATCGTGTCAGAATGTCCCGAAAGCGGTAAAACGTATCTTTATATTGGAGGCGCGGTGTTACCATTCCTTAATAGGCACAAATTAACATAATAGACTCCACTGCTATCCGTTCCTAGCACATTTAAGTAAGTTGTCGTTCTTGTGGCATTTGCTTAAGTGTATTCATTATTGAACGTAATGAACATGTGAATGAGTGAACGGAACTCTTTTTATGTTCGGTCGTGTTAGAATTTTATTATTTTTCTTTTTTTGTAATTAATTTAATGGTTTAGTGTTTATTTGTTATAATGACACAAAATTAATTAAAACATTATTTATAATAGTATAATCTCGCGTTCGACTCGTGTGTGTCGAATGAAAATCTGCCACGTGGATTTAATCCACATTGGAACAGTTTAGCTTTAAAAACCTTCTTAAATAAAGAGGAGACCTTAGCCCGGCTGTGAGACGTATTCAGGCTGTTTACTTTTAAGGTTAAAGTGAACTCAGTTAACGCCACAGAAGTGAATCTTATTTCGCATTGAAAATGTTTTATATAGGATAGAAATTTGTGTAGGAAAACTGTTGATAAGTGTATATGTATGTTGGGTCTAGTAGCTAGACCAACGAGGCAGTTTTATTATTATTCTAAATAGCTGGTCTAGATATAAGGCCGCAGACCCGGTGGTCCTGGGTTCAATTCCCTGGTCGGGCCAATAAATAGTATTTGGGTTTTCCTGTAAGAAAATTTTCAGTAGCAGCCCGGAGTCAAGAGTAGTCGGAGGAAGTTGGAAGTGTGTACACTCCCGTGCCTCGAAAAGCACGGTAAGTCGTTGGTACTGCGCCTGAACTCGTCCGGTCAAGTCGGATTGCCGTGAAAGTGAAGAGAGTGCACCTGTGTTTGCGCACACACTTGTGCACTATAATATCTCCTGCGAAGTTGGCTAATCTATTTTGAGATCCGCCGTGGCCGAAATCGGTCAGGAGGACCTTATGTGTGTGTGTATTTCGAAAAGATTTGACAATTTGTTTGACTTCATTCATAGAGAATCAGTCTCAAGTCGCAAGACGAGGAGTAAGGAAATACATCTCATTACGATTGTTCTATATATAGCATCGTTGGCTCTCGGTCACGTTCATCGCACATTTATACTCGTTACTGTAACAACCGCTAATTTAGTCATTACACATATTGAAATAGAACTACGACAAGTTCAGTATCAATTTTACACAGTCGTTGGTTCAGCGGATAGAAAACAAAACCACTTAGTTATTCTGAATTTGATTAAATTCCTGCTCTGCAAAGGAAAACATCGTAAGGTAGACTTCACGAGCCTACCACATATAGCTTCTAAATTTCTACTTAGTAATCTTTTGCTCAATTGTTTGAAAATGTAAACCTACATTATTGAATTATTATTCTGGATATAATTAAATCAGAAACATCAATAGCACAACGATTTATGGACCGTCCTGTCCCTTGATTTATAGTCGTACCCACTCCTAGCTCAAACATTTTAGTTAATTGGAAGAGAATAGAAATATTATATAATCTTAATATTTTTTTAAATATAAATTCTTATAATAAGTAAAAATAATAAACAAAATGAAAGACGTATTTTGAAATAACTCTGTACTATATAGGTTACTAGTTAATACTCGCGGCTTCACACGCATGTTGACGGGTGTTATGTACGATATGAGTATCCTGTCCTAGGTTTAGCCGTCAAAGCGTAACAGACAGATAGACAGAGTTTCTTTCGCATTTATAATATTAAGATATTTCATTCATGTACGAACTTAAAGTCTACGAGTACTCGTAAAGCTTTTATGTGCGGCATTGTAGCAACAATTGTCATAACTATCAAATTGAAACGTCAAACAAAAAATAAAGCACAGTGTGCAGTGTACAAGCGAGCGGGTACGGTGAATTAAAAAATAAATTTTCGTATTACGATATCAGCTATGTGAACTAAGTCAATAATTATCGGCACATATTTTTTTTTAATATTAACCTAATAGGTAAGGTAGGATGACTCACGACTTTAATAAAGTGATTGACTAGAAAGTGCATCTGTAATAGCGCGCAATTACGTAGATATTTTAAGTATTTGCATCCGATAAGGTTGACTGCGGATCAGAAAATTCTAGGTTCGGATCCTGGCAGGGTCGCCATATAAGGATGGGGCTTAGACACAATAAAACATCTGTAACGATGATCGAATACTGAGTATATTTAGTCCATTACACTTTATTATAAGCACGCACCCACCCAGTCATATATACAGTCATATATCTACTACATTACAATATATTCATATTACTAATAAAGATTAGGTATTTTATTATTATAAGGTTTTCCGCTTGCTTAAGCCGTGTTGGATAAGTTTTTAAACGTGTGAACGTAATCAATATCGTAGCCATGTTAACAGATGCTCGCTGACCTTCTCGCCACATGCGCTAGTTTACGATACTAGAATCAACATCGCATACGCCAATACTCGTAGTATGCCATACTAGACACATACGTTCTTAAAACAAAATTCTCAACCGGTATTCGATAAAGGAAAATTCTTTTATTTTGCAACTGTTCTGTGAACCAAAAACAATACTAAAACTGTAAAAACTTATTCACCAGTTTAAAAACATTATCAATCCAAATTTAAAAAACAGAAAATCAAAAAAATATAAATGAATTAAATCTTATTAAATATAAATAATGTATAAGTACATAAAGTTTGTTAATGACTTGAGACATTTTGATAAAAAGTTTTAAAAAGTAAAATCGAGTAATTCTCTCGCTACTGATCAATGTATCTTCTCGTCTCTCTTATTTCACCACTCTGATCCAATATAGTTCGATGGTCAGTCGGTTCGGCTTAGAAGAATCAATAGTGTAATAAAATGTGTGTAATTACGGTCTGCTTAGCAATGTAAAAGTCGCATATTCAGAACTTGTAGGCTATTGTCGGCCCTACTTTTAATACTAATTATATGGGTAATTGCAGCGGTGAATGGGTAATTTCATAAAATGGGCTATATTGGTACTTGCAGCGGTAAATGGGTATATTAGTAATTTCATAAAACGGGCCCTGCTATCATTGTTTTTCTTCATCACGGAAGACGTGATGAAATAAACAAAAGTATATGAAAACTCAGTGTTGCTAGTAACTCGCAAACTACGGTTAAGATTCACGTGTTCGCTCTACGATAAGCGCTCTTGTTAAATAAGCGATATTTAAATTATAATTTGACTATCGTATGTCTCGATATTTACATATGACCTTCTGCGTTACTTGAATGCTAATGTATGTCACTAACAACTATTGCAGCTGATTAATTTACTTTATCGCCGGTTACCCACTCCGCGAACAAACAATACATGTATGTATAAATTTTAAATATAATAATAAATATCTTCATAAGCGGTATAAAAAGTTGATTTAAAAATTTCAAAGGTATTTTTTCATAGTTTTGTAATTTATACCAGGAGGATGAGAACGAGGTTCTCGTCGAGACGGTGTCTGGTCTAGGACATGAACGTACTCGCTAATTCAAAGGGGGTGATAACCTGCGTGGTCTAAAAGAAAAATCTAACCGTAGCAGCTAAGAGAGCGATACAGCTAAAAAGTTTTCCGAATGAGACTGTATTGATATTCATAATTAAATTTTCTTTTTGCCCTTTTACGTCTGTGTCCACAAAATCGCAGTAGTAAAAGTAATATAGAGTTAACCAATAAATCAAATACTTCATTTTTCTTGGTTTCTTGGCTGAAATTGAGAGCTTGCTCTCTGACTCGGATCGATATAATGAATTTAGACTTTTTGTCAAAGATTTCTTAATAGAAGCTTGAAGTACACACCCTGTGTTGATATGGATGAACAGTTTTACTTTATTTACATTCCGTGGAAGCTCATTTTTCCTGCTACTGTGGAGTTTTGGATGGCATGCCATCGGGCTTTTCGCCTGTGCTTGCGTAAATACTTGTACACTAGAACATTTCTTGGGACGTCTTGACTGAAATTCGGTCAGGAGGACATTATTTATAGAATTCTTAAGAGCTGGCAAGCCATCAAAATATCCCTTGATGTCTGATTGGTTATCTTTAGGTGGGTTGGTTCAGTCTGAACACCAACTTTACCTACTAAAATGAATAAAAAATCAAAGCTATTTTTGATAGTGACCGTTTCAACATTTTTTGTATTAATATTTGGTAGGCAGACTCACGAGTGGGCCAACTGATGGTAAGTGGTCAACACCGCCCGTAAACATTGGGTAACAACAATATTAGCCATTCCTTAGATATCCAATACCCTTGGAAAAAATGATGTTATTTCAATTGTGCATGTATTATATGTACACCGGCTCCCTCACATTATAAAGGTACATATATTGGTGGGTAGTATCTACCAAGATGGGCTTAGACGGCAGTTGATTCATTTCCAGAAAACACTTGAGAATGATACATTTATATGGTTTATTGCCAAACAGATTAAGTGTATTATCGTATTTGTATTATAAATAAGAAGTTATATCGACATGTTCCAAACATAACAGTCAAAACACGTACAAACTTTTCTTTCCTTCACAGCAACTCATATATTTAATTCTGAGAGTTTTATTTCTGTTTAGGAAACGTCTGGATATTTCGTCGCCGTAAAAATAATATCCATTATTATAATTGGCCTGGCCACACGTGCTACTGCTCCCTTTGAAATAGTTTTATGTCCTACTGGATTCCGGCGTCGAGTGCAGCGCAAACAAGGAAAAAATGGACAATTTGACGTTTTGGAATTTCATTCATTTTAAGTATTTCATAACGAAATTAAATACGGAACGCTGTAGATGTTTTTTCTTTCGTTCAGGATAATATCATTTCGGGGAAGAGATGTCGTTTCTATTATATTTTTGTTCAACAGTGTAATGCAGAACGTTCTAGAAGAAAATATTTGAAATATGCAATTGTTTTTACAATTATGCAATAGAACTAACTCTATTTCATTCGATTTAATTTTTACAAAAGAAATAGCATAATGAAATACTTATTTTCGTTAATCCATATACTGAATATTTTTATTTTTTATTGAAATACTGAACTGAATTGATATACCTACATCAATTTGTTGATGTCAGTATTGAAATACTAATTGTGACTTCTTGGAATCGCTTCTTATTTTAAGTTTATATTTGTTGTATTTATATATGTATTAGTTACGTTAAAATATAACGCAAAAGTCTTAGTCGCTTTATCCATTAAATTATTTTTATCGTGTGTTTTTATGTTTTATTTTCTGGATATTCTGCACCCACGTCGCAGTGCCGCGACGAAAACTTTGGCATTTATTTGGGCAAATAGTAATTAAAATGTTTCAAAGGAACACGCGCCGCCATCGCCAGTGTGGGGTACAAAAAAATGGCCCATCGACAGCGAAACGCTTTCAGACTTTGTGACTAATTACCCACAGTTTTTGGTCTCATTAAGATAATATTAAGAAATATCAAAGGTACAATTCTAAAAAACCTACAAGCTACAATATAAATGTACATGTGTATGTAGGTACATTTATAAGGAATCAAACATTTTATGGAAATTGGAAATTGTATCAAATTATTTTATTCAATAATAGACACTTTACCAGTTGAAAGAGAAAGTAAAAGCTAAAAACTGATTCGATTAATAAAATATCCTGACCTGATATAAAACGGTGAAACTCAAAATTAAGGTAGAACATAGTTTACCTAAGTATTTTTTTGATTAAAACAAACGGTACTACTACCACAAACGGGTTGTCTTAATTGTATCATCTATACAGATATATTATTTCCTTCAGTATCTAAGACGGATTAGACACTGCGGTTACATTAAATGAACCCATATTAATTAACCGATAAAATATGTTAATAAAGCTCACTAAATTGAGTGCGTTCGCGATCTGTCGCAAGTTAGGGTAGCCATATTTTTAGAACATGTATATTTTTAGAAGATTTATTTTATATTATATTTAAAGAAATTATTTAAATATATATTATTTTTATATAAGGTGAAACAGGCTTTTAATGCAAGTCGTAAATTAGAAATATTTAAACGTTCTTATAATAAACTATGTAATGAAAAAATACGACCGAATGGTGTCATAGTTTAATTTAGAACTCAATTAAAACAGTTTGGTTCAAGAAGGCTTTTACGAGCACTTTAGAATTGTCAGTTGATAAGATTCAATTAAATGTAACGCTACCGATTAGAGTTGTAGATTGTATGGAGAAGAACCGGCAAGAAACTCAGTAGTTACTCTTTTATATTCTAATGAGTATAAAAGACTCAAATGAGCATAAAATGACTGAAAATGAATGATTCTTAAGTCATTTTGTTTCATAAAAAAACCGATATTACCTTCTAAGTAACCGATATTAAACCCCGATGCTTGACATGACTCTGATCTCAAAAGGCTAATATGGCGATATGAGCTAAAATTAGTTGGTTATAGTACCATTATTATAAATCGAAAAACGCTCTCGGCTTTATTTGCATGCAAATAAAGATTAAATTTATCTAGACACTTTCTAGATACAAAACATCCTATTTTTAAATTGATTGTACAAATTACTCTAAACTATTTCACATTCAAAAGTGAATATAAATGAAAATGTTGCCATTTTATTCACGTTATTCACTTATTTTATATAGAAAATTACAGCAAGTTTATTATTATTTTAAATGTCGTTGTCATCCTACATTGGTAACTTAATCGTTGAGGGATGGCCAATTAGCGTCGCGGGAAACTCGCTATCGAGTTTCGGAGTTTTTGTATCGCCATACCGACGAAACTCTAACGATGCAACAAACGTATCCGACACAATGACTTTCCGCCGAATTTATCTTTTTTTATGTAACAATTGGGCCACTCCTGTTTCCTGTTGTTTCATTACGCGCGTGAAAATGTAAACTATGAGAATTCTAGATATAAATACACTGAAATTATTTTGTTCAAGTCAATCGTTGGATAATAAAATCGTAGTGAATTTAAATTTTACTTTGAAGTTTTACGTACATACGTCGTTATGCTTCTAAGCTACGACTATGCAGTTATTATTATATTTCAACATTCTTATAAATAGGTTAACGGATAGAAAAGTTTTAAATATCAAAATATTTTAATAACGGCTTATATTTTACGAAATTCAGATAAAACGGGTTAAAAGTCCACTTGAAAATGTCATTGATAGCGATAAAAGAGGACACGATCAATCATAGGTGATATCGTATACCTTGTACATTGTAATCGATAATACACTAAACCCAGTAAAAATGTTTTAAAAATTGTGAAGTTCAATTTTCAACTTTAAACGTAGTTGATACAGTTTAAATTAAACTGGAACTTTTACTAAATATAAATTGTGCATTTGTTGCTCACTGTACGCAGACATTGTAAATATATTTGTAGACACATCGGCGACATAGCTATCAACGTTTTGTTTCCATAATATACACAATACTAATATATTTGTCAATATTTATGTCAGATTTTTTATTATACTGTCAAATTTGATAATCGAACGATATTAAATAAATTGTTTTCGTGTGTTACCTAATTAAATACCAAAATCAAAATATTCTTCATAAGGATTTTTATAAATGAATGTGCAAGGATTGCTAATGATGCCGCCGTACCTTACAAAACAGAAGAATGTCTTGACATTTTAATCATCGCTTAATTTATATCGCTATAAAATAAAGATGTCGGCGGCTAAAACTGGTCGTATAAATTGTATTAAGTTCTAAATAAATTATCAATAAATAATGAGAAAAAATTAACTACGACTACTCAAGGAATTTGAAAAATATTTAAAGCGGAAATACCAAAAATATCATCAAAATACCTGATTGCTTTTAAAATTGTTATTTCTCTTCTTTCCTTGATTTAAATATTGGAAAAGGTTATGCATCAATTGCACGGAGTAAAAGTAATTATAAAAAATTTAATTAATTTGGATAAAATATAGTAACTTATCAAAAATGAGCACACATAACTATGAGTTTCTGCCCTATGAGTTTGTCCACTAAACCGAAGTGAAAGAGTATCGTAGAATAAGCTTCAAACAGGTGATTTGAAATGATGGTGAAATGTTTAAAATTTTGACGTGACAACGTCTTATAAATTGGTTTGCCGGGTGACACTTCAAGAAACTGCGTTACGCTCCGCTCACGTTATGCGCTCACAATGAGAGCGAGTGAGAGGCACGCGTCCCTTCCACTCGGGCATGGTTAGCCCGCCTAAGAGCGAGAGAGACAGACATAAAAAGTGAAAGGCACGCGTCCCTTCTAAGTATAAATACGTATGTATGTGTAAAGGTAAAAATAAAATTTTGTTAATATGAAATTCAGTGCGAGATTCTTTGTATAAATTAATGTTTTAAATATAATTCTTTGTATAAATAAATGTTTTAAATTGTTACTATTATTTCATCCTTCTTCCTACTATACGAATGAATATTCACATTAAAATTATTTTACCACTCAAAGTCGTTGTCACGTAAAACTTTCGCCCGTATACCGACTTTACAGGCAACCAATTTTTTATAAACAAAAGTATGATCCATTAATTTTAAACGTGTTCAAACTGCATCTCACATTTCTTCCCTATGTTGTCTTTTGGATCACAGCCAGTCACCTGGCGCATATGCTTTTTGAATAAAGATGAGAATCCTGATGTCGCTTGAACTCAACTGCTAAGATCAGATTGGCAGGAGCCGCATTGCGAGTCGTTTAAGCAGAAAAGTGTTTGGTAGAAATTCAGCAATTCGAACCAGTAAAACTTGCTTGTTACTAACATTTCTGGGATTAGATTTTGCTATCTTGATTTTGGGTATTTTGGTTTTTATGTAAGTAAAATTATCTTAGCTTTAAACTAAGAGCTTATTGGTAACCTAAGAACATTATCAATGACAGGCAAAACTTATAATTATGAATTTTGAAATGTTTATGGCAGATTTCAATTAGATCTAATTATTATTTTTAGTTGGTTTTCTTATTGCATAGGAAGGTGGACGAGCGTATGGGCCACCTGATGGTACGTGGTCTCCAACGCCCATAGACATTGGCATTATAAAAGATGTTAACCTTGGGAACTAAGATGTTATTTCCCTTGTAGCTGTAATTACACTGGCTCACTCACGCTTCAAACTGGAACACAACAATAGTAAGCACTGTTGTTTTGCGGTAGAATATCTGATAAGTTGTACCAAGTAAAGGCTAGATAGAGTTATTTATTTAACAAACTCGCGAAACGCCTAACACATAACGAAATGACAGATGTTTTCGGAAATGTTCAAAGATAAAACGTGCAGTCACCGTGACATGTGAGCGATGAACGCGTAGGTGCCTTAAATGCACTCGACCATGAAGAGACTGATAAAATACTTAAACTCGTCCCTTTGTATCATGTTCTTTGCTTGATATATATATACGTATGACGTTTAATTAGGGAAGCGTGTTCGGCTACTTTAGATAATTTTCAATAATTGACGCTTGAATGAGAAATTAAAACCAAATATGGTCTCGTGCTTCAGTAATAGATACGATAGTTCGATTTGACTATTTTGATTGGCCAAATCTAGGTTACTATTTATATTGCACTATTAAAATATTACTAAATTCGATTTTTAAATATGTATTGAAAGCGATAATTAACCAAAATAATAATAATAATAATATCCAGGACCATCTGATCCCAAACTAAGCAGAACTTGTACTATGGAAACTAGACAACGGATATACTACATATTATACTACTTTTATTTTGTAAATACTTACTTATATAGGTAATTACACCCAGACTCAGGACAGAACAGACATATTCATGTAAACAAATGTCTTGGGTGGGAATCGAACCCACGACTTGTGGCACGCAAGGCAAGCATCTACCAACCACGCCTACCGGTTCGTCAATATATTATTTTTATTTTTACCTTATGGTTTTTACAAATCCAAATTAAAAACACAGAGTTTATTTAGCTTCTGAGAAGTAGGAGAGAGTGTAATAATAAATCCGTGACTCTCGACTCCTACACGAAGCTTAAAGGTTATCATAATCCTACATAAAAATATTGGATATGTTTTGAATGATAATAAAACCAAAATCTCTTCGACCGAACGAATGACCTTGGATGCTGGCCTTCTAAGAACCTACACAAAAAATAAAACAACAGAACGGTAAGTTGATTGATTCAGCTAAATAATAATTCTTTATGGTCCGGCGAAGAATTCAACAAATTCTTATTCGCGCCATAGAAATAAATTCTTATATTAGTGCTCATATACTTTTTTTGTGCTCAAGTGCATATGTTTTACCAGTTACTACCAGTTCTACCAGCTACTTAGCAGCTTGTGTTTAAAATTATCAAACATTGTATTTTTCGATACGTTTTAAGCATCGGTTGTTTGATTTTTAAGCATGCGTGCTACCTGCGAACAATTATTTCATTTAGGAATATCGTTTAAACCAGGGCGTACTTCTGTGCCCTGAGCATGCATGTAGCAAAGCTTGTTTTTTTATATGTGTGTAAGGTTTTAGATAAAGCTGTAGAATGTTATTTATGTAACATATTTAATATTTCAAGCCTATACTCTAAATCGGTATTTAGATCAAATCATTAGTCAAAACTAACATTAAGTGGGCAGGAGTGCTGGACACCTTCAAAATTGCCTAATTACAAATTCTCTATAATCCTATCATTACATTTTGATTGATGGCCGTGTATCGTGATTTATTGTTAGTATTTCAAATTAGTTATCGCTTGTCCTAATTTGGGTTCCAAAAGAATATTTTATATATATTTATATTTCACGGCATAAGAATTTATTGAATTTCGACAATGTGTTTGTATCGTCGTTTTTAAGAATACCTGTGTTATTTAGAGCTGATACGTCGATATTTACTTATCGATATTTCGTATAGTGTCATATACTAGATAACGGTTCCACATTGTATCATAAATAATTTTAGAATAGGTATATCTTTATTACATTATCGAGCGATTGTTGGGCTGAACACCTACACGGCCATTTTTACAAGCAAGTCAATTCGGTCTCGATTTCTCAAAAAATCGCATAAAAACGAGAAGAAATTTTATACAAAGGTGGCTTAGTCTATCGGCAAGTCACGACAATTCCATAGAGCCGTCGACCGATCCGTCGGGTGCAGTTCAGATGAGGGAGGGGAGCTACCGCGTCACTCGGCAACGACGCCGGTCAGCCCGGTCGCGGTCGGTCGGCGGTTCAGAACTTCAGTCTGTCGCTTGAACAGTACGCGTTCGCGCGTTTTCGATAATCATCGCTATCGCACTCGTATGTTGTGTTCGAGCGGAACTTAGTGCAAACCAGATAGTGAGGATCGGATTATTTGCAGTGTATGTGACGTTCAATGACATCGGATGTGGATTTTTAGTGCTTACATCAATATTTAACCGTACAGTTCTAAAAACACGAGCCGATGGTCCTTTTGAATAGTAACATGAAAATTAATGGTAAAGTCCTCTTAATATTTGCATGTCCAAATTCTGTGTTTGTTTTTCAATACTTTATTTTTATATCTGGATGATCTGATCATCTTGGCTTGCACGGCGCACGTATAAGTAATTTAAACTTGTAATAAAATACGCAAAATTGTGCGTGAAAATATATCTTTCGTATAATTTATTATAATTAAAAGCAATTTTATTCCATCCGGACCACCGAAATGGCCAAGACAATAGCAGATCTTACGATTCTCATAACAGACTCTCTCAATTTAAATAAGAGTTAGTTTGAACAATTGATCATGGTGCATTTATAAGTCGATATAGATATATGAATAGAGGCTGTGTGTGTGACCCTGTTGCGCCTACGGGACCAGCCGCTGTGGGTGGACGGCATAGTTTCCGAACCGCCTAGAGAACGACAGTGGGTGTTTGAATGGAGCCAGTTAATAATAATGGTGAGATTTAATCACCGCCATAAAGGTTACACAACAAAAGCTACGAGCATGTCTGTAGCTCGATATGTAGAAGAGAATCCTTTTGAAATAACATTTACGAATAGAAACTAACAAAAAGCTTTTAGGTAGAAAATATTGGCTTATAGAAAAAGTAGGCACTAATCATTAATCTCTATATGAGCTTGATATAAAAAGTTTCAACTATATAAGTGGATTTTAAAAACTCGTTAGAGCATAAATGTTTATAATTTAGATATAGTTGGCAAAGAACCATAGCGAAACCATACGATGGGCCTCGTCCTGTTTGTTACCGAATCTATTTCGCACATGTCGCCCAGCAGACCTCAGATGTTGATTGACAAAAAACAGACCACGTCTTACTCGCACATGTTGTGGTTCAAATTCAGACCAAACTTTTAGAGAGAGTTGACTAGATTCATTGATTTATATAAATCTTTCGAAATAATTATTTTTGTTATCCTTAGCAAACATATCACAAAAAACTTAAATTGAAAAGGGAGAGGAAATTTAATTAAATAATGTATTATCCAAAGGTAACCCTGTTATTACTAACGCATCTGGTGTAAATGATAAATGTGTTCGTCGGGCAAATAATAAAAAAAACGTTTTAAAGAGAAACCTGCACGGATTGAGGCAGCACGTGGGCCGACAGATGCGCTCGCGCATCCGTACCCACCATCTTCGACTTAAACACTTCCTTTTATCTCAAAATCTCGATAACCTCGTATGCAGCTGAGATTTTAAGTTCATTATTATGCAGTTAAAACCTTTTTTGCATTCGATATAATCTTATTGTATCATCTTATTACATCTTGTATTGTAATTTTGCTATAGAAAATCTGAAATACAGTCCTGAATTAGTGTATTATATTCTCTAAGTTCAAATGAGGTCAAGTCCGGCTCGAAGGACCGAGTTTTTCCACTGATTACGATCGTGCAGTGGTCGCCATTTATGGCAACCTGCGCCCGCCACGGTTAAGTATTGACAACTGTGGGATACTCGACATCAATATGAAGCTCTCTCTCTGATAGCTATCAACTTTCAGAATTTTACATTTTTACTACTCTGAGATGGATGTATGAACAATCTGTTAAAGTTCAATCGTTTTGTTTTACAAATTATTTTTAAATACATGCAGGCAAAATTATTACGTTAAAGTTGTTAACATTGTATTTAACAACTTTGTCTAAGTTCTGAGTAAGAACGTGTAACACAATACGCGTACGCTTATTTCAAAACGGGATTGGCGGCAACTTGGTGTAAGCACGTTGTATTTGCAAGCTTTAACAAAACTTAAACAAACCGAAGTAGTAACAAACTGCATATTGTTAAATCGTGTTTGAATAATTGTCGAGCTATTTACTTATGAATATTAATGTGATTTCAATTTATTGGTAGATTTAAGTGAATACACAATAACATACTGGTCTTATGTATATTATAATAACTTAATAAGTATTTTTTGCATAAATTAAACATAATGAGCGCATGCATTCGAAATTCGAATGGATGTTTAAAAATGGTTATTTATAATTTCAAAAGTAGAATTACAAAACGGCTCCCCATTATTATGGTGTAGGCTGGATTGAGTTAAAAAATAACCCAATCACAAACAATGGCACGTTCCTACCACCTGCCACACAGCTGCTCGGATTTATAACTGACAGTTATAAAATATACCCCTGAAAGCGAGTCGGTAAATGACCAGCTGATGCTTAATGCAGAAGTTTACAATAAGGAGATGGGAGGAAACAAAACGCGAACGTTCTTGAAATATAGTGTTAAATGTTCTTATTAGAGAATTATATGTAAAAATTAAATATTTACATTATAGTGATGTCATACTCGGCACGATGTTATAATTATTTATTATCACATTTACGTTAAAAAATAAAATACAATTTTGAACGCTAATTTTTTTTACGTGTGTGAACAAATACGTCTGAATCGTGATTCAATCTTCATTATTCTTTTATTTTGATCGATTTTTAAAACGTAACGTTACCATTATTATTATTTACATATAAAACAATATTGGAAATAATTGTCACGTAAAATATTACATATGCATACATAAGGTATGACTAAAATTTATCGATGTATCGATATCGATGCAATGATTAAATTCTCTAATTCGGTGAATGCGATTATTTTTAACATTGACCGCAATAATCATATCGGTTTGATTGTTTATCGTTCTTGACGCAAATTCCTGAACTTTTTTTTTGCAGTATGATGTCATTGCGTCATTATCATCAACTGTTGCTGTGATTATGTATATTTTGATTATTATTTCGTTTTCTTTGTTATTTCATGCGATTGTAATATGGTCACCGCACAAAATAATGTATAAATAATCATGCATTATCTATAATAAGCTATACTTTAATAATACATTAGAAAGTGTCTGTCTGCCCGTTTGTTACGATGCGTTATCAAGCTAGCTTGAAACGCAAGGAAAGGCATAGGCCATTTTTTATATCCAACACCCTAGGGCACCCTAATACATGGGTGCAACAGCTAGCGAAAACTGGTTTTCAATATATTTTTTAATAAAATCTCTTTCTTTACGATATAAATAATATATCAATGTCGAATTTGAATGTGCGCACTTTAATTTTTATTTTGACTACATGATATGTAATTTAATAAATGTAAAATTGAAACTAACCCTAATAAAGGTACTTTAAAAGTAAATACTTATTCAAATAGCAATCGTAAATAACGAACTAATTTCACCGTAAAACATAGTAGCAAAAACATGAATACGTACGTTCACATCCAAACATAATTAATCCTCTGTTTAGACGTAATGTCCCTCCGTCTGGAAGGAAATAGGGCTGAAAATAAATCGCTCTTACTCCGGGGCTATACTAAAATAGTCGATCGCTACGCCTTCCATTTCTCTAGGACCATTACCATATCCTGCGCTACAATATGTTAGTTGGATTGAATGTATCCGTTATACTTAAACGGAACTTACTTAATGCACGCAAGGCATTAATAATATATAGTTTCTTATTGAAAGTCTCAAGCAGTAATTCCTGTTGAGAGTAATATATATATATTTTTTATTGTATAGGAAGGCGGACGATTTTTTTTTTTTTTTTTTAATATAGCATAGGAAGGTGGACGAGCATATGGGCCACCTGATGGTAAGTGGTCACCAACGCGCATAGACAATGGCATTGTAAGAAATGTTAACCATCGCTTATATCGCCAATGCGCCACCAACCTTGGGAAATAAGATGTTATGTCCCTTGTGCCTGTAATTACACTGGCTCACTCACCCTTCAAACCGGAACACAGCAATACAAAATACTGCTATTTTGCGGTAGAATATCGGATGAGTGGGTGATACCTACCCAGACGAGCTTGCACAAAGCTCTACCACCAAGTAATATGTAAATTTAAATCACTAAGATTGTTATTAAAGAGAAAAGTTACTTAATTTTCGTAAGCGCTTTAAATGTTTTGAAATTAGAATTTCGCGATTCGATTTTTATCTGGCTAATCGCAGCTGAGTCGAGGTTTTTATCTTAATGTATAATGACGACACTTCTATGGTATAGTTGTGATGTAATAACAGTTAATTACGCTACGGAAGGTAATTTAGTTCACGCCAAAGCGATACAATATTCCTATTATGTCGCATGACTCGTATTATCGTGGTTTGACGAGGGGTGACATTACATCGTTAATCACTCCATTCTTCCTAAATAAATTTTTGATTTTCAATTTGAATGGCCGCAGTGATTACTATATCCAATACTTGATAAATGGTAAAGGGTTAATTAATGCTTTGCGCGCGATACGTCATTTGACGTGACGTGTCGTATTCGATAATGGACGCAGTCGGGGGCGTACCTGTGATATATGCCTTTAATATCCGATGCTCCGGATGTGTAAGATTTTTTTGAAATTTCCGAACTCTCACATCAAGCTTTTGGTTTTTTTTGTGAAGCCATTTGTCTGGGGTTAATTTTTGATGAGTATATCGAGAAGTAATGGCAGATGTTGCGTTTTTTAATTTCCTTTCTAACATCCCTTTAATTTTGTTGATTTTTTTTATCAATTTTTTTAAATTTACAGTCAAGTAAACCTTAAAACATCCTTTCCGTTGATGTAGAGCAAACCTTTAGATTTAGCTTGAAAATAATTATTTTATTTTTATAAATTGAATTGGTAGTTTTTAATTTCATATGACAGTAACACAAAATACTCCTTCTATAAAAAAAAACCTGTCTGTACTGGCCAGTATTACCTAAGATCTCCTTTAAAAATAAATCTCCAATATATATAAGCTTCAGACAGTCATTTTGATAAGCATACTTTTATCGTGTCTAAAGTAAACATTCATGTATCTCTCGGATTTGCGTGACATATTTACGACATACACTTATTATTACTCGTTAGTTTGCTCTGTTACTTATCCAGGTCACTTTCTATCTTCGTTTTCGCCAATCTCAAGTGACTGCCACATAACTAACTTATGCCTACAAGATTAGGACCTAGGGCTTGTAGGATTCGTATTAGGTATATAGGTTCGATCGGTAAAATTTTAGTCGGTAAATGTATTATGGAATTATTTATGTACTATTGGGATTTAAATATTGCACAAGTGAAAATTATAAATTATACTTGGTGGTGGAGCTTTGTGCAAGCTCGTCTGGGTAGGTACCATCCATTCATCATAAATTCTACCGCAAAGATTGACATAGTTAACACCTCTTACAATATCTACCATTCTCATACCATCAGTTGGCCAATATGGCCTATCTATGCTATAAAAAAATTTATACATTAAGTAGTATATAACCAAAAAAAACGACGAAATGAGAGTTACTCTCATTGATCAATTCAGATGTGTAAGCTATAATAATTATAATCTTATGCGTTCATCACATTTACATGCCAGGTAAAAGTGAATTTAAAAATGAAAGCAAAACTTTTAAAATCGTAATAAATATTTATACATTAAAAAAAACTACACGTGTTACGAATAACGAGCTTAATAAAACGGCCGCAGATAAGATAAAACTAATAAATACTAAGGTTAGTTAAATGCTGTGTTTTCTTCTTTCACATGTAAAATCAATAATGAGAGAAAGAGAGAAATGTTTAACTAAAGAGTCGCCAAGAAAAATTTATAAGTAATAGTTTAATAGGATAATGTTAATGCCAACGGATGTTCTATATTGTTGTTTTCTTTTTAATTTTTAAGTATTAGCTGTTCGCAAATGTACCAATTCTGGGCTAAGGTCTTATTTAACCACGCCGCTCTTATCCGAGTTTGGAGACAGTATAGTAATTATTCTACATTGTATTTGTTCTAATTTTATCATACTTACATAGAAACGTAGTTTATTTACAGTTTTAAAAAGAACAACTTATCACATTTATTTTGTAAAGTAACATTTTGTCGAAACATTTCCAAAAAACAATATTTCTATTAGCAATTACAAATTAAAAATTTAAAAACGCGTCATTGTTTATCTCGCAAACACTTCAAAATCATCGATCACGCAAAACAATGTACAAACACAAATGTTATTCATTCAATTAGCATAATTTAATTTATGAAAGTACTTAATGTAATCGCGGAACACACGCATTTGCATAAATTAAACGCAATTAAAAAAAAAAAAACAATTTGTATTCATTCATTTCTGAGAATGTTTGTTCGTAATCGCTAAAATCTTCACGGTTCATTTATTTTCGTGTTACATATTAAGTTGACGTGAATGCAGTCGTTTATATCTTACCAAAAATGTGAATATGGATATCAAACAAGTACAACATGTAACTGAATACGAGGTTGTCTAAAATTTTGCTCTCCATCTCGTTGCCCTCAAGCGTTAAGGGGTATTTCGGTGAAACATGTCACGTAATTGACACGTCGCTACTCGCTACAATCTTTTACTCATAATATTTCGTTCGTTTACATTTTTGAATATAAGACTTGCTTCACATTTTGTCACTTTTGTCTCTGACTGGCTGTCGTGTCGTCCTGCTCACTATATATCGTCTCGTTCCTACACATGTATCAATAGGCTCGTCACAAAATTGTTCGTGATGCTAATAATATCCAATAAATGATGGCAGAACCTCCAGTAAATGTGTCGTGGTCGATAGTTTTATCGGATCCCATTAAAGCGCTTTTGAAATACATATATTAATACGGCTCCGACACATTTGTCGCTGCATGTGTCGACCCAATCTAATGTGAACCAGCTCTTTAAATTAGTCGTATTTTATATATTACTAAATAACTACAAGCGAGTGTTTAGATGCAATCAAGATAAATAATTTAAAAAATATCGAAAGTGTTTAAATATATTGTAATTAAATTAATTATTCAATCAGATTAATATTAAGATTATATTTTTATCTTGACATAACATGTTCTCACTTATGTATATTATGTTTTACATCACATAGTTATAGAAGTAATTCGCAAAAGTTTGACCCACTTCATTCCGTGCGGCATTAGTCAAGGTTCCGATTTTCGTTAGCGGCCGTATCTGGTCCAACTGACAGTCGGTGTAATCTCGACGCCATATAAGTCTACAATTAGCTGTCATACCCATTTTCTTTGTGCACGTTCTGACTGTTTAATTGTACGTCTGGCTTTGTTTTTGTTTCATTCGATAACTGACGCTATAACATGTGTTCCGTTCTTTGTATTATGTTGCTTTTGACTGATTGGGGACCTGGGAATGTACTGAGAGAATGGATGAATGATGACGAATATTTAGAAGTTTTTTCACGCATTGTCTTGTTATTTGATTGAAATAAATTTTCATAATTACTAGATGTTGAAGACACATGTGATTTTCTATTTTATGTGCCAAGAGTTTGTCTTTTATTCGAGTATTGTCGAGATAGTAATATTTATATCACAATTAAGCAAACGTGAGCCTCATTCTAAAGAACTACAGATACAAAATCTTTAACCATTTGTCAGCGTAGTAGCTATAAATCAAGCGAGTACTGCTTCATTTAAATGAGAAAAACATTTAAACAAAGTCACCGGTAGGCGCGGGTCGTAATATATCTCTCGGAGAGATAAAATATAAAATGCATTTCGCGGTCAAAAAGCACTTACGAGAGCTGAAGAGTTACAAGTGCGTGCATCGTAAACTATATTTGCTTGAAGTGTTTAAATCTACCTCGGTACGTTATAAATTATTGTAATTATCCAATTATATTATATTATCTCTCTAAACTGAACCGTTTCCAGTCTTCCAAGTTCCTACTCATTTACATAGAGTCCATAAGTTAATGGCTGATTAAAATATCATATATAAATAAGTATAATATATATAATATAATTAATAACGAAGTTATTCAATCGAACCTCATCAAATCATAAACAACTATATCAGCGTCGGTGCATGAACACGATGTTGAACCAATCGATTCACATTCAAAACAGTTCGAACGGCTAATTTATGCTGGAGATAGTATCATCTAGTGAATTATTTGCATCACAATTAAACGGTTCCTCTGGACCTTGTAATATAATACCGTGACAAGATTTATCATTCGAATCTAGTTGACAAAGATTAAAAAAAATAACTCTTTAAAGTTCAATGTTGTTAACGTCATTATTTAGTGTGGTAGGGTTCTAGGTCCATCCATTGACTCTACACTGTATCGCTGATCATCACGCATGCTTTGTTTTGTTGCGTGTTAGTGTTAACGATGTGGGTGCCGACGTAATTATAGGCATCGTGGACATAATACGGTCTTTCTGCTGGCTCGTCAACACGCCTAGTGGTCCTATTTTGCAAATATTCATAATCAAAAGTAACAGTTTTATCAGTGGTCTCACTACCTCGACATATATAATACTACCAAAAGCGGTTGACGTTATCTTGCATATTTATAGCAATCGTGACGGTGATTGTTTGAACGGTATAGAAGTTAATGTGCTGCAGTTCCATGTATCTCCATGGAAGGGTGTTGAAGTCTCAGATTCATATACCAACATCGATTTTCATATAAAAATATATACTTTCTTCTAAAAACTGTTTGATATAAAACAGCTGATACAGGTTTTTTAATACTATCTGGGAGGTCTCTATACATAGAAATAATTTTATTTTTCTCTTCTGAAGAGATTTAGTGGCCATGAATTAATTTTGGACATACTTAATCAATTACTTTTAATATAAATCGACATTAAGCCATTTTAAAGTCTTGAATATTAAACGATTGGAAAGAATCAGGAGCTGATTCTCGCCACACCTAATAATAATATTGATAAACTTCCCATGTGATTTGTTTGATTAGTGAAAGTTGTATTATCTAAATTAGTTTGTAGCCAATTGCCGGAGTAAATTTCATACGAGTTGAAATGTAATAACAATAATTACATATGTTCAATTACAATTTCCGCTGTTGTCAATTTAAATATAGAGCAAAAACCGCTTATTTATAAATTTAGGAAGGATATAAATCCTAACATAAATGTGAACTCCGTTCAGAGGTTAATCAAAAATATATAAGTTATAATAATGTAACAAAATAACGATAGGTTTTAACAGATATACCTAAACACAGTACAAAATTAAAAATTGTATCACGTAATGTTCTTAGACTAGTGCGGAATTTAATTTTACCTTAACTCGTTTAAAGAGGCCAGCATTATTACCGTAATGAGTTAAAGTGGACTTGAGAGCCGTATAATTTATTCAAAATAAGAAACTCCATAATTGCTATATATAACAAACAAAATACATAAATAAAAATCGATCAACGGTTCCGCCAAACATATGATTAATAATATACAAGCTATAATAAATTTTAACTATTGGAAATTTGATAGGGAGCACAATAAAGCGGAGGCAGCAGTAGTTGACGGCCAATCCATCAAACATCTCAGTACTATGGGTACAGTTAACCTGCCTCCAATCCAATCAGACTTTTTGCTCGATGTCAACGCCCGCTCAATAACTAGACGAGTGAATAGAATCACTTCGTAGACATACACAATCGAAGCTAATAAAAAACATATTAATCCTCGCTGTTGCACAATCGAACCCTCGAGCGAATTTTTTTTTTGCACGAATCGTTTTTGCATGATACGCAATTATGGCTAACGATTCTAATACATGTTCTAAATGTTTAAACTGTGTCTATATTGATCATTGCCGGACGCGTTTCGACGTTGAAATAATATAACTTTCTAATTCGATTCGTCGTGGGATTTTCTTCGTACATGGCACACTCATTACATTATCAACATCTGATTATCGAGACAATAATTATGGTCATGCTATGACGCGTCGGACGTTTAAATAATCGCAAATCATCTCCGATCGGGCCGCTGTGTTCTCGGAAATGCAAATCGATATGCTTAAATACTATACTGAAGGGTCTTTAAAGAATCGATGGTGTAATATTCTTGTTACCACCTCGTTTCGACGTCGCTCGCTAACGAGGCGTGCACGATGGCAACATGGACAGTGGGAGATTTACGGTTTTTGTTGGCGAAAAAAATACGGTTCGTGAGCACTAAAACTTTGTGGAATTTAAAAAGATCTTGTCTGACACGTATTGTTCGACTCCCTTTAATATCAAAAAATCCTTAAGAACAAGAGAATATTTAATTTTCTGTCAAAGGCGTCATGCTTTTGTCGCGAATGAATCCCGTTGAAATTAAAAAAAAATGAATAAAAAAGAACGAATTGGTATTTCATTAAAACAGATGTCCGATGGAGATAAATAAAGGCCCCATTCAAATTGCGCACTCGAAATGCAAACGAGTTGAGTGAAATTGGCAAAATTCTGGCAAACGACGCCGCACTGACGATACAGTATAATTTTTCCTTTTCTCCAAATGGAATTGAAAATATTGTGGCATCTAGACATGTATCGATATCTCAAAAGCGCTTAAAAAAGATCCTTACTAATTGGAAATCGTTTTAAGCTTGCATATTTGTCGAAGTAAATTTAAAACGTAGAAAGAAACGTATGATCACTATTTTAAATCCTACTAGTGTTAGATCTGAAATAAATAAGAAAGTATTTGTATTATTAGGTAATCATGAATAAAGAATTATATCACCATTATAAACTAGAATTTGTATAACGTATATACATAAGATAAACAAATATATATTTATTGTATAATTCTCACATTTTTCTACTAGGTCTACTTAAAATGAGCTCTTTTGTTTAAACGAATCGCTTAATGACATCTTGAATGATTAACGGTTTAGCTGATGTGGCTTTTGTTGAGTACGAGACAAGCGCACTCCGTCTGAACCCTGAGGATATTTAGGATTATCAGGCCTCACTTTCACCTCTGATGAATAACTCGAGCCCCCATCCTTGTGACTCGCTATCGACCTATACAAACCTTTTCTCTTTCATCGCTCTCTCCTCGTTGTTTACATGAAATTTCATTTTAAAACCCTCTCGTTAAAGTGTCAGCGTAATGGCGATCACGATGCTCGAGAATTTACTGCCCGTGTCGTCTCTCGGCGAATTCGATACTTCATTCCGGTCGGCATTTCTGTCGACAGATGAATTTGTGAATTATCAATTTAACAATTACGTATCGATATATGTTATTACGGCTCCTTTGTTATAACATCGCCCGAGGTCGGATTGGATTTATTAATGAATTGAGTAGGCACTTTCTCTGGGGTCAGGCATTGTTAGGCGGTATGGTCACGCTAATGGAGTGCCCGTAATTCAGCGTCATCACTGTGCGGATTTCTCTACTGATGGATAGCCTGCGCCAGTCCCCCTGTCTCGTTAGCGTTTGTAATCGATTCTTGGTTTTTGTCGTTATTTGATTACAGCTTGCGTTTAACATTATTGGCGCTTGATATTCGCGTTGCAATCTGTTAATCGAAAACAGCGAGCGCGGATCGAGATTAATGACCAGTATGGTTAGAAGAGATAGTTTTTATTGCGGCTGTCTATTGAATTAGTTAAGATTATGGATTTATGTCCTTATTTAATATTGTCTTACATTTATACTGGTAATAAAAACATTTACTGCTAAAACTAACGTATATATTTACGTAAAACAAATAAATTATAAATATAATATAAACAAGACGAGGTGACATAATCTTTCTTGTTCATAATTGTGTATTGTTAAAGATAAATGTCGGTAAATAAATGTCTTTGTTCCTTAGTCGTACTAACGGACACATTGATTCCAGTACGACGTTTGACCCTAGGTCTTGAGATATATACGGCGGGCTGTTGTGTTAACAGACGAGAAATACTGTTATTATTCATGTGTATGTCATTTGTTTGATTAATGGTTATTCAATTATATTTTAAGGAATTTTCTGACTAATAATAATATAAATGTCGGAGTGTTGTTGCATTGTTTTTCATGAATGCAACCAAGGAGTGTTGTAACGATTTATGCGTAGAGGTAGTTTTATATGCCGGAGAGTGGTATAAACTTTTTGTCTCGGAAAAATTCAACACAGCGTGAGGCGTAGTTTAGTATATGAGAACCATTATTTAAGTCTTGATAAACAACGTAACCATTTTCTTGAATGTTAAAAAAGTTTTTACAACTTTTCAAACAAAAAAACGTTTTGATGTTATTCAAAATTTTGTTTGCTTTTTTATATTATAATGTATTTCATTTATATTGAATTCAATGTTAATTATTTATTTCATCTCGCTTTTGTGTTTTAATTTTTTAAGCGGTCAGTTCAATTAATAATATGCTCTATGATCTACTTCATTAATAAAGAAATTAAATTGAAAAATAATGATATTTTTGATATCACATTAAATTTTATCTTATGATAAAGCACACTTAACATAACACAAGTCGCAGTTCAAACCAAATGTTCATGGAAATCGCATTGTCAATGGTTAAAGTTTACTCGTATGGAGTAGCGCGATGGAGGCGATAAACCTACCATATACGGACCACACACGCTCGCCTGCATCACGATGTTAAGGTTGAAGCATATTATTAAAACGCACAGTAGCACCACTGGTGGGACAAAGTAGATAAAATAAATATAACCAAAATAGATCTTTTTGTTCGCATTGCATCGAAATCATTGGATTAATTTTAATGACAACTTACAATGGAATTTGTCTGGCAACGATGTATACATTTTGTAATAGAAAAAGTATCAGCCAATGGATTTAAGCTTATACAATTAAGATGTTATACAGCGAAATGCTGGATAGACATGAAGCAAAATTTAATTCAACACATGCAGGTTTCCTCGCGATTCCAAGGCAACTTTAGCAGCTAACCGAAAATGAATTATAAATACAAATTAGGCACAGGATATAGTAGATTTAAACCCGTGTTTTTTTCTACTAAACCAAACATTAGCTCACTTTGTTTAAATAATTAATTATTAGTTATTATAGGTAGCATAATCTTTGTTATTTTTATAATCTGATTTCATCGCGTAATTCCTATGATCATTTGCATGATTTGTTTATATATAATGATTCGTAAAATTCAGTATGAATGTGGCATGTTTCATAACATTTCACGTGTACCGCGTTCCCCGACGTTTCTCAACTAACGATTTGTTTCTAGCTTCGTTCTTTGATCTCTCGCTTCGTGTGGCAATACTTACCGTTCCCTTGCCGTGACCGTCTTGCAGAATATATCTTATATTTTTGCTGATTATTAAGATCGGCTTCCGTTCTCGTTATTTTTGATTCATTGAATTATATGAAAGTCTCTATACTCTCTACGTTTGTGGTAATATTTATAAAATATTAATCTTTGTCAGTTGAATGTGAAGAGTGAGAAAAAAATTATATGTTATACCAATTGCAAGAAATTGTATTAAAAAAATTTCATAAAGAAATGTTTTGTGATCATATTTCGCATAGTGAAAACGTTATCATGTTTTGTTATTTGTCATTTAAAACTCCTTTCTTTACTAATTAAAAAAATACTAATTTTATAAGATTTATTTTTGTTAATGCAATAACATAATTAGTAAAAACACGGAAATGAGAACCACCACTTTTCCTTAATACCGAAATGACTGTATTTATCCATTTAAAAAAAGGCTTAAGTCGTCATTTCAATCAATGTTAAAAGCGTTACCAAATTAGCTCAACGAGTTCTGAACATAACGCTTCCTGTTTCTTACTTAAGCGACTCCAAACACGTCCTTCAAGACATTTGTTTAGTCTTGAAACGAGTGCTCTTACATAACTAATATTAGCTTCTCTCAAACTGTGTTTGAAGTTCCGTTATTTATCCTTTAATTTTGAATTTGGAATATTCGAATGTATACCTTTTTTAAAAGTGACTGTAATTATTTTGGTTCGAATCTTAATAGAGGATTTCGAATAATAAATTTATTTTAATTTTATAGTATGAGTTAATTAAGGTTAGATTTAAATTGACTGATGCGAACCAGCTGCTATCGGTTATAATTGATAATAAAGTTTAACTATTAACAACATTATAATATTGTTTTACTGTAGGACATGTATTTCTTAAATACATCATTAACTTTTGAAAATCGAATACATTTTTATTATTATTTACAGATTTAATCAATTGCCAGAAAAATTAAGTATAGACAAACAATGAAATTGTATTGGAAATCAATGAATAATGCAAATGGAAGCCTTTTTATCCTCTATATAATAATTCAAAAAAAAAAAATTAATGTAAAAGAATTTTAATATATATAAATTTAAACACATTACTAAGCGGTTAAACATTGTAGACGAATTCGAAATAATAAATTAATAAGGGAAATACGTTGACTAAAAAAGCCATGCTGGCGTCACGTTGCGTAGTTTTGTCATTTTACGATGTCATAAGTTGACACAGTTCGGTTCGTATTGCACGAGGGGTATTCCTGGCTCGTAAACCATCTGTATAATACGATCGAGACACGCCAGTTACATACCACCACGCCATGTTGAATTGAAACTAGAGTTAATTGACCTCATCATAATTTTCTTTGTTTACCCTTTTTTGTGATTAAAAATTTATATTTTTTGCAATTTAGTGTCGCTATTAATATGTTTGCGATAAATTAAAATATGCCAATGCTGGGTATATTATTATGGCCTTTATTGGATAAGGCTTAAAGCCGAATCATCACACTGTTTCTTTACGAATCTGGTGATGCACAGGAATCCACCCGACATTATGACGCTTCTAATGAAATATTATATCTATTAGTGGTATCAAAAAATGTATAGATATTTAAAAGAATGTTTTGTAATACATTTCAATTTAACACTTTCAACACTAACTAGCTATTTGCAATAGCGCTACGAATTAAATTATTTAAATTTTGAATTTCGAATGAACCGTGCCATTACAAATTTTTCGCGTGTTGTTTCGCGCGCTTTTATTTTTTATTATGTTTATTAAAATCTTGTAATTACAAAGATATGTTTCCTAGTCATTCAGACAACGAAAACAATACAATAATAGCCTTTAACCACTCGACATACCACTCGTCTTGGTTCAATCGTTTACCCTTTTCACTGAATTGTTGGTGACATATCGTTTTGTGTAAACTCGACATTATCTTTATCTGATAAACGGAGGGTTGACAGAAGTAGGTAAAACAATTGAACGAATTATATTGATACCTTTGTTCTTTTCATTTCGTCGAAATGATGACGCACCATCGCTTTATTATAACACTTGAAAGAAAATTACCTATATTTAACTGTATATTTATTATTACATATTCGATAAGTTAATTTGTTATGAACTAAGATAGACCCATGATTAGAACGAGTAAATCAAAATATCAAAATAAAAAATCCTTATTGAATATAGACCACCTACTACAACGAATGCTCGCTTGTTTTTTGATAGTAATAAAGGATATTTCTTGTTACCTTTGAAGATTAAAATTCTTATCTAAAAATTGTATCCGTTTTGAAATGAATAATTAGTAAAAATACACACATAATAATTTCTTTACGAAAATAATAGAAAATTTAAAAGTACGTAAAATAATAATTACTCGACCACATAATGGAATATGAATTGGTACTTCTCTGAACAAGGATGTACGTCACGATCTAGAACGGGTCAAATCCGTTTTTAACGACCCCGACAGGAAGCCCTAATTCTATAATTGTTTGGAAAACATCGTTTAGACGGCAAGAGGTTTATGGGTGCGGTTTGTTATCGTTTCTAATTTAGCATACTATTCTTGACATTAAGATCCGAAGACTGAGATAGACATGCATTCAACGAACGCAATTACAGGATATTGTTTTCAATAGTACTAATAATAGATATAAAAGCAATTAGTTCTTATAATTGACAGAAATCACGATTTATTAAATTAATCCAATGTTTAAAATAATATTCGAATGAATTTATGTGATATAGGCGATATAGATAAAATTATAATGTTGAACAAATACAATTTGTGTATTACTATTGATATTGTACAAAATATACAGCCAGAATTATTTTCGAATATATATACGCGGAATCCACAATGGTTCTCTCATAAACCGTAACAACGTTGAAGACTCAAACCTCATCGCCGTTTAGGTTATGGGAATCAAAATTTTATTATGTTGTTCCCACAGAAGTTGGACAAGTCACGATATTATAATGTCGAACGAGCGACCCACACGCAAATTTAACACTAAGTAAACGCAATGGTTGCGACCCCCCAAAGTTAATGTTCAATGTCAGCTACCTGTTCAAGGCGGTCTAATTTCGTAACGAATAAATTATATATGGGTATATTCAAATCAACCACTTAAACGATTATAGCTGTCGTACCAATTTAAATACGAACATTACTTGATGTTTTACTATAAAGACAAAGCCATGAGTCGTCGATGCAAGCCAAGATTGTCAAACGTCTACTGGCCCGTGGATTTAAATGCTAAATATTAGCATTTCTTTATCAGGTTACCACTAAGGACAAAAGAAACTAAAATGACGATCGACAGAGCCGGTCGCCCGCCAGCGCCTCGTCGGACCTCAACATATAGGAGCTACGATGAAGTTGGTATTATAGATAGAGGAAGACCTCTTAGATATAGGCATGGCGGTGTCGAAGATTTATCAGGAATAGAACAAAGCCGAACTCCCAGGTCCTACAATCCACACGATTTAGACGATATAACAGTTATTAGCTCAGAGGAAATACCGAAACCGAAAAGGAAAACCATTGAAGGTTTCGCGAATGGATTTAGGAGGACATTCTCTGTAAGAAGCAGAAGGGAGCCAGAAGGTATTCCTTTAGATACGTTTAGTGTCACCTGCGAAGAGAATTTCGCAACTGTTAGAGGCGCACCATTCGGTCGACGTAGGTCCCTATCGAGGGATAGAGGTTCGTCGTTGCTCGGTAGAAGTTCTTCAGAAGGTGACGTAAGGATACCTCTACCACGTGCGCCGCCCGCCAATCCTACTCCTAGGCTGCATCGCTGTCTTCGAGCCCTCGGAGGGAGTTGGAAGAATCTTCTATTACGTGAGTCCTCGAGACATGTAGCTTCAGCTTTTCTCATTAACTAAAAATTGAGCTAAAATACTTTGGAGTGTAGGGCTTTAATTAACCCCCCACAATTAACCGTGTCTAAAAAAGTAACGTATGTGTAAACATCACTCTTAACCTTTAAATCCGGTTACGGTCTCGTTATTCTTTTATTTAAAAGGCAGTTAACCGTTGACCGCGGCGCGGTTGATATAATTAATAGTGAGACGGGTCCAAATGATACCGCGTAGCTTAGATAGTTTAATTCTGTGATTAAACGCAAAGCCAAAACGAATTAAACGGTTTTATTTTATGTTAATATAATGTTTTAACTGTAATGGTAACTGTGATTTGGTGAATTAAGCCTCGGACCATATAATTACTAAATTATATTAATAATTTCATAAATGTTGCGATAATATAGCAATTATATTAAACTAGCGCTCCAATAAAGTCAGATATCATTTTGACTTGTGTCATTTTTGCTGTCGAATAGAACATTTTTTTTATATTTAATATATATTTGTTATACTTAAACGTAAATGTACTTCTTTGATAACATTGTTAGATGGTTCTTAGTAGAGATGCGCCGAATAGTCGTTTCACCGAATAACCGAATACCAAATACTATTCGGTTTAATTTTTACCGAACCGGATATTCGGCCGAATTATTCGGTTTAGCATTTCACTGTTTTGCCTCGTAAAATGGTAAGAAGAAGGCTTTTTCTATAAGCCATTCAAACAAACGACATTGATGCTGAAAACTCAAGCGAATGTGAAACTATAACTAACAGAGAAAAACCTCTACAAAATGTTACAAAAGCCCAATCGCTGTGGAATTGGACAGCTATGCAGCTGAGAGTCTTCTACCAAGAACCTAGAGCCCTTTTGATTGGTGGACAAAGCATAAGTCTAAATATGCATGTTTAACTAATTTAGCCAGTCTTTTTTAAGTGCTCCTGGCAGTACTTACTTGGTGGTAGAGCTTTGTGCAAGCTCCTCTAGGTAGGTACCACCTAGGTTGTGTTCCAGTTTGAAGGGTGAGTGAGCTAGTGTAATTACAGACACAAGGGTCAAACCAAGGGACAGTTCCCAGGGTTGGTGACGCATTGACGATGTAAGCGATGGTTAACATTTCTTACAATGCCATATATCTATGGGAGTTGGTGACCACTTACCATCAGGTGGCCCATATGCTCGTCCGCCTATACAATAAAAAAACTAGGTTAAAAATAAATATGTTGACTGGATAAATTTTGATTTGAAGTCTAATTGCTTCTTCATAGAATTTTGATTTATAATATAACATGAAACTTACATAAGACGTTTTGTCTTTCATTTCTATACTGTGTCGTGTGGCCAAGGAAATAGAAATACTCGAACCAAATAATCGAATATATTCGGCACCAAAACCGAATAAATCGGCCGAATACAAATAGTGAAAAAGATGCCGAATACGCCGAATACCGAATACCTAACGAATATTCGGCGCATCTCTAGTTCTTAGTTTATGATCAAAGGCTAATTTAGAGATTTTGTAGGTTTCTGTTTGTTATGTGTAGTGCGTTCGAATTTAAATTTTATTTAAAGTTTTACTCATCTTGTGTGAATTATTTGCTTGTATTTTGTTATATACATATTTATTTTATTACTATCAATACATCAGTGAAAACCGCAATCAATTCCGTGCAGTAGCTTTTGCGTGATGCGGGTACAAAGGTATTTACACAATAAATTCTAAAAATTGTTGTTTTGGCTTCTGATGCTTTAATAAAGAAAAATATAAGTATTTTTCCAATATCTTGAATGTACAGACATCGGCCTGTTACAATTTGATTATATACATATAGATTTTGTCTTGTATTCTCCACAGACGTGTCCGTGCCTTTCCCGTATCTCCCTTTTGGTTTATAATTTGGTATTTTATATGCCTGCATATTTTTATTTCGAGGCACCATCATTATCAACATTTAGATTGCAATTTCTTTTTGTGTTATATTTAAGTACTTAAGTGGTGATTATATCAAAGTATCTGATTATTACAGTATTGACAATATCCGTGGCTTGATAAAGGTATAGTGTGCGTATATACATACCGTGTGTCTAATGAAACCAATATTATTGTAACGGTATAATCTTGATATCATTTAATCGATTTCAACCTACATTTTGAGTCTAGCCTACACTCAAAATGTAGGTTACATAATAATTCATATTAATAACTAAACCGAACTTATGGACTGTAATGGTCCGTAAATGGACCGTAATGGTCCATAAGTTCGGTTGGATATCTGATAATAATAAGTCGTTGTTACTGTAGATTTATTTTTTGCACAGAAACGAACATACAAAAGTTAGACTTCATTGAATAAAGTAAGTAGTAAGTAGTGTTATTATCGCCAGTACGTAGCGAAAACATCGTCCATTTGTTGTCTCATTACACTTGTTTTACAACCGAAACAGCAAATCAAAGAGTTGCAGTAAAATAACTGATGAGTGGGTTGTAAGTGTTGAAACTATTCACAAAGCACAGCGAAAAGCTTGCGCAAAGCAAGCAATCAAAACTGGTGATACGAGTTTTGATTGACTATGTATACCTACATTATTAAAACTCATCCTAGTGTATCGCATTCGTTTCGTATCGTATTTTTGTTTTATATTAAAACAAAAATATTTAATAAATAAGAGGCAACGAAACATCTCGTTCGAATTATTCCCCAAACAAATTCAGATCAATATTTATATCGTAATAACACCAATGACGCGACATGTTTTACGTGATGTTCATACATAACAGTGTCGTCTGAAATATATTCCCAATAAACCGTGTTGACAAAACAACGCGACGCCGTCCATTACGCAGTCCGAGCACAAAAATTCATTAGCCGTTTACATATTCGGCGGGTTGACGGGCGTCATGCGAGCCTATCTGCGTCGTGTTTAACCCTGTATTGCGAGTGGTCTCATTTAGGAAATTGCCTTTTTAATTTTCCGTCACACTGCGCTCACAGCCTCCAGAACAATGTCGGGGTTCAAATGAGAGTCGTCGACTGTTCTAGTTCCGTTGATAGTAGTTAAAGCGTGTATACAAAGGAAACAGCCGGGGACCCGTAAGGTAGTGATGTATCGGGATGAAAGGAACATTTTTGTAATATTGAACAAACACAAGAAGATAGAAGACCTACCTAACTTAGAATGGTTGATTCTTGTATAAAGTTTGTTGTTTTTGCTCTTATATATATATAGATAGAGATATATAAATACTAAAATGTGTATAAATATTATCCTTCATATAGTGCGTTTTTTTAACGTTGTGTGACGTCACACCTTCATTGCCAAGGATAACAATAGGATAATTCTATCCCGATATTATAAACCTGAGTAACTAAATCGACACGAAAAACATTTTTATTTAAATAAAAATTCCGAATTTCACTAAAAGACCACAGACAAAGAAAAAAATCTAATAATATTCATATAAAAAAATTCAAAGCAATTTTGCTTACGTTCAAGTTATATTAAATTAAGCCTAATTGAATATCCGACCCACAATGTCATTTCTAGTAAATCGCTTTGTGTAGTGGAAACGATACCTCTAATATAAGAGGGGACGAGATGTTGTCAGCATTTATTCAGCTCTCATCGCCGACAGCGTGATGACAGTTGATTCTCTTAGTGAAATTGCTTTCGCTAAGTGATCACATACATTAATTTATCATACTATTTGATTAAACATTTGCTTCGACAAGTTTAATTTATTTGTCAGATTTCTTACAAGCAATAGCTCTTTCTACTAACACGTTGGTCAGTACTTTGGTTGGTATTTTTTCTTCTTTACATAATAGCTTAATATCCCATAATATCCTGGGACGTTATTTAGACGCGGCAATCAGATCCCAAACTAAGCAGAGCTTGTACTATTGAAGCCAGTCAACTGATATACTACATATACTACTTTTTTTTGTAAATTAATGACTTATATAGATATAATTAAACTCAGATCCAGGACAAACAGACATGTCCATGCACACAAAAGTCGGTCCCGGGTGGTAATCGAACCCACGACCTGCGGTGCGAAAGGCACGTACCTACCAATCGCGCCAATCGACTCGTCATGCTTAATTGGATTTGTTTTAACTATCCACAGACGTATTGTACCTTTTTGTGTATTTATCTATTATATTGATTGAATAGATTTTCGTGTGCTGTCATGTTTTCGACTTAAATGAGTTACGTCAATTATGGTTTAACCTTCTAGTGTTGTACTTTACATCAGCATAAGAAATTATATGTTTCATACTAGTGCTTTTTTAAATCATTTGAAATTCAAACAACGTATATAGAAATGTCTTCACCAAATTTCACTTACGAAAAGTAATATTTATTAAAACAATTATTCGCAACACGTCATGTCGTTCCCTTTTTCTACGGAACCCTTTTTCAAAGATCTTTAAATTCGTGTGCTATTTTTATCGGAGGTCGTTTCGTCCGTCTCACGTAGGAACGGGTTATCTGGCTGGGGTCACGTACAACCCATGTCGGACTCGGTATAGCCAGCAAGGCTACGGGACAAGTCGTTAGGCAAATAGATAAAATTTGATACCTTGCTAAAATTACGTAAATTCCGACAGACTGCAAAAAATAGTAACTTGTTCTTGATAAGTAAATCTTGAAGGAAAAATAACTGTAAGTCATTATCCAAATAACTTCCGGAGTATTCCTTTTTATAGTACACATAAATCTTTAAAAAATCGAAAACAAAACAATCTTAAGTGTAATGTAATGTAAGTTACAAACAATGAAAGAGAAAATGTAGAAAGGTTGGTTTTAAGACAAACCCTTGTTTAACGCCAAATTAAACATCATTAAACCAACCACAAGTTCTCATTACACATTTTTTTTCATAGAATTCATGTTACATTTTGAATTTAACAATATATAACATTATTTTTACTTTTTGGAAAATAAACCAATACGACGCATGGCATTTAAATCGTGTACTAGTGAATTCAGCCTGAAATTCATACTAGAAAGATAGCGTAATATTCCATCTATGATAATACTTGGAATATTTGTAAATTCTAACATCAATAAATTATATATCTCTTGATTTAACACATTTAATTCAATAATTCAGATAGATAAAATGTAATATAGACCATTACTAAAAAAATGCGTATTTTTCATTTATTTTTTATAGTATAGGAAGGCGGACGAGCATATGGGCCACCTGATGGTAAGTGGTCACCAACGCCCATAGACAATGGCTTTGTAAGAAATGTTAACCATCGCTTACATCGCCAATGCGCCACCAACCTTGGGAACTAAGATGTTATGTCCCTTGTGCCTGTAATTACACTGGCTCACTCACCCTTCAACCCGGAACACAGTAATGCAATGTTTATATTTTTATAAATATTTATATTCAATACTAAATGCGACATTAAGATTATTAGGTCAGTCCGGACGCCTAGAGTGGCGATGTTAGGTTTCACTCGCCACAAATAGGCTCGTAATACTCGACATAAGCACTACACTCCATCCCATCTCGCAGAATAGGGTTTCTAACTTGATCTAGCTATTACAGTTCGTACGTTTGAAATTGTAAAGGAAATGGTTGGAGTAGATTAAATCCTTAGTAACGTTTTCATTGTAAATATCTTCTAAACATGTATAGTTGGAGTTCTTATTGGTAATACATGTAGTAAATAGTTTGATAAATAGAAATCTTCTATACATACATATAAATAAAATTGGAGTGTCTGTTTGTAATATTGAACTAACCGCTTTTTACTACATGCATATGAATATATATACGGTACATACACCAAAATAACATTTGTTACAATTTTTGTCTGTCTGTCTGTCTGTTTGTTTCGACTAATCTCTGAAATGGCTGGACCGATTTTGACGGGACTTTATTGGCAGGTAGCTGATGAAATAAGGCGTAACTTAGGCTACTTTTATTTTAGAAAGAAATGATAATAAAAATAAAAATACAAAAACCAAAAAAAACTAAATAAACGAATTAACTTTTTTGTTAAACTCCACGCGGACGAAGTCGCGGGTACAACTAGTCTGAAATATTATCCTAAAATGTGTAATATACTCTCGTCCGTCAAACATTTATGTTTTTTTTTAATTGTAAATTTATCGTAGAATTTTAAAAATGTAAGTAAATTTGTTTGTTGTGCGTTTAAACCTTAGCGAAAAACTTACCTCACCTTATCGTCGAATATAAAAAACATAGGTTTTTTTCCGATCGAACAGTAATACGAATTCCACTAAAACGTGATCACACTTACGTTTGTTAAAAATAACTAAATCGGTAACTCCAAAAGTCTATAGGTACTTGTCATAAATGTAGATATTGTATAAATGTCACATTTACAAAATCTCATAGAGATCTTTCATGACAAAAGCCGTCAAATCTGCTACCAAATTAATTCAGTACAATAACAATTAAGGTGACACAATAGGGCTCGTCCCATCTTCGTGAATCTCACAAAGATCTTTGTCCTTAATCTCATATTAAGCCTTGGATGATTTTAATCTTTGGAATATGTTTTGTTCGCTTTGTTAGGACATTTAAGTATACGTCCCTTTGAAATAAGTCTTGAAAACAAAGGAATTGATCAGTAAGGGAAGTCAATTTAATGACTGCTAAGACGTGGATCGTATCGTTAGTCGGAGTTGTTCTTGTTAAACATGTTACTTAAAATATTAATGTTTCTTGTATTTAATTTTCTGTTATTGGACTTGAAAGACATGCTACAATTTTACCCAACATGTTATAAACTAAAAGAAATGAGAAATTGAAGTTTCCTTTGGTAACAAGCAATCATTTTATGAGGTGTCATTATGTCATTGGATATAGCTTAGACGGCATAATAATACGAAGGCAATGCTAGGAAATAAGAATAATCTTTGAAAAATATCGCTTTTCTAGATGAAGCCGTAACAAATATGACACCTACATGATTATCCTAATAACATCAATTTTATAACATAATACGAGCGATTACTAGACTCGGAAAACTTCAATTACGCGTAATTTGCCTTAACGTATGTAATAGCTGTGAATCAAGAGCTCGTTAGTGTAATGCATCTGGATTTAGTTGGTTGTTGCGGAATGCTGTGGGTTTCAATAGCTTATATACATATTTTTAAAATCATTTATATTTACTCCAAATTTTTATATAATTATAAAACATATAACGATTTACGACGTCGCAAAATACAACCATACGTCAAATACCATTAAATTTTAATAATAACGGTTTACCATTCAGAAATGTTAAAGTATGGCGTTAAGTGTAGAGATTTAAATATCACAAAACCGTCCGAACAAACTCCTATTTGACCAAACAATAAAACTGACCACGAATTTGGGCAAAACGTTGACAATAATTTAATAAAAGTCAAACAGATTTTGTCGCTCTAAAAAATCCTTTTGTGATTTAGAAATCCGGACAAAGCATCCGCATAAACATTTATAAAAAGTTAAGCATTTCGCTTTTTCTCTCGGATTCCCTTTCCATTTAGGGATGTACATGGATGTATCTGCTGATTTGCATCAAATAGCTGGTGTTATAATATGCAGAAATGATAAAGCGTATGAGATTTTAATAGCTAATTGTTTAGCTGCATAAGGATAGGATACGCAATTACGTTTTCACGTAAGTAATATATATTGTGACTTTGACTTGATTTTAGCTATTGTGTATGACTTTATCCGTATACCTATGTAGTAGTAATAGTTGATTTGATTTTACTCTTATGAATACCAAAGGCTGCACTTCAATTACCTTTGTGTAATACGTGATTTGTTCTTATTTATCTATAATTTAATTTATTTGATATCATTATAGTATAATTTAGATTATTTGTTAAAAGTAAAAAAAAAAGAAAAATACCTATTCAAAAATGCTTGCAACTGAATTTGTTTAAATAAGATCCTAGTAAATGATGTAAATATAGCTGTTGAAGAATTTACTTAAAAAAATATTCCGCGGGTAATGATCCCACATCAATAGATCAAATTTTCTATAGACGCCTCATTCCATTGTAATCGCACACGTGTGTCGCAAAACTTCGACTAATTCCCTTTAACTGCTGAATATTGACGTTAAGACATTTTAAACTTTATCATGAACAGTGGAAAGTCTGTTTGGATTAAAAGTATTTGTGTTTGTTAAATGTTCTGTGTGATAAATGGAATAGACTTAAAGGCTATAGGAATGTATAGCTTTTGATCGCAGATATTGAAGCGAAAGTATAAAGAAAATAAATATGGGTATGATATGGTATTTGATAAAACAGAAAAATATTTTATGTAGTTTACAATATTGCAAATCAAATTGATTTATAATTGAATAATTTTGCACACAAATCTCTTCGAACCAGTTATTAATTATTGTCTTACTAAAACATTTCTGCTATACCGAAAACTTATTTAATAACGTGAAATCTCGGCGATGTACTTCTGTTCTTTCATTTACATAAAATAGGTCTTATTGCTTCGAAATAAAAAACATATTTCCGAAGCAAATTCGTAGATCGTTTATCCAAGGGCACATTTGCAGACCGAGGGTAGACACAAAGGCTCAGGACGCAGGGTGGAACAATGACGGGTATTGAAAGTTCTGTAAAGGGCACATGGTACCTTTAAATAATGGCCAGAAGAATTCGACCTGATGTGCCTCACTTATTTAGGGAGACATTTTTTGTGCTATTTTTGGCAAACCTAGGTCGAGGACAAAAACCTCGCAATTAAAGAGTGTGAACTCATATAATTCTTAGAGAGGTTTTTGAAGTATTCGAAAAAATGTTTAGTGTAGAATAGTCATTCTTTGATATTAGAAAATTGTAATTCATAATTTGTTATTTTATTTTAATTTGTATATTGTATTGCAATAGACTGTAGTAAGTTATGTATTATGATAATAATTAATTTAAATAATTGACTGGGGAGTAAAATATATTGTTTTAAAGATACTTCACTAAACAAAAATAGATGCCTCGCTAGTTATTTCGAAACGAATGTGAAACAATACAAAAATGTATTACGATACTAAACATAGTTCTGCTAAAATGTAGATCCAGCGGTCACGACTAACCCAAACAAGTGTCATTATAAGTTGCTAAGCTCGTATCATTATTTCTACGCTTCGTCATTAAGCCTATTTCTGTTCCTATCTAATGAGTATTCATTATTTTGTTTCAGGTAAGTGCAATGGCTTCAATGATGACAGTAAAACGTCTACGTCACTAAGTATTCTTTTATAATTTTTAATATTATTCAAAGCTATTATTTTAACACATACTTTCATTATCAATGCCTGTTTAATAATGTTCTTTTTTTCATTAACTATATTGTACTTCTAATCTCTACAATAGTATTTAGATGTTCAATATAAATTTAATATTTTTTAATTTATTATACAAAATATTAATGTTTTTAAATGTCTCTTTTAAAGGTAATGCAAGTTACATATATATATATATATATACTGTGATTTATATATTTAAATAGAAACTATTTATGAATAGAAATAAATATAACGAATAGAGGTAATGTAAATACATTCAGTCGCTCATTAATTTTAATATTTCTTAGATACATATCTCGTAATCTTAATCTGAAAACGACTTCGTTACTAACTTATTAAATGTCTCGACCTCCCTCACGTCCTTCGGATGGTACGCAAAGGCTCCGGTATTCTTATCTTTACAAATATCGATCTGATAATAATCATCAACCCCTTTACCATAATTAGTTCCTTTATTAAATCCCTTATTAAAGCTGTTACTGATTTTCTTTAACGACTTTAAAAGATCGGATGATATTACACAAAAACTCCTTAGTTCTCAAATTAAAATGTAATTATAATCTAATAAATCGCTGAGAATATAAATTTCCCTTGAGGGTTCCCTGGATATAATATCTAGTTTGTAAAAATATCTATTTGTATTAAAATATGATTTTAGTCTTTAAGGAGTTCGTCATTTTCATTTCAAGTATTTTATAAATTTTTATAAACAGTAACTTTAACCTATACCGTTTTGCTGATCTAAGTTATTCCCTAATTATCAAAAATAAGGTAAGTGGTATAAGGTATATATATTATTATATAAAAAAACATACAGACGAATTGATAACCTCCTCCTTTTTTTGAAGTCGGTTAAAAATACGAACTCTCTCTCCTTCCTCTATATAGTTATGGAAAGTATTTATAGCGTTTCCCTTCAAGCCTCAAGATAATGTTCTCGATAGCAACACCATCACCAAGTGTTTGCTTTGACGAGATTAGATACGTCATTCCAACATATCTGGTTCATAGCTGAATCGTTGAGTCTAACGACCCGCGTATCTTGAACGTGTCTGAGGAAACTGTTATTGACAACGTCTCATAAAAAAGATTTAGTGTTTCATATAACACCGAGAAACTAACCGTTGATGTGCACGCATTATTTATCTATTTATTTTATTAATTCTTCTTATTTATTCAGCCTTAAATAAATTATAAATATAATTTTAAACAAAGAGATATATCATAGAATGAATATACGATAGAGGTTGCTTTTATCATTTATTAGGAATTTCTGTCAGATTAAACCTTTGGATTTTGAATTTGAATGAATTTGGAAAACTAACTTAAATTAGGTGTAATCTATATAAATAAAATGATAGAGGTCTGCAGTCCTGCGCGCATCACGGTAAAACTACTGGATAGATTTCAATGAAATTTTCTAAATTTTATTTCCTAGACACTTGGCTATTATCAAAAAAAAAAAATATTGCGATATCGTCATTTAATAAAAAGTTATTGAAATTTCAAAAAACAACGATGTTTTTTCCTTCGTACATAAGAAAACTTTGTTAATATATCAAGCAACGCGGACGAAGTCGCGGGTATCAGTTAGTTATATTAAAAAATTTAAATATGGATTAATTTTGAAAACAATGTCAGGCTTCTGAGACGTAAGATTGTGAGTCGTATTGTTCGTAAGGTTGTTACGAACTTGCTCAAATAACACTCAACGACAAACATCGTGTAAGAACCCGAGTATCAACTTACAAATACTTCTAATGCTAACTAATCCTAACAAATCTCTTATTAAAAGAAACACAGTCCCATTCGGTACAATTAATAATAAAAATAAATATATCGTAAGAGGCTTTCCCCAAATGTGTTATTGTCCGTCGAATTACATCTTAAATAAATGATTATTTATTATTTGTAGGGAATTATTATTTTCATATTTACTTGTTTTGGCAAAGATTCATCATTAATTCTTCCATTCGTTAAATTAGTATAACATAAAAGATTGCTTTAATATATTAAAGAAAAGTTAGCTGTGAAATTAATTCGACTCTGTTTTAGAACTGTTTATCACGCAGCCTGTATCCGTCGTCCTTCGAAGTATGACCATTATTTATTATGTTTCTCATCGGATTGGTGCAATCGACATCTTCAATAAAAACGAAAAATTATTATGAAACTCAAGCAATTTCTTCAAAACGTTCCTATGTTCAGTATTTTGTTTGGTTTTGTATAGATGGTGTGAAATAAAACAAACAATGTAATAGATCTGTAAAAGTCTAAATTCCAGCCAAACAAAACTATGACCTACTGAATCATTTGTATATAAATACATATTATTGGTGATTGTGTGCTTTGCATCAGACTTAAATGTAAATAGCATAATCAGAATAATATTATAAATGCGATAGTAAATCTGTCTGTTTGTTACTTCATCATGACATCACTGAACCGATCGCAATGAAATTTAACGTAACTAGCCAGACCCGGACAAGGAGATAGACCTATAAATTATAGGGTTTACTGGGATAAATGAATTTGACGTGGATGCAGTAGCAGGAATACAGCTACTCCATAATTTTATATTTAATTCACATTTATTTCCACGATATATGATGATGCTGTTATAAATAACGTAGTCTATAAACTGAATTCCTTTTAACATTTAAGTAGACGTACGTAACTTTATGGTGCTTATCTTCGGATTGTTTTTATCAAACGTCATAAATTTCACGTTCATTTTATTGGTGTGGTGTGGATTATTATGTTAAAAAATATAAAATTTGAGCAATGTGTGAAAGAATTCCCAGATTGTGTTAATAAGTTAGCAAAACATGTTTAAAAAAGACTTTTATTGATGAAAAAAATACATTAAATGTTTTTAAGACTCTTTACCAGTTATGACAAATTTTATTATTTATTCATAAAAATAATTTATCTCGTTCAAAGATCTCAACTTTCCATTCTACGGATATGTCATAAATTGTCTATCTGATATCGTCCTCTTGCAGTTGAACTATTTATCATTTTAAAGTGATTCATTTTTATTGGACATAAATTTTCCGTATCGGTACATATTCCACCACTCGTGAACATAAAAATGATTTAAAATAGAAATTTAATCGATAAGCTAACTACACCGGTAAGTCGCTTATTTTCTGTGGTTTTTAAACTGATGTTCAATAATTTTGACGATTCACAAAATATTTGCGTTTACGTATCAAAGTTATTAGTTAGATGTTTAGAAAATTCAGTAATGTAATATATCCACATTAAAAATCATAAACGATACGGTAAATATGATTTAAAACTGAACATACAACTAATTTGACTTAAAAAAACATAAACGGTTCTTATATACGTTCTTAAGCAGATACTTAGTTAAACACTGATTTCTCTTTCTGTCGTCAATAACTTGACATTGGAAAGAAGAAGATGAAACATTATTTAACTAATCACCGACTAAACAAAATTTATAAGTTTAGCTGCTAATGTGTAAATGTATGATTATTCAAGTAAATAAAGCCGAGCTATGTTTTATGTAAATAAACGTTTAAAAAACAAGCACGCGACTCATCCGCGACAACAAATACAATTTGACTTTCACATACGCATTACTCTAAAATCAAATAGGTAAATATTGATAAAAGGCAAAGCCGATCAACTTGGCAGATGTCGTAGAACGCACCCTCCTATATAATTTAATGTAGGGGGGAAACACAAAAGCTATCGATTCTTTTGTGCCCCCTGGGAAATCGTCTCTTCATCACGCTTCTTGCACGATTACCGCAAAACAGAGTTCAATGTGAAGAACGTTCAAGGTGAACCAATCGATACTTGTTGATAATACTCTTGGAGAGATCAAAAGTAAACCATTGAAATTAATTATAATTTGTGATGATCACAAATTTAATTATAATCAATTATATTAAGGATAATATTAAGAAGGTCATTGATCTATAGAAATTATTCCACGAAATAATAATTACTTTTACAAAGCAATAAATAATATGATGCATGAGTAAATATTTTCGTAACCCTGGCTATACAATTCATTTGAAGATTGATGGTGTCTGTTGGCATCATCACGTTTCCTGCTAGCGTATTGTTTTGTATCATAATTATATTTCAACGGCAACCCGACTCTGATTTCCGAATTGACGTTCATAATTAATGGTTTTAGGGTAATCTAATGTTTCCGAGCGAGCTGTTGACGAAAATCTATTTTATGGTCGAAATGAACATCTTGCTTTTAATTAAATCCTTGCGTCGTTTAGGGGTATTTTATTTCAATTAAGCCTTCAGTGGTTTCTAATGAAATTGTTTATCGTAATAACATTTTTATATTTTTCGGGAGTGAAATACGTTTCAAACGATTTTATTTATTGTTTGAATTCAATCACAAATTTTCTATTACATTTTCGACAGGAAATAATCAACCGAACCTTAATTTTTCATTCAGATCATTTGGGTCTTCAAATCCCTCGAGTTTACTTTTACTTAACGAAACCTTATTCAAAATAAACAGCTTGGTGTAAACGAGGGACGTGCCCAAAATTTTGAGCGCCTCAATATCACTGTATTATTTCGACTGGTAATAACAAAACGCGGTCAGGGGTTTTTCATTTTGTTTCATCATTCAAGCAACTGTAAATGAGGGCGACTGCTTTCAATTGAAATATTATAGCTGTCACATTTTTGGAATACAAAGAATAAAAAAAGTTTAATTAAAAGTTATCAACTAAAGATGAAATTTTCCTAAAGAAAGATGGAATCAGTTTTCTGTAAATCTTAATCAAAAATTTGTCTTTGAAATTCAACGAAGACTAAGAATGATCTTAGTGGTTAAATCTATTCATTTCAACTAAAATTTAATATGAATAGACCGCGCAATCCTTAACAAACTGGAGCACAAAGATATCCCGAAGTTTTTTCTTTATTTCCTGCCATAAGTGTATTGAATTTCACTCCCATACAATTTGTAATGAAATGAACGTTTTATCCACTGCAAAAAGATTTGTGATATCAATATATTTTACTTCATTATGTAAGTGAAAATATTTTCGAAAAGGACCTTTTAATACTGGTTACAATAGCCGAATAGACACCCACTCTAGATCACCGCTTACAAATTATTGTGATACGTAACAAAATCTGTTCATCAATACAATGATTAGTGTACCGTGCGATATTTATTTTATTAAATTATATATATAAATTTAATAAAGTTTATTAATTTTACTTTATTAATAATATTTTATTTAGTACATCAGATAGTAGCTTTTGTTTCAAATAAAAATATTTCTCCATAGTCACGTAAAATGGAGACTAGAAAAAAAAATAAGGCTGGGCAAATGGTAAGTCATTGACTCCCAGTATCTTTCTTAGTTTAAGATCTAGTTTTTTTCTGATGTTTCGCTACGTTAATTACAAATTTAGATTCTAATAATTACATCTCCATATATAACTACATCTATTATACATTAAACTGTTATTATTATTTTCTAATTTACTTTGTATCTTTTTACAGTCGTATACTCCTACACTTCGCGTAAGATAAAATTAAGTTTGACTACCCTAAGTATTAGCCAAATTTTCGAAACGCACGATGTCTCTGTTAATTTTTTAAGTCCAATGTCAAAGTCAATTATTGTGTTATTTATTAAATAACACAATAATTGTGTTATTTAATAAATAAAATCCTTTGGGTGAAAAGGTTTGGACCTTATTATTTTACACTTTTAAAATTACTAAAGTTGGTTAGTAAGAGTGATATGTATCGATATATTATATCGATATCCTTATTCATTCGATAGATAATTAGGTTTGAAAATAGTCTTAAATATTTTAAGAACATTGATAACTTAATAACTCATAATATTATCGCCTTTACATAAATCTTTCTAGTTGGCAACTATAAATCAGATTTTAGAGTTAATAATGTTATTATATGGCGCAGGCGTAACAGGTTAGCAGGCAACATTTGTTTTGGTCGAAATGAGGTAGTGGATTTGTGTGACACCTGTATTTTATGATACAATATTGTAAGTACCATGCATTTTGTTGCTAACACTTTACTTGGTTTCACTAATATTTATAAGGTAGGTGATATTGTCGGTTATGATCTTTCATTAAATTAGAATTCGATATTTCCTAAAGCGAATTAATGTTATTGCTTCATTGATCTAGTGACTGGCTTGTGTGGATTCAAATCCAGAAGTTTTTGGGTTTTTCTGTCAAGGAAGTCTCAGTAGCTGCCAGAAATTAGAAAATATCTTGTGCCTCCGGAAGAACGTAAAGCCGTTGTTTCTGCACCTGATTTTTCTGGCGTCATGATATTCTCGCTGAAAAAATACTTTTAAGCATTTCCCCATGAAGTGAGTCAGTGCCGGGAAAGCCTAGTGTACCCTCACGCACTGGAATATCCACAATAAAACAGCTGCTATGGGTTGGTGTAAAATTTTAATAATTAAATCAAATCCATTAGTAATTGTTGAGTATTCAAAACAATTTGTAGCTCAATAAAAGGAGTTTGGTTATTCTAAGCGGATGTAACATTCGTGCTGTAATCGATCAATTCGTCTCACGTGATCCGCGAATTGTCGGAACTAATTTCATGATTGAAATGTAATTGGCGAAATCACGTCGGAATGTGTACGAAATCATCTGATAGCGGTCATTCAAGGTCAAGGCTGGTTGTTAAACTGGCCGTAGAAATTGTTGACACATTTTTTGCGTTTCCGTGTTTAGTTAGTCGCACATGTTCAAAAGCCAGATTTATTAACAGGTGTCAGTAATTATAAAAAGAAACATATACGTGTAGCATATAAAAAAGCCGAGATGGCTCAGTGGTAAGAACGCGTGGATGTTAACCGATGATCACGGGTTCAAATCCGGGCACGCGCCACTGAAATTTTAAATTGTTATTATAATTCATCTCGTGATTGACGGTGAAGGAAAACATCGTGAGGGTGAGGGAACCTGCACGTGTCATATTTTACTGAAATTCTGTCACATGTGTATTCTACCAATCCGCATTGGAGAATAGTGGTGGAGTAAGCTCCAGAAGTTCTCCTCTAAAGGGTAAAAGAGGTCTTAGCCCAGCAGTGGGACATTCACAATTATGAACCCTTAATAGTATCCGCATTAAGTCAAATAGAAAATTCTAGTATTAAAAATACATAACTCGTTATATATGTTATATTAGAGATATAAATAACAGTAGGACTTTATGTCCAACAAGAGCAAGTTTCCATAAAAGTCGAAGGGCACTTGTAGGTATAATAATTTCCGTGTAAACATGTTACGAGATCGAAGATAATTCACGGCTTATTGTAGAGTCATACTAACATGCTTAAAATGACGTCACTGCTGTATTTTATTGAATACTTTTATTTATATAATACTAGTGTTTCCCGCGGTTCCCGTTCCCCTAGATTCCTACGGGGACAAGATGTAGCCTATGTTACTCCCTGATAATGTAGCATTCCATTGGTGAAAGAATTTTTTAAATTGGCTTAGTGGTTTAGGCGTGAAAGCGTCACAAACAAACTTACTTTCGCATTTATAATATTAGTTAGGATTGTTTGATCGACGGACCTCGTTTTATTTTTAAACTAGTCACTACCTTAATCACGGTTTCGTGTTTTAATTACAAAAAATAAATTATTGTCAAAAATTAACACACTAAAATTTATACACTCACCGCCGAATACTGAAACGTCACTTAAATATTAAATGCAACTTAATTATTTGAGACGCTGTTAAATTAAAATTTCGCATACTAATTTAGGAGCTTCTCAATGTTAAGTTTAACTTTTACTTTGAGGGACGTTTCAGTATTCGGCCGTCCGTGTGTTTCAAATGGTAGCATACCAAATACATATACATACATAATACATAAGTATGTTTTATATATAGCAAAGGTTACATTAATGATATTAACTATGCTATGTACCTTTATTATAATTATGTATGCTTGTAAAAAAAATTAATCACCAACGGCTTCATTCCTAGGTTTAGTGGCACCGCATAAATATGACATCGATCATAAAGCGTCGCCTACGTTATCCCTAATTGAGCACCGGAGCCATTTAATTGGCTCCTTTTTATTTAATAGCCTAGGCATTTGCGGAACGACCTAGACTATCAACGTTAGAGAATTTTTAATAAAGTAGGCTTGATAAAACTAGCAAAATTGCTGACTTTACTTTATTATATATAACCTCTTTAAAGATTTAGACATCTTAATTTTTTATTTTATTTTTTAATAACAAATGTTATCGTTGAACGATTTATATCACCATAAAGTATTATAACTTTACATTTGATATCTTCTGCTACTTCAGATTTACAAATTTTAATAAATAATAGATACTAGAGTTTCTATACGGACACTTATGAAACAGTATATTTATATTCAAAGATCATACGAGTAAGTTTCTGATTGCTATCATTTCCTCTTAGTTCTAGGTTTATGCTGATTTGTCTTGATCGAAATTGGAATTTGGAACACTGTCTGATGCTATTACGAGAGCACGCAGTACAGATTTATTTTAAGCGTCAGGTGAAAAAAGTATCAAAATATGTACTAAATTGTTTCGTACCACATATGTGAATGTATTATTACTATATTTTTTTATTTTACTCTCATATTTCACGCTAACAAACCTTCCGAATACGTCGCTACGTTAAGTTACTTAAACCATCATTGGTGCAATTTAATTGCTATGCAATGAAATATATAAATAGAATAAGTACATAAAGAAATTATATATATATATATAAATTTAATGTCATAATATCATAGCAAATTATAAATTATACTCGAATGACACTAACGCTCTGATTTATTTATCAATTGTGTTACTAATCTCACTCATATATCATCCAGAGCTATAACATCGTGTTAATGGATAAATGTTTAGTAGATACACAGATATACAAGATACAACAAGTTCATTTATAAACTATAGTACATTTAAATAATATTATTCTATGATTATTTTTTTTGAAAAATGTAAAATTTAAATTTTGCTTATACTATGTGTAGGTATATAAATAATGCATTTAAAATGTTGAAAATATTTCAATGTAAAATAAACAAAAAACTGTCGTAAAAATAAAAATTAAAAGTGACAAAAAGCAATGATAATAATTAATTAATAAGTATAAGTTGTGTCGATATTATTTAACTAATTGGAGCTGAATCTCTTAAATAACTCCAAATCCTAGCTAATGAAGAGTTTATCGATCTTATAGTAGACGTCCTTGCACATTTTCAAGTCGAGCATAGTTCTTGTGATAGTAACGGGTAAAAACTAGACCTGCAGCGATTACTGCTGATCTACAATCTGATATATCAAGGTCAGTCTGGTAATAAGTTAGCAGCTTTAACGATTCCCACCAGATGTTCGCGATAATAAATATTACCACCTTAACGAGCTCTCCGATTCTTGTAATTAAAAATGTAAATTCTTAGTTAGACCATATTTGGATTTTATAAAAGGTACCGACTTACGGTTTATGACGCTTTAAGAAATTACACAGTATTTGCATAATTCATCTCGCGTCTAGCGGCGATAAGACTTTTTTTAAAACGCTTTTATTTACAAGTATTTTTACTTGCAGCCAGAAAACCCTTCCTCTTATTGAAAATATTTACATTTATAAGCAAAAAGATAGACACGACACTGCTGTACGTAGTGTTGCAAATTATATTACACTGGGTTAACACAGTATCCAAAATGGAGAGTACTTCTGTCGACCATTCCGTTGTGTCTGTTTTGAGTCAAAGCTCTTTGGTGATAGTCAAGCCTATATTACTTTGAGTGCAAATCACTAGAAGTTCTTAATGAAGAACTATCGTGCAATTATGATGCGTTAATTGACCTAAACAGACTAATGTTTAGCACGCGAGCGAAACCAGGGGTGAGAACTATATAGTATATATATACAATTAAATGTATACACCCTGAATGAATGACAACAGGTACCAACACGTTTTTATAATACGTGCGTTAGGATTAGTTGACACAATACTTAGGTATTGTGCGTCGTGTATGCATTGAATAGGCTTCGACAGTCTAAATAGATAACATCACGCAAGCGAACATGGGAGTCGTAAATATAACATGAAGGACAGTACAATGCGTGAATTTTACAGCGTTTTTATTTTACGAGGACCACTAAAACGTTTCTGTCCCTATAATAAAATAGTCTGCCGTTTTTTACGGCGCCCGACCGCAAAATGCATATTTTTAAAGTTAATTTAACGAAAAATTTCCAAATCGGCGGATCATTTGTAACTTTATTATGACGTTCTGCATTTATGAAAGTTGTTTTAGTATAATGATAAGTTGTTCTCTCAAACCATTGTTGGTTCTTATCTGATTTGATTTACTTAATCATTTTAGGCGCAACATTTAAGATAAGTTATCAATAGACATGCTATGCCCTTACATTTCTTAATTAATAGAAAAATATATTACTTTTTCAGCGTAGTCTATCCTTTTTGTAGTCTTACCGACGTTATATTTTTTAATTTATATAAAAAAAGAAAGGCAGATTGGCAAACAGACATCCTGCTGATAAGTGGTCGCCATTGCCTATGGACATTGACACTGTAAGACATATTAAGCATTTTACATCGTCACTGCATCACCAACCTCAGGAAATAACAATTAATATCGCTTGTATGCCTGTAGCTACGCTGGCTCACTCACCCTGAAATGCTACTGATGAGTGGGAGATATCCACACAAATGGGCAACCAACAAGAAAAGTAAATGGATAAATCGTATTAGAATACTAATAAGTAATATATTACGAATAAACGAATATCACTGTGTTTATTTACCAATTAGTCTACAAAAGTAGAATATAATTACTTATAATTAGTGTTCACTTAACGGAAATATTATTCTTTATAACAATTACAGCATATGAATAAGCGCAAGAAATTAGTTACGAATGGCTACGCAAATATAGTTTTCAGTAACAGAGTGGTTATTGCGGGCATTCATTTAAACTAGTAAATGCAACTTCGTATATGAACCAGCTACATATTGTTAGTTAGTCTTATTTTTTAATTTACTGTAATTTTTATGGTATTTTCGCGAATGTCTTGACGAACCATCGACGGCAAACTTAGATTGTGCGTAAGTGAATTAGGATTGAGTAGGTGATTTGAAATTATATTTACAATGTTACTCCCTTGTGATATCTAATATATATATTAAATTATACATACATTATTATGGTAACTCGTCATATACGCTACCGCGAAACAGTTATACCTATTATTGTGTTCGTGTTTGATGGGATAGTGAGCCAGTGGCACCACTACAGACTCAAGGGCCACAACATCTTAGTTACCAAGGTTGGTGACGAGTTGGTTATTAGTTTTTTACAATGGAAAATATTTTATACACTGTCGCCTACTTATAATTAGCCCACCTCTTAACATAAAATATCTTCTCTTTAAGTATATATTATTGTACTTTAGCAACAGCGGACATAAGAAACGATAAAAGATCCCTCTTGGCCAACATTATTAATATCTACTAATGTTTCCTGTAAATAATGCAATTAAGTGCAGTAGTAATCTAATTTTGAATCATATCGTCAGCAATAATATATTTTGCTTGGCAATACACAAAAGTACAAGTTTCGCGGTTATATTAGTCATTTTCAGATTAACATAATATTCCAAGAAAGTCTTATTGTAATTCCGTTATTCCAATAGGCGGAATACATTATTAATATAACAATAAATAAACAACAGCCGCCAAAATGGATTAACGTTAAAATAAATTTCGATTGTATAAAGTCGTACCTAACGAACGTTGGTAATATATTTTGTATAAGTATATTTAATTTATATTAAAATCCAATCATCATCATCAATTTCCATATTAAAATTATGAAAATATTGTATTCATTGTAACGTATGTATAATGTTTCAAGTCAATCGAATGAACTATGCATGACCGCAAAGAATGCGAAGAAAAAAGCCATTTTTTCCAATAATATAAGATGGGTGAATAAGTAGACGATCCACCTGACGATAAGATATCCCCGTTCTCAATAAACATCTGCAACGCAAAGACTTGACACATCGCAGACCCCGCAGATACGTATATACTCCACATTAAAGATCTGAAAGTATCACATATAACATATACTCAGAGCTAATCAATTTATAGTAGCATTTGTAAGGTACACTATAGCGAGGTTTGTCAGAATATAAATATTTATCGCATATCAACTTCATGATTTTCTGATGAACAAATGAAAAAAACACCGTTTTTATTATCATTTTATTTATTCATAAATAACATACTCTGAGGGCAATTTAGGAAATTTGTAACCCTATCGTGACGTATTGAAATAGTGTTGCCAATACTAATAATATTGAAGATAAATTAAAAAAAAAACATATTTTTCCGAATTAAATAAAATTATTCAATTCCAAATGTTTACCTGACATCAACACCTTGACACGATTGAGATCCGATTGATAAAATATCGGTTACTGGAGTTATAAATACACCGACTTGTTTTACTGGCTGTGTCGTACTTGTCTCACAATGACAATAGCCCAAAGATTGATGTCCTATGTCGAATTGGCTGGCGTAGGTAGTGCATTCCATTCTGTGTGGGCCAAATAACATCTGTGTAAATTCTTCGTGTCGAAAGATATTTATTAGCCCTGGACGATACTTCCTTAAACTGATTTCGAAAGTGTTTTATGATTATAACATTTCTTGTAAGTGAAACGTAACTCACTTATTTTGATTGCTTCGTAAATAAATTTGGCTTTTATTATTTTATACTTGATTTGCTACTTATAAATTGAAAAGGAAGATGAAAGTGAATACGGAGCTGTTTATGTTTTATTTTACATATCAATAATACTTAATTTTTAATGTATTGTACGTTAATTTATTTCGTAAAATATTCCAGCCACAAAAAGAACAGTGAGTTCAACGTTTTGTTTGGAACACAATGATCTCGGATAGGGCCGACGCCGCGATGTCGGCAGATAGCCGGTTCAAGCCCGGACCACGCAAATATTTCCGTCTAATTACCCACACTAAGCTGTTGCACGGTTTTAAGTTAGAGATAAGGTGTTGCATGCACAGTGCAGTTTTTTATGCTAAATATGCGAAGGGAATTTTAATTTTCAATCCGAGTTTTAATGTAATAATAATAATAATAATAACTTGGGACATTATTCACACACGGCCATCTGATCCCAAACTAAGCAGAGCTTGTACTATGGAAACCAGACAACTGATATACTACATATACTACTTTTTCTTTTGTAAATACATACTTATATAGATAATTACACCCAGACTCAGGACAGACAGACATGTTCATGCACACAAATGTCTGTCCTGGGTGGGAATCGAACCCACGACCTGCGGCGTGAAAAGCAAGTGTCTTACCAACCACGCCAACGGGCTCGTCAATGTAACCTATTTTTAATTCGCTTTTGACAATTTATCTTAATTACATATTTTTCAAGTTGAAATATGATATGACAATCAGTTAAATTCAACTTACACACATTACCATATATTTACATACTAGTATACGAGTGGGGTCGACATTAGCCGAAGGAGTCAGGATTAAACCTGTGACGTTTAAACCGCTAGGCATTGTTAATCATTGCGCTATTCACGCTTCAATAAAGCTTTCTTCAATATAAATAAAAATATAACTGAAACTACAGGAGCTATTTATGCGCGTAATACGCGTTCGGTAGCGTTAGTTAAAAGTCGATAATATTATCCCTATCTCATTACGCTGAACGAAAGAAGCAATCACGATTACATTCATTAACGGCCGAATACCGAAACGTCACTTAAATATTAAATGCAACTTAACTATTTGAGACGCCGTTAAATTCAAATTTCGCATGCTAATTTAGGAGATTCTCAATATTAAGTCGCGTTTAACTTTGAGGGACGTTTCAGTATTCTGCCGTAATACTCACACAAATTGGCATTCTCTCACATGGAATTTGTTTCGTAAATTAATTTCTATGGGTAAATGTCATCCGATTACCAAAAGTTTTTATAAATGTAGTTCGACCTTCGTCGTCGAATTTATTTTGTCAGCAAAGCAAATTGTGAGATTAGTCTCTAGTTACCGTTTACCACGCAATCGCCTCCATTGAGTGCAGTCACGATATCACATTTAGCTTTGTCTATTTTCAAGACCACTGCCAATATAATTGTGATTCTCATGACATTGTATTCGATGACAATTTCCGCGTTAATCCGTACTTAAAATTCAAAATATTATATATATTTACATAAATTCAAATATGTAAATATACCCGATTCGTTAATGGGCTAAATTAATAAAATTTGATAATACGAGCTTAAATCTTGAAAAATGAACACACACTTGACAGTAGGGCTTTGTGCATGCCTGGCTGGATATGTGTTCGTGTTTGAAAAGTTAGTGGGCCATTGTCACAACACGCACAAGGGGCATAACATCATCTCATCTTTCCAGGGTTGGTTGGGCTATGAAAGGAATGGCTAATATTTCTGACATAGTCAATGTATATGGGCGATGGTTAACACTTACCATCAGGCGGCCCATTTGCTCGTCTGCCCACCATTTTTATAAAAAAGCGAACCACAAAAACATCAACCAGTAAGACTTTAGATAATGGAAAGGGTATCGTTTGGGAAAGATTCAGGTGTGTTTCTGAATTCCGTCCGTTCCGTTCATCTAAATTAACTTCTAGGCATATGTGGGAAGCTCCCGGTTCTCCATCAACATCCATTGATTACTTTCCGTATTACTAATTTAATAATAATTTATAAGAAATTACTAATTTTAGAATTTGATGTCTTCTAAATTTAAAACTCGTATTGCCTTCTTAGCTTCTTTGAAAAAACTTTTTTAATTATAACGCTCACGTCTCATTCAGTGCTTCATATATCTTGCATGTCGATAACTAATTAATGTTATGCATAATGAATATTAATTAATCACACAATATTATTTTGTTTCAGGTAAGTTCTTGTTTTTTACGGTCCAGTTCTGACGTAAGCGTTTTGCAAACTAACACAACAAAATATTTTGTTTACAATGACAAGATTCGGTAACGGTATCCATTTTTATTCAATTTCGAAACTAACAGCTATTGCATTACAGTTATTTCAATGAGGTAAGTAACAAGAGTTAAGCGGGATGATATTTAACTCATATTTCCGATAATATCTTAGCCATAGAAATATGCATCTTTTGTTTAACTACAAGCTTTACCCAGATTTAAATATTTCTTCAAGTCTGCTTCTGCTATTTGTTTGTGACAATAATAATTAATTAGAGGACCAAATTGTAGATTGTAGAGTAGAGGACAAAATATACCTGTAACTTTTAGTTAGACTTGAGTCAATTCCCAAAAAATACGAACTATCAGTGACGTCATTTATTAATATATGGAAGTAGAATATCTGGTGATCGGATAATACTTTCCAAAACCATAGTCTTAAACCCGGATTTGATATTTAATGTGTAAAATGAAATCATAGAAACATTACACTTTCCTTTTGATAATCAAAGTGAAACTGTTACAGAAAGGAAATAAAGACTTAGAAGATCTTAAGGAACTGGACGGGATTTTGTACATAAATTTTAGTTTTCAACTTATTAGTAGCACATAAAATCGTTTATTCACATCTTTTGTTTTGCTATTGAAAATAATATTTATTGAATCATTACTCGCTTTCGTCGCGTCGCTTCTCGCTTATGGCGTTTCGGTTTACGCTCACGTCATACCTAATTGCAGTAGATTGTTCTAACATATTATCGCTGACCGTGCTGCCCCGTGACGCCATGCCATCTGTTACAATCACCAATTTAACCTGACCTCTCCTGCCTCTCCGTTTTCTCATAAATCAATACGTAACCAGAATATACAAGCACAAGGTGGTACTCGTGATATATGGTTAGGCTTGACAGGATATGGCAATAACTATTTTTGCTAATGCTAATTAAAAGATGTAAACATATTTGGACAGGTTGTAAAATATGAAGCAATTATCATTGTCATTTTATATGTAAGATAAAACTGATCACATATATATGTAACTGATTCTGATACTAATAAATCATGCAATGTAGGATTTGTTGATGATAACGCAACATTTAGCAATCATGTTGGTGTCTGTTACGCTTAATATTATAATATATCCTAGCGTTGCTGTCAGTGTATTCCAAGAGGCGTACGTGAGGCGTCGATCCTGTCTAGACAAGTTTGAACGACCATTTCAATGAGATCCATTTAATCGTTACCTCCAAACAGATTGAAACTATCAATTATTAGACAAATACATTCAAATTAACAAGCAGATCAAAAGTAGCATTTAAGGTTGTCTAAAAACTTTAACTTAGACTTACTAGTAATCTAAAAATTGCTTGAATAATGATAAAGAAAAAAAAACAATATAAAATTGCAAATAGTCATTTGTGCAAGCGGTAAAATGAAAGAGACTGTCGTGCCGTATAAGATTAACATGTATAATAATGTTATTATTATAGGAATTACTTTAAAAATACAGCAACAAAAAAAAACTGGCGCAGTTGGTTTACAAATATGGATAGGGTCGCATTGCTAATTTGTCGTCGCGTACATTTCCTCTATATTCACGAGCAATTTATACCTTTATGTTAATAGTAACTAGGTTGATATTTGCATGAGAAATTGTTTTGCGACTGCGTCGAAGATTATGCAGATCCATAACGGTGCTTATAAACGTCCGACTCTGAACCGAGTATGGAGCGCACATGACGTGCGATTTGTTTCAGTTTATCTTGATTTCCTTTTATTGTTGTTTTAAAAACTTTTATATTATCAAAGTTGTAATTTGGAAGATTATGACATGAATGTTCTGTTTTTATAAATTCAGTCAGCGTATTGTCAACAAGCACATATTATAATAAGTAACAGATCTTTATAATAAGTCGAAGGTAAATATTATAATAAGTAACAGAACTTTACAATAAGTCTATAAGTGTTTGAAGATGCTTGAAAGAATTCTTTGCAAGAAGATTTTAATCCTTATTTATAGCTGTAACTAGAAATAAATGCAAAATACAAACTTAAAATTAATTAATCAATTGAAGAATACCAGTTTTATTATATGCTAATACAAAGTTCGCTTGAAGAATTAAAAATTTTAATATTTTAAAGATTAACTGAATTAAAATTTTAAAAGTAAGTTAGCAAACTAACAACGCTATGTAAATTCTTGCTGTTTAATTAATTTGTCTTTGAGTGTAGTAGTGTATTTAATCCAAAAAGTAATATTAAAATGTTTCGAATTTAAAATGTGCACTTAGTTATATTTTGCAAATAGAAATTGAAAAACCCAACTGGATTGCGAATCACGTCGTAGTTTCTTGCCGACACGAAACCCGATCTTCGCATTTCTCGGAACCAGCTCTCAAATCAGAGCCTTTTGTTTTTGCTTCATCGGCATTGTTTTCGACGCATGCTCCTAACTCATCCTCAATTGAAATTTCAGTGTCAACGTACTTTACTTTTACCTTAAATGTTATAATATTATTTTATCAATATACTTCATTTGGACAAAATGTTATACCCTATCATAATATTTTAGTACCACAATATATATATGGGTAGATATTATTTTAGCTGTTGTTATTCATTATATCTTAATTACGTAAACAAAGTTAACTATTTTAAATATTCGTGAGATTCAGTCTGTCTGTTTGGAATTGGAATTGAATTAGCTGTCATAAATGTTGGATTAAATACTAAATATAAAATAAACGGTTTTAATATTAAACAACTTGCTAATATTACCGTGACGTTCAACTCACGATTACTGGAAATATACTTCTACTGAGACTAATAAGATGGTTTATGGTATTATGTAATAATAAAATCCAGTATTGAAATATATTTACCCGATGATCATTCGGAACAGGTAAAAGAAGACAAAAATGCATGTGAGTCATTTAAAAAACACGTCCGGTTCTTAGCGATATAAGAAGAAAGGAAAAACACGACGACACCTACCCAAATTCTGACTCAAATAAACGCGTAAATGGTGATATGGTATCGCATTTTAATAAACTTAAATTAAGTATTGATTTCAATGAAACTTCAGATTTATAGAATGATGTCAAATCAGGAAATAAATAAATACAATGTTACAATTTGTATAATAAAATTATAATCAATTTGAAATTAGTGCATTAATAAGTAAACATTATAAATCATGTTTTGAAATGAGTTTGTCTTGTAATCGACTAAGTTCCATTGTCCCAAACAAGTTGCAAAGAACGCTGAAACTTTGAATGTGAAACGAACAATTAGACGATATAAATTTGAATCGCTATCTGCTGGCTCGGCTGCATTTCAGCGACTCGTTTAACTTAATTTATTTAGACAATTAAGACATTTATTAGCCATTGTTAGGTAAGCTGTATACAGTCATACCGGTTTCAGTTATCGAAATTTTAATGCTAACACGCCCCATGTATTGAAATTTAATCATATTTGGTAGTAAATTCTTTAGAATTTTGCGCTATTATGTTATATGTCAAATTATAATAGCCGCTTGTTGTAAATCCGTTATCTGATGTTTTCACAATATCATTAATTGTTTCCAATTTAATGATATAACAGTATCAAATATTTTGTTAGCTTTTAATAATAGCTCTTACTAAATTGAAAAACATAATATTGGTAGGTATTTTATATTATAATAATATGCATTATGCAATGATGAAGGTGTTTCTAGTGTGTTGTCCCTGACTATTAATTTTAAATGTACTAATTTTCGGATGGATTTTTTTATTCGACTACCAAAATATCTTTTTATTGGCCCAACCCGGGGCTTGAAACCAGGGCGTCGCATTCAGCGGCCTTATATCTGGCTAACTACGCACTAAATAATAAAAATAATAACCTGGGACATTATTCACACAATGCCATCTGATCCCAACTTAAGCAGAGCTTGTACTATGGAAACCGGGCAACTGATAAACTACATATTTTAAGACTTTTCTTTTGTAAATACATACTCGTATAGATTATTACACCCAAACTCAGGACAAACATATATTTTCATGCATACAAATGTCTGTCCTGGGTGGGTATCAAACCCACAAACTGCGAAGCAGAAGGCAAGTATCTACCAACCACGCCAACTCGTCGATCAAATCAGCGAGTCAAATCCAGTACAAAATACTAAAGAAGATAATACAACATTGAAATAACTGAGAAGTTACCAACACCATTTGTAAAATATCTACCCAGACACACCTGGATGCAACAATATAATAAATTGTATAGCGTCGGTAATATCCGGAGAAGTTTTCGATGAAAGTTTTTTCGAAGCACCAAATTTTAACACCTACGTTAATCGGACGTCCCGTGGTCATCTCCCGTCGCTCGGTAATACGGAATTTTAAATGTAAGATGATAAAGAAAGTATCTCTTTATCGTCCGATGCTTTAACGTTGATATATTTTTTTACATTATAACGGAAGCGGTTTATATCTCTGATAACAGTTGTCTATAGACTCTCGTCTGCTTTAAAAAGGTATTTTTATTGAAGATTATATAAATATTTATTTATATTTGTTTGCTTTACAATTTCATATAAATAAAATATTTTACAATCTAAATCCTTGATAATATTTGCAATAAAAGCCAAATGGACTTTAAATAAAACGTTTTCAATATATTTTATAACATTGTTCAACTTTCTCGAGCGAGTTTAAAAAATACACCAAAACTCCATCCTGCGGCGGCAGCGATTAAAGAACGAGCAAACATTCACAATTTCCTCGTAGATAAAACTCATAAACTGCATCGTTAAGATAAGAAGTGTTAATTTCATAAGAAACTATTAAGCGGTGCCTCTGTTATAAAGTAATATTTTTTATCTAGGAACGGTGAAAGTTACTTGCTTCATCATCATCAATTACGTCGGTTATTGTAGAAGTAATGACATCTATATATTTTTATGGAAGACACTTCTAAGCTTACAATATAAATATAAGTTTCACTGCCCATTTGGTTTGCTGCTAGCTTAAACGACTCCGATCTCGAAGTCTATAGTTTGAAACTCGGGATAACAAATATTTTTGAGGTTATATATGTCGTGTGTGAATAATGCCCGTGGATATATTATTATATAATAAATAGTAGTAGTATAATAGCGTTACTCTTAACAGCGTTTTCTTTAGCTTTTATGTAAGTCATTGGTTTCCAAGAATAAAAATAATCCCACATTAATAAAGTGATGATGACTTAAATTTTTTTTTTTTATTGTATCGGAAGGCGGACTAACATATGGGCCACCTGATGGTAAGTGGTCACCAACGCCCATAGACATTGGCATTGTAAGAAATGTTAACCATCGCTTACATCGCCAATGCGCCACCAACCTTGGGAACTAAGATGTTATGTCCCTTGTGCCTGTAATTACACTGGCTCACTCACCCTTCAAACCGGAACACAGCAATACAAAGTACTGCTGTTTTGCGGCAGAATATCTGATGAGTGGGTGGTACCTACCCAGACGAGCTTGCACAAAGCTCTACCACCAAGTGATTAATACATAATAAAAATTATAGTGATTAGTGCGCGATAAATTTTCAGATACGTACTTGTAATTGTGTAACATTATTTGTAAGTAACAGTTATTTTTGTAATGTTTCACATTTACTAATAAATAAATTTAAAGTACATGATTATTAACAGATGAAAAAAGCTTGGAGTCAACATTTGTTGATTTTCATATAGAATAATGGTAGATAATTGATGTAACAGATAATTAATAAGTCTCTTGCCTCTTCTGAATAGAATCTTCATTTGAATTTGAATTTGAATCGGCGGTGGTAGCTTTAAATGTAATTTACCTTGAAATTGACGAGTCAATTCAATTATCTCATATACCTTACTCACTCAATTCACTTGAACAAGGGATATTTTTTATTACCGCTAAGCATATTTAATTCCCATAAATATTTCTTATACAGACTTAGGCCCGTGATAATATTACATTTGTATACATTTATGCAATTTAAAAAATTGCATGTGTCAACAGTTAAAACGATTTTAAATTGAAGTTCTCGATACGACAAAGTAAATTAAGATCATCGTCGTCTTATCTTTAGGTTATGAGAATTTTTTGATTCGTATATAGCGTTGCTGTAATTTTACATTACGTAATTGTAAATCAGTTTTATATTACTTTACCGACTTTTTAAAATACATAAATATTTTAAGTAGATTTTATTGTATACCTTAGTGCGATTACAATAAGGCTTCAAATTCAATGAAGGTTATAGTGATGTAGATTTTTCTGACCATTACGTCTTCCCTATATATGGCAATGACATAATATACTTATTTACTGAGTGGCTCTGACATCAACTCGCTATGTGTTGTGATCGTTGATCACATTAGTATTTTTTTTTTTTTTTATTGTATAGGAAGGCGGACGAGCATATGGGCCACCTGATGGTAAGTGGTCACCAACGCCCATAGACAATGGCATTGTAAGTAGTGTTAACCAGCACTTACATCGCCAATGCGCCACCAACCTCGGGAACTAAGATGTTATGTCCCTTGTGCCTGTAATTACACTGGCTCACTCACCCTTCAAACCGGAACACAACAATAACAAGTACTGCTGTTTTGCGGCAGAATATCTGATGAGTGGGTGGTACCTACCCAGACGAGCTTGCACAAAGCTCTACCACCAAGTATATGTTTTATATCGTCAAAAATAGTTTATCAGTATTTTATTATATATATATAACTTTCTTATTAATCTGCGTAAATGAGGTTTAGCACGAATTAAAATAGAGTAAATAAGTAGAGTAACCAATGAGTGAAAGAACCATCAAAATATACAGTCGAAGCTTGGAAACGTTTTTGCGTTTGTAGAAGTGCACCGTCAGCAGATAAATAAATTGAACAAATGTTTTTTTATATATTAAAATTTTATTAAAACGTTTGAATCTGACCTTGCTGTTATTTTTTAAGGTATAGTAGTTCGAGTAGAGGCTGTAATAATTCGGGTACCCCGAACTAAGTGCTATTGTTTACAGATCAGGAACATCCTAGACCGCTCAGACCACCTACCTCGAGTCCTACCACTCATTGCTCATTTACATCTTTTTTGTCTTATTTTTAAATTTTTCATGTTCGAAGTCTTACCCCTCCTCAATATTGAATGAAATATCATAAAAAGCATGTCATAAAAATTTGGAGCCATTTATGGCAAAAGCCGCGATTGTAAACATTTCCTTAAAACCTTATTTAAATTCATAATTATATAAAGCGATAATTTTAACGACGCATAATTATAAGTGGTCAAATGAATTCAATTCTAACAATACCTATAGTATTGTAAAACGTTATGGCAATACATTTTCAATTAAAGCTAACGACTATGGCACTGAGCTGACACTTCAAACTAAACCCCCGCGGCGAATTGCTATTAAAAAAATCAACTTTTAATTGACAGTTATGACTTACAGTAATGTATTGACTATCAATTATATAAAATAGGCGCGATTTAACACGCTCTATAGTTGATTCACATTTTCATACAAATTCCCTTATTAGGCTTTTTTATAACTCCAAGATAAAGTATCAAAGTCGAATTTGAGTGTTAGGTAAGCGCAGTATAAGCGCCTCGATCACGTGACTCACTCTCTCTCTTATTTTTGACATTAAGATTGCTGCCTTATCTTAATAATAGTATGAATGTAAATGATTGAAATGAAACTGAGCTTATCGGATTATTTGTAATTGTTATGGTTATCAATAAAAATAATATAGCTTTAAATCAACGAAATTAGTGCAGTGCTTCTTTACAATTATAAAATTTATAATGACGTCATAAATGTGCTGCTACATTGTAATCACTATAATAATATTAACATGGATGTTCCATGGATAATATATAAAACGATGATATATTGGTATGTACGATTCCGTATTACAACTTTGTACTGTTCTCTTTGTATGTTAAGAATACTGAATATTATCCACGTAAACATTGAAAATAAACAAACGATATGCATGATGCAGTGAAGTACCTGTGCACGTCGGATGTGCACGCGGACCGTATTATTAGCGAAACGCTTAACAAATAAAAATATGAAACCCGTCCCACGCCCACGACCCGCGGCAGTATTGTCCTATTTGAATTCCTATTTAGTTTATTTTAAATCAAGCTAAAATATATAACTATTTTCTAGCATAAGTTGTTTTAAACGAACAGTCAAAACAGATAATTAATAAATTATTACATATCCTTCTCCTAATTTGTTCTTTTTGTTTTAAATAAGAATCGAGTTACTTGTATTACTAGACTACGTCGTTAAATAAACCAATTCATCCCAAAATTCAGTAGCATTTTTTGTACGCGATTAAATTTTTACTTTTACTACTTTATAATTTAAAAAGTACCCATTAATCATTCAATTTTTTTACAAATCTTGTAATATTATACTGTATCAAGCACGGATATCTGTTATACCAAAACATATGGCATAAATTTCCCTATAGAGTCCTACAAATTTAAATAGTCATTTTCTTAAATTTCGAGTTAAATATTAAAAAGATATTTTCAACCTACGAACCATGACCGTTAGTTTCAAATTCCTTTAAATTGTTGTAAGGGAAGAGATTATTATATATCTTAAATATTGTATTGTTTGTTAAAACTCGGGCGTCCCGTCGCGCAAAATCGCGGTATAAAGCTTATAGAGGTCACCTGCTGGGTATGTAATACTTTGCGGCCCTTTGGTGATGAAAGGATGTAACATGAATTATTTTATGAACCTGGTAACATTATTATTAAATGTTAAAAAAATATATTATACTTCGCATTTATTAATTTTGGTGCAAAGTATTTTTAAAGTGAAATTGGAAAAATAATTTTGTCGATATATAAATTTATTTAATTATTCCGTCAAATTATTTTGAATGAAAATTGGATTATTATTAAGATGATTAAACAGTGGTGCGTTTAATTTTGTTGCTGTCAGAATTATCTTCATGCTTTTTGAACTATGACCTCACCTGCGTGTCTCGTTATACCTACATATTAACGCAAAAAATATTGTGTAAAACTTAGAATAAATTGACCGGTTCGTTTTCATAAAAGCGCAATCATACAAACAAACATATTTTACTAAATCTTATTGATACAACACAATTTCACAAATATAAATTTAATGATAATTTATTTAAAATTTCAAATGAAATTGTTAAGTTAAGTAAGAATATTATTAAATAGGAACACTTCCCCATTCGCAAAACTCAGCTTGCATGTAAATTCTACTTAATACCAATTACAAAATGCTAAATATCTTATTAAATACGTAATTTACTTGTTTCATTTCTTATGGTATCAATTTGTATATCATTTAAATAAATATTCTTGAAACATCCATATATTTGGAATTATATTAACTTTTAAACAATCAAATAGTTAAGTAGAGCTTTGTGCAAGCAACTCTGGTTAGGTAGGTACCACCCACTCATCTGATATTCCACCGCAAAACAGCAGTACTTTATATTGTCGTGTGCCGGTTGGAAGGGTGAGTGAGCCAGTGTAATTACAGGCACAAAGGACAAAACATCTTTGTTCCTAAGGTTGGTGGCGCATTGGCGACGTAAGTGATAGTTCACATTTTTTACAATGCCATTGTCTATGGGCGTTGGTGACCATCAAGTGGCCAAAATGCTCGTCCGCCAGCCTATCCTATAAAAAAATTTCAAGAAACAAGCGGAAAATATAATTGTCTGTCTACATTGCTATATATTATACTATTAATTTTCAACTGCGAATGATAATATAAATACCAATACACAGAGAAAAGTTAAAAAAAAATATGTCAATTTAAAAATAAATATTCAAATTCAAATTCAAATTCAAATACTTTATTCAATATTGAAGTATTACACTTACTTATTGATTGTCAAACTAGAAACTACTACCGGTTCGGAAAAGAAACACCCAGCCCTGAGAAGAACCGGCGAAAGAAACTCAGCGGGTTGATGTTTTTGTTTTTTTTTTTTTTTGTCTGTTTTTTGTCTTTTACAAAAAAAAACAAAAGGAAATAGCCATGCGGCGATCGTCTCATTCCCAAGGTGTGCTATCATCCATAAATTCATTAATTGTATAATAACCTTTAGCACACAAGCGTTCCTTTACAATTTTTTTAAATTTAGTAACTGAAACATTTTGAACGCTTTCTGGGATCCTGTTGTATAAACGTACACATTGCCCCACAAAAGAGTTACTGACTCTATGAAGTCGAGTAACGGGAGTAATTAATTTGTGTTTGTTCCTTGTACCAATGTTATGAGTATCACATTTTCTCACAAAATCATTAATGTGTTTCCGTACATACATAACATTACATAGTATGTATTGAGAAGCAACAGTTAATATTTTAATTTCTTTAAATTTCTGTCTTAGGGATTCTCTAGCTCCTAGGTTATAGATTGCGCGAATAGCCCTCTTCTGCAATACAAATATCGTATTGATAGCGGCCGCATTACCCCACAGCATAATGCCGTAAGACATGATACTGTGAAAATAACTAAAATATACGAGACGGGCCGTATCGATATCGGTAAAAAATCTTATTTTTTTAACTGCAAAAGCCGCTGAGCTTAGTCTATTCGCCAATCCGTCAATATGGGGGGCCCACTGCAACTTGGCATCAACAGTAATGCCAAGAAATACAGCGGACTCAACTGGATCCATCGACTCCCCATTGATATGTACATTAGCTTTTACATTTTTTACATTTGGCGCGCTAAATTTTACAACTTTTGTTTTTGTATTATTTAACATAAGATTATTAACACTAAACCAATGTACTATATCAGAGATAGCATTGTTTACATCGTCATACTGTACTTGTTTTCTTTTAATTTTAAAAACCAAAGAGGTATCATCAGCAAACAATACTATGTCATGTTTATTACCTACAAGATAGGGCAGGTCGTTTATGTAAATCAAGAATAGAAAAGGACCGAGTATTGATCCCTGAGGGACCCCCACACCAACTGAAACCCCAGGAGATCTTTTTCCATTAACGTCGACCTTCTGAATTCTATTCTTAAGATAAGAATTCAAAAGCTCGAGCGCACCTTCTCTGATTCCATAGTGATTCAATTTCCTGACCAGAGTTTCATGTTGAACACAATCAAATGCTTTGGATAAGTCACAGAAAATCCCTAAAGCGTCCTGCGACTCCTCCCATGCTTCATAGATATTCTTAATTAGTTCAATGCCAGCATCAGTTGTTGAACGACCCCTTGTGAATCCAAATTGTTTTCTATGAAGCAGATTGTGTCTGTTAAAGTGAGCAAGCAATTGATTTAAAATAATTTTTTCAAATATTTTGCTGAGGGTTGGTAGTACTGAAATTGGCCTGAAGTTATTGGGGTCTGAAGAACTACCAGATTTAAATATAGGAATTACCTTGCTATGTTTCATCAGGTCAGGAAATACACCACTCTGAACACATTTATTAAATATTATTACAAGGTGGGGCGCAATCACATCAATAATTGAATTTATCACCTTTACAGACAAACCCCATAAGTCAGCTGTTTTCTTAATCTCTAAAGTCTTAAATGTTTTTAGTATATCATTAATGCTTATACTAGAGAAATGAAAGTTAACAGTACATTCTCTTACATTTTCTTTAATCAATGACTCAGCAACAATTGGAGACGAAATGAGCGACTTTGTTGTTAGAACTGGTATGTCAGTAAAGAATTTTTCAAAAACAGAAGCAACCTCCCGATCGTTACAAATCACTTTATTGTTACTAATAACAGACATTTCGGAGCTGCGGAAATTAGTTCTACCAGTTTCACAATTAATAATGTTCCATGTCATTTTTATTTTATCATGTGCATTTTTTATTTTATTTTTAATATATAATGATTTTGCCAAAGAACATACTTTTTTAAACAATTTAGAATAGTTTTTTACATAATTAGCGAAAGAAGCACTGTGATTGTACGTTCTTTCATAGTAAAGCTCGTACATTCTTCGCCTACTTTTATGAATTCCAATGGTCGCCCAGTCACTGAATGTCGAGAAGGTTTGTTTATTAACTGTTTTAGAAGTGAATATGGCGTTGAATTTGTTTCTAATTAACTTAAACAAAGTGTTATATAAAACATTAGGATTCTCATTAAAAGTTAAAAAAGGGAGGCTCGCCACAATATCACCTCTAAACTTCTCTATACGGCTTGTGGTCAAAGGAACAAACACTATCTTCTGTGATTTGTTTATTTCTTTTAAATCAAAATTAAATGATGCTATTTGTCCACAGTGATCTGAGCTTAATTTATTAATAATAGCTTTATTTTGTGGAATAAGACTTGTGAATATATTATCTATACAGGTTGCTGTGGACTCTGTAATTCTAGTTGGTTTAAAAAATAAATTTACTAGATTATATGAATTTAACAAAGATCTGAATCTAATAGTTGTGGCTGAGTTATCTAATAAATTTATATTAAAATCACCACAAACAATAATTTCTTTATTAGATCCAGACAATTTCATTAATACATCATCCAATATTTTTTCAAAACATTCATATAATCCACTGGGGGGCCTGTATACGCATACAACAATGACACGCTCAAGCTCAGCACAGGCTATTTCTATAGTTTGCTCAATAGAAAGGCTCACAATATCTTTACGTTCTTTAAATTTCAATTTTCTATTGAGAAGTATTAAGGAGCCACCGCGTATAGCTTTTTTTCTACTGAACAAACTAGCCACCTGGTGCCCATTAAAGTTAAACATAATTTGATATTTTAAAAGCCAATGTTCAGTTAAGCATAGTATATCAATATTGTTATAGTTCAAAAATAATTCAATTTCTAGTACTTTCCCTAGCATTCCTTGGATATTTTGGTGCACCAGGCTTACAATTTTAATTTGATTTCTATTATTTAATTTTTTAATGTTTTTATTGGCTTTAACGGGAACTATTTTGTCATCATTAAATTTTTCATTTAATATATTATAATTATTGCCAGAGACTACCTCTATTGTCTTATTATTTAATTTAAATTATTTGGAACGTATTCCAAATTGCTGGATGTCAAATTATAATTATTATTACACTGCTCAATAGAAGCAGTGGTCTGGTCAACCAAAAAATTGGTTGATTTATTAAAAATAAAATATGATAACAAACTTGTTATCTGTCTTTTATAAAAAAGTGATAGGTGATACCTATCATATGTCAATATATAAGAAGATTTAAATGTAATAATATTATTTATGTCAATTAAATTTATATTCATATCTTTACAATTATTTCTTATTACATAATTGGTATTTGTCATTATATGTAACAGGTTATTTAATTTGTATCTGTTACAGTTTTCTTGTGGCATGTCTTTAATATAAGGAAATGTAAACAATATAATTTTTCTTACATTTAATTGTAATAATTGTGAATAATAATTTTCCAAAGCTTTTTTGTTTACATTTCCCCTTCTCCCAATAAGAATAATCAATGTAGTAGTAGGACAATGAGTACTATTCAGAACACTATTAATTACCTGTGAATAACTAGCACCAGGCATACAAAAATTAGTTACTAATTGTCCTTTACACATATTGTTAATAAAGACACCCATGTTTCTTCCCATTTCATCACTATATATTTTGGTGTGATTAATGTAAGGAACATGTTGTGTTTTATTGGATATGAGGCTGTCATGGGCTGCAGACTGAGACGAGCACACTGGATTGGTACTCAGCCTTGAACAATCCACTGATTTAGGAGGGCCTTGACATTCACATGCATAATTTTTTATTAGTGAGTCAAAGCGCTCTGAGTTGTACTTACTTAAATCTAGTAGGTCGTTAATGGCAGCAATATGACCAGATATTTCTTTTTGAGATATTTCATATTTATTTGACATATTTTCTAAAGATCTCTGTAACGATGAAATCTCAGCCTGGAGAGCATTTACATCAGCCTCATAACCATTCCTCATTTCATTTAATTGTTTTGTGTATTGTGTCACTTTTAACCGAAGCATATTTCTTTCTTTATGAATTTTTTCATAATGTATATAGTTATTTTTTGATTTTATTAATTTTTGAGTTTTTTTAATAAATCTATTAATTCTAACATATTTTTTAAGTTTATTTTTACCTAATATTAAGCATGATGTCCCAGTGTCATCACCAGTCAAATCAATTGTTGAAATGTCATTTTTGTTGGTGACCGGGGACACTAAACTGGGTGCAAATCCCACTAATTCATCAAATATATAAATATATTTCACAGATTTAAAATCGCGCTGAATCAATACTAATAGCTACTTTGTGGTAGGTAATGTTGTCAGAGAGACGAATGAAGAAAGAAATAAAGCATTGTAATACAATGACGCCTTAAATGTACTTTTATGCGTTATTCGGAATGATATGTCACATGTCACACAGTTTTTATTTTATTTACGCCCTACTTTACACCACGTTTTACGATATGCCCAGGGCACGAATTTATAAAACCGAGATCAAGTTGCTACATGTAAAAGTAATTTAAATAAAGAGCTTATAATTTAGTAGCTAAAATTGACGTCATTATGAAAAATATCTTGAAGTTGACTTATTTCTCTAATAGTAACAGCCTGTCTGACTGTTTATGAACCCAAATTAAGTGTATGAAAATTCAGTCACGCTAAGATTCATGCGTTCTTCATCCACGAGGCTATCTGGTCTAGTATATGTTAAACATGATAAATGTTTGACTGACAAATCATTAGTTTACTAATGGTCTGTATATCACATTAAATAAATAAAAGCCCTTTTAATTAAGACCTACATAATAGAATTGAGACTAATGCTGCTGTTTCAAAATCTAAACATACTTATCAATCAGTCAGTAAAATTGGAAACAGATGTTTCATATAACGCAGATACATAGCACGCACAGTTCTTCACTCGTCAAAGGAATATAACCCTTATTGCGAAAAGAATAATAGTCACAGACTACGCATAAGTGGCTGTGCTGAAACCCGTAATTCATTGTATAATTTGCCTGTCTGGCCGACTCTGCGATTATGCAAATGACACTGATAGTATCGACTGCGCTAACGGAATTCTAGACACATCAAATCGCAACGGAGATGTGGGGAACAGTCTTTATGTCGTATCTTTATTAGCTAACATAAGCTGATAAGTTCGTACGGACAAGCGAGAGCTGAGAGTCAAACGTAAGTGAATATTATCCTTCATGCTAATAATGGACAGCAATTACCATTGGAAAAATGTTTTTGGAAGACTTTGAATGTATACCAAGTAGTCACAATTTTTTCGTGTAAACATACCAAAAATTGTGGATATGGTTTTTTGATTATACTCTGAAAATCCTGTCATGTGTATAAAGTATGTAGATCCATGGTATAAACTATCACCAAGGTAAAATTAATGTAATTTCATCTTGTGCTGTCATAAAATTTGTACGATAGTAAAGACAAAGAGAAAATACCTTTCGAATATCCTTAATAGGTACATTCTATGCAAGCTTAGATTACCAACAGTAAAATTAAATTCTAATGAGTATTAAATAAAATTGCACAGAGTCGTATATTTATATAATAATAAAAGACAATACAAATTCTTTCATATATGTGAGATATTATGTAATATTGTCGTGCGCAGTAAACTAAAGTGTGTGGTACTCCACAAGTGCTCCTAGTTGCGGTAAGCACCGGTGTTGTTTATGATATGTTTAGATAGGGAAATAACGTTATGACGCCATTTCATAAGTATGACAAGTTCTGTTTTCCCTTGTTATAATGTATTTACATAACCACCTTGTATATCAGCATATATTGAACAGGTTCTTTTCAAGTTATCAAAAGCATTTTTGGTAACAAAAATTGTATTGTTGAGCACTACAACATTCTTGTTATTTATTATTTACTATTGAAATTCGAAACAGTAGTTTATATTTAAAGTTGCTTCTGATTTATCTAATTAAAAATATATTCTCAACATAATTTTGCAGTTCCGTCATTGCTGTCAAAGTAACTTTGATACAATGAACGAAACAATGCAAGCAACGCTTACGGTTTGTTAGGTACGTAATAAGTACGTACGTGCTTTTCGTATTTAATAGCATTTTTCCATATTTGAGAACGAAAATCTTTAACGTATTTATGTTCATGTTACCATAAGAAATGATGTGAACACATATAATCCAATCGACCGTTCACCATCACCTCGATGCAATATGCGTTTTGCTAAAATTATTGGATAATCAACGACACAACGTAACACGGTAGCTGCGACGCATACACACGGCTGGATTATGCAAATGAAAGACCAAGGATGTCGATACTGACGCCGAGTTTTAGAGAAACTATTCCGATATAGATGATAATAATGTCCCCCGTCAGAAGGGTTTGCTTGCACAGCTCGTCCTGTTGACTTTGCTTCAAGTTGTTTTACCACTTTTGCGTTTAAACAGTCTCACGCTTTGAATTTCAATGGTTTGGAAAATATTGTGCTTACTAAGATATTAAAACTTTCATAATCATTATCATGATAAGTTTGTCAGACGTAAGTGATATTTGTAAATCTTACAATGAAGGAAATTAGTAGATTATTAGTTTATAAATATTCTATGTTCTAAATTTAAATATAAAAGCAATCTCAATAGGCGAAGATTCTACATTTATATTGCCACAAACTCGTTGACTGCCTGTTTCTCTGTCTATTTGACATTTTAAACATACATGTATGAGATAAGCCAATGTTATTTCTACACATAAATTGGATCAGTTGTTTCTGTCCACGTGGGTGGGCTGTCTCTCATAAACCTAGGTTTTAAGGCTTCTAGAAACTGTTTAGCCTTTCAAATGGCATGTCTACCTTCCATATATGTTCCGTTACAATAGGCCAATGTGTTCAAGCAATAACAAATTTAAACACATTAATGCCATTTATGTCGGTGTTTTATAACTTTACAAAAATAGCATTATTAACATTGATTCCTTAACAAAATAATGATTATCTGTCTGAGAGTTGAGATTATACTATCAAAACGTACCACTCTAATATCTTAGCATTGAATCGGAATCAAAACACTCATAGTCAACAATTAATACTTAGTTTTATCATTTATATCTTAAGCATTAACAAGACTAACACGAAAATTTAATTTCTCGCAATATAAACGTAGCAAAAATTACCTATAAGGAAATCCAGCTATCTTCTAGAGTTATGTTATTCATCCTGTTTTCAATTGTTTTATTTTTAAGGCAAGCTCCTTACTCAGATGTCTGACGTGAACATGTATGTGAGCTGACACGGTACATCCCAAGCAAATCGTTGGTTACATGGCATTCAATGTCATTAAAGGAAGACAATACTAGAATAAGCTTTAACTGGCATTGAAAGTATATAACCTTAATTAAACCTTATATATCTAGTTGCAGGCTTAGATAAGTATTCACTAAGAACGATGCTTGATAATATGTATTTACTTGTTCTTCCATCTTGACTTCCGAGTTTTCATCAACTTCTTATAAAAGAAAACTATTAGAGTGAATTTCTGTGTCGGGAGGATATTTTGCTTTTAAAAAAAAATCAGTTTCAATATTCTAAAAATCTTTAATGACAGCTTCTCTACAAATGTAATGAATTTGAACTCGCTTTCTATTCGAAGGTATATCATTTTATGTACACAAAACTTTCACATATAATTATTCTATAACGACCTCAAGTCCCATTTGAATTAAGCCAATCCTATAAAGTACTAGTTTACACGGTGACGTGACGACGCTAATTATTATTGTCCCAAATGATTTGCACTGTGGCGACATTCGTCCAGGTGTCCTTAATGACTATCATAATTTTTTCCCAATTGATTTAAACATAGCCAAGATGGCCTATTTGGTTGAATACATATATCTTAAACGAAGATCACACTCTTAAATACGACCAAAGATAACTGAGTTTTCATCTTATCATATGTTCGGCGGTCTAAGAAAACATGGTGTACCATACCATATATTGGAATTATAGTGGAATATACTCCAAACGTATTACTAAGATAAAATATGCGCTGCGGTAGGTATTGTTGTGATAGAATAGTTTTCTTATGTTTAAACTCAATCTTGTTACATGTAAGTTTACAGTTTTACTTAAAAGTTAATGTTATGCTATGCTGTGTCTTATTCTTTCTACTGTAAATCAATGACGACAGAAAGAGAGACATCAGTGTTTAATTAAATACCCGCTAAACAACGTTTTATAGCTAAGGATTGGTGGTAGATCATTGTGCATTGGTATTGTGGATAGGTACCACCCACTCATCAGATATTCTACCACAAAACAGCAATACTTGCTATTGTTGTGTTTCGGTTTGAAGGGTAAGTAAGCCAGTGTAATTACAGGTACAAAGGACATAACATCTTAGTTCCAAAGGTCGATGACGTATTGGCGATGTAAGCGATGGTTAACATTTCTTACATTGCCAATGTCTAAGGGTGTTGGTACTAGTAGATAGTAGACCACATGATGTGGCCCATAAGTTCGTCCGCCTACCTACCCTTTAAAAAAATGCTGATATTATATAAACGATACTTATTTTATTATTTATTGTTCTAATAAACAAAATGAAACGTCTGTTGTTAATAGAAGCATTTAATGTTCTGTCATTTTAATGATAAGACCATATGTTAACAATATTTAAATTTATTTTATTCTTGAAATATAGTAAGGATTGAGTATAAACGGTTCAACTAAGCCTTGTTTCCCACACTCAAGTTACGTAACCATAAGCTTCGTAGATCACTAATCTTCAAGGATTATACTCTTACGAGGATGTCTCCGATATCATTGTCATGTGTGCAACTTGTTGAGATCGAATGATGTCGGATCAGAATTTTGGTTATAACGTTCGAATTTATGAATTATTGAATTGCCGATGTGCTAAAGAGATTATATTTTGAATGTTGCGCAATATTCGTCAGCTTTACTGATTCGTTGGTAAATTTTTTCCCGCGGTTTCATGGCGTAGTTCCCGTTTACGTGGGAAAACGGGGATAAAATGTAGCCTGTTACTAGTACTCGCTGTATGATAATGTAGCTTTCTATTGGTGAAATAATTTTTATAATCGGTTTAGTGGTTTAGGCGTGAAGGCGTAACAAACAAACAAACAACCCCACATTCGCATCTTCGTTTTTGTCAAATTTTATTTCCTTATTAACAAGTCCGACAACACATAAAAATATCTCGAAAAAAACAGACTTTTTGTTTCTTTTTTTCAATATTAACTCGACTTAGTTATTGACGTCGACAAATACAATGATTCTTAATAATGTTTCTGTTCAAAGAACATGATGCTGTTATGTAAAAATAAGGTCCTCCAGACCGATTCGGCCACGGCGGCCAATCTCAAGAGAGATTAGCCAACTGCGCAGGAGATATTATAGTGCACAAGCGTGTGCGCAAACACAGGTGCACTCTCTTTTCCTTAGCTCTCATAATCCGATGGGACGGCAATCCGACACGACCGGAAAGAGTTCAGGCGCAGGACCAACGGTTTAACGTGCTTTCCGAGGCACGGGAGTGTACCACACTTTCAACTTCCAGACTCCGGGCTGCTACTGAGAATTTTCTGACAGAAAACCGCAATAACTATTTATTTGCCCGACCTAGGAATTGAACCCAGGACCACCGCGTCTGCGGCCTTATATCAAGCCACTAGACCAACGAGGCAGTCAATGCGGCAGTCAATGAGGATGCTGTTATGTATGAGGTCATTGACGGAACTATTTTTTTCTTAAGTCTAAAACTACTAATTAATACTACTAAGTCTACTACTACTACTAGTAAGTAACTAATACCATCAAATGGAATTGCTTCTTCTCTCTTAATCAAGTTTTAAAATATATTTGTTATGATGTCTTACATAAAAATACATACTTAAACATTATTATAATATTATTGTATGTTTATATAATTTATAATTAAAAACATTAGGATGTGGACAGTGCTCCGCTGCAGCATTTAACTTTATTAGTAAGCAAACAATTTCTTCTAAAGCTATGCATGTACATTAAAATTGTAAACAAACTTATCTCTTGGAAAACCTGAAAGCTAGTTTTGTTATTTAATATACTTATAATTATATCATTTTAACTCAACTACGAAGGTGTAAAAAGTAAAAACTTCATCCTGTTTGCGTGTTATTAAAAGACACGTACAATTATAAATAGTAAATCTTTTTACTTTTTACTTTTTACAATATTAAAGTTCAGACTGCATTTAAAAAAGTATTACCTTGTATTAGGGATGCTCGATGTTAGAAAAACATCGATGTTGACATCGATGTCACTATCGAAGCTAAAACATCGATGGTTGATAAACATCGAAAGGAAAACATCGATGTCAGCCAACAAGGCTTGTATACAGTCTATCCCCATCGAAGCGGTAAATAAAAGTAATTCTTCGATTGACATATTTCATGCGATTTGTTAATAGTTTTGCTATATACACTACAAACATTTTTTGATCCGTATGTCATTATTTATAACACAACATAATTCCACTTATAACTACATACATTCACTTTAATTTTACTTTCGACGTTCCGGTACAAAATTCGCCGAATTGAAACCATAGATTATTCACGATTTCGACCAATCATTTCACGTCAATTCAATGTCAATGTTGTTTATTTGTCTATACACCTCCTGTGATTGGATAATAAGTGTTACTATTGGTGTGTTTAAAAATACAATGATATGTTTAACGTTTGTTAGTTCTTTAAATTCTTATGACGGTGTTGTTCAACATTTTAATGTTTAATCAATTTTAATATGTATTATAAAGGACTTCCGTTATCAAACGAAATTGTCATTTGTGATGAAAATAAAAAAGCGAGTATCAAAGTCCCTAGCTGAGAGCGGCGCGCACGCATACATTATTCAAAGGACGCGACCAACTCGTAACCGTGTAATTACAACTTTGAATATATTACAGCACTTCAAACCTCGCCTTTTATAAATTACTCGTCATAAATATGCTAGGGCACATAATTGTGAGACAATCGCTTTAGACACTTCACATCATTTATACTGACAGAACGGAGAGATAACAAATAACAATATATTAGTATGATAAGAGATTTTGACATCGATTTGTACTGCCGTTTGCATGTAGGTTTGTTTGTGTGTTAACAATTTCCCTAAAAATACTATATGAACACAACATGATATTAACTTTGTGCACTAACTGGTTTGAAGTGTGAGTGAGCCTCAGTGAGCCAGTGTAACTACAGGCACAAGAGTCATAATAGCTTGTTATGTACGGATTATAATTAATAAAACTATTACATATTATAATTATTTTTGACGTGACAACTAATAATGAACGCTGGTTGCATGCACGAAAAATGGTCCCGTTACGCTCATTGTCCCGTTACGCGGATTGTACGCTTGCGCCGCATCTATCTCTCTTTCACTCGATTGCAAGCATTTCATCAATTTTTTGTTATGACGTTGTCACGTTAAACTATCGTCCGTAAACCGACTTTACAGACAATCATTTTTATTTTGTTTTTTGAATTTTGTTAACCATAATATATTACTCGACATTTTGAGCTCGTGTTAATTATAATAAATGATAGAGTACCTACATATTTATATCTTTCATGAAATGTCTTGAAGTTTTAGTTCTTAAAAAACTTTATTTAACATCAATGATCGTATTGTTTTTTCTTTCTTTTTTGTTTTAGTGTAGGTAAACAATTTATGATCTCTGTTTTTTAGTGTATGTAAATAGTCGTATGTAAAATTTAATTCCAAATATAAAACTCCACAATTCATTTTATTGACATTTAATTTTAACTCATTAAAAGTAACGTTTATGTAAAGTTGTAGATATGAAGAAAATAGAAGGAAATAATATTTTTTATGCTTTTCTGTAAAATACATACTCACTCAATTTTGACAGGCGCCCCGCCCGTTTGAATTTATTATATCGACATATTTATATACTATGCCCACGAAGTGTATTAACTTGACTTCCAAAATTGGTTTTGGTATAGTAGTGCATGACCATACATAATAGAGACTGGCTAAATGCACTTTATTTACTACTGAGAAGGTATTAACATACATTATAAACCCGATAAATCTTATACCCGGGATTTAAACACAAAAATATATACCATTATACTTTCCATCAGGTGAGCCTCCTGCTAGTTTGCCCCCATTAACATAAAAAAAAACCATAATCTTCAGCTTCAAAGGGTAATTACTGGACTAAGAAGAAATTTACACATATTATAAATAGTTTTTATGCATAACCTAATAATAATTATATACCAAAAACAGTCGCTTACTAAAAACAATGTGTTTTGTTCTTAATAAGCAACCTTAAGTATTTAATGGGTATTTTATATATAAAGGATAAAAAACCAAACGGCTTTTAAAAGTAATGACTTTTGTTCAATTGAAAAACTATTTTTATATTTGTCAAGTAATAATATTTGTACGACTCATAGCCACAGACGTAATGAGGCGTAAAACTTTAAATCATACATCATAGCTTTAACAGGTAAAGAGTTGAGTTTGTTCCTTTAATTTTATTTTTGAATTTTATCTTAACATAGCTGAGCGTCTCCTTGACATTACGGTAGGGTTGCCAGCTTAAAAAATATAATTAATATAATAAGTGCCAAATAATGGTGTTTTGTATTAACTAACAAATAAAATATATTAAGTGAAACAGTTTGTTAATAGGCGACAATGTTTGGAGTCAATGCTTTCACTTTTTTTTCGAAAATGTTTGGATTAAAGAACCTAAAGTAAAGTCCATATCAATATATTTCTAATTAGTTGTGGTAAATGTTACTCTACGTAAGCGAAACAACATATAACATTAATATAACACATTAATAAATCTTTAGTAATTAAATTTATATATGTAAAATTTTTACTAACCACATTAAATCGCGGTCTTTCCAGCGCAATTTAAATAACGAATGAAATAAAACCAAGCAATTAAAATACACTTAAAAGTCAATGATGTGTTTCCTCTATATATACATCAGTTACATTAAAAAAAACCTTTTAATCAAGGTGGGTTGAGCTTGTGTGTATTTATGACTGTTTTTAACAAGAAGCCCTCATATTGAGAAAAGTGCTCTATATATTTCTTCTCTTAATATGAAGCCATCTAAACGACCATTGCGCGGAAGCTAATATAATGGTCAAGTATGTGCACCAACATAGATACTCACAAACATCTACTCACATAGATATTCACTTGATAAACTTACAATTTTTCGAACTCGTATTTGAATTCACGACCTCAAGTTCCGAGGCCTTATAAACCTAATCTAATATTCTTAGTCTTGTCAAATTAGATTAGACATTGCGTACAATAAAATTAGGACTATTGGATTTGTAAACGTACATTTCTATTGATTTCAGTATTTTGTAGAAGTCTTTTAACTGTAGTAGAAGGTATGACGTCAATTTTTTCAGACGTGACGCATGTGAAGCCTGTGTCTGCTTTTTACTAAACGTTTTAATGTGATATTGGCAAAATAAACTTCGATCAAACAAAACGATAATATTTTTACACGTATTCATTTCACAAATATATATTTTAGTAATAATTGTGTATACATATATATTCATTTAAATCGTTATAAAGCAGGCTTAAGAAGAATTGCGCCATATTTACATAATTTGACTTATGATAATAATACAACATCCAGGAGCAAGTCCATTAAACTAAATCTTTACAGCTATAGGCTATTAAATAACGGTTGTTTGTCCGGAACAATTAATAACGAAATGGACAGAGTAATAAGACATCTGATCTATCAATGTATTCTCACGATTTCTCATACCAACAATTCGTATTTTATTACTTATTTTTTGAGTGAAACTTTGGAGGCGAAAAGTGTAAAATTTTATGCTTGAAAATTAATGTAATTTCTGAATCAAAACAATTTCGTTTTATATATATTTTATATGTAAGAATGAAGATATATAACACAGGTTACGAGGCTCATTATGCAATATGTCTAAATTATTGATCATCAGAATAGCAAGTTAATAAGCGTGGTCATAATTCTAGACTTCGCGTCCAGTGTGTGGGCGCAGATCTCGTGAGAGCGTATTGGAGGCGCCATGTTTTAGACCAAACGTAATATAATCCTAACGGTGCTTAATTATATAGTAATAAGAATCATTTTAGTTTAATTAAAAGTAAAATTTTATCGTTTATTACGTAAATAAAATCTTCAGTTATCCATGTAATCTAAATGTTATATCTCCATTTTATGTTTATGGAATTACGTCCTTTAATGTATTTGAAACCAATATGATAACAAAGATACTTATCCTACTTAAATGATGTATGTTATACGATACTGTTTAAGATTAATCGACAACTCTCCTTCAGTTAATCTGATGAACGAAAAGTTAAGTTAACTCAAAACTCATTAAATGTTAATCAACGAGAAAATAGTACTTAAATAAGTGTAGTTTTACTGTTTGCTTTCTTTTTTTATTTTCTTTATTCGGCAACTTCAAAGATGTTTTATAAATGCTGATATTTTCTTAGCAACTTTTTGGCAACCCTACAATTATCTTCATCGTTCGTATCCATCCGATCCTCTTACCATTACGGGAGTTATGGTGTCGTCAGTGAAAGTTCATAATACTCCCTCAACAATGACCAACACATTTCATGTAAAGTTCGCGAACGGTGATAATAAATTTGTAACGATACAAGCAGTCATAATGTCTCACATATGACGTTATACGACTTTTATTTCTTTATTTGAACCAATAAAGTAGATAAGCCCAATAAAAGTGCCTCGTCGTTATATATTATATACCTCTAATCTTATTTGTTATATAGTAAAAAATCTATGCGTTACATTAATGCGAGGCGCTTAATTATGTCGTTTGTCTGTTACAAATAATGGCTTTATCGTTATTTATAGCAGACACTATAAAGATTGTAATACTATAAAATAATCTCTTTTGAGTAAGTACATATTAAGAAATCGATCAAGATTTTTATACTATTAACCCTTATCCTATACAAATATTATGTCCCACTGCTGGGCAAAAGGATCTCTCTCATGTTCCATGAAGAAGGGCATTGCACGATGTTGCCAGATTTAATTGGATTTTACACCAAAATTATTAATTAAATACCATACACTGATAGTACTTGTCCCGGATTAAACTGGCCACCAAGCCATCTCGGTTCGACGTCTTCTAGCTTAGTGTATACTCGGCGTGAATATATATATATTAGTCTACTTTTTACAAAAAAATATGTGTCATGATAAACATAAAAGATGCATCACACAGATCTTCGCTAATAAATAGCGCATGCAGTAAAATACAACCAAACAGTTTTCGAAGCAGGTGAATGCTTTTTACCCTTCACCGCCACCCACGGGAATGAACCGACGAACCGGCGCCTGCTGCCGTGGGTGCTGCATTCCGTACCCACCCAGTGTAGCTTGTCACGAAGATAGACTACCTGTCCGGTCTAAGCGCTATGGCCGAAATTAATCGAAGCCGCGGAATGTATTATTCCATCAAATGACTTGATTGAAATAGAATGTCCACGCTGAGAACTGGTACCGAGTTTCCGATTGAACGAACAAAGTTATTTCCCGCTAACAAATGTATATTGTTGTTGGGCAATACTATGTATTGCGTCCACCTATCCTATATTAAGATTTACAATATTTCGTATTTTTTTCGGACTTGTAGTCTACAACAACAAAAAGATTAAAGACAACATAAACAGAAAGATTAAGCCTTACCGAATTGAGATCATGTCACTCAATATCAAAGACAAAGTACACTGATGGTCCACCTGACCGATTTCGGCCACGGCAGACAATCTCAAGTGACATGAGCCAAATGCGCAGGAGATATTATAGTGCACAAGCAAACACAGGTGCATTCTCTATTCCCTAACTACTGCACTCTCTATTCCCTAACCCGATAGGACGGCAATCCGACACGACCGGAAAGAATTCAGGCGCAAGACCATCGGCTTTACGTGCTTTCCGAGGCACGGAAGTGTAACTTCCAAGTTCCAGACTCCGGGCTGCTTTTAAGAATTTTTCGACAGAAAATCCCAATAACATTGTATTGTCCCGACCTGGGATTGGAACCCAGGACCACCGTATCTGCGGCCTTACATGTAGCCACTAGACCAACGAGGTAGTCAAGACAGAGTACATATGCTCTCTCAATCTCATTCTCTTCATATTCGGAACGTGAACTCTCAACCCAACCCTTTAATTTTATTTGCTCTAATTTTGTTTATCATACTAATTTAATATGGAGGTTAATTTACGAGAAATTTACGTGATTAATTCAGCTCTCCAAGAAGATAAATATTTCAATAACCACGATTATATTATACATTATTATGTTACGCTCGCATAATTTACATAATTGTATTTGGTATAGTCAAGTGAGCAAGTCAAGGATACCGCCTATTATCACCTAAGCGGTTTTAGCACATTGTCTATGTTTGAATAACCTTGACTTGTGAATACGGCAATATATTTGCGACGTAAACTTGAATATATTTAAAATTATAATATATGATTAGGATATATATTTGTTACAAAATAATCACATTTTGTATTGTCTCTAAACTACCTCTATTGAGTAAAAGTATATAATATTATAAGTTTATAAATAAAAATAAAATAAATACAACCGGCAACCATGGTCACGTGATGCATCTCATTATATAATCCGAGTAGCAAATAAATATCAAATACGTATCGTATATACATAGTTAAAAGTATAGTTAAGTTGACCTACATGACCCACGACTTACGAACTTTTTCTCCGTTTAGTAAATATATTCGAAGCTATTTTGTTATTCCAACGAGATGACTTCGAAATAAAAGTAACATATAAAAAAACTAAACATTCCTTGCCCCGATTTGAGCTTGACACGTCCAGTCAAGAACCTCATTCCTCGTGCTGCGCTTTAGAAGAATGAAAATTAAAAGCAAAAGTTTTAACAACGTGTAACACACGAGTACATGAGAAGTTAATTTAAACTTTATATTTTCCTAGTTTTATTTGAATTATTCCGATGTCCGCGCCAGATGCCTACAATGAAATTGAACCGGGGCCGATAAAATAACGAGTTCAGGTTTTAGAACGTCAAACGTAAGTTTAAAGATGGCGGCTGGGACACATTCTGCAGTTTACGAGCAATTAACTTTATTTCAGCGCATCGAGAGGCTCAGTTTTATGGATCCTTTAGTTGCCAGCTATTTTATTTTCAATTGCATTTCTTTATATGGAATCGGGGTGTATGCTATTGTGCTCCGTCAATTCCTCGACTTGTACGGTGAAAAATTTTCATGTTAATTCTTGTTTTTGTCCTCGAAGAGACAATTGTGATGTGAGAGCTTATTAAATTAAGTATCATGAGGTTTATAGTCTGCCTTGTTAAAATATAAGACTTTTTGTATTGTTTTATAAACAGTTTTGTAGTTACTATTATATGTATTATTTTTGTACCTTGTAATTAATCTATACTAATATTATGTATATGCCGGTGTGCCTGTCTGTCTGTTTTAGTTTTGTACGATCAAGTAGTGTTTCTCAGTTCAAACACTGCACTGACAACTATAAAAAGAAAACGAGCCTTACTTATGTATTTAGTGAAATCAAAACTGTATTTCTAGTCAAAAGCAATATTGACGAAGAAATAATTCTGGCTGTAACAGATTTAATTAATGTTTGACGAAACTCGGTTTAATAAATATTTTTAATATTAAATTAGCGATGACTTTCCTTATTGCAATTTGAAGAACAAACGAAATGAAAAAAGACCAGGCTTAGAGAAATGGTCTCAATTCGAGTTGAAAAGATTTAATAAAAAAATAATTAAATAGTTAGTGAAGATGGTACACACACAACCACCCATACACATTGGCTCTACAAGAAATAATAAGCAACCCATGCTTCAGTACCCTACCACCTTTGGGAACTAAGTTTTACGTTTCTTGTGTCTCTAGTTACACTGGCTCACTCGCCCTTTCAAAATTGGACACAATAATACTAAGCACCGCCGTTGAAATATAATGTGTGATAAGAGGAAGATACCTACACAAACGAGCTTGCACAAAACCCTAACACCATGTCACCTATCACTTTTCTCATGTGACATATCAAATAAAAGTATAATTTCTACGTATTTTTGTATATTCTACAAACAAATTCGTCATTACGTGATATTTCAGAGCTCTGTCGAGCGTACTAAGATTTCTAAAGTCTAAATAGTTAACAACAATGTTACAAACACTTACAGGTCTTTTTGTAGTAAGACTGAAGCTTATGTATTGCAATGTAACGACCAGCTAGAGTGTAAACTTTACCTTACATCGAGACACCTGTCTCATATTTGCTCGTTATATTCCGATACAACCTTTTATAAGGCGAATGGATCCTAAAAGTTGAATATACAAGAAATTTTAAACCTTATTCCGTTACAATGAAATTCAAATTGATTTAACAGGACACATCACTTATTGATTTTGTGATTGCAATTCGTTTATTAGTATTCAAAACACGATCAAACATATTCACATGGGGTGTCGCTGGTAATTTGACAACTTTCGGTATAACAATAGTCATCGTAATTATTGTATGTCTTTAATAATAATATTATACATAATAATTTATTGTGTATAATATTATTATATAATATATATTATACTTGGTGGTAGAGCTTATACTTGGTGGTAGAGCTTTGTGCAAGCTCGTCTGGGTAGGTACCACCCACTCATCAGATATTCTGCCGCAAAACAGCAGTACTTTGTATTGCTGTGTTCCGGTTTGAAGGGTGAGTGAGCCGGTGTAATTACAGGCACAAGGGACATAACATCTCAGTTCCCAAGGTTGGTGGCGCATTGGCGATGTAAGCGATGGTTAACATTTCAGGTGGCCCATATGCTCGTCCGCCTTCCTATACAATAATATATATATATAATAAAACATAGTCTTATTAATAAATACAATTGAAAGTAAAAAAAAAATAAAAGCACAATTAGAATATAAAACTAGGTAAATAGTCTTAGAATTTGCTAGGCTAATTATAAATGATACACAAAATATTCTGTTGACTTCCAAACTAGGCGATGATCCTATATCTTAGTTAGTTAGTTTTTTCAAGTAAATTAAGATTATTATTAGTTTACTAGGATAAGAATTTACTACAAAATGCATTGCCTATTTTTCAATTCAACAATACGTTTAAGCGCGCCGCGCTCAATACCTGTCCTTCCTTACTTTCTACCAATATACTACATAGTATGTTAGTTAGTAGTTAGCCATTTCACGCTCACAACAACTATTCGAATATATTTATATTTTATTTTGCTTTAAAACAATACTGCTGTATTGAATTTAATAAAATAATACTCAACGAGGCATAAAATGAATTGATTTTAAGCTAATGATCTGCCTTAATCTATTCTTCTCGTAAATAAATCGTTTACGAACATTTGTATAATAGATAGACACACAAACATGCGTACATATGTTAAAATATGAATTCGAGACCGTCCGAAACCGAATCAAGGAATTCTTATTAGGAAATTAAAATTAAACTTAGCTATAATATAGAATGTAAAATTATTTAAGTAAAATAATTACGTAATATCTCATTAACATGCTCAAGAAAGGTTTGTGGTAATTTCGCTACGATCGTTCTACCGTTAAAGTGCTTCTGACATCGCATAATCAATGTGCAAGAAAGTGGTCTGTTGGCAAATCGACCGCTCCACTCAATTATCTGACTACCATACTATGACGTAACTGTCTTTCCTTAAAATTTCTTAACTCAAGGACTTAGACAGATTTCGCTTAACGTAATTTTAAAAAGACCATATCAACATGATTGAAAATATTTTTATTTATACATACATAAATGTGCATTTTTATCAAATTATGTTAATCGCGTTGTATTTTAATTTTGCTACAATGCTTAATTTGACCGATCTATGATCAAACGGAAAGCAGTTGCGTGCGGAGGTTGCGCAAGATCGTCACACTGGCGCCATCTATCGTGATCTATAGGCGCCGGCATTCGCCTCTCATTATAAACCACCTTATCGCGTCAATGCAAATCCGACGGCATTTTAATCTTAGAAAAGTCCGTTTTCGAGCAAATACTTCACTTGTTCTTGCCTAGACAGAAGAGTGGGTGTACCCACCGATTGTGAAAATCGGTACCCTTTTTAAATGCGCGTGGGCAGATAATTATACATCAAGCTTTAATCCATGACGGTTTATGTAGTCAAATGAATGGTACGGTGTTTGGATAGCGTAGCGTAATTTTTGTTTTTATTTAAATTAAATACAGCATACTAAGATTGACATTAAAATTATTATTCTTTGTAGTTTATTTTACCTATCAATTTTATGTTTAAGGATAAGCGAAGTATATTACACACTTAACGTACACGGTTTAAAGATTTGCGTTTTAATGACAATAAAATAACACGCCAATTTGTCATAATTAAATACACCTAATACCTACTCAATTATTCATGTATTGTATGTATTCTATTTTTTTAAATATAATAGTTCCTTGACATATGTACACCAATACATATACTTATACATATATAATTTAATGAAGCCATATATTTTTTAAATTTAAAAACGGAGTTTATAAAAACGGATCTCGTAGTTTCTCCCTTAGGCAATTTCTGATTTATATTAATATTACGCTTAAGGCCCTTTTGCCTCTATGTTCTTAATTTACTTTGACACCGTATTTTAGATTTTCTTACGACAAAAACGTATTTACTTTACTTTGGTAATTTGCGTACCTGTTAAAATTATTCGCTGTTTATTTATAAAATAGGCAAATATATATAATTATAAGAATATTTATCAAGTAACATTTTAATTTAAACGCCAAACATCCGTGTAAAAATATTGTATTTTTTTACACTTATTTATTTATACCTTTTCCTAATAGGTACTTAATATTATAAAAAAAACAACTCTATAAATTAGCACTGAATTTATCTGTATTTTTTTATTATTTTTATCTGTGTACCTTTTTGCCATTGACGTTCATAATATTAATGTTTGTTTTGCTCATTTACAGGTAAGTCCGATGTTCACTTAAGGCTGCTTAAGATGGGTAAGATTTAAGATAAATCATAAAACAGGTCTGAATAACATAAGCCAGTGTCATTTTCGCGATGTCGAGGATGAGAGATCAAGTTTAATAATTCAAATATGGAAGGGCGATGTCTGAACCCGTAAAAGCAATTCTTAAAGTAGCCGTTGACTCGTAAAATCGGTAGGGAACGGGGAAAAAATGTTTACAAGCCATTCGGAGAAGACTTCCCGATTTTCGGAGCGGAAATTGGAACCTGGATACAATGGTGCAGGGAAATGAACGGATTTTAAATGGACCCTTGCGAGAACCTTCGGTAAATACGTAACGTTTTAGGGTTAACACGTATTATAAAATTATCAATTTTATTATTAAAATATAAATTATTTTTTTAAAGACCCTTCCATACTAATATACAAACGGCTGTTCTAAATTTAAATAGAATAGAATTTAACATAAATAAAAAGCAGTGTTTAGTATAACTCATATATAATTTGCAACCTGTTATCCTTAAACCCTCCACTGGAGTGTAGGTGTGAACTAATAAGCCCGTAGAGGTTCAAGATTTCCAACCGCGCTATATTGCCTTTTTATTATTTCGCTTTTTCCTTTTACAAGACCATATTTCATCTCGGCATTCTGAGAAGCGCCAGCGCCGTTCGCGTGGGCTTAGCTATATTCCTATTTTAAAATTTCATGCACTTCACGTTTCGTTTCGATAGACGTATAACCCATTCACTGCAACTTCGACGCAATATTATTTAGTGTGTTTTTGTTGTTATTTACACGACTTCATGTTTTATACCATTCTCGTTTGGGAATACATTGCGATAACTTTTTTAGAGAAAATCTTATTTAAGTGCGATGAGAAAGCCACGAGTTTCAGTGCCACGTTTGAGTGTAACTTTTCTTACGGAAAAATAAGTTAACTTAAAATGTCTGTGTGTATTTTTTACATCCGATATTTTTAAAAAAAATGTTGAATCAACATAAAATTCGTTCGAAAGTATTCAATCCATTCGAAATTTAAACAGTTTTATATTCATTGAATATTAAAATTTTAATTCCGGCGATATCATATTATTTTTGTCCCGTTCAAATTGTATGCATTGGAAGGAGAGGTTATCCTTTCAACGGTAATAAAAGCGGTGCTCTGGAAAATCAACAAAGCTGTATACGGAGGCAATTCTTTATAGAATAAATTATTCAGAGCCGTACCCACTTGTTTAGACGTAGATTTCGTTTTAGTATAGCAGCATATTCACTTAAAAATAAATTAGCTTTTCGAAGGCATTTCGTTACTTGCTTTTATACAAATAAACTTCTGTCGTATTTCTGTCAAATAGAATTAAGTTCGAGTTTATTTATTTATCTTTATAGCACACAATGAACATGACTTAGCTATAAGAGAAATAGTAAGTTATATAATCGTTATCGATTAATCTGTTTGAATAACATTTATGTTGAAAATAAGGCAAAATATAAATTTAAAAACACTTCGAAATAGCTCAGACAGATAAATGCCAAAAACTCCAAAACTTCGGTGTCTTTTCGCACAAGCTATGTGGTTTCTGACACGACAGGAATTCTTTCCGTTATTTTATCTGAACATGAATATAAATGTGTTCATCCGATAACGTTTGATTTATCTCCACATATTTATGTATCTGAAGTATTTCGCGTATCTGTCAATGACTTGTTTAAAATTACGATCTTTCGTATTTTGTCGTCGTATATTTAGGTATCAATACTAAAAAAAAATAACATTATATATTATACAAGCTGTGCCCCGAGTTTTCACCCGCGTATAATTAATAAAAATATAATAAATAAAAATCAGCCTATAAGAGACGATAGCCTCGATAAAAGGACTATATTAAATAAACAAATTTTATTAACTCTGTTTTTTAATTTATGACTTGATCTTTGACCCGCAAATGGAAATATGTATTCTATCTTCAGTTAATAGTATTGCGATCCTGTAAGTATTTATTTCATTACTCACCACTACATGATAAAATATTTTTATACGCGTATTCTTAATTTTGTTATAATTATTGTGATCAACGCATAACACTTTCTGACTTTTTCGACTGATCTCTGAGGTGAGTGTCGAGCTTGTTCTCTCAGAATAGCCTTATAGAACTGATATAATCTTAATCAAAATAAAAAAATACCATACAGTAAAATATAAAGGACGTGATTTGTTACAAAATAATTGAATACTTATCTTCATATTCTAAGATTATCTTCTTTTGGAGTTTGTCAAATATGAACGCTAGCCGGATATTGCTTATCACCGCTCTGAACAGTGAAAGTATATTGGCTTCCAATTCTCAAGCCAGTATTATGTACATGTAGTATGTAATTTTAGTCTATGGCCAGCAATATAAGATACAAACAATATTTCTTTCAAATTGTATATTACCAATAAATTACAATCTCGACACTATATGGGTGTATCAAACACCATGTCACCATATAATTTTCCCGTCATCGCCAAAGTTTAAAGAAATGTGTCACATACGAAATGTTAAGGGAGCAAAGCGAATTCACCAGGCCGTTTCGAAACGATATCGCTTAAATTACTCGGGGGATGAAGTCGTATTGTAGAAACCTTTCAGGAGAGAATTGTTTTAGGCAATTCGTTTCACTGATTGCTTTGTAATGTCGGTTTTATGGTCATAACGTGGGGTTTAAATAAACTGTGGAAAAATATTTATCGTAAGACCGAAAAAAGAAAGAAGATATTAAGAATTACAACTAATATATTTTATTTCTGGATAAGTTGACAATGACAAATAACCAAGAGAAGGACCAGTGATACCTTTAATCGATGTTTCGATGCCGCCTTGAATTAATTTAAATGTTACGATACCAAGATTCCCTTTGATAATAGACCTGATTCTAGGCAGGTGCTACAACGTTCCTTAATTAAATTTCTGCATAAAGTTCGCAAGCGCGAAAGGGTTAAGGCCATAAGAATTCAAAATGTCTGTCGCAATCACTCCTCGCCTTTATTGGAATCCATAATACCCCGGTTCAGGCGCCCGAAAGTTAATTTAGTCCAAAATGCCCGACTACGACGAACCCGGTTCTTCATCAGGCGAAAAATTCGACGAATAGCTTTAAGAATTCCCTTCCATTCCTTAGACAAACGACAAAACTCGTGTAACATCCACTTCGGAATGAGCTTTTGCTGGGAATTCTTTTTTTAAATATTATCAAGTTTTATGAAACATGGATTTTTGGGAACGTACAGGTCAGTGACCTTTATGACTTTGAAATAGCTTATTTTATTAGGGTAAAAACCAATTTGAAAGTACGACTGAACATTTTTATAATAATTTCCGATTGATTATTATTTTTACTTTTAATTTATTTTCGTTGGTGCTTTATTTTATTTGTAATCTCAAGACATTTTACCTATTAAATAGTAAATATAATATAATAACCAAAATAATATTACAATATGTGTTTAAAAAAAAACAAAAACAATATCCGGTAGTGAAAAACTTAACCTACTAAAGAAATAATTATTAACATTTTAACGACTGATGATAAGTTGGACCGTTCTTTTGACGACATACACATATTAACATAATTTCCCGTTATGTAGCAATTAGTCAACGCATCTGTCATAATCATGAATGATAATTACCACGAGAGCTCTTTGTAGATTAAAAATTAAAATGAAAAAAAAAATATTAAAAAAAGGTTTTCTATGAAGATCGTTTTAAATAAAAAATTAATTATGAATTCTTCTTACTTATATTAAAATAGATATTTTAAAAAGAAACTATTAAGTAATTATTTTATCGCGAGACTATTACATATGCAAAATTTATCATATTAATGTTCAGGGTTGTGCAAAGTTTATCTATTTTATGATTGTCATTACCAGATGGCACGGATTTTGGCGGCCATTTTATTTAGCGGTTGCCGCCTGATACATTCTCTGACCTATTTATTTCATATAAAACAGATATTAAAAATGTATTTTGATTTTTATATCCAACCTTGATTATTTTAAATGTATATATGTGTAACATTTGAGTTAATAGTCTTTATTTTATATAAAATAAAGGTTAAAATAACTTGCATACCGTTCGTTACTTGTGTCAAAGACGCATTAATTTGGTGCCAATACGAAGAAATCAACTGCCAATCATTGATATGACTTACATATATTTGTACACTGTCCTTGCCTCTTATGACCGATATTTTGTGAATGATTAGTTTCAATTCATAGCTTGAGGATATCTATTTTAAAAACTAGTCATTTAAAGAAACTATTTTTAAATTCTAATTACACAAGATAATCATAAAAAAAATTAAAAGATAATCTGCTTTCCATTCAAATGTCCAAAGGAAATATTTGTGTACTTGTAGTACGAGTATGTATATGTATGTGTATTTACAAACTAAAATTCGATTAAACAACAAACAACAGATAACGAAAGTAAACATCAATTTATTATTGAACATGCTAGTTAAATTACTAATAGCTATAACTTTGATAGCTCCGAACCCGAGGCGCACATGTTATCGAATAGAGCTCACGGGGGTTCCCCCGGGAAATCAAACTCTGTCTTGAAATTCAGACATAATTAAGGCAATATTCTGAACGGGACATGTATAATTTATGGCTTCAGGTCTAATTTATGTAGTTGCGTAAATTTTTAATTCCGAATATTCTGTACTTTATTTAAAAAAAATTGACAAACATAAAACTGATTAGATTAGGTATTTAATAAACAATTTATTAATATAAAATTATATTATTCTTTACGGTTTTAAATTCCTAAAATCTGTATGAGTTGTGAGATTTTATGGCCTGAAAAGTGCGTCTGGGTACAAAACTACAAACAACTCGTACACTAGACATTCTACAACCTTTCACAATACGTTGTATTGTTGTGTTTCAGTGTGAGTGCGTCTGTGACTCAGTAATTACAGTCCCAAGAGCCGTAACATCTTAAGAAATGACGTAACATAAAGGGTGGAAGAGTCGTCTTGCACCAGGCGGATTTTTTTAAATATCCATTTAAGATTCGTAAAATTTTTAGCGACTGAACGCTTGAATATAAAATTTAATAAACAGTTGGTACATTTTTATATAATCTGGGGTTTTTTATTACTGATTAGAATAATTCCATAAGAAAGTGAGGGGAGAGAACAGCGAAAGCTAAAAACGTGAACTCACTTACATTATTATATTTATAAGTGACGCTTCACTTCTTAAGTACACATTATTTGTTATCAAACATTTACAAACTACATCTTCTTTTCTCGTAGTTAAATTTTCAAGAATCCTTGATTAATGCTTATCTACGCATTATAAAAAAGACCTATGCATTAGACTTTTAGACCTATCGGTAGCGACTTAGTGTTGTATGTCAGTCAATTCAACGCAAACAATATTTTAAATAAAAATAATAAGGTATTAATGTAAATAATAAATTGAGAATTTCATAAAATTTCGTCATATCTTATAACATGAATGTATATATATATATATATATAGAACTCACTTGTAGTATAAAAGCTTTCTGCATACACGGTATATTTTTGAATTATTTTACATTTTTATCACCAAACGACATCTGTCTTCTATATAACTATAAAGAATAAATACCACCAACGTGATAATTTATGTATATTTATTTTTATGGCAACTATAAAACTACAAACAAGCAGGTTAGTTCAATATCCAGTGATTTTTTGCCAAATAAATTTTATTATATACACAAATCAGATAATAATAATAAAATTATAAAAACATATATGCATAAATAAATAAAAAGCAGTCTATACACGATTATTAGATGTTGTTTTTTATCATATTTTATAATTGTTGTGAAAATGGTGGTCAAAACTTAAGCTTATCTTTATTACAGTTTTTTCATCATTCGAATTTTACTCGACGGATTTTATGTAAAAAATAACGCAAAAACGTTTGTTATTGTAGGAGCTCTTTTTGATTTAAAATAAGTTATTACATCGGGAATAAATATATGTGCATACTACGTATATTACACGACTTTTGTAAACCGCTGTATTCTCGGTACCCACGCGTAATAACTCCCGTCGTCTAATTTTGTCCCTGTTTTCTCTCATAAAATCGAATGGCACATAGCACAAACACGCCACGACCTTATGGTGAAATTGCCATGGGACCTCCGTTGTAACATTGTAATTTATACCCCATTGTCTCTACAACGTGACATGACGCGGAGTGCTAATTCGATCGTGGGTGTTGCCAAAACCATGTAACCGCAAAAAATGCTATTTATTATTATAATACGATTTTCTTAGCGCGACGCGATGTCTGACCAAAATATGATGAATCTTATTTATTAAATCCATATCAAACAACGCGAGAGTTTTTCTATAAATTATAGCTGACAGGCGTTTTGAATAACTTGTTGTTATTTTAAGAAAAGTATTGGACATTAAATTTCAAGCTTGTTCACACTAGTGTTTTATGAGAAACGCCATAAAACACCGCGATAAAAATCTCAACGGTCGCTTTATTTTTGGATAATTGGTGAAATAATTAGTAGATGTAATCCTAACCAGTGTTATGCAATTAAAAATTGAGTCCACAACGGTTTACGGTAAAAGGAAGTAGTTTTATTAGCGTGACAACTCTTATATCACGTTTTAAAATTTTATTCGGCGTATGCTTGGGGTTACTAGCCTTTAAAACGAATAGAATAATTAATCGATATTATATTCGAATAAAAATATTCCGACACCTTCAAGCGATTTAATTTTAATATAACTTATGTGAAGCGTGTTTAAAAAAAAACTAGTTCTATATATTTAAAAAAAGAATGTAATTTCGAAACGGGATGATACATCAATAAAATCAATATTTTAGAATGTAATAATGCTGATACTTGAAAGTGTTTGTAGTATTAGCTTTTTAGGTCAACAGCGTACTTCACAAGGGCTTAGTAATATGGATCATATTATTATTATTCTGTTAACATGCATGTGACTCTGGCTTTCATTATGTTTATATAAACTCATCGACGACAAAAAAAACCTTTGGCAGGGAAAAAATCATAAGATATAATTTTATTTTCCAAAGTGATGACCAATTATTATATATAGATTGATAGCAAAGCTTTAGAGATGAATATAAATGTGATAGACAGCAGTTTCAATTATTTGGTGGAGAGGTGAAGGTATCATTTTTTATTATAATTTTCGCTGATCGAGTTGAATCGATGAATCTATTGAGGACAAACTTTAGATTTATTGCGAGTTATTTGCTTGCGAGAACTTACACATCTTTAAAAAAAAGACTTATATGGAATCCAGTATTTTTTAGCTTTGTAACATTGACAATATAGGTGTCATTCGAACCGGGCTCAAGTACAAAAGGACTAAAGGGAAATTTGAATATCCATAACAAACGCCGAAAAGGAAGTGTCTCCGCACGATACTTTGTCCTATTGTGAGACCTCATCAATATTCTTCGTTTGTGGCTTTTTGTAAGGGACCTTTGCACTGTAATGTTTTTAACATATTTTTTATCTTTCATATTTTTTCTTTTGAATATATTTTATTTTTATTTCATAATTCTATATGAACTTCAAAATATATGCATTCGTAAAATACTCAAAAATCAATGTGTTTTTCATTGCCTGATATAACGTATCACAATCCCTTGCAATATATTGTTTATCTTACGATGGAAATTTACACGTATCTTTTTTTTTAAAAGCCTATTCCTCAAATTTATGTTTTAATATAATCTCAATTCGCTCGCAACAAATTATTTTATTACGAACATATAACTATATTATACTTATAGTATATATCAAAGAACTAATATGTTTGTTAATAAAGTTTAATTAATTATACATACGTATATGCAACTACTATATAAGACAGACAATGGAACTGTTATTGAATAACAAACAAAAAGCCAAAACAATTAATTTTATTAACATTCATTACAGTTGATAAAATAGCTCTCAAAAGGTATCGTTGTTTTTAAAATGACACAATATAACTACCATATAAGCTTAAAAAACACTAATGGAATTGAACCTCAAGGAAAGACATAGGTTACTTTTTAAACCTAACACATGCCCAGCAGACAAAGGTCTGTGAAGAAATTTATATTAAAATTATACTAATATTATATTAGTAATTAATACATAAACGTAATAAAAGCAATATTTTCAAGTTTAATTTCAAACTTATACCAATTTCATTAAGTTTAAATATTTCATACAATTATGTAGAATTAATTGTTAAACAGAAACCATCCGCTCCCTAGGGTTTTAAGAAAAACATTTTACTTATATTCACTGCAAAAATAATACTAAAATTATATTTTATGTAATTAGTATCAAGTAGGTTGACCCGCCCGTATTACTTCACGTAAATTTAATTACTAAGTATTTATAAAAAAATATAATTGATATAGTTTTTCAATTTTGATTGTGAAACAAACAAATTTTTCATATTTTTAAACTAAATTTTTTGTATATTCACAAACCGTTCATTTTTATTGTCGAAATAGAGTAACTACTTTATTTATATCTTGTAAAATTTTGATTCAAAATTTAACTAAGTTTATTCTCGTTTAATTTGAATAAAGTATGACTGGAAAAATGTACTGGAATTTTTTTGCATTAAGAGTTTAAAAATGGGCTTCGTCAGCCATCAGTCCATGCGAAGACGAATCATATGCAATGCAGGTAAGTTAAGAGTGTAAATTTATGATTTCTGAGAACATGACGCGACGTGTACCAAACGATATCTGTATATAATAATTTACCACAAATTTAAAAATAAATATGACATTATGATAATTTGGCAGCTCTTTAATATTCCACGTGGCCCGAGGACTCGTGTCTCGGTTTAAAATAAAATTCACGACTAAATGGAAGATGTTCGAATCCTTTGTTTGTTAATGTGATGGCTTTTTTATTGATATTATATTTTTTATGGTCTCCTAAAACCGTTGCGTAAGCTTTCATATCGTAAAAATATCTAATAATCTAATCTATCTACAATTTTTTTCAAAGGAAGCCGAACATTTATTTTATTGCCATCTGATTTCTCGAAAACATTAAATTGACACAGCCTGTAAATCACATGCTGTTTTATTCACAGTGTTTTCCTTCAAGTTTAGTTTATGCGCTTTCCCGGCCTTGAACCCGCTACCTTCGGCTTAAATTCACTACTGAACCATAATGGTTCAAAAACACTTACCAAAATTTGTTATCTCTTGGTCGTCTCATTACGTAAATGAATCGTCATAAATATACCTTGGAATACCAACTCATTACTTTAATAAAAAAAGTAAACATGATAGCAATGAGACAGCGTAGTGAGCTAAACTTCTTAAAATATTCCAAACTCAATTTATCACTTTTGACTTAATCACTTAGGAATAATAATATTTTTCAGTAACTAAATGGAAACGGCTAAGAAAATATCGACTATTACATTACACTATATAAAGTCTTTTTCATATCAATGAAACAGTAAATAAGTGTTTCCGTATCTTCTTTCAAAATAAACGTAATGTTTTTTTTTATAATGAACATTCTTCTCAGAACTGTTTCGGCCGAAAGGATGCCTCGTAAATGTCAAGTTTTCTTTTTATTAAGACGTTTATTATGACGATGGTTTTGTGATGTCCGTGTTATGTAAAGCAAATATTAATTTGCATTGTCCACCTCACTGATTTCGGCCAAGGCGGCCAATCTCCAGAGAGAGCCAACTGCGCAGGACATATGGTCATGGTGGACAGGTGCATAAATACAGGTGCACTCTGTATTCCTTCGCTTTCGTAATCCGATGCGCAGGACCAACAGCTTCAGGTGCTTTACGAGTCTCAGAAGTGCACACACATCCAACTTCCAGATTCCGGGTGCTACTGAGAATCTTCGAGAAAAATGTCCAATAACTTTTTTTCGGTCCGACCTGATGTTTGATCCCAGAACAGTGGTATCTAGCCATTAAACCAAAAAGGCATTTATTACCATACTGTTGACACCAAAGCTTAACGTATATAATATAATCATTTCTATTATATTTACAAAACGATACAGTTTCACTTGGCGCGTATAATTGTAGCTAAAGCATAATCATTCATTCGTTCATTATAGTTCAACAGTTTTAAAAAACGAATGGAAAAGTTTACACATCATAAACTTAGTCAATTATTTCGATGTTGACTATTTAAGGGGAACACAATAATAGCCGATTGATTATACGATGCCGTTCAAATGTGAATAGTAATTTTAATACGAGCACATTTGGTGCTTTCATTTTACTTTTAAATTCGACACCATGTTATTTGCGATAATCGAAAGTATAATTTACATTCCAACGTAATACAATTTATAATGAATAATATTTTGTTAGAAGACCAATAAAAAAATCTAGTTTTTATACCTTATTCTTAAGATATTCTATCTTCTGATAGCTTATGTTTTCCTAATACAATCAAAATCGAAATATCCTTTGTCGAATTGGCTCTAAGCACTTTTGAATCGTCATGCTATAAACAGTAATATAGATTCAACCGAAAATAATCTATAAGTAACTTAGTAGATATATTATTCCACCAATTTACATTTGTATGTTAATTAAATATAGCATTATTTATTCGCATGAAAATCAACGAATAACTTAACGCTTTTTAAACTTCAAATCTTTCATGTAATTTTTGCGTAATGCCTCTTCAAACAATCGGATATGTATATCATATTTATATTTTGGCTCTATATTATAGCATCCACGCTCAATTGTTTCTTTAAAAAATAATGCAGACACCCCACGTGTTAATTTAAAATAACTTTCTTTAACGCATGTACACGTAATTTCAGAAACAATCTAAACTTTTCCTTAAGCATTACGAAACGGTTCTGAAACAAAAGAGAACATAACTAATGCATTATGCGGTGAGAATTATGTCCGGGTATGCTTGCATGCAATATGCCCCTGGAAGTCGTGGCGAAATTTCGATCCGGGACATAAATTCGGTACGCCCATGTCGCCAGCAGGGCTGTCGTTATTTTTGGGTAATTTATTTTCCTAAACATAGGACGAATAAACGGAGCTCGTTGCTCTTTCCTATTTCAATTTACAGTCTAGACTGCGCTTAGGAAAAAAGGAATATTAGCAATAATTCGTTCTATCATTTTATTACTAATAAATACTAAAATATAACCTAGCTTCTTGAGGGGTAGCCCAGGTTACCTAGGCAATGAAAGAATCAAGCGAGCAATTCGAAGAGTATCTTATCTTCTTACAGACCTTGGCTTTCGAGCAGATAACTGACCTGTACCACTTGTTCTTTCAAGTAAGATGAACTTATCTATGATATCACAATTACTACAAATAACAAAATACATAAATCGCACCTTTAACAAAAGAATAGTTGATCTGCATCTACCTGGTGTTGCTAGCTTAAACTTTACTGCAGCCCGCTTTGGTGTTTATGTATTCTAAAGGTTTTAGATTAAATAGACTATCTATTCTTCTTGCGATTAAGGCTTTCAGACTAACAATCTCTTCTTCTTTATATATAAGTTGAAAATACTCGGAAGAGCTTCTATTAATTTAAGCACGTTCGTACATAAAGTTGTAAAAATATGACGCGACATCAGAGATATAATTTCGTGAGCTGTCACGGCCCGTTAGGTGGTTCATTATAATTCAACGTGGGCCGAGTCGTCCCTGTTGCACAATGCATTTGATACGTGATCTCTTTGTGATGTGCCGATTTGTCGCCGTTTTGCAGATCTCGCTAAAGTTGTTTTGTTATATGTAATATGACGCTATCGCTTTTGATTATTTTATTTTTATTACGATCGTTGACCTAGCGATGTTACGTGAAGGTTAATGACCGTAAAGGTCACAGTTATTTTTTTTATTTAGTAATTAAAATTATAAAATAGTTGAAACACATTTCGCAGAAACTCAAATAAATAATTGCGAATGGATAGGCTTAAAAACTGTTGCTCGTAACAACTTGATTTTACTAGCAATTGATTATTCCTAAAAGTTAAAATACATTTTACATACTTATATACTTTCTTTAAATAAAAATTAGATTTACAACTTCCAATAAGTTCCAAAGTACTCTTATTAAGATTGTATCTATATTTTGTAATTTTTTCCTTGTGATGTACAGTAAAGTATAAAGTAAGTACTTGCCCATAACTTCAATGTGTATCTTATAAACAAAAATTAATTAAAAATTGCCTAGATTAAATAAAAGTAGATAATAAGATTGGCAATGTTGTGATAAAGTTATTTATTTTTAGTAAATCCTAACATCCTTTGAACTAAAATTAAGTAAACATCGATTGTGATCAGAATAAAGTGTTTTCATTAAATCAAGCGTCTTTAATAATAATATATATATAACAACCATATAAATTGTTTTAGTAAATTAAGCCGTGTAACATAAATTGTTGAAGTATTATCCATTGTTAAAAATATTTATGAGTAAAATCATCATGTTTTGAACTACAAATCACGAGTGAGCAAATCAAGCTGTCGACCGTTGCCGCGGGCTGCGGGTTTCGACTTCTTTAAACTTTTAACAGGCTATGAAAAGGGGTTATTTGAGGTCATTCGTCATTCGAAATTACGTGTAATTCGAGAGGCATCTTTAAACTTCAATGATTTTAAAGTCTATAGCAAGAAAGAGCTTTTGATCTCCCATCGTTTAATAAAAATTGGCCGCAAAAAAATGTCTGATTGAAAAGAAATATAAATCCATAGGTACTAACGATAAATAAAAAACTTTTGTGAAAGTATTTTAGTCTGTCTTAATTAAATTTATATTTTTAACTATCCACAGCCTAAAAATTAATTTAAATATGTATATACTATAGACTTAACATATTGTACCGAATCATATTATTGCAACAAAAATATATTTCTACGCATGATGTCAATGTTTTAAAAAAAAGTAAAATAAATGGCATGTGAATGAGCACGTATTGACCTTTTACGATACCACAGAACATATTTACATCGGTTTTAATGAATACCAATAAAGGAGAAGTTTATTTTAATGAAGACATACCAACGTTTGAATGCATTTCAAAAACCTTTTTTATTTGTCAACGAGAATGATGAAAGATTAAGCAATTCAAATAACCTATTTCATTAAAGCACCGAATATAAATAAAATCAATAATATAATAGATTTTTCAAACGATAATATTAACTTGTCATGCAACAGTTTTACGGCTTTTCGTCGACTGTTCCGATCCAATTTTTTTCACTGCAAACGCAATAAAAATGAATTATTGACATGTGAAATGATAGAAAGCCTGCAATAATGATCGCGTTTGTTAAAATAATCGACCTATTCATCTTTAGGTATAATAAACTGTCAGTGGGTCGTGTTCTTTTTTTAAAATATCTTTTAAACAACTAATAGTGTTGAACTTTTTGGAAATAAAACATCTTTATTGATTATCTTGGTTTTAAAATTGCACAGCTGACCTCCTGATAATGACCTCCTCCTCCTTCTCCTTCATGGCTTGGATCTTACTCTACCACGCTACTCCAATGCGGATCAATGGATACACGAGACGGAATATCATCTACTTACATCTTAATTCTTTTAACAGAATTTAAATATTCCATTGTTAGAAACGACTTAGAGCTGATTCCATGACTACATTTCTGCGGTTAGAAGGTAAACATCGGGCAGAATTTTACCAGACCTACAGTTAGCATAAATAAATTCAGCATTTGCCTGGATTTGATCCAGCTATCTCGTGTTCTACCAACAGCGATTTCGGCTGTTTCAATAATAGATTTATTAAACGTTAATTCAGCTCTGTCATGCGATGTTTTTTCAACATCTGTTGATTGTAAATTGCTCCGTCTGTCTGTGGTAATGGCCCTCTTGTATTGCGTCGTATCACGTCATCGCGACTGAGAAATGCGATGCACTCGTTGAGCGATTATCGCGCTCACTTTTGTACACGTCATTTTTGTTTGCACTTTAAATGCGAAAACGTTGATACATCTGAAGTAAACTGGTTCTTTATTATTGCTATCATTACTTAATTTAATTATACTTTCAAGTCAAGGGTTTTTGTCATTTTAATTAAAATTATTGTCAAGCTTTTAGAACCATCGATTCTGCTATATTACCCGCTATTATTAAGGATTCGATTTTTATTAATATACTTTGAAGATTCAGATATATATATTTTTGGCGTTCTTATTCGTAAAGGTATAATGATTATAATTTATTTTTTAAATTGTTTAAAGACTCATATTGTTCAAAAGTAAAACGTTTCAGGAATATTAGCCGGATTACCGTAACGGGTGATGTTTGTTGGTCAACAACGAAATCTAGATTTTACAAGAATTGTAATTAGCTGTGCCTTACGTGGCTTGCGCAATCCGAAGGTCCAAGGCGCACCTTTACTTTAAAAGTAGTCCAACATGTTTATGCATTTATTTAAATAAAGCAAAAAAATGCGATAATCACTATTGATTGATCAACTGAAAAACACATTCTCTCACACTCGTTAATTGATGATTTGCAATATAACTTCATATAGACGACGTTAAATTATCACCGTAACTTGTAGTTCTTTAATAAGGACATTTCTTTTATTATTATTATTTTATATTATATGTAAAACAAATGAAACAATAATGTTCTTTGAACCGAATTAGAAATAGGAACAGTCTCGTCGACAAATTTCAGAGACTAGCCTAGGAGACTATTGTGTATTGTGTTCGCAAACACAAATGCATTATATAATAGTCTAATAGTCCGATAGGACTGCAATCCGACACGACCGGTGAGATCAGACGCAGAGCCTACGGTTTTACATTACACGGGAGCTACTAAAAAAATATGGAATGAGAAAGTTTTACTGGTCTGTCCGAGGGTCGAATTCAGATGCACAGAACATGTCGAATCTAGCCAATACACCAACAAGGTAGTCTAAATATATGTACATAATATATAAATATACAGGCATCTCGAAATATGTGTATGTAGACTATCAATGTTTCATTTAAATAAATTTTGTTGCTTTCCTTTCAAACACGCCCAAATATACAGACTATATTAAAAAAAATGTTAGACGTCCACTCTAATTCAACGATATTAATTAATAAAAACATAAATAAAATTAGATATTTAATATTACATATTGTTAATTGAGATCGTTTCAATTTTATTATACGTATATTAACGAACAACCATTTAAACAATATGAACTGAATTATAAACATGAGTACAAATGAATTAAAAGTGTCAAAGTTCCAGACACAACTGGGCATAATGAAAGCTAATTAGGAGACCGCAATATCGTAGAGGCGGGGCGAGCCGTAGCGCCATTCAATTTGTAAATTAAAGAGGTCAACTTGATAGGAGAAAATGTCAATGGGACGGAGAAATAAAGGTCTTTTCGTGAAGTGGTGAAATATGTCGAAATATCTAGTTTAGATAAATAGGGATAGATAGAAAATTTGATTATATTATATAATTATTACCTGTTCTTTCAATGTAGGTACGTAGCTTTATGTTGAAATAACCGACTTCAAGCGAACTATTGTTTTGTTATTATTAAGGTTTCGATTTTTGTAGAACAACTTCTGGTATGGTCATTTTTTAATGATAAATTCATCGAAATTTAAATAAAATTTTTATTTTGTCAGGCTATTTTGAACTATGTAAAAATTATAGTATATATATAGTGTATATATATAGTGTAAATATATACACAAGGATTTTAACAGTGATAATTGTCAATTGTAAAATGAAACGTTTTTAATTAAAAACGTTACATAAACAAACGTTTCACTCAAATGACATTGTTATATAAGTATTTTCAAACATAAAACAGTATAGATATAGTACTAAACGATTTTACTTATCGTTAAGTACTAAATAGATAAGTAGATTCATAAATCGATGCCATTAAACATAATGCACTTATTTAAAGGTGTGGGATATTTAGTTTTACTTAACGCTAAATGCAATTTGTGCTTTTAAAGACCCGCCTTATCTACATCTGTACACACCCACGCGTACTTGCAAAACTAGCAATTCAATTTAAACTTTCTTCGCATATATGTACAGAGAAACATGATACAAGCACAAGCAAAACTCTTTCAGCCAAAATTATATTATACGATCTAAAGTACAAGTAGGTACATATGTACGTTGAAATTTTTTAAGTTAAGTTCGTATTACACCTCTAAGAGTCATTTTTAAAACACCGGTTTCCCTGACCGTTTGCTTGCCCTTGTTCTGACTACAAGTAGACTATAGCACACTTACAAATAAAAATAAATCATGCCTAGATATAAATTTAGCCCAGTTATGGGACATTCGCAGGCTGTTACTAAACTGTAATGTTCTATAATATACACCTTCAATAACTAAATTACGGGTAGGTAGATGTGGAAGCATGTTTGAAAACGAATGTAAAAAAAATAATAAAATTATGTATCTTTTACTTTTATTAAAACAGCACGAAAATCGAAAATATTTATGTAGTTGCTTTGTATAAATACGGTAGAAATGAGAGTACCAATAAAACAACGTCTATTTTCTCTTTTACTTCATACATAATATAAAAACCGGCAAGGATCCGAGTAGTTATTGTTTTTTACAACTGAAAGTATATCTATAAATTCGGAGCTTTTTATTCTATAAAATATATAAATTTACTTCTGTTATTTAATCTGTTAATGGCTTTCATTTAATGACTTGAAGTTTGTAATATGATAACTTGATATAAATCACTAACGTTACACTTAGCAGCTCTTTAGTTAAGCACTGAAATCGCTCTTTCTATCATTAATGATTTTCCATTCGAGAGAAGAAGACAGCAATATTGAACTAATCCGTTAAACAAAGTTATAAGTAAGGCTTAAGATATAAAATATTAATACTAAAATACATAGTTTTAAATAATGTGTACGTGCTTTTACTATGTAAAATTTATATATCCCAATATATGTGTTTCGGTTAAGCCCAGGCCGTGTACCATTATTGAGGGCAAATCGTAAATCGGTTCTGTATCGGATATTGAGTGGGCCGGCGCCAAGAGGTAACTTGCGGACAAGTTGTTTGAAAAATATGCACGAATTCGCTTAACTAGCCTCAAAATTGTAGCGCTGTTAAATCGCTCGTATATATAAAATATATTGTTTATTATAATATCAAAATATTTCATCTATATATAATAAGGTAAAAAAAAAGAGTGTGTGTACTTATGTACACGCGTTAGAAGTTATACTTCTTTGGCGTATGGAAAAAAAAAAAACTAAAATGCAGTAGTGATTAACGATAAATATTAAAATTGATAAAAAAGATTTTATTTAAATAAAAAAGGTTTTATTAACGTAATAAAAATACTAGAATATACAACTTGAACATAGTTATCGATTTTCATGCCACCTAGAACTAACTTCACGTTGTAGAATTCAGGTGTTTAATGAGCGGTTAAGCAGACAGCTTCATACTGTTAATTTTGTGTCACAGATGCGCGCGCATCTTAAAATTTCACTCTCATCATTTTTTCATAACGCGCCTAAAGAAGTATAACTTCAAAAACATTGGATACTTTTTATTCATTGAATCGCAATTCCAATCAGTCCTAATATTAACAGAGCTACCCCAATCCGAACCCGTGGTGTGTGCCACTCGGAAGAGCCTAATGAAGGATTTTTTGTTAAGCACCTCCTCCAATGAAGCACATAAGCGGCTTAACCCACCGAGCATCAATTTGGATAGCTGTGTTCGGCTTTAAAGGGTCAAGCTAATCTAATTGCAGTGTAACTAGACAACGCACTGACATTATAAGAAATAATTGGCACTTCTGTCGTTACCAATATTGGCAAACGATTTATATTCTTTGCTTAAATTAAATAACCATTTTCTTTGTATTTTACTTGGTGGTAGAGTTTTGTGTCTACCAAAACACCTACTGTTTTGTGCTGTGAAGGGTAAGTGAGCCAATATAACTTCAAGCACGTGGGACATTGCATCTTGGTTCCAAGGTTGGTGACTTATTGGCGATGTAAGAAATTTTTAATAATAATTCTTATAGTGCCAATGTATCAGGTGGCCCATTTGTCCGTCTACATTTTCTGTTAAAAAAAAACATACAGACGAATTGATAACCTCCTCCTTTTTTTGAAGTCGGTTAAAAATTACCTACTTTTTTTAATCGGCAAGACTTGTTCGATAAATATGTTACCGCCAAATGAATTGACGCTCCAAAATGTACATTAATGCTAATTCAGAAACTTTAACACCAGTAATTGGTTAAATGACACGGAAATAAGAGAACTTACATGGCAGTATGACGAAATCGACATTTCGACGACTTAATCCGCCACACTTAAATATTTAACATTACGGAAAGGTCAATCAATGCTTATTAAGCTACGCCCTGTATACTTTACTTGTAGACAAGATTATTATCCTATAAGATTTTACTTTCGTCATTTGCGTAAGTTCTATGTTTAAATTACACTTATTTATTTATAATTCTCTCTGCTAACAATACTTCTACTTCAAATAAGTAACATATTATTTCACTGATAACTAGCGATAAAAATCATTGATTTATTATTATTATCAAGCACTTTACGCTTTTTTTACTTAGTTTATTTTTTGTGTATCATCGAATCGTGATATTTTTTTTAATGAAGATGTTATTTAAATGACCTTAATAATAGATATTTTAAAATATTTTAATTATTTTTAACATAGTTGCATTTCAATATGGACCATTCCGGACGCTTCCACAGATAACATTACGTTCCACAGCACAGATAACATAAATCCAGCCTTCGGACCGGGACTCCCACGTGCTGAGAGACCTGCTCGTAGAAATTTAACTTGTTTGTATGTCATGAAATTCCGTAAATACATGTGAAATTATGAATAATTATTATTTGTCAACAACATAATATATATATATACACACATATTCAATATGCATTTTGATTAGGTAATCATTAACATGATATTTTATAGCAGATCAATGTAATACGATAATGCTATTTTTATAATCCACATTTTAATTCCATTTAAAAAAATCAATTTATAAATAAGGTAAATTAAATTATTTAATCTGTATTATTTGCACGAATAATTTTGAAAACTTATCGTTTTCCATTTTTAAATGTGTATCTTGAGTGTGTCAGTACTCAATGCCAGATTTTCTAGTAAACACATATTACGTATAATATATATATATATTTATATGTATACAGAAGTTACTACACTTATTTACTCGACGCGTATCTATCCTCTAATATACAAATTCGACTCTCGATCATCATTCACGCTATTTTGATACATGTCTCCTTTAAATATTATAATTAAAGCAGTCAATATCGCATGTCACTATCTGATATTTTACAATCATGTTCTTCTTTAGGTTTCGAATTTGTTCTTTAGAATAGCTCTACTTTTAATAAAACTGACGGTTAATTTTTCATTCTCAATTGATTAAAATGGTAATTACTTACTTGTATCGGGAACATAATTTAAATACCGTATGAAGTCCATACATAAACATTCGTGCTAACAAGCGCCAATAAATGTCTCAGTCTGAGTTTAATTGCGTAATACTCAATTAAAACAAAGCTCAGTCCGATAGCCTTTAAGCTTTTACCATTTTGTGAGAAAAATAAAGCATTTTGTTGCCACTATCAATTATTTAAATACAAGTATATATATTTTACGATTTGTCGGAGCAGTTGTATTTTATTGTTTCGTTTGAAAATACAATTGTTTAATTTTAAAACGTGACTTGAATTATAATAAATTTGATAAATTGTTTTGCAGTGAATATAGGTACTTTGGTAACGATAAGAGTAAAATATGAAGGTTTAACTGAATGCAATATTTACCAAGTGTAAATTGCCATGTGAGTAAAATGTATCTGACATTACTGTGCTTTTTTACTCACATCTTCTTTAAGAATATTTTGGAACGAAGTTCTTTTACGCGGCTTACAGCAGAGTGAAATAGCGTTCATACTGTGCTTAATAAATGCTATAAAATGCGATGCGTTCGTATTTAAGACGTCGATATAAAGGAGGTTGAGGTGCTTTACGGTTTGACAAAAATAGTCATATAATCAATTAAAATCTACATTTTAAAAAACATCGCACAGAACTTCGTTCTCGACGGGGGTCCCCCGACCGTACTTTTTATTTATTTACTTGTTTATAAATATGTGTTTATCACGGTAACCCCAAAGTACGAAAAAACCGACATAAAATACTGAAATATCGTTATTCTAATAACTTAAAATAGCAAATCGTCGATGCTGTCTATGTGAAATTATAATCCCTACCAGGTTTCCTAATCTCGAACAACATTGACATACATAAATACTCGCTATACAAAAGGTTTAAGGTACAAATCCCCTTGGCACACGACATCAACAGGGAACGATTATTCATCAGTATCATTCAAGTCCACTTAATGGTTGACGCGGAGCATGCAGCATTTATTGGAAGGAATATATAAATGATTACTTTGTATTGGTTGTAAATCAACAGACATCGGTGTAGATTGATAGGAATTGTATATATCTGATTGTTGTCATAGAAATCTTGTTAAGACCACGAAGGTTTTGACGATAAACTTTGTCACACAAATCAATTGACAAACCTTAAAATTATATCTTTAATTTTTAAGTACATGATTGTTTTATTTAATAAATATAAATATTGGAAAATCGAATAGTGAAATTAAGAACTGAGTAAAATTAACTAAATAATTATATATGTATTTATAAAATATTATTATTTCATATATGTTGGCAGATTGGCAAACGAACCACTTGATTGACATTAAGAACCGGCGAGAAATGCGGTTTTTTATTTTTACGCCTTATCCATTAGTTGGTTAACATAAGATTCAAATGTATTCATTGGCACAGGCAAAAGTTGTCAATTATTCCATACAATTAAAAAAAAACAAAATGACTTCGTCAAAGAATATAAGTGAAAATAACATATCGATTACTTAAGGAAACAACTCAATCCAATTAATTAAAACAATTTAATCAAAATCATTTTGTCTTTTCCATTGTGAATGTAATAATTTATAACTACACGAGCTCAGTAACTTAGCACTTTCTAGTTCTATACAAATTGTATTCAGTAGCTTAAGGAACGTATACAATTCGTCTATATTCTAAGGTGAGATTCGGTTATCTCTGAGCTTATTGATTTTAGCTCTTATAGTCATGTAAATAAGGATCATATACACGTAATGGGGAAGCTCCCTGTAGTTTCTAAGTTAGGTCGTGCATACAATGATACATTTATCTCAGATTAAAATCAGCCAGAAACAAATCGCCACGTCTTACTCTTTATTTAGTGTAAGATTTATTTATTATCAAGTGCTTTGAAATATCGTTGTGATTAACGCTCTTTATTACATTGTAATATTGCATTTAAGATGATCGAGTCACGGCCATCGATAAGTTAATCGATTTCTTTTTTATTCGATTCACTCGTCATTATTCCTTAATTAAACTATATAAAATATAATATACTTAATTCTTTTGAATAACCAAGTTGATGTAAGACTTTGTAAGACAAAATAACAGTAGATCATTTCCACTAGCGTATTAAAGAAAACGTTTAGAGCTTCGCCCTGTTCAAGTGGAGTTTGGTGATGTGTCATATTTTCATTGGAAATTATTTGTATGGAGTGAAAACAGCGCCGTTTAGTGACAACAATCGGAATTCCATTCGATAAATTCAAAAAACTCGCACTAAGCACAATGGTGACATTATTATACAGTTTTTATTAATTCGGAATACATGACAATCATTCTTTGACAGTATTCATTGCGAAAATAGATTTAGTCATAAGCATAACATAATATAACAGACAGTTGTTAGTATTTACGCACAAGTCTTTATGTAATATGAATGCCTTATATTATATACATTTTAATGCTTGTTGTTGTTATAAGCACGTGTTCAAGCGTCGACCGACCGATTGAATTGAAGCCTCACAGTTGCTGTTGACACTTGCTACCATCAATATATAATTTAGTATGCGAGTCTTACAGGAAATTATAATAACAAAATATATATATTGAACGCATATAGTATGAAGGCCTTCGTAATGTTATATCTCAGAATAATGGCGCCCTTTATTGAAATAAATCTAGCTTACAATTATACTCACGAATAAGCAGATGCGAACGATTTATCATTTCAGATACAATAAGAATGACCTCGCTTTGTACACGACTGTTAAAAACTAATAGTAATACTCATTTTATTATTGTAGGTGTAACGTTTGCAATAGTTAGTGTGGTAGTACTTTAATTAAATAATAAAACTTCCGTAAGGAAATAAACTAAACGTAGGTCACAAAAATATATTTTAATAAGAAAAAAAAACCAAACAGTAATGAAAAATAAATGAAATAAAAAAAAATAAGAAACATCTTATTTTCTTCGCGGAACTAAATGCTATTACCAGAGCATTATGTGTATTTTTGACGTGACAACGTCTTATAAATTGGTTTGCCGGGTGACACTTCAAGAAACTGCGTTACGCTCCGCTCACGTTATGCGCTCACAATGAGAGCGAGTGAGAGGCACGCGTCCCTTCCACTCGGGCATGGTTAGCCCGCCTAAGAGCGAGAGAGACAGACATAAAAAGTGAAATTCAGTGCGAGATTCTTTATATAAATTAATGTTTTAAATATAATTCTTTGTATAAATAAATGTTTTAAATTGTTACTATTATTTCATCCTTCTTCCTACTATACGAATGAATATTCACATTAAAATTATTTTACCACTCAAAGTCGTTGTCACGTAAAACTTTCGCCCGTATACCGACTTTACAGGCAACCAATTTTTTTTTTATTCATTATAAACTATGACACAGATCTGTCAATGCTCCGGGCGACAAGTCTCGCTTTCTCCAAACATTAGACAATGTTTGGCGCCAAAATTCCTAGCCTATGATTTGACAATTGCCTCCGATAACAAAACATACCTTTTTTTAGATAGCACTCCTTTCACGATTAAGTGCTGATGTCTATGGTAGAGAAACACTAATGTTAAAACACTTTAAATATACCAATAGTACCTACTTGTAGTGTTTTGTATTTGTATTCATCAAAGCTTCGAGTACTTGTTTAATCTCTCGATCTTCTGGTTCTTAGGCGATTTTACGTTCGTGCTTAGTGAGCAAATCATTATCAGTTATTAACATCTTGACCCACTGACGAGTCACGACTTGCGGCACACAGGCATACACATAAAATATAGTCGTTTTTTTTTTATTATTCAGTACCGGTTTTACACATCACTATCCGAAATACCCTTTGATAATCTGTATTGTAAATCGATTTACTTTTATTGCCGCGATAAAACTAAGCCTAAATGATAAATTATTATTATTGCGCGTTCTGTATTTTAAAATTTGAACCGTGAAATAATTTATTAAAATAAACGTGAAAATTATAATAATCTTGACATTTAGTGATACTTTCCATTTAAATCGCCTTTGTGGCGCCATGTTTATGCAAATATTTTCTACAAGATTATTTTTGTTAGTTATAAAATTCATAATCTAATACATCTTTACGATATTATGATCGACTTATGTATAATATATAGAGAACATTTATGATTTTAAACACTCGTATTTATTTGTTTTATTTATTTTTTCCAGGTAAGTCACTTGGAATGTATGCCATCAATGACGTCGGTTTGAGTATGTATAACATATTGTGTAAATTTGAGCTGCATCTTATGTATTCGAGCAGTAGGGTTTAAAATATTTGTCAAGCTTTACGAACATTATTTTCATTTCTATGAGCAACCTTTGTTATTTTTAAAGCTGGAAAGGAGACAAGCAAAGCCTATTGTAAATTGTTATATTTGTTCATAGCGTTGCCTCATCGCGTTGCCAACATTATCCTTATTTACTATTGCTGTCCCTATTTATCTTTATACAAAAAAAAATAGTGTCATTACTTTTAGGTACATAACAGTAAAACTTGTTAAAACATTATAAACATTTTCTCAATTGTACGTCGAATTCTAAGATAGAAAAGTAAATTTTATTATTTGTTCATAATGTGCACACATGCACATCCGTTTATTTAACCTAAGCCTTACAAAATAATTTCATAAATAACTACCTAAATTCTGAAAACAATAAAAATTGCATTGTGGAAATGTTTTATTTGAGATCTACAATCAAGTGATCAGTTCACTTGATTATATTGGAAATGCTGCTAACTAATCCTAATACCTAACTAGTCAATGTTGCTTGAGACACTTCTAGATGCTTTATAGTTTATAGTAATACACACGTACAGCGACAATATTTATCTTAGTATTGTGGCTAAAGGAGAAATTTATTACAATAAAATAAATTATCTTATTTAAATTAGTATTCGTAATTTAAATCAGAATTGTTTTATTGAAATTACTAATTGGTTTAATGATAACTCTACCATTTAATAAAACGTTTTATAATAAGTCGTTAGCAATTATTTGCTTGATTAATTTGATCGTGGTATAATTTCGAAACGAAATTTTACTATCAGCAATTACTGTTGTGTTTATATATTGTTGTTAGTGACTAATTTATCGTGACCGTTAAATACATACGAGTCTCTCTGCTTCTACATCTTCGTAATATTTTACTTTGAAGTGACAGGCGTCAACGTCAGTCGCCAATGACCTCAAGCTTCAAATCTTATAGAGCAAATAGATGAAGTATTAAATACATAAGTATATAGAAATGATTTCATTCTATTATGGGTTTAAAGTAAAGTAACAGCCATACAGGCTGCCCACTGCTTGGCTATGGCCTCCTCTCCCTTTTGATGAGAAGTTTTAGAGCTCATTTCACCAAGCTGCTCCAATGCGAGTTGGTGGATACACATATGACATAATTTTAACATTTAAATTTAAACAACATTTAAATTAGACACTTGCAGGTTTTCCTTTACCGCAGAGCACAAGTTCAATTACTAACACAAATTAAGCACATGATGCTCATTGGTGCTTGCATGAGTTTGTACCCGCCATCGTCAGTTAGCAATAGGAAAATAATTTGCTCAAATATTGGACACGTTAACTGTTATCGTGTAGCCTTTGTAGTTAATGAGAATAAATTCGAACAAATCCAGACTATATTTGCAGCCCCTTGTTAAAAACGCACACCCGTGCGTTTCAACCTGCACGTTCCTATTCCACTTTAGTTACACCTGTTTATTGGTATGACAAATTATAGACTTACGTTTATATTTAATTGTTATAAATTGACATCAGATAATAGATAAATGTGCCCGACGATCGCATGATCAAACCCAGGTAGGCTACCGAATTTTCTTATGCTTAATTTGTTTTTAAATTAATCCCAATAACATCGCGTAACTTGGACATATGTATTTTCACTGAAATTCTGCCACTTGCATAAATACCAACTCGCATTGGAGTACTGTGGACTCTTCAAAAGGAGAGGAGACCTTGGGCCTGTTACTTTACTATGAAGAAAGAAATTATATTGACCAAAATATAACTCCTTGATCTGGAGCTTTTAGATCTGAAACTTCTAGAAGTCAAGACTAACGGTAGTGACAGATTTACATTCAAACCCGCGATCTTTTCGTTAATAACCTCACGTCGCGTTCACTGGATCCCATCTCTAACTAATACAGATAAATTCAAAAAAAATCGGCAACATTGCAACCACATCGAAAGGTTTAACAATTATATATAATTAATCAATACATGTTTTCAATTAGCAATTAATGTATACGCTTAATTTTCCTCACGAGGTTTTCCTTCACCGCAAAGTGCGTGATAAATTATATATAAACTGTTAATCACAGGTGTCGCCTATATAATCATGTGTATGAATAAATCTAAATAAAGCAAATATGGTACAAGATTTACAAGCTCCAGTTTTTGATTACTTAAAAGGAATCATGAATTTGCATTCTAAATGTCTTCAGCAAAAAACGTTACAATTAGATACTCGTGAGGAAATAACTCACCTGGCATTATGCGGCTAAATTAAAATTGTAATTAAAAGTGCCCCGTGCCTTTAGGGCGGCATGACCTCATTAAACGGTCAGATAATTAGCAATTTCGTAAACGGCCTCTTTCATTAATTTACGAAGCAAATTAAACAGTGTCGAGTATAAGGCGAGTTTTATAATAAGTCGAGTAATTTTTAACGCTAATTTGTGAAGTACTACCGAGTGCGTAAAGTAGACACTAGACTAAAGTCTAGACGGCGAGGGTGGAAAAGGGATAATTAATACAACAACAGACTAATTACTCTCTAAATTGTCCATTAAATTGTTTATGGTTGAACGATTTAACTTGTCATACAAGTCAAAACATGACATTATATCTATTTTATGTAAATTCATATGAACATAGGAGTTCACATGTCAATTCTGACGTGATTAGTTTTTTTTTTATTATCATGAGATTGTATCTATAGGCGAAGATCGGTCCACTTACGACGTAAAAAAGGAAATACATTAAAAAAAGTCTCTCATCCGACATACGAATTAAGCAATGCTACGAAGAGTTTTGCTTTTTTTTCTCTAATAGCAATCACAACTTAACTCGCGTGAAAGTGGTCGAATGTTTACTACTTAAGAAAGTCATTGTAAATTTATACTGCTTTAAAAAGGTTGTATTACTACTAATTAAGTATATTAATTAAAAAAGTAAGTATATTAAATTCTTTACGTTCGCTTCTATTTCTCAAAAATATTTCAACATAACTTTAAATAAGAGTAGAAAAATAATACACACTACCACAGTATATCAATTATAAATAATTAATTGTATAATAATTAATTGCCTCTTCGGTGGTAACATATTATAAATAAGCAGGTTCCTCGCGAAATTTCTCTCTAAATAAATAATTATCATCAACCCATAATGCTTGGCCAGATTTAAACCCACTTACGTATGTAGATATTCTACTCTTGTTCCTGGGCAATCACAGCTTTGAATTATATTATCTCTTAATCGAATGTATGATTTATAATAAAGATCTCGTTCTTCAATAAATTATGTTTAAAAAAAAACAAATGCACATTTTTAGTTGACAGCGTTATGTTGTCGTTCGAGTAATTTATGATAGATGCCTTTAGAGAATAATTTTTGACATTACACTACTCGCTCAACAACGTTAATTAAGTTTGACAATTTTTGACACGAAACCTTAAAACATGGTTTTTATTTTACTAATTACAACATTTCGTGACATGGAACACTCGTTTTAATTATGCGTTAAAATTTTCCAATTGCCAAAATTCGGATTTTGTGAATTCGCTGACGAAGTTCCATTTATTAATTTTTATTTTAATAATATTATAATCTCGAATTGTTTAATGAAAATTAATTTAATATTGTCAAATATATTCAAATATGCCTTAAAAATCCTTTTCTTATTAGATTTTAAATATTTTTCCGCGAAGCAACTTTCGACGAACGAGTATTTCGATAAAACGGACAAGAAATTTAATCTCATATTATTTCTCTTATATACATAGCATCGATAAAGGATATATATATATGTATATCTAAATGTAGTAAATTACATTTAGTATAGACTCGTGATAATAATATTACTTATATAAAAAGTTATATATCATAGAATCGTCGTTTAGTAACAAATTACAAGTGGATTATATAGTTCTTTGACAAGACATTTCCTCAAAGGACAGATTAAAAATTCACTTCAATAGAGTCGTCGAACTCGTTAATATTAATAGTAGTTGCATGCATTAAATATTGTTTTAATTCAACAATATGATTGGTTAAAATATAACAAACCATAAACCTTATTGGAGGAGATGCCTGTGGCGAGAACATTCCGTTTTCGCATCCTGTCCGATAAAACTCCACCGTGTATTTATTAAAATTAATCTCTTAATTTATTCACAAGACACTTCAATAAATTCCCATCTATATCGTCTCTTCGAACGGTATAAAGGAAATATTTTGTATTAAATTTTTATGTACGTTTGTTCGTTTACCCGAAGCAATTAGAGATGAAGCGCGGGGCTTCCATTGCCGCTTCGAAATTAACTTGTTACTTACGCAATGATACGAAATACTATTCACAAAGTCATAGCCAGGCTAATATAGATCTTATGTATTGGTTATATGACTCACATTATGTTATCGTGAATGTAATTCGTAGTCTGCTAATGCATGAAAAGACATTCCAACGATACAATGAGACGCTCCCGTTTAAACTATCCAGGTTATCTGAGTAAATACTGTTTTGAGAGGAAATTGAAATATCCGTTTAATTTGGTATTTAATTATTATTTTGCTTTTGATTTTTAAATCAACATAAAATATAATGAAAAATGAAAATTTATTCAAGTAAGTTCTACAAGCGCTTCATTATAAAGCCTTATTGTACAAATATAATTAAACAAAAGCTAACATAATTATACATCATTAAATAAACGACTTATTTTTGAAATTTATTTAGGGTTACAAAATTAAATTAATTAAGTAGGTATTTAAAACATTATTTTTTAATTTCTATTTTAATGTTGCTACATTCATTATTATAAATATATCATGCTCATAATTGCGTAAAACATCAATTGCTGTGACAAAGCATTGTACCGTTACACAGACTAATTAATAACGCGCCATTACACGTTAGAGATTGACGCGAACTAGCCACTGTTATGACACTTAAACCGTGTTTGAACCTTTATAATAAGACTTGGTAGTGGAAAATCAATCATATTAATAAACTAACTACCCGTCCCGGCTTCGCACAGATAAAAAAGGATCTATATATAAAAACACATATCAATTGAATTACGATAAGTGATTGATTTTGGGGAGTAGTTAAGACGTACAAGCATAACAAAAAAGCAAACTAACCAACTCACTTTCGTATTTATAATATTATTAATGAAAACAAAGTATAATTTAATATCATTCGACAGTACAGAAAGTACGATGTATTAATTTCATCTCTGATATAAAACTGAGGACGGTAGATAGCAGATATCAATGCAGTGAAGTAAGCTTTGAATCCTTTGCGTTTCGCTTTGTTGCTGCCATGCTTAGACTGATGTGGCTCGGGTATGTAATTGGCTCCTTTTGTCATATCATCGTCAAAGGAATGTGTTACGCGGCAGAACCAAACGACTACGGTATGTTTATAAGAGTAATAATAATACGCAGACATACTTTGAAATGTTACTGAGCCAAGTAAGCTAAACAAAGGTTTTTCTTGATGGTTCTAAGTATATTTTATTATTAACAAAAAGTTTTGAAAACAAAAGCGCTGTCAAGCCGAGATGGCCCTGTGATAAGAATGCGTGAATCCTAAGCCTAACCGATGATCGTGGATTCAAAACCGGGCAAGCACCCCTGAATTTCATGTGCTTAATTTGTGATTATAATTCATCTCGTGCTTGACAGTAAAGGAAAACATCGTGAGGAAACCTGCATGTATCTAATTTCATTGAAATACTGGCACATGTGTATTCCACGAACCCATATTGGAGCAGCGTGGTGGAATAAGCTTCAAACCTTCTCAATATTATATTATATTCTCAATATATAATATCGTTATTTTTTGTGTATGACATTTTTATATATAAAAATTTCTTAGCGACTCTTTAATTAAACACTAATTGCTCTCTTTCTGTCATTATTCATTTGACATTCGAAAGAAAGAGACAATATTGTTTAACTATGTACGTGCTAAACAATCACGTCATCTTAGCGCACGTCATTGCGAGCAATACACGTTAAACTCTGTAAGATATAACCTGATATCTAAGTAACGATATCGAAATATCGGGAACTGATGCTCCCGATATGTCATGTCTTGTGGAATAGCTGCTACTTCCGCTCGAATTACTCTTTTGAGGTCAGCAAGAGTAAGCCGACGATGTAAGTAAAGCATTGACTGTAACCGCGAAGAATTATATTATTTTTGGTTGTCTGTAGATTTAAAAAAAAGTTTGACGAAAAACAAAAAAATATTTTTTAAGAATGTGTTTCTGTAAAGACTTTTTCAATTATCTACTTAAATATTTATTTTATTATAACATAAAATAATATAATATTTTTCTTAAACCCTCTTTAGTTTTATTTATGACACATTTTGATTTTAATGTTTACTATAATATAAAAGAGTAATGACTATGAAAACATAGTTGTTAAAAAGAGAAACATATATTTTCTTAATTCATCCCTGCAATTTAAAGAGAAACTTCCCACTGTAAAGTTTCTTGAGTATAACGTTGGTTATCTGTAGGTACGAGAACCAGTGAAATCTGCCTACGTTGAAATCATAATTGTCCGTTTCCCATGCATTTCAAGCTCATTACTACGAGGTGTAACAACACATTGAAATTATGAAACGAGACAGACCTTAAACGTTTTATCGGAACAGAATCGTTTTCGTAACGGCATTAAATAGTATTCGGATAGTGTAATTGTGCATGAAGATGTCTATCGAATTTTATCTTAGGGATCGTATATTTAAGTGCATTATTGTGGCCTTTTCTAAATGTCAATTTAACAAGGGAAAGTGGGTGTTGTTTAGCGGACATCGGCGTCCGGCAATCCGGCGGATGGAGTTTCGTCGAACCTCCAAGATCTCACGGTAATCAGCTGATCGGCGTGATAGGGACGGCGTAATCGCTACTCATACACGACTATGGAATGCGAATTGTCAGAATATTAAAATAAAATATTGGATGTTTATTTTTTATTTTTTTTGTTTTTGGAAATAGTTGTACATTTTTTATGACCAAAAATACTAAAAAATGTTATTATAAACGAGATTTAAAATAGACCGTTAATCGTTAAAAATACCACTATGCGTGGTAAAACGATAACATAAGTTAAAATATATATAGGAGCATATGATATTTCAGTGTTATATTTAATAAATACGTGCTTTATATTGTATTCAATTTAATAAAAATGTAGTCGGATTCAGAACGTCATCGCCATTGTTAAATATAGTCTTTCCCGCGCTTTATATAAAGAACTGAGCGACTGTTGGCGATATTTTGCTTAAATTAGATTTATAAATATCTTATATTTAACGATATTAAAAATAACAAATTGTTAATTGTATTACTTATACTATAATAAGTATTAACACATAATATTCATGACATTAAAAGCAAAAACTTGCGTTCACGCATAATTCATTGAAGCTGCCGATAGATGGCGCTTATAGTAGTCTCCGAATGTGTATCCAATTTTAGCTTCGTATTCAAACAACAGTTTAGCCTCGTGGTATCATATGTGGATAGGAGCGCGATCGTTGCGAGTTCTATTCTCACTTCCAAATACGAAAATAATTATTATTATTGTAAGTAATCTTGTTATGAGTTTAATGTCATACTAATAATATTCTTCCCATAATATTCAGGTGCCGGAAACTTCATTGTTCCGATGCCTTGCATGCGTGGGATATATAAAATCGGTGCCGCAACAAGTGACCATAGTCCATCGCGACGTTCACTTCTGTTAAGCCTTCGTACATTTTACATATTAAATAAATTAATATTTTATATACATACTAAATATAGTTGTATATATATATATATTTTATTACATGATATATCACATTTCATCGTTTAACCAATTGTAACTTTTGAACTAGGACAAACTTGATACTTTAAGTCAAATTATTTTACCAATTTATGTTTAGTATCCGTTTAAAGATTTCGTATGATATATTGACGAAACATTTTCATGTATTATAAATATCACACTTTGTTCTGTTGTCCAAAAAGTAATTAATTTTCATATCGTATGATTCAATGTTTATTAAGATATTTTCTTTTTATTACACTGCGAAATGATAGGACTTGACGTTGCTATAAATATTAAAATATAAAATCATTTAAAAATAGAAGTAGATAAATCTTTAATCTTTTTAATTAAAATTACTAATTACTCTGTAAATATTAATTAATTATAAAATAAAATATTACCAAGGCATAAATTTAAAATATTTTTAAACTGGTAATTGTAAGCTTATTAAAATACATATTAATATGATAAGATTAATAATCTATTTGTAGAATGCTTTCACTTTTAGTTTGTACGTATGTATGAAAAGAAAAATAGCCACTATTCTCAACTAATTAAGATATACAGTCGCATACAGTTATGTATATGTAAATATTGAATATTATACACGATAAAGTAATTAACTTTTATCTTAAGATCGAAGTCGCTTGTGATAATAAAGTCAATCTTTTTTAGATAAATGACAATGGTCACAACTTTGACTGTCAATCCTATCGGTTAGGGAGCTGGCGAGCAAACTTTTTCTCTTATTTGCTCATGTGAGATTACTTATTAATAGTGCTACGCGAAACATTAAGGACTACGTCTATCACCATGGTAGCGCTGCATTGTCAATTGAAAGCGCTTGAAAAACCTTAAATAAAATTGTGTGCTTTATAATTTGCTTATGTCAGCCGCTGAGGAATGTTTACATTTCTTATAAAAATGAATGATCAGATACCCTGGCCTTTGATTTTTCAATGGGACACTATTTAAGTGTTGGAAAACGAATCTAGTGTCAAGAATTTATAATGTTAGATAAATAATTTATGGGAGCGATGTCAAATGTTCGGGTTCTAAGTCATTCTTCGAAATCATAAATGTAATAATATCTATCTTGATTATAATGCTGGTGAGTTTGTATGGTAGGCGGTTATTCCAGAAACCGGCAGACAGATTTGACCAGGTTATCTTCATAGGCTATATTAATAGATACACGCCTACCCAAAGAGCAGAGCTGAAGTATCCATAAACGTCAACTACTAGTACAAACTTTATGAAACATTTACATGTTTCATAAATTTACATGTTTCGTAAAACGTCAGTAAAGCTCATTCGACGTCCCCTATCTTTTCACCTAAATTGAATAAGTACCGACGTCGAGAATTTAATAACTAACTAACGACTATAAGCGCTTTCCATTAGTGCCCCAGTTATGAGTCACTTACTCATACGTATAATTACTGATATATTACATGACGATATTAATACGTTATGTATTATAATACAAAGCATTCCATATTATATGAGCCGAGATGCCCCGATGATTAGGGATGTGAAACTTAACTGAAGTTTGCGGGTTTAAACCCAGGCAAGCTGTACTTTCAAGTGCTAAATTTGTGTTTTTAATGTATCTTGTGTAAATTGCGACGGTAAATTAAAACATCGTAAGGAAACCTGCGTGTGACTGCATATGTATTTCACCAACTCGTTCAGGTACAGCGTGATGGAATAAGCTCCAAACCTTCTTCCAAATAGGAGAGTCTTACCCCAGCAGTAGCACATTTAAAGGCTGTTGTTACATTACTTTTTTTATTTATATTTTAATATGGTATTAACACTTGCCCCCCTTCCCAAACACGCGAGTGAAGCTACTCGCGAAAACTAGTTGTTCAAAGCATACGTTTATTTTAAATTATTTATGACAGTTTCCTGTTAAACTTGGACATATGGCGAATGCATACTCACCAAGTAGAATTAAGCATAAAGCGGTTTAATGACAGTCGACTTTGGTTAGTTCACTTCGGATGATTGACTTGTCTTAAACAAGTATACCTTGCCTTAACGAGACAGCTATTACGTTGCTTAATAAATAATATGCCCCGATGTATGTTTGTTTGTGAGGTAATTAAATTGTATGAAATAATTGAACATATTTTATATAATTAACTTTTGAATTATATATTTGTAGTGTGTTATTATGTTATTATGTAACAATATATGTACATCGAGTGATTATCGACGGTTCGTTTTATATTCAACGGGTTAATAATAACTAAAGTATTGGAAAAAAAATATGCAAATACACATGTGTGGATAAAGTTTTGCTTCTCAGTTGCTCTCATGTTTAATTTAATATGAAAAACAAGGACAAATACTTTTAACAACGGTTGGCCTTATGGAAACTCGCAGAAATATAAATAATAATCGTCACGATGTTGCCCTTAAGACAGTTTACAAGTTCGATTAAAAAAATATTAGGAAGATATTTACGGCGGGTGACCACACTAGGTCACCATACATATGGTTGAGGAATGAGGAGTGCTAACAAAAAATGTTATAATAATCTCTTACGGCTGCAATGTTATGATAATGATAAATATTAGTTAATAGTATTCAAATCAAATTCACTAATTTGATATCACACTACGTCGTTAACACCAAGCAATACCTTAAAATACAAAGCCCTAAATTCAGGATATACAATAATAAAAACATAATGACAATCTCGGCAGAATGTACAAGCCATATAAACAATTTCTATGACATTAATGTTAATTTTAATTATTCTTTGTTGATAATTTTGATGAGTAAGGTCATGTTAAATAGAAAAAAGATAGTTTATTAAATCCTATTACAAAAATTAGCTAAAAAAAATCTATGCTGCTCACATAAACTACATGAATAAAGTATATACCTATACGCCATATAGCTTTACTGGTGATACATATGTATTGCACATAGGTACATATTTATGTTTGTTCTTTCATATCAGTTTCTATTCCAGTATCTTCCATCTTTCGCTTGTATTTTGTTATCGAGAAATATTTGTATCTGTTAGCATTGTAACTAAGCCCTTAATTGGAGACGATACAATAGATAATGTCAATATTGTTTTTAATGTGACTTCGATTTTTATGTACACAATTTATAAACGAAGCTAAATTGACAAGATTCAAAAGAATTGCTATCTCATTCACACCTTTGTCATGGAAAAGAAGCTTTTATAAATCAAAGATATTGGCGACAAGCACATAAAAGCTTCAACAAGTTATTGTATAACATTAAATTAAAAAAATCTTTTGGTCACCCTAATAGTAAATTCAGACAACATAGTTATATTTATATGCTTATTAAAAGTATAATAATAAATATACAAAGATTAATTAAAATAAGAACGAAATTCGATAGTCAATTTGATATATAATTAAAAAAGACATGTAGTCCTTACCATATCTTGAGTAGTCAACATGTCTCCAGTATTGTAACAGATTTGCATTTGTTGTGAAACATATTTTGATAACTTTCACTGCAAGCCCGCTTCAGCTTCTGATCGACTATGCGACAACACGTCATGACGTCAGTGCCCTATTAGTTCATTGTTAAATTCAAATTCATATTAATTAAGCTTTATACTTTTTATTACAACTTTATTACAGACAATAATAATATTTAACCTTTTTTTAAATTAATGGTGGTTAATGGATGGGATATAACAAATGAATTATTAAGCACAAATTAACTAAAATTCTGTGGGACTAGCGGATGTTGGAACCGACAATCTTCGGTTAAGATTTTCTTGTTCTAAATATAAAAATAAATATACCCATTCTTCCGTGTACTGTACAATAAGATAAATGCGAACAAAATCAACTTTCTAATATATTTTTTGTATGCAATACAAATCGTTGTTTTCGTGTTTCTCGAAATTTCGGTCAGGACAAAAGCTGATTGCATTGCATTCTAATAACACAAGTATGAAGAAATAAATTCGAAATCCGAATGTCTGATCTGGTTTTCGTAACATGCGTGTTTAATCTGTTAACTGTCAAATTCATTTTCTTTTGTCTTTATTTTTAATTATCTGTTGAAATAATTATTGAACTCAATTATATCTATAAATATTACCTACATTATATAAGCAATCGTTTTTTAATCTAGAAATACTTTAACCAGTCATTATTCATTTTATTTTAATTAGAACTTTGCTTATCTTATTGAGCTTTGTTATCTTGATTGCTGTTCCACGCTTTGACCAATTTTATGAATATTATAAAATGTCGTTCCTCTAATCTGTGCTTAACGAACATTTAGAACTAAGCCGGGTGTGTATTGATAAAACTAAATATAAACCAGTAAGTAATGACGGTTACTTTAGAGAAAACGCATCTTATTGACGGTTAAATTCGAAAATCAAAACACATTACAGACTAAAAAATCAACAAAAAAGCGCTGTGGTTTCTCAGGTTTGTGCAAAAAAATCGTGTCACGCCACGTGCAAGAAAGAACGCAACATGTTTTGTTAAAATCAAAAAGAAAACGAAACTAACATTATATTGTGGTTCTTTCACTTTAATGTTTCACCACGAAGCGTTGTTGTTTTCGAGTGTTTGTCATTGATTCGTCCTTGAAGCATTATTGCAACGTGTAATACCTAAGACTAACATGTGAAAACCATTTTTGCTTTTATGTGTAGGTGTATCCGTTAAGCAAAAATAATGTAGGAATATATATATGGAAAGTTTATGTATCTTTATATAATGTATGTTACCTATCAGAATAAAAGAACCCATTGCGTGTATTATGAACTTATTAAAATTTTATAAACTTAACACTTTTTGTATAGGTAGGAAGTACTGCTGCTTTGCGGTAAAATACTAAATTGGTGGTAGAGCTTTGTGCAAACTCGTCTGGGTAGGTACCACCCACTCATCAGATATTCTACCGCAAAACAGCAATACTTTGTATTTTTGTGATCCGGTTTGAAGGGTGAGTCAACCAAAGTACCAACCAAAACATCTTAGTTCCCAAGGTTGGTGACGCATTGGCGATGTTAGCGATGGTGTACATCTCTTACAATGTCAATGTCTATGGGCGTTGGTGACCACTTACCATCAGGTGGCCCATATGCTCGTCCGCCTTCCTATAAAATAAAATAAAAACTGTTGATGGGATGGTAGCCCTACCACATTGACCCTTAAATAACATCTAATATAATACACCTAACATATTAATTTGTGTCGATAAAAATAAGCTAATAATAATAATACATATTTGAATAGTTAAAATTAAATAAAATCCTGATTGTATAAATTACAACAACAATAAAATAAAACAATAATACAAAAAACGAAACGCTTTCAAAAAACTTAATTGCAACTTTTATTTTAAAAGCACAACACAGTTGCGATGGAATCTCATTTATCAGCGCTAACATTGGAGTTCTACAAGTCGTTCTCAATTAGTGAAATCCGGTCAGATCAATCAATCAGTTTGAAGCACTTTGCGGCTTCACGCTAATCCCGAGGTTCATCCAATGCGATTAGCGCGAACTTACTAATCCAATGTTCACCAACGCGGTTGGTTTGACAACTATATTATGTTTCATAAAGAATGACGATGATTGACAAGGTTTTTTTGTAGGCAAAGATTTTCTTTAAACAGCCATTGTCTTTTATTTTAGTTACTACAAATCTACGCTACATCCATCCGAAAATTAGTGATATAATATTTCAAAATGTTACTATTAATATAAACTAACATGAAACTGTTAAAGTTTATATAAAATATAGGTATCGTAATTAATTGTATAATTAATAGGGCTACGAGTAAGATAAGGTCCTTCAGACCGATTTTGACAACGGCGGCCAATCTCAAGAGAGATTAGCCAACTGCGCAGGAGATATTATAGTGCACAAGTGTGTGCGCAAACACAGGTGCACTCTCTTTGCCTTACCTCTCATAATCCGATCGAACAGCAATCCGTCACGACCAGAAAGAGTTCAGGCGTAGGACCAACGCTCTTTCTCGCTCGAAAGGCTTAACGTTCTTTCCGACGGGAGTGTACACACTTCTTCCAGACTCCGGGCTTCTAAGCCCCATTAACTATTTATTGGCCCGACCTGGGAATTGAACCCAGGACCACCGAGTCTGCGGCCTTATATCAAGCCACTAGACCATCGAGGCACTCGAGAGTTACGAGTAAACCCTTTTTTAATATTAAATTAACGAATGTATTGGAATATATGTTAAAATGTAAATCATTGATTAGAATATTCTCTAACTGTTTTATTGTACAAATTTATTTGTAATGTAACATGTAAAGTTGAAGATAAAATGCGTGCGTCTAATACGGTTATACGGTAATGTCTGTCATGTCACGTCGTGATAAGCGTATCTATTACTTGATTGTTCTGATCAATCATATTTTATTCTCTCTCGTTAGCCGGTCTACTTTCACTACCTATATATCAATGCTTAGAACATTATATTTTCTATAGCATTGTACTTAAAATATATTGCTGTAGACTTGACTGTGGTTTGAATTAGGTAAAACTTATATTCGAAGACGCTGTAATTTTGTTATATGCAATTTAATTTCTTTCAGACATAAACAAACATTGAGTACCAATGACGATCTAATTTGACCTCACTATTTGTTTATTAAATATATTGAGCAATTTAATAATTCGATAACGCTTTCGAGAATGGAATACCACAATACAATTAATTACTATTCAGTAGAATATCTGGTTATATCTAGTTAGATGACATCGACCCAGTGGAGCATACGGAATGCATACAAACATATGTAATATTGTCTCTTATTATTAAACATAAATCACCACAGCTCTGCGTAAATATATAATAAATTTGTCATCTGTGGACATAACGTTCATTACAAGCGTATAACAGTTATAATCATATACGTGTAATATTTAACCGCAGCTGCAATTTAGTGAACGTTACTAAAAATAAACACGTAATAACGCTGGCGCCGCATAATTGTATTTTAATAAAGTCAGCCGACGTCAAGAATGTTGTTAGAATCGAATCGGCTTCGTATCACACCGACTTTTATGTAATTGATTCAATACGTCGCGTCTAGATGGCGCTTAAATCAATGAGACGACAGATTTGCAATTTAAATAATATAGATAAATACCATTTATACCATAATGGCCGCAGCCTTTCTTTTACCTCTTAGTGTACACACTTGTACTATATATTAACACTTATTTATATTATGCCATCTGATCCAAAACTAAGCAGAGCTCGTACTATGGAAACTAGACAACTGGTATAATTCATTATATACTAGTTTATTTTTAAAAATATTTACTTATATAGATAATTACACCCAGAATAAAACAAACAGACAGACATACACACAAATGTCTGTCCTGGTTGGGAATCGAACCCATGACCTGCAGCGAGAAAGGCGAGTATCTAGCAACCATGTCAACCGCCCACAACCAATAAACAGCAATAACCCAACAATGATAACTGAATGTTTTTAAGAAATATATATCAGTTTTTAAATAATTTCGAACAGCTTAATGCCAATGGGTCAGAGTTGCGACTCCAAGGCTGTAGTACATAGCGTTCATTATTAATAGTAAATGTTATTTAACAATCATACATTAACTTTTCAATTACGTTTCGTTGGAGTACTAAAGTCTAGTAGGTACATATTCTACCGCAAAACAGCGGTAGTTGTATTATAATATTGTTGTGTTCCTGTTTGGAGGGTGAGTGAGCCATTGTAATAACAAGCACAAGAGACATAACATCTTAGTTCCCAAGGTTGGTGGCGCGTTGGTGATGTAAGCGATGGTTAACATTTCTTACAATTCCATTTTCTATGGGCGTTGGTGACCACTTACCATTACATGGCCCATATGCTCGTCCGCCTACCAATACAATAATAAAAAAGACTACAACACCTATTTTATCGGTTAAGGAAAACGGAGAAGTTAATTGAATTTCTGTCACTGAATTCCAATGTATTTCCTATTAATACGTTTTAATCTTCAATTATAAGACGAAAAGCAAATTTAACACGCGTTTATTAAGTAGGTACTAGAGCGTTGACATCAACATCAGCTGTTAATATAGGACACCGGCTTCATGAATCCGGAACAAAATAAATACGATTCTGACGTCGACTCGAAATTTTTCGGACGTAAAAAAATTAATGATGTTATTTGAGCGTAATCCCCGTGAAATACCGCCTTTATTACACCTTTCACCCTCGTAAAGCGTGCGGAGCTAACGTCAGAAGAAATACATCAAACCAAAAGTCCAATGATCCGCTAAATAAATGGAGATTTTAAGCTAGAACCACACTGGCCGAACTCAGAAATCTAGACTTAATAAAAGAAAAAAAGATGTGTGCAATTCACACGTGGTAGATGTGAAACCTTCAAAAATTTTGGCTTCAACTGTATAATGCTACCTATCTCATTTTCTCCCACGTTACATCTTATGAATGTCTCTTTTTACTGTCGCTTTTTCGTTTCATCGAAATTATCCCTTCAAAAATAGTATTGAAAATAAATAACGTATTACGAAGTTACTGCTGAAGAATTAACTAGCTATAGAACGTATTATACTGACATTGTTTAAGGATTATGTCACATCGCATCATAAATAAAGATTGTTCCTTGTTCAATATCAATATTATGCTTCGTGTGTAGTCAGCTTTACAGCGATAAAAGAAAAGTAGGTGGTAATGTTTGCCAGATTATGAGCTCTAAGCGCAAACCCAATGCCTGTGACACCTGTACAGATTGCGGACTTAACGACGTCACTGATAACACGTCTTTGTTTTTTTTTATTATTATTTCGTACTATTAACGCAAGCTAAAAGAATGTAACATTGTATAAATTCTCTTACCGTATTTACATATAAAACAAGCCATCAAATATTATCATTTAAGGATTTATTGAATATTTTTAATGATTAATCGCGATCGATAAATAAGATAAATTAAATTAAAAATACATGATTGCAAACACTTAAAAAATGTTTCATTAAATATATTTTTTATGTTAATTCCTTATTTGTAATTAGATTTTATTAATAATCAATCTTTAATTAATATAAGCAATAAATTCGCGTATCGCGTGCCTTCATAATTACCAAAAATTATATTGTAATGACCGCCTTAATAATCGGACAGCTTGCGTGCGGGTAATTGAAGAAATAATTTCTCTTTCTTAAAAGAGTGCCGTGCCATGATCTTCGGATGTGGCGAAATGTTTGCGATATTGAATTTTAAGTTCACAGTAAGTAATAATTAAACGTTCCGCGTATGTACAAAAGTAACATTGTAATATTAAAAAGAATATATAAAGAGTAAATTCAATTAAATACGAATACCACGAAGACATAAATAATGTTAATCAGTACTTTATTAAAGATATTTCATTCCGTCATGTTGTATAAAAATGATAATCTCCATAAAAATTACATTTTTTCGCTTGTTCCAAGCCTGTTACCGCGCAAAACAATCTCACGGAAAAAGTTTTTATGTCACAAACTGCCTCGGCTCTCGCAAAAACATTTGCAATTCCGTCGGTTACCATGAAGTTTCACACTCCCAGACGGGCCCTCTACAAAGTCGGCTGGGAATTTTTTTGTCGATTTATGTTTGCATCGCGATTATTTTAATGACGTTTTTTTTTCGGCCATTAGTTAGCTTTATCGATTCGGCACGAGCAATTAGGTGTCCGATCCGATCCGGTCGTCCGATCTCAGCAAGTGGCCGATCATGATTGATGATGTTTTTGGGTTATTACGAAACTCCCGCACCTCCCCTTTTGCTTATCGCTATGGGTGGAATGGGGATGAATGTTACTCATTTTGTTAATGCGGTTGACGTCTCGCACAAAGCAGATAACGGTGTTTGAAGCTACTTTGACGTAAATGAGATTTTCTTGGCTTCACCTAAGGGCTCCATTAAGGATAATAATGGAATTATAAGAATAAGTAGGCGTGAATGATTTTTCCATCGGCATTAAGGGAACGAAAATAGATATGAAGTTTAAATGGTTTATTGAAGGGATGCTATGATGGAGATAAGTTAAAAGGATTTTAACGATATCTGTGCAAACTCCTTGAATGTTTTTATCAATTTCAATGACTTAATTTTTATGATACTTATTCGAGACTCATTCAATAACAAGTAGATTAAAGACTAATACATACGTAGTACCACACAGATAAATTAATTAATTTCATAATTTAATAAGTCGTATTCGTTTTCAGTGGGCGGCATGTCCCGCGGTGGTAGCGGCGCCGGTAAGACGGCGACTGCGAAACGCGTGCCGCCGCCGGCTGTACCCGGAGACGCGTTCGGCACACCACAGCACAGACACTCTGGATCTAGTTTTGGATCTCAAGGTTACGCGTCCTGCGAGGAACAGGCCTATCCACAGCCACCTGACACACCTTCACATACCAGAGGTGAGTAATTTTATTTCTACTATCAACCATCTTTAAATAAATACAAATAAATAGTAACTCTACATAATAAAATACTCTAACATAACAATCGTAACGATTTTTTATCAATACATACCTTAATCATATACAGTGTTATTTTTAATGACCCAGCAACCTTGCGGGACTAGATAGCTAACATCATTAGCAACAACTTTTGTTCTACGATTTTTGATAATTTGTTAGATTTTATTTTCATACAAAAATAAGTATTAATTTAATCCTGCTTGAACGTTTATAAATCTACGCGCAACGCAAAGATCGTTCTCTCTCTCTCTCTCTGACTCGTCGCGTCGTCCTGACGTGTATGAATGAAATATAGACCTACAAATGTCACGACAGTACGACTAAAACTTGTAAAATATATTTTTTTTCATGTATTGAGTTATGTCCAAAGTCGTTTCAGAACAAAAGTTGTTTCTTATGGTGTTAGCTATCTAGTCCTGCGAGCTTGCTGGGTCACTCAAAATAACCCTGTATATGTATGTTTATTAATATTGTTCTTCTCGTTAAATTTGTCAAACACGTACGTAATTATAATTCGTTTATCTAATGAAGTATTCATAATATTGAAGCTTATATTATTAGACATTTATACTCTTTGCACCTTTTTCAGATGATCATTCAGACTATGGCAGCACGGTGTCGGGGGTGTCAGGAGTATCGGGAGCAAGTGGAAGCTTGGGCAAGAGTCCAGCAGGTGGAGGAACCTTCACCTTCCCGCCACCAACACAACCTCTCACACATAAAGCAGCTGTTTACTATCACCACCAGCTAGCGCTGAGTGATGATCAGGGAATAGATATGACACAGGTGAGGGAATTGGAAGTAACATCTTTAAAATTATGAGAGAAAGTTTATAAAAAGAAATCTTCATTTCCCTTTCAAAATCTTCTACTCGAAGCACAGTATACCCGAATGCCATAAATCATTATTATTATTAATAATTAATAAATCATGCGTCAATCAGTTGTTTACTTTTGTTTTTATTTAAAACAGTGCAAATTACGCAAGATTGATTGATTGTTTTCAATTAAGAATATTTTTAAAATAAAAATTTAATAATGCATAATGGGCACAAATGCCAATAAATCATATTTTCAATTTTCCCGTCCCGTCCCTTTCAAAGAGTCCCGGCCGTGACAGTCCAGGCTCATCGTCAGGATCAGCGGGATCAGGGTCTAGGCACTCCTCAGCGTCACTGGACAGCGGGAGAGCATCAGGTCGCATGCCACATCACCATCACGCCGCATGTCACTGTGGCGACACCGTAGACAGAGTTCGTGCTATGATCGCACAAGGACTACCTGTAAGTGTATCTAAATTGAGAATTTTATACAAAACGTTAATCTTAAACGTATTTGCTAATTCAAACAATGTTACGCACCATTTACTTTTCATGTACTTAATTTGTGTTTAATTTAATTATCTCACGATGGTAAACGAAAACATCGTAAAAGATTCACTTGGTGGTAGAGCTTTGTGCAAGCTCGTCTGGGTAGGTGGTACCAGCCACTCATCAGATATTCTGCCGCAAAACAGCAGTACTCGGTACTGTTGTGTTCCGGTTTGAAGGGTGAGTGAGCCAGTGTAATTACAGGCACAAGGGACATAACATCTTAGTTCCCAAGGTTGGTGGCGCATTGGAAATATAAGCGATGGTTAACATCTCTTACAATATCAATGTCTATGGGCGTTGGTGACCACTTTTTTTTTTTTTTTTTTTATTGCATAGGAAGGCGGACGAGCATGTGGGCCACCTGATGGTAAGTGGTCACCAATGCCCATATGCTCGTCCACCTACCTATTCTAGAAAAAAAGAGAATCTGTATAATATGTCGGATGAAAATATCCCATATAATATACTATTGGAGTATATCCAATCAAACCGAATTAGAGTCAAGAGAGAGAGAAGACGATAACGTCAGCAGTCAGTAGTACATTTAGATTTTACTTACATTCATAATATATTCATGTGTTATTTTATGCTTTCAGGATCCAGATATAATACACGCTTGGTTAGCCGACTTACAAATGGAGGAATACGCTAGACTCTTCATAGAAGCGGGTTACGATCTACCAACTGTTACAAGAATGACGCCCGAAGATCTGACGGCAGTTGGCATCAAGAAACCAAATCATCGCAAGAGATTAAAGGCTGAACTTGCTAATTTAAATGTACCGGACAATTTACCAGACTATATTCCGGTAAGTATTGAAATCTAAGCATGTACAGTGGAAACTAAATTTTGCTGCGTGAAAGTAAACTCGATTTAAAACGCCTAAACGTCACCGCTAGCACCTCATCAACTACAAGTTCAGATGATGAAGATGAAAGCATAATTGGTGCTTCTTTAGCCGCTAGCCGCTCGTAAGTGGGGGTAGGCTTGCTTCGGCGGACGATGATTGATGATTTTTTTTAGCGCTAATTGTACCTAGTACTATAAGATTGTGTACACTTTATTTGTTATGGTTATGGTTATTAATATGGTTTTCATTTACCGTAACGTAAATATGTATGGCTGAATCAATATAAATATAGGTAGTTCGATTATCCGAAAATACCGGTTTTTAAAAACACCCATGTCCCCCCCCCCCCCATTAGTTCGGATAATCGAGGTTCCACTGTATATTCAACGTATAAAACGTTAATTAAGGAAAAACGGATATTAAGAAATAAAACCTTTTTATTCTTTGTGTGTAGGCTTTCCAACGAACCTTTAAGCACAGGTCTTTAATCTTTATACAGTTGTTAGAAATGTACACTCTTAGTGAGTGTTGTCAAGTTGTCAGTGTTGATTAAATAAATAAAATATTCTTAATATATAGATACATGAGATGTATGTGTATGCAATATAATGTAAATAAATATACAATATAATCATAATATCAATCATCAATATAGCATAAAAATCAGCCTTAGGGGGCAGAATCCATTAGATAAATACATTGATTTAAAAAAAAACACTTAAAGAAGTTAGTTCTTATTCGAAGTCGGAGCGAGGCTATTATACATGATATGCAGTTATTCATATTTTATGACCAACATAAATAACTCATTTTGATTTGTGTATTTGGTGCATTGGTACATATTTTTATGATGTACTAAAATAAAGTCTCTTGATTATCCTTTGTGTTTTTATAATGAAAATCACTATGCGTTTCTTTTGAAACAACTAGTTTTCTTCCGTGACTTCGCCTACATACTTGGGGGAGTAGTGCAGGTATGAGGTAACATAAGTAGCCTATGGCCTTCCTTGGGATTAAATTTTGCTTCATACCAACTTTCATGGAAATCGTTGTTGTTTTTTTAGCCGTAAAAGCGTAACAGGAGTACAGTTACTTTCGCATTTATAATATTAATATAGAAATAATTAGATGCCATAATAAATCTGTAACGATACATCGTAAAATACTTCCGGTCTCTCAGGAAGACTGAATTACATGAATAAATGTTAACGCATGTCGTATATATCTCAAAAGATATACTGCTTCACCTAAAATTATTGTTAAGGGAATAATTAATCTAATGTAAAATTTTCAGGGTTCACTAGAAGAATGGCTTCGTCTGCTGCGGCTGGAAGAATACGGTCCCGCCCTCGTGGCTCAAGGCTACCGAACAGTCCACGACGTAACACAACTGGCTTGGGAGGTAATTGGTTTATAAATAAACTGACTACACGAACATTCAGTTACTTTTTTATTTTATCAACCACAATAAATATGTAATTATTTAGAATTTCATATTCAGTCTTCGATAAATCTGCTTTTGATAAATAATACATGAAAATATTTTACACATCACTTGTTTTAAGCCTTTAACTCTTTATTTAATCTATCCGTAGGATTTAGAGGATATGGGTATAGTTCGCCTCGGTCATCAGAAAAAGATCCTGTTGGCTATAAAAAGAGTGAAGGATATAAGAGCTGGAAAACGGAGTATTAGTAGCCAGGGATCGATCGACTTCACGCGAATATCAGGACAGGTACGGCATAGACAAGTAGTCATATTTTTTTCATTGTTTGTAGTGATGTTTTAGATATATAATCCTATAGATGACTCTTAACATGGAAGTGGATTTTATAATATTTTCAAACCTTTTCAATAGCTTTTTAACCATATCCACTTTCATGACTGTTTAAAGTTAACAAATACATATATGACCATAGAGCAATTTTTAGTTTTTTTCTTTCTTGAATCAAATTAAGTATATGTTATCTATGAAGCATCACCTCAAAACAATAATATTTTAAATTATGATTTAACTATTTTTTTTCCGTATATTTATTTTTTATCATTCATAATTTCATTTCATTCAATATCTTGAAACTGATTACTTTTTTAATGATTAAGTTTCCACTAATATTTTTTTATTGTCTTTTATTATTATTTTAACAAACAGAAACAAATATTAATGGTTAATATTATCTAACCATTTTATATTTTACTAACGACGCTTATAATAACATATGGCGTTTTAGTAAAACTTAATAACCAGGCGTTCTTCGAGCCGTATAGGGCTTTAGATGTTAGATCCATGTGTAAACAGCCCAGCACTAATGTTTTTTCTTTGCAAAGCCGGACGTGGACAATTTATGGGAAAATAAAGTCCACAAGGACCGAATTGGCTTCATATCATCAGAAAATTATCGAAATTCAAATTTTCCCGACACGTTCTGAAATTCGATTTTCATTTACGCTTAGACGTTTAGAAGTTTATTTTCCATCGCCATCACTGTCGCTGTCAAACATCTTTGCGACTTCGAATAGAAAACAACTGTCGAAGACATTTGTCTTAACATTTGTTTATATCAAAGAGTTTTATAAATATGAGTCGCAGAGCTGTCCACTTCACCCGTCAACGCTGCATCCACCTCATACCACTAGCCCGAAGCAGCATGTGAATGTTTTGTTTTCTTTTCTTTTTCCAAACACAAACCGCACTTGGACCTAGAAGGATTTATATCCGAGGGAGCATTACCAGCCCTGGGAGAGACACGCGAGAAGTTACCATAAACCTCCCGATCTAAAGTTTGACGCCCTACCCACGCCCCTATGTGGCACAGACTTGGTCCCGATCCAGGTATGACACTGACAGATGTCAGTTTGACATTGCACCTCGGCACCCGGCTTTTATGTGCACCTGACTTTTTTGAACGTGTTCTTTGTGTGTGTTACCCTTGTTTCGTGTTTACTATGCCAAGGTTGATCTTTTAGGAGCTGAATAAATTAGAATGCACGGTAGATATTAGTATATTTATATAATAACAAGATTACTATAAAGCATGATAATTCAATAATGAGTACTAAAAATCGCAGATATTATAATAAAATTAATCAAATAATTATTTTTTATCAAAATATAAGTATTTATATATTATAGTATTTGTACATGCTAATGCATGTTTAATGGTAATGTTTCAATGATTGTGATTTGTATTGTGAAAATTTGAAAGCTGTACATAAAAACCGTCAATTTGATTCAAATACAAAAGAAAGACTAATAGATCTCAACTTCTCAGATACGTCATCCACGCGGTAAATCACTTGAGAGTCTGGAAGACCCTTCGGAGAGAGCATCGCATACGACATTTTCGCCCGAAGCCGGGTTTTACTACGGAGGTCAATGGCGGCGTTCCTACGACGACGGAGATATAACACCAACAAACGACAGCTCCTACGAAGGCGGGGGTACCCTACCTCGCCCGAGAGGATTAGTTAGACCACGACCGGTAGCAAAAATCCAAGCGACACCGGCGTACAGAGATAAATCTCCCGACTACACGTACGATGAAATCGCTTATTCGGCGAGACTTCAGCGCGTAGCGTACGGAGCGAGCCCCCACGTCGCCAGGAAGCCTCCGCCGGAGCCTCCGAAGAGGCAGAGCTCACAGTACGCTCCGTTTACCAGATTCGGACAGACCACGGTAGAAATTCACCCGGAAAAGAGCCTTCCGCTCAGCCTGCCGGCGTACCCGAGCTCGGACTCGCTGAGCGTGTCGCTGGACAGCACGGGGCTGCTGCCGCCGCCGCCCGCGCCCTCCTCCCCGCCGCGCCGCTACGACGACGACAAGCTGCGGACCGGCTCCGACGCCAGCTTCAAGGTGAGACGCCCTACCTTGTAGTCGCAGCTCACATGTTAATACAAATATTAGTGACACTGAACTTAATCTTACTCCTACCGATAGAAATTCAGAAGAAGTCTGTATACTTCTATTGTATTATTTTGTACATGTGTACTAATTTTCTAAAATCGTATTATTTTTGTTTTACGAATAATTTTAATTTTAAATATTTATGATTCACGACATAGATTTCTCACAGAATATTTTGCTCCACAGTCAAGTTCGAGCACCGAATCGGATAGCATTCCGTTCGCAAATGAAAATGCAGGAACTATAAAACAGAATCGGGGTCAGATAGCGGGGCGTCCCCACACCGTCGACTACGGCCGAGCGGGGATCCCCCTCGCCAACATGCCGAGAAACCCCGAGAAGCCCAATCCCCTTCCGGAGCACAAGGATGAGAACAAAAGTTCAGAACCCGTAGACGTCCTCAACGACATCGGCAACATGCTCGCTAACCTCACGGACGAGTTGGACGCTATGTTAGAAGAAGAGAAACGTCAAGGCCTGGCCGATTCCTAAAATCCCCCCTACAAAAGCATTGTACTCGAATACAAAGTTAATTTAAATAGAATGAATAAATTCCAAAGATTAATGTCTTGATATCTGCAACATCGGTGCGAACTATTGGAAGTGAATGTTAATTTTTCTAGTGTATTTTGGGTAATAATGGACGTTATTTATGAAAAACTAAACGATTGTAACAGTTGTTTTATCGTTGTTCATCTGTAAGAGAATTCTAATAGCAATAGTTCTGGTTTGACAGTAATAAAAGAAATTAATGATTAGCTTAAATCGCCCAAGCATGCTTCTACAAAGTCTACAAGACCTCGTGTGACATATCCGAAACGCTATTTAGTTGGAGATAAGATTGAAGTGTTAAATCTCTTAAAATTCACTACTTTTATCTTCATTATAATGTGTTTAACATAAGGATTATGTTAAAATCAATATCAAATTATAATGTATTTAAATAATGAATGTCATTTAATTGACATTTTGCGGTTTGTCTTCGACTAGCGCGCTTACACTGCCTTGATCCGTCGCCTTGCTCTATTCCTACCAAGTATCAAAATAGTTTCATCAAATCAACTTTTAGCCGACCTCGTATTTTAACTTATATCTAGCAAGAATGCTGTTTTATTGCAATAATAAAAAAATATGCATAGTTTCTTAAATACCTCCAAAAATCTGTACTATCTAGTACGTTTTTTTTTTATATTTGTTTTTCGATGAATTCCATTTTTGTTGTTCTTTTTATAAATAGTTCCTTATTTAAATTTACAATAGTTGTGTTTTTGTTTCCCTCGGGATAGTTTAAAATTAGATTTAGTCGGATCCAAAAACAGATGAGAATGGCTATTTTTGTAAATAACATTTTACTTAAATTATGTCATAGAATAAATATATCCAGTAGTTAGTTTTCCATGTACAATAAAATTGTAGAGTACTCTAACAATATTGTGTAGAATAGAATAGTTAGAATTTATACAAAATGATAGCTCTAGCGATAGTGTGAAAATTTAGGGATTACAATGAATGTATAAAATAGCCCTTCGTATAAAGTAGTTATAGATTTCATACATGTTTGTAACCTTTTTTATTCTTTTTCACCCACATTAATTGCAATTGCCAAGGGCATTTGGCATGGCATTGGACCAACAATTTGCCAAAAAAGTGACGTCACTAGCGATATGCAAACGTTTCCTGTCATCTCTAGGCACAATCGATCGGGTAAACGACTGATAAGCCCACGCTGGCGCTTAATGCGAATCATTGAAGTTATAACTGCTTACACTGTTACAAAAGTTTAAATGTGGCTTATACCACGATAGATATAAATATGAAAACTGATGTACCAATTCTCAAACTTTTGTATTTTAATAAAATCGTAACTGTATCTCTAACACGTAATTTTAATACTGTCCACTAACAATGTGATATGAAGTGGCCATATTATAATACTGGTGAACAATTTCGTTTAAATAAAGAATAAAAGTGTCTGTTAGCGCCGTGTAACATATAGCAACACTCCTTTTTATACACATGACTAGATTTTTCAAGCTAACATGAAGTAAATAATAAATAACTTTAGTAACTAAAGGTAGCAAGTTATAAAATATTTTTAGCTTTGTATTGTAAATATCTATAGAGATCAGTGTTTCTATACAATCTCCTTTGATACCTAACACGTCATATTTAGAACTTTTGTATACCTACCTGTTAACGAAGCCGTCACTCGTATGTTTTAATTTATTTTTTAATGAGCTAGGGTCGCTAGAATAGATCGGTGCTAGATATGAAATCTGAATCAAGCCATATATTTTGCGTCATTTTTATCGTTAATTTAAAATTAACATTATCCTTGGTCTATGAACTAGTCAAAATTATTTGGTTGAGTGACGGTTATTTATGATTAATGTTTAATGGTAATCAACTATTACTGGAAGCAGCTTATAAATCTCTTATTTTATAATTCAGTTCTTATTTGAATAAATATTTGTAATATCCAATGTCTTGTGTTTTTTTTTGTCTTGTGAAATATACTGTACCTCGAAAAGCACGTAAAAATAACCTGTTCTAATCGAAGGAGGAGGAAAGATAAAGAAACGGTAGATTTACATATTCCATGCAATTAACTACCAACTTTTCTTGATTAATTTCGCTATGCAGGTCATGAATGAAAAATCTTCTCATAGGTACTCTGGAAATCGTTTCTCGTGAGATCACTATAAATACATTAACATAAAAATTTAAATTATTCTATACCTTAAGCTTGGTGTAGACACAAGATCAAATTAACTTTTTTGTTAATTTTAGTAAAAAATTGTTCTATTATTCAATTAAAACCTACAAACTAGGCGAAATATTTTATTATTCGATATAAATAAAGACTTACCGTATTGAAATACAAATAATATTTTAAATATAAAATTGCGATAGATAATAAAAATAAACACAACTTTAAGTAAACTGCAAACAAAATGTCATTTTAACATATACGACAAAGCACAGTGAAAAGACTTAAATCTATCAAATGTAGTATGTAAATATAAACTAGGATGAATGGATAGTTTTCATAATATATAAATGTATATTTTATGACGTTTAACTAAAAATACGTAGGGTAGGGTCCCCTGCTGACCCTTAAGTCTTCTTTCTGGTTTGGTTCACTTTTTGTAGAATGAAAACAATATCTCTATTACAACTCTAGAGAAATAAGTCACTAGCAATATAAGAAATACCTATACTATTTCAAAAGTCACAATCAAAGGTCTTAAATAACACACAGAATAGCTACTTAGGTACGCCAAAAGACTTTTGAAATTTCCTCCTACATCCTATTTTAAGAATTAATTCCGGTCACCCGTAATATACCTAGCCATATTGCTCACCATATATATATAATGAAGTATATATCGAAGCAGACGAGACATTGATTTTATATATATATATATATATTTCTTTAATTTATTCAAAGACAAGGAAGTATTTTATAAATAGGTATTTCGGCTGGGATAAGACTTGGGCATTTTTTTTCTTATGATTACTTATGTTATACTGTAATCGTGATTGAAGATTACATATCAATCGTAATCATAAGTCTGATTACGTTTTACCTAAATCTGGTTGGTATAATTTTTTTAAAAGTAGTAAAACATTACTGTATCTAAAACTAAAGTGCCTATTCTATATTCATATAGATAAAATCTATGTATATGGTTCAATTGAGGAAGAGTAAAACTGGCCAGATTATTCTTTCTTACAAATATCTGTCGCTGTTGATTTAATAAAGCTGGTAATTTCCTAAATTCATTAGGGTCTCGTTGTATATCTATAAACATAAATATATTTGTCTCTTCATCGTCAATACGGCACTATTATTCATAATATTGTTATAAATTTATCGTTGCATGTAACGCTACGAGTATAAATAATTTTATAACAATATCATAATAAATACCTTGGTTATATTTAAAAATATATATCAACATAATAATATAATAAATTTATAATAGTAAGCAACTCTTAGTTTAGTATTTATTCAAAATCATTATTTAATTTTGTAAGTATATTTAATCTGTAACGTTGGTTCTTTCTTTGATAAGTCTAAAAAATATTGTATCTGTAGTAGTTGTCACTGTTTGCAAATTTGAGCTGTGTAAGCTGCGCGAGCCGCGATCGATAACTTATATTGGAAGATATTCGGAGTTTGTGAGGTCAGAGCAGAGACATTGATGGGCTGTAAGGTTCAGCACTAAAATACTTATAGTATCCTTGAAAAGTGCATAAAATGGAGACGACTGGAGCTTACGGTGGCGGAAAAGCCGGGGGAGCCTTTGATCCTCAAGCTTTTATCCAGCGGCCTCCTGTGATAGTCCGAGCAGTTTGTTGGGTAAGTTATATATGTAACATTTTATTATGTCATGTAACAAGACAGTGGAAGAGTTCTTTAAATATATACCTTAATCGAATTTGAAATATTTCAACTGGTTTCTTCTATCAATTCTTGGTTTCTATTCGAAAGAAACCTATTAATTTTAAACAAAAATGTATTTTTCTTTGTATATCGGTAATATATACATAGATATGAATATGAAAAGTTAACATTACCCATTTAAGTGACATCAATCATGTGATTGACATTGTGAATGCACATATAGATTTTAACAAGTTTCGAGATACTACATAATATATTACAGAATCAATACAATGCCATCAATAGGTCAACAAGGACACTTAAATATAGTTATGATAGCATATTCAGCTTCTTACCACTCCCATATATAATGTAGATTAAAAACTGTTTTTTTTCCTTTCACATAAACATTTTTTTGTATATGCCTAATATATTGTTATAATTAAAATAATAATATCGTCAGGAAATTGTTACTAGAAAATATATATTAATAAAAATTAAAAAATATCATAACAATCATATCAATTTAAATATTAAATTGAACATATACATATTATTCTATCAAATGTATTTATTCAGTTTATTAATATAGATGATAGACTTTATATTAAATAGTACTTAGTGATGTAATATTAGTATGTTCAGTTTACTTAGCTTTGTGTATTTTTATCACCACTGCTCGTGTATTTGCTTGAAATATTATCAAAAGTTCATAGAAATTACATAAAATTTGTGTATTCAATAAGGATTTTATCTATTGTATGTAGAGTACTCTATTTTAAACACCTGACAGTGGGTTTATGTACATATCAGAGCTAGCACTTCTTAATTTGTTAGGAAAATTAGTGTTTTAAGCATTTAGACTTTTTTATCATGTAATTTTATTTTAGTAATATTTATGTTAAATCCTTAAATATGCACAATTTCAAATATCCAATCATGACCGGGGAAAATGCAGTACTTCCCCTTTAAATAAAGACGTACGACGTATTTGTAATAAGAGGTCAATGTTTGCAATTCTTGAATTTTATTACACCTTAAAATAAAAAAAATATTCATGTCTAAATAAATAAATAAATTAAATATGGATGTCTTTATTTCACTCTAGAATATTCATGTAAGGATTTGGAAACAGAAACAAATTCATTTTTGGCATTCAAATATTTGACACAAGCAATATTCTCACCAAAATTGAAATGTATGATTAATTTACTTTTGACAAAAAGCCAGTTTCAGTGAGCAATAAATACTTGCCGTCAACTTTTCTGGTTGTTCTTCAAGTTCTCATTAAATTAATTTGATAGATTGACAACTAAAAATTTTTTCTAATTTGCAGAAAACTTTTTATACATTGTGTATATACTCAATATTCTTTCGCAGCTCTTCAGCGTGATTGTAATGGGGTGCATATCAGCCAAGGGCTGGTATGTAAGCAAGACTGATGGCAACGAATACTGCGTGTACAACAACGACACGAACGCCTGTAACTACGGTGTCGGTATATCGGTTATAGCTTTCGTAGCGTCAATCGCTTTCATCGCCGGAGAGTATCTCTTCGAGCAGATGTCGTCTGTGAAGACTAGGAAGCATTATGTGTTAGCCGATATGGGATTCTCAGGTAAGATAAAAAATTAGTAATTATTTAGGCCTAATTTAAGCGCAACATTTTTGTATGCTGATTTTTATTGTCTGATTTCGGCCACAGTGATTATTCTCAAAGTTTACAAGCTTACTGCGCAGGACATAATATTATAGTGAAAACATAAGACGTGTACTCTCCTACTCTTTCTCTACTAATTCGACGGGACTACTAATCCGACACAATCGGAATGAGTTCAGCACAAGAAAAACTGCTTCCGCGACTTGAGACGCACGTCCCAGGCGCGGGGAATTGAAATTTTATGATTTATACAATATAACGATATCCTTAGTACCAGTTACGTTAGCTACAGACGGAAGGCCGAAAAAAAACCAAAAACTATTTTAAAACTAATTTATTTAATTAAAACTAATTTTACAATTAATGTACAACCTACTCGATGTAAGCTTTACAATATATTAATGAGAAAAATTATAACAAAAAAAACTTATTAGAAATTGCAATTTAGCATTCTCGATAAATGCACGTTATTGTTCAGTTCGAGGGAAATCTACATCAGCGATCTTCCTGGAGTAGGGTTGTGTAACTTACCCGAAAACTATTTGCTAGTGATCCAAGATACGATATTTTAAATAAAAATCTAGTGACTTATACTTCGATCGTACTAAGGTCGTTTAATTTAAATAAATAGAAAAGCTTTCTATATATTTTTTTTCTGAAAATGTAATTAATGATACATTGTTGTATTTTTAATTAATTTATCTATGAAAGTAAATTTTCATATCGTTTCCTTTACATGCGCTTAGTTGAAACATTATACGGAATGACATTACGTAAATACGTTTATTTCCAGTGGATGCTAATTCCTAAACAATAATAGGTATTTGAAGACGTAATGTAACGTAAAGCGAACTGTTTGTCTATGTAATAAAATAAAATAAGTGTTACCTGATGCCAAGTCACAACTTTTATTTGTTAAAAATCGAATATTTATTAAAGTATTTTAAATTTTTCTAATTCGGTTAATTAAGTGTCGGAAAAAAACATTATATGTTTCACGTTAAGACCAAATTAAATAGAAAATAAATCATGTCAATTAGATATAAGCTTGTATCAGGATAAGGCAAGACTATCCTTTTTAAACGCATATATAAAAACGAGATAGCAATATATGTATATATGAATACTTAGCCTTGTTAAGCTATTTTAGTTCAGCGATTGTATTGATTCCGGTCCATACTCTCCGGATATGGCGGAAGTTCTCAAACGTAGATTTTCTAAATGCGCACTATAATCTATATAAATAAAATGATAGAGGACTGCAGTTGTGCGCGCATCACGGAAAAACTACTGGATAGATTTCAATGAAATTTTCTAAATTTCTTAGACACTTGGCCCTTATCAAAAAACATTTTTATTGCGATATCTTCATTTAATAAAAAGTTATTACAGTTTCAAGAAACAACGATTTGTATATGCACTGCGTGTTCAGTGATGTATCTTTAAACAAAGTATATTTTTGCTTGCGATCTTTTTGATGTTTTTTCCTTCGTACAGAAGAAAACTTTGTTAATATATCAAGCAACGCGGACGAAGTCGCGGGTATCGGCTAATATATAATAAAGCCCAAGTGTGTACGCTACCACAGCCAGTCTGTTTAGGTACCACCAACACATCAGATATTCTACCGCTGAATGACAATACTTAGTATTGTTGTGTTATGGAATTAATGATGAGCGAGCCAGTGCAAAAACAATCACGAGGGACATAACATCTTATTTCCCCAGGTTGGTAGCTGGTAGCGCATTGGCCGAAGGGAGATACAAGAAACGGTCAATGTTTCTTACAGCAATAATGTTTATGGTTGATTTTGACCACTTTCGTCTGACTACCTATTTTAAATAAATAAGTATATGGGACGGTTAGAGTGCCCGTGTGTGTAACACTTCGCGAACTCAGGGCTGTTAGTGAAAATTTATAGACAGTAAAATTGAAAGTTTTTCAGTTTAGCAGTAAAAATAACGACTTCGGAGAAAAAGTACTATTATTTATTGTTTGCTTTATAAGTTAGCTATAAGACTGACGAAGATATTTTTTTTTTAATTATAATGTAATGGGTGTCGTTGTAGCGATTTTTGATATTTGTAAGACTCATCTAAAACTAATTGAATGAAAAATAATCATAGTATTTTTTTTTTTTTTTTTTTTTTTATTTTTTTTTTTTTTTTTTATAGCCCGGGAAGGCAAATGACTCCACTCCACCTGATGGTAAGTGGTAGTAGAGTCCAAACGCGACGACGGCTAGTGTAGTCGGGAAAAATGATCTGCACTAGCCGCCCCCGCCTTGCCGGCCCGCAAGATGCCTCTTCACGCCTCGTTTTATTTAGTTTTTATTTCTTCTTACATTTCAACTTTTAACTAATTATATCATCGTAACTGAAGCATTTTAGTGCTATTTCCGGTTTCGATCGTAATAATCAATAGTTCGAAAATATTCATGTACGAGAACAGACCAAATTAACTTTGAATAGTTAGCTATTCTTCGTTACATTCTTTTAACCGACTGCAAAGTAAGAAGTACATATTATGTACATTCACTTTTGTCGTAATAACAACAACAGTATAAATTCTATCGATTTTTAATGATATGTATATCGAATTTAAACTCTAAGATGGTACATTTAACAGCAGGTATATACACTTATATAGTATTTATTTATGTAATCATCGTTAATTGGGTCACCTGATAGGTCACCTCCGCCCACCAGGACTGAGGGAAATGTATAGATTTGTTTAAATAGTGAATGTGCCGCCAATAACGACATTCAAGTTTTATGTCTTCAATGATAAAAACCTAGTTAAAATATACTGTTGACTGATTACAAAAAAAAACCGATCCAAGAAAGTATTGAAACCATTTCATTTGTATAATTGTATTTATTTTTTTCGAATAAAGTTTAAAATACTAAACTAATATGCTTATTAAGGTATCCGACCATAAATATGACGATTCCAGCACTAATTTCCTTAACAAAAAACACAATTTCAGAAAAACACATGTCACAAGTAGACATCGTTTGAGTCAAAAATGAAATCTAGGAAATTGAAAATGCGTTGAAAAGAAAATTTAATTAGTACCCAACTACGTAATTGTGAACCCAATGCAGTTTAAGGTAAAAGCGAAATTGCAGTTTAACAGTCATATGTAGTGTTGCCGTTACGAAGTCTAAAAACCAAGAGGAAAGACAGTAAAGATTCACGGCTCGCGTTTCGAAGTATAAATAGGGGTTTGGCAGAATTTTTAGTTTTCTACTAGCATCTTACGTCTAAAATTTTATCTCGCCCTATATTTGACATTCGCCGACTGATTTATTCCCATACTATCTTTTTTTTACAAAATGAAAATCTTTAAAAACGTACCTGGTTAGTAAGAAATGGGTTATGTTGGATTCATACCAACAAAAATCAACGAGATGGGCCGTCTTCAGCACGGATCGTGCCGATATAACGTATCCGCGGCCCCACCCACTGCATCGTACAACACGCCCCGCGTATTTTTAATAAAATAACCTTTCGTCTGCAGAAACATTAAAATTAATATTTTATTTATTTCGGATTAATTATTATTAGTCCACGTTGGTATATTAAGCTACATTTAAAAAAAATAAGCAACATATAGGTAAAGCCTATCCGTCTTCAAATTTAAAATTACTAGTACTATACAAAAGAGAACATTATTACCACAATCAGGCCTTTTTTATTAAACTATCCAGGGGCTTTTTTGAACCTTTTAGGAATCCAAAAAAAAAATACAAACGACACTGGGTTTCGCAATTTCGAGAGTCCTATTAGGCCTCGGGGCCTTGTGCCGAACGTGCGCGTAGAGTAATGGCAGAAATAAACGCTCCGAATCTCATTAGCATCCAACGAACGAAGTCCTCGTATTCGTCCTAAAAAGATCCTCCACAATTTATCTCTGAAAGATTTTTAATTTCATATACAAACTCGGTCCGTTGCAGTTTAATATAACACGTTTCATTCTCTCGAGTTCAAGGAATTAATAAACGCTGGTATAAAATGCAACGATGTAATAAAACCATTAAGTATCGGGTCATATTATTTGACATTGTGTAGCTTGGATCGTTCGTTCAACAACGATTGATTTTATGGGGGTCACGGATCTTTTACGTCCTTCGTGCGTACGCTTTCCATGGCTCTAATTACCTACTCTGAGTATTTTATTATTTTTGTTAGAATAATGTTACACCTTTGTTTTCATTTTTTTTTTTATAGCATAGGTAGGCGGACGAGCATAATATGGGCCACCTGATGGTAAGTGGTCACTAACGCCCATAGACATTGGCATTGTAAGAGATGTTAACCATCGCTTACATCGCCAATGCGTCACCAACTTTGGGAACTAAGATGTTATATAGTATGTACCTTGTGCCTGTAATAACGTGTAATTACAAAGGTTCAATCATCCTTCAAACCGGAACACAACAGTACCAAGTACTGCTGTTTGCCGGTAGAATACCTGATGAGTGGGTGATACCTACCCAGACGAGCTTGCACAAAACTCTACCACCAGTCAAACCTGGCACCTTTATATATTTATTTCTCGACTGATCGTGAGCTGATGAAGCGGTTATATTGAAAGTTGTTGTGAAAATAGTTATACTTTGATTATATGTTGTACAGCATTTGTATTAATTTTGTCTTAACTTCGTAATTCGTATTAATAAATATTTAATTTATATTTCTTTGTAATTGATAATTATGTTTAATTGTATAATATTTTCATCTTTATCAAAATACATGTTAGTGAATAACTATTATTTTACTTTATTTTTAGGCATTACGAATATTCTTTTAAAAATAAAACAAAAAAGTTAATTCCTATCGTTTATTTAAATTACGCGATCGTTGAAAGCGGCTTTTGTTTCAATAATTACGAACGCGTACATTACCTGTCTGAATATAAACGATAAAATAAATCGATTCGATAAAATAAATTACACCACTATGTAAATTATTTTTTCGACTTTTCTGTCACGGTGCTCACGGCGTCATCGTTTGTTTTGTTATTTATTATAATCCTTCTGAACATACATTAAAGTATTGTCTTTACATTTTACGTTACACATTACACGTTACAAATTACATTTAAAAAAAAATATTATTTAAAGCTAATTAAAAAATACATATATTCGTACTTTGTAATTTGACCGTGTCTCCCATACCTCGAAAAGAACGTGAATCTGTCGATCAAGAGCATGTTATATGATATATCTACGGGCAAAAATGTGTTAACAAATATGATTATTTGTAGAATTTTTAAAAATGAATTTACTATTCACACGACAAGCATAGTGATAATAATACAATGTATTCTTGTTGGCTGGAAGTGTTAACTAATTAGTAAGTCAATTCCCAAACCGGCTTACACAAGTGTCTACCATTAGTCCGTGATGGATGAATCGGAGAATTGGTTTAGTATATGAATGTATAACCCACCATAAATGAGCTGCAGTGCTATCCCGTAACTAACTTCATAACTCATTTGTGAAATGTTGACAACCGCCTCGTGATGACATATTAATATGATTCGTGCGTTCTTGAAATGTTACAATGATAATGGTCAATATCGCATATCACTTTCTGATATACGACCGTTTTCTGCTGTGACTTTCGAGTTTATTCTTACGGAATAGACTGGCCTTTTAAAATGAACTATATTATGTAGTGTCAATTTTGAACTAAACTAACTTATTACCTACATTTACTGTCATTGTTATATCGAACGCATCGCATTAGTATATTATATGTATGTAAGTCCTTTAAAATCATTGTGAACTAATACCGTGTCACGACCATGACCTACTTAAAACGTTTTATCCACTAGAAAATCTGGGTTGCCTACAGCGTTTGTTTTACGATTAAATACAAAGCTTTATACACATGACGACAAGTGTATGATATGTGTGTGTCCGTCCATTATGTCATTAGTATTTTGAAGCTGTTCTAATTTTAAATAATATCACAAAAAAATGTTTTGTGCCAGAATTCGGTCTCAGTTCAACTGAGTTCTTTATTAGTAACTAAACTTATATACTTAACAATCCTTAACAAAATTTAAATTATACATACATTCATAATTAGTTAGGGCGTGTTTTCCGGCCTTTGGTATAACATATTGTTAATGTAATTTTTATTTGCCTACATGTTTATTACCCGGAATTATGACAAACTACTCCTCAGAATCAAACTATTGATCGAAAGGTGTTATTTATCTTTACTAATATATAAAGCTGAAGAGTATGTTTGTTTGATCCGGCTAATCTCAGGAACTATTGGTTCGAATATAAACCTATTTTTGTATTGGATAGTCCTTTTTATCGAGGAAGGTTCTAGGCTGATTTTTCTTAATTACTAACTGTGCCCCGCGGTTTCACCCGCGTATATTATATATTTTTTTTTTATTGCATAGGAAGGCGGACGAGCATATGGGCCACCTGATGGTAAGTGGTCACCAACGCCCATAGACATTGGCGTTGTAAGAGCTGTTAACCATCTCTTACATCGCCAATGCGCCACCAACCTTGGGAACTAAGGTGTTATGTCCCTTGTGCCTGTAATTAAACTGGCTCACTCACCCTTCAAACCGGAACACAGCAATAACAAGTACTGCTGTTTTGCGGTAGAATATCTGATGAGTGTAATATATGTATAGGCTGGTTTTTATTCATTACACGCGGGTGAAACCGCGGCGCACAGCTAGTTTGGAATAAACATTTTGTTTTTCATTTGACGTCGCAGTCCATTATGACTTGTTCATTGGCCCGGAGTGTTTCCTAGTTGACTTTAAAGATATGTTAGTCTGCGTGGGATTTTGAGTTCCTAGTCGATCCGAATGATATATACAAGTGTCCTCCTGGGGCCCTAGACAAGTGGCTTTTACGTTAATAGAATAGAATAGAAAACAACAACCAATGTATGAGGCTGACATTCGCGTTCGACTCGAAACGTCAAACGCGAATGTCAATTTCATACATTGGTTATTATTTTCTATTCTATTCCATCAGCGTAAAGCCACTTGTCTAGGGCCCCTGACCCACTTCGGCCACGGCGGCCATTCTCATTCGAGACAAGCGCAAACACATCTGACTCTATCCCCTCATTCATAAGTGTGCATACAACCACAAATGCACTCTATTCGATTATCAAATACGATTTTTATTTTACAAAGGTTTATTCGCGTAATTTATAACTGCGCCCTATTATTACACACACGGGGAACAAACATAAAACTTATTATTACCCGATTGCACTTAGTAATAGATTTGTGGGATGATTTTTATACGACGAATTTATAGGAGACTAGATGTGGCCAGCGGTTTCACCCGCGTATAATTAATAAAAATAAGCCTAGAGCCTTCTTTGATAAAAGAACTATCCAACACAAAAATATGTTTTAAATTCGAACCAGTAGTCCTCAGATTATCCGAAACAAACAACCCCTTTAGCTTTATATATTAATATAGATATGAAAGAATTCCTTTTATATTTGAACTGTAGCTTCCGCCCGCGACATGGCCCAATTATGAGGGAAGATATCCTGGGCTTTTCCTTTTCTATAACGCTTGTAATTTTCAAAATTTCATAATGAACCGTTGAGTTGAGGTTGAGGCGTGAAAGCGTAACAGTCGAGTCCAGTCTACTTGGTGGTAGGGTTGGGTACGTACCACCCACCCACAGATATTCTACCGCAAAACTTGGTATTGTTGTGTTTTGGTTTGAAGAGTGAGTGAGCCAGTGTAATTACAGGCACAAGGGACATAACATCTTAGTTCACAAGGTTGGTGGCGCATTGGCGATGTAAGCGATGGTTAATGTAGCGACATCTATCTCGCCACATTAGAACTATGAACAGACGTACAGACGTATCCTACATCGCGATATTAAAGTTATCAGAGCGATTGAACATAAATACAAGAACCCGACAACAACCGTTGGGGCAGTAGCCCACCAGACACAACACCCGTCTGGTCGGAGGATCCTCCCTTTTCAATGGTGGCCACCCCCAAAAATTAACATATCTTACAATGCCAATGTCTACGGGCGTTGGTGACTACTTACCATCAGGTGGCCCATATGTCCGCCTACCTATGCTATAAAAAAGTCTACATAATTATATCTACATATATCTACATAATATGTTTACTTATTAAATTACAGCGTTCTGGGCATTCCTGTACTTCGTCGGCTTCTGTTACCTGTCTAACGCGTGGGGCAATACCGAGTCCCCGCCGATGGGAACCGCTAACAATATGCAAGGCGCCATCGCTTTTTGCTTCTTCTCTATATTTCCTTGGGTAAGTGGTAAATATAAAACGTTAATTTCAAACGGCTTCAAACAAGTTACTACAAATAAGATCGCAATATAGATTGAACGAATTTAAACCACCTTCGGTTTGGAGTAAAGACAAATAAACAATTTTGACATTGAATTGACGTGATGTCATTGGTCGACATCTTGAATAATATTATCTATGATAGGTTTTCAGTATGAATACCATAGATAAAATAGAATGAATAATTGACATTGTGAGTGACGACGAAGTTATTTGTGATTTTTACAATATGTTTTTTATTAGCTAGTTATAATATTTCGGAAGTATAATAAAGCGAATAAAAAATATTATAAATAAAGATATACATATTAATCAATAATTGTTTGTAGAAAATCAAATCCATTAACAAATTGCATGAAGTATCTAAATCTATGGTTTGTTTATCTTTACTCCCTCTTCGATTGGATTAGGTTGTTGGTAATATGTCTTTTTCCGTAGACTACGACCATAAACTTTTAGAAGATCACCTTTGTGTATAACGCTACCTACCGTTTATTAAATGTCCCTCTACGGTGTACGGTTAAATCATATATAAATAAATAAATAAACCTAATGATGAATAAGCTGTAATTCTCGTACTTTGCAGGTGGCGTGCGCGTTCTTCGCGTTCCAGCGGTTCCGCATGGGCGCGGACGCGGCTTTCGCACCGGCCTACGAAGTGGAGGGCGCGGGCAGCCCCGGAGCCTTCCCCGCCTATCCCGGCGCGCCCGACCCGCAGCCCGCCTACAGCGACCCGCCCTTCTCGCAGCCCCACACTGGTACAGCATCTTACACACACACATACTAACACATACATAATTCCATTATTCATTCCTAGGATGCATATTGCACATCGTTTTATTTTTATTCATATGATAACCATTATATCATTGGTGCTTAATTTAGTTATTTAAAATTATTCTTCGTTGATTTTTATCAGTAATTTTATTTAATTGGAAATTATATTGCTATTGCTACAGGAAAAAATAATTTATTAAAATCGCTTTGAAATATTAAAACTTAATTTTTGTTTTAAATTATAGAATAACAGTGAATTTTTCTTTATTCCAGGCAATGTGGACTACACCGCACCAACTTACTAAGCTGGCTTTTTGGTGTCATCTTTCATGATTATGTTATTGAAGCAAGTAAGTTATAATTAATACATTTTTATGTCAACAAAACATACTTGTGACATACAACAAGGATCATTCAAAATTGTTTTTTCTAACCACCATTGATGTTATACATTGAATTCAATCAATACAGTAATTAGTTGTTTAATAATTATCAAATAGTATTCAAAAGAAACATGAAGTAAAACTATTCAATTTGTTTTAATATCTAGTCAGTATATTTCTTAAACAACCAACAATGGAAAATAAGACAATGACTCGGCAGGTGGCAAGCATTTCATTATATGATTTGCTTAAGTTTCTCATTGATAGAAATTTGAATTCCATAACAAAAAAAATCGATCGATCGATTGAAATCGATTTGATCCCGTTAATAACTGCCCTATGTGATGGAAATAATAAACTACAGCCTTGTTTTAAAAATTTAATTGACAATGGTTCCTTGGTAGATGCCATGGAGCATAATGATTCTATTAATATCTGTCACATGAGCAAATCATATAAAAGTTTTGCTCGCCAGCTGCCTCGTTTTAATATGAAAACCAAAAAGATATTTTATGTAGTCTCGAATAATTAAAAGATTTTACTGAAATAAAATACTTTTAACTACATTGTCTAAATATCGATTAGAAAAATAAACATGTGTTAATTATAGCTTTAAATTTTGTTGTCCATTTTGTTACTTATAATTTTATTTTAAGTGTTAAGACTTATTACTTTTGTCTCGTGATATAATCATGTTAAGTTAAATATGTTTTTTTTTTTAATTAATTTTAAATCATGTTTCAACTTAATATCGACTTTGATATTTCTTTTTTATTTATTTTTTTAATTTGATATGACAGTACAGATTATATAAACTCTTGTAAACATTTGTATCTGTCAGAGATGTTTTCGATTTTTATGAATCTGTTTCGAATTATAATTTAAATATTTTGTTTTATTGTTGTACAATTTATGTAGATATATATATTGCTTCACAGTACCTGCATCTAGGTATATATTCGACAATATACCCCCATTTTTGTAAAATAATAACCTTTATATTATGTAAATAACATGAAAGTAAATATATATTAATACATATATTGTTTATGTGATTTGTCATTATTGTGATATATTTTTGTATTTTTTTTTAAAGTTTAACCATTGATACATACATATTGTGCCATGTGTGTAGACGTAATAGCATTGATTAGAATAATAATTTCAAATTGTATTCAAGAATGCAATATTTTAATGCAACATTATAGTTATATATCACAGTATGATCACTCAAGGAGTCACAGAAGTTAAGAAATCACCAATTATTTGAGAAGATACACTCACTCGTTGTGAGAGTTTAAGCTAAATATAATATTAGGTATGCATCCCATGATATACATGGACGAATCTCGTATGATGGTAGAAGTCAAGGTTAAGACTATGACTAATATAGTGGGGATTTAATGGCGGCAACGGACTGTATATCATACCCTATATATATTTACCCTAATAAATGTTTAAGACAAGTGCTGGTTGGGATGTTTAAGTCTAAGTCCTGTCAAATTGACGCATAGGTTGGTTATAAAAAAAAACAAACACCATAGTTCAATTTGTAAATTTAAATTGTATCTGATTCAAGCAAAGGCCCCAAATCGTTACAGATAATAAAAGTTATTTAAATAAATATTATCTATATAAAAAATTATCAACCTTGTCTCAATTTTAACGAATAAAAATTATACAGAAGTTTAAACTTATCCATTTCATGATTTTTTATTCTGTGAGTAGTAGTGATTGTGCTGTATATATTTTAACTCTGTTGTAAGTTAAAGTCGATGAAGATTTTCATTATTTAAGACGACTTTAATGCAACTGTGTAAACAAAAGAAGTATTATGTTGCTTGCAATTTATAAACATAGAATGTAGGTAATCTTTAACTTGCATATCGATGTAACTTTTCCTTAATATATAAGACGCAAGTGGTATCGTTCGAAAATTAAATATTACACTATAAATTAGATAAGGTCAATGTGCAATTGTTTCTTTTTTTATTTATGTCGACTGTTAAAATAGCTTCGCTGTTATCGTGTATTGTAAACTGTTATTCGCGTTAATAATCTGTGTTGTTTGACTATATCAGAAATTAAGACATTAAATACCTATATAAATAAATTGCTACTACGTGAACGTAACTAGCAATATTTAATAGGTCAAGGGCATAAATAAAATTAGGCTGTATGCTCACAAACATTTGCCCGATCAGAATAGTGCAAATAAAATTCCAAGAAATAAATGTCTAAACATAATAAATCATGAATAGTCAAACATTCACTTTATATTTGCAATATAAAAAATTAAGACATTTCAGTATTATTATATCTTAATATAATAAAATAAATAGACACTGTAATGCTGGTTCCAGACATAGTATTTTTTTATAAATTGTAAAAGCTATAATATTAACTTTATATTCTTAGCGTAATATGTTTCTTAGAAAAATGTAGCAGTTAATATTACAACTAGTTTTGGTAGCTAACAGTATTTCGAATTATCAAATATTTTATACAATCCAAGGTCTAAATTGTAGTACAAATCAACTAATGGTATGTAATATTTTTAATCTGTACCTTATTCCGTTAGGAACCTTATTTTTTTTTAATGAAAATTTGTTATGCGCTGCCAAGTATTATGTGTTATTTAATATAATCATTATTTATTTTCGTTGAACCTAATAATTTATTGACTTCTTCAAATATTTAAATAATAATTATTGTTTTTTAAATAATAAGACCTCTTTGGAATAGGTATCTGAACAGTAGTGTTATCTATACTGTTAATGATGATATGTCAGGGACTGATGTATACATACAACTATATTGCCAGGAGATACTTAAGTGTTATGCGCGATGATCCAATCTAATCCATATTGTTTTCTCCTATATATATATGGTAGTCCTTAAAATTCCTCTTATCCAAAATTATCATCAAAACATAATAGTGAATAAGCAAGACACTTTGATAGAAAAAATTTAATTATTTAATGATATTATCATTTTACTTGAAACAAATCCCATTTTAGGAATACTTCACTTCAGAAAAATATACAAACTACTCCTCTAATACTTCTTACATAATACTTTGAAATGCTTAAAAGGCGATATATCATAATTATAAATCTTAAACAAACCTTTAAAACTGAGAGTGGAATTGATTATCAGATTTATGAACATTTCAACCCATTATTTGAGGTTATATGTAATCACATTGTACTCCCGTAATATTAAGACATTGGTCCCTAACATATTATATAAAATAGCTATATAAGTTTGTCAGTATTGATAATTACAATGGCTAAAAAATATTAATTCATAGCATGCACTGTTATTTGTATAAAGTATTAGCAATAATATTGAATTTATTATGCTGTTTCATCCAAATAATATATTATAATGTTATGTAATCGGTGTGCATATTATAAAATCATTTATTTTTATTATAAATGAAACTTTATATATTATAATTAGTCGCGTGGATCATATAGCTTATGAAATTCTTTAGAATCATCTAATTTAAATATTATAGAAAAATTTATCATAAACAATATCATATTAGTAAGTATATAGTACGGTTTTAATTTTACGATTAAAACTAAAATGGGACGACTAATAATAGAGATTTTAATGCCTAAAAATTTTCAAATTATATATCTTCATAATCAATCAATAGAATCATATGGATGATATAGCTTCTATTTTTTATAATTATAATTATGCCCGTTTTAAATATAATGTTTGGTAGTACTGTATCGATTGTAACTTGCTGAGTCGTGTAAACTGTTCTTTCTTGACACTTAACTGTAGACGTGTACTATCTAGATGTAGAGATAACACCTGTATTAGAAATCTGTTCTGATAATAAAGAATACTTACTAATCATTACATTTGAAGAAAATTGTAATAAGTGTTAAATATTATGCTAAAGTCAGTGTTTGGTGATCAAATGTTATTGTGCATAGTTTATATATAAAACAGATTCATCTTGTTAACATTGTACGGCTGATTGGAATTGTGTTCTTGAAGACTAATACTGAAGCCGTATATGAGTGTTTTTTAAACTGGGTCGTGAAGTTGTGAGGTTAGTTATCTTCAATGTTTTACGGGCAGACTATTATTGCTATACAAGATATAATGGCATGCTAGTTTTTTTTTTATATATATGTATTCAAGTAAAGAGAACAAATATTCATGATAGCGCTCAGGTTTGTCGTAAATCGTAATTGATGAATGAAATTAGCATTTCTTGTTCCATCGTGACTTGAAGACGCTTCTCGATTGATAACCGTTTTAAAACACTGTCATATAAAATACTTCATTTTATATGACTCGTATTGTTTCAGAAAAGTTTTAAGAACACAATTTATAACAGCAATACTTGTAAAACTTTTCATTTAATTTTAACCGCCAAATATTAGGTAAGTATGTGAAATTGTCATATGTCAGTTGGAATTGATAATAGACTATACCATATCAATATATTGTACTGTTTATATGGTGCATATTATGTTATAAACTCACAATTTACGTAGTTCCTCATTTAATGAAAAACTTTTTTATGTTATAAATCGGATGTAAATTATATTTTGCTATTATTTTAATTTCGAACCGGCTTGATATTTTACCAATCAATCAAAAATATCATCCCTTTGCTTACTTTGTGGTAATAACTGACATAGACAATTTTTTAAAGTTACCAAAGATTTTTAAATGATGCATCGATTGAATATAATTTATACTCTCTCATTTAAGTTGAAGCAATGTTATTGGAATGTTTGTCTCTGATTCTACGAAAGAATAAAAAATCGTCTATTGCCAAGTATCATATTTTACAACCTTACAGCGTATTTTTTTTTCTAAAATGTTACCAAAAATTTCTCACGCACAACTAAAAAGTAGAGAGTATTTTAGAATTATATTCAATAAGATGATAAATATTTGTTTATTGCATTGTATTATCATGTAAATGAGGAAATAATGAAATAAATTAAATGATAGATATGTGTATAGCTTGTTTTATTTATAAAAAAACTAGTTTTGGACAATTAATTTTGAAATCATTTAGTTGGTCTCATCTGAGTTAATCGTATGAAGTTCACTCAAAATAAGAAGGAGACATGTATAATGTTATATGTTATGTTTGGTTTAACGCATTTGGAAAGTTATATTTTCCATTGCACACATTTTTATAATAGATAAAAATGAACGAACCATTTATACAATATCTTTTACAAGTTTTTATATAAATTCACTTGTTACTAGGTCTGTGACTAGGTCTAATCTTGTAACTGACTAATAATCATTTACACTTAAGTAATTGAGATAAAATTGTTCACATCTTTTTGATACCTGGTGACAATACAATATACTTACTTTTACTTAATATTGTAATTAGTTCGAAATTTTCTTTTGTCGCCCATTGTTGCACATATGCCTCTCTAATGGCACGCCACTGAGCTCGATCTGCTCTCAATGCCCAGCCACTTTGCTTTCCACCTAGTCGAAGGGCGTCCTACATTACGCTTTCCAAGGCGTGGTCTCCACTCCAGATCACGGTTACGGTTAATCCAACGGTTGTCGTTTCTACTACATATGTCCAGCCCACTTCCACTTCAGCTTACTAATCCTTAGGACTATGGTATGTCGATAACTTCGATTCTCTGTCGGATCACCACATTTGCGATTCGATCCTTCAGAGAAACTCTGAGCATAACTCGCTAAACGACCTTAAAATGGTTGAGCAAACGAACTGTCAGTATCCACGTCGGCTTCGTAGTTATAACTGGTAAGACGCACTTGTTGAAGACTTTTGTCTTCGAGCATTCCAGTATCCGTGACGAAAAGAGTTAACCAAGTCTCCGCTATACATAATACGCTAACTAGCCCAGTTGAACTCTACTACTTGCCTCTTCTCGGAGCGTTGTATGTACTGATTACAAGATACGCTACCCTCGACGACACACTGGGGATTTCTAAGATGTTGTCAGAGAGAGCCTTGTGGACCAAGAACCCGACGCCGCAATGGGATGGTTGGCCTCCCTCACTCAAGTACATAAGATGGCCTAATTCTAGATTATGATATCCTCCCCCTTCAACGCTCTTCGACTAGTGCCAGGTATTCATCGAATCCTAGCGTGTGTCCGTTATACGTAGCCAGAGTCGGTTTTATCGGTCTACCGTAACACAGGGATTCTTAGCTCGCCCTGCCCCGCCCTAACGGGCGTATGCATATTGGTCCGCGCCGTAGAAGGGCAAAAGCCCGTAATCACCATGCGGAACAGGAGGGTTAGGGATCGCAGAGCGCTTTTCGCACAGGTGACGCTGCTGCCTGTCATCTGTCTGCAGTATTTAGCTGCGCTTTAATGGAATGGTTATACCCATTTGTCGGTCGCCAAAGCCTCGTTAGTTAATCCTCAGGATGCACCACGTACTGGTGAGGTTGGCTGTTATCAGTTAGATGTAGTTGTGCTTCCTTACATCCCTGAAGATAAATAGACGATAGACGAGATGTCAGATGACGCAATAATCACTATAGGCCATGGGGACAAAAAACGAATTATATGCAACAAAGGAGTATAAATTTGCTAATAAAGTTCTACATAACAAAATAAAATGCTATCTCTTAGCTGGTGCTCGAGCCCTGGTACAGTGGTATTGGTTGACGTAAGTGGTCACCAACGCCCAAATAAAGAAAAAAATATAATTTTGAATTAATAAATATCATTATTATTTTGATAACAATGTGGTATTGCCAAGTGCCGACTTATTGCTTCCCAGCATAGAGCTTCTCATACATTTTCAATACTGACTGTATTGAAAATGTATGAGAATCTTTATTTAACATTACAAGCCTACCTATTTTTTTTAACGCTAGAAAAACGCTTTACGCGTTTCTCCGTCTTAACGGAAGCGCCACGGGATCGCTTGCGCATGCTACCGTGACGCTCCGATTTCAAGCCTACCTTTTTTTTTCTTGAAATCCGCTTCGGATACTTTCTTGCCCGGGGAGGCAAGGGAGCTATGTCGGACTCTTACCGACTAAAGGTGTCCCTGTCGTTGCTATACGGCGAGGCCACGGGAACGCTTTCGCACACATCCGCGACTCAGTCAGCAATCGTCCGAATACAGACACCCCCCCCCCCCTATGCTTTACTCCTCATGCAGGTGCACTGGAACACTTGGTGCACCTAATGTAAGGCCTATTCTCATCGGGTGACCTATGTCCCCGCATCTGCGACCCATAGGCTATTCATTCACTAGCTGTCGACCGTAGGCCACCCGTCTACGCCCTACTCTCTTGCGACGTATGAGCTCAGCAGAGACATCTTCCTCTCTGGTGCGCTCCGCTTGCTCTTTTAGGGACATGACCTGCTCGCAATACGCAATCATCGCCGTCCAGGAAGTCTTTTGCTCTACCATAGCCTTCGCAACGGCTGGAAGCAAAAGGTCTCGTCCGACAGCAGCGACAAGCCGTCTTCGTGGTTCCACCCACGCTGGACACTCAGATAGGGTGTGCCGTATCCTCGTCATGGCCACACGATTTCAAGCCTACTTGCTCTGACCTTAAGAGTTTAATCCTAGGAAAAAAATGGCAAAAAAATATTTGAAAATCTCATATTATTTAACATTTAAGTTCATAGTCAATTAAGTTGGTTTTCCTTTAACATTATGATTAATCCATTCAAGGCTTAAATGGAAGCTGGCCTTGTTTACCTATCTCAAATTTCGAACCAGTATATTAATTAAAAGCCTTAAGTATAACATATTGGGGCAAAAAATAAAATTAAAACAATCAAGTTCTGTTCCAGATTTATTATCGAATGACATTTTTCACTTAAAACTAATGGATTATCACAAATAAATAGTGAAAACGGGATGATTCACAGAATCTTATATTACAATGGGAAGATCTTTTGTTTCTCAATCTGACAAATGTCAAATAGTTGACAAGACAATCATTTACAAAATAATCACATAAATGTAATTAAGCTATCTTATAATAACTTGATTTAACTGCTATAGTTGACAATTATAAACAGGACAGATTTTTGTTAATAATTTAAATAGCTATTAGCAATACTGAATGACTCAATGTTTGCCAAAATAATCTGGAAAAATAACTTGAGCTACAATTATAAATTACATTTCTATGATCATCTTATTTTTTTAATGTTACATATTTACTTTCTTGATTTCACAAGACATTTAAATTTGTTCACAGACAATAAAAAAATGTCAGCATATTAATACTTTAGTATTCCACTTAAAACATAAAGATCATACACATTTTTTTTATCATATAAACTTACAAAATAATTATATACAATTGAAACTTAGTACCTATATTTATTTTACATAAAAATACGAAACTAAGAATCCTAAATAAGAAACCTAATTCAAACTTATAAATAATATCACTTTCAAAATTAGACAAAGGAACTGAATGACTACAGAACAGATCTCAAAATGTACACAGATTTTCTTAAAGATGATGAATATGACAATGATAAAATGTTAATTTTTCAAAAAAATCTAAACTATATTCAAAAGGAATAACTACAAAGGTAGCAAAACATTACAAATAAAAACTACTAGCTAATTCAAGATAGCATTTTCACTTCTAGTATTTTTATGACAATTATTCTTTACTAGCATGTCAAGTTAAAATGAAGAATACAATTATGTCATAAATTCTTAAAAAAATATTTTATGATAAAAGTTGCAAAATTGTTTTTATATTGATAATCACAAAACTATATTGAAATATTTGTGTGATTTCATTTAAATTAAGTTTAATACAGCATTATTATTTTTTTAGTTTTATAATAACAGAGAGGGACTCTAATAATAATGTTATGATTTAATTATGTAACATTAAGTTTACATCAAATTTTATTTATAAGTAATACTATTCAACTGGAAAAACCATTTTGTTTACTGGGGAATCTAACAATATGATAAGATTAATTATAACATTAACAACAAATGCCATTGTTTTAATCTACTGTTACACTTACTTAATATATAGAATCCATCCATAAAATACATAGGTCTGATCACATGAAGACAAAAAATATGAACTAATCAATTCTGTCCCAAGCAGGCTTACACTCAGAGAAAATCCTTTAGTGAATAACATATTAAACATTCTCTAAGCCCTGCTTGTAAGCCTATACTATTTCTTAGCTTTTGCAGAGTGCCCTTGCTTATTAGGAGGTGTCCATCTTAATGCTGAAGGGTCTACTGATAATCGAGGCTTCTTAAAATGTGAACTAGCCAATTGTTCAGCAACAATCTTGGGTGTTACACAGATAACATGCTGCCCCTTCCAATATTTGACCATATTCATTGATTGTAAGGTGGATATAATATCTGTCTGAGATATGCCAGTCATTTGACTTAGATCTTTGATGCTTAATGTGCCACGACTTGCACTAAGGACTTCTAGAAGTACATAAGACCAGTATGATCTGTAACTGAGCTTACCCAAATCCGACAGAGGTTTTTCCGGACTACCGACCACTTGCTCCAACCTTGAAAGTTCATAACTAAATGCAATCAGCAATTTTCCATACCCTTGCCTCTGGTACGGAGGAAGTGTTAGAATACAAGCAACATTGTTGCCCTCAGGTGAATCTTTTTCTTTTGAAAAGTAGCCCACAAGATGTGCTCCATGTTTGTCAACTTCACATAGAATATAAAACAAAAACTGTTCTATATCGAAATAAAGGGTTTTATGGTCAAGGAACAATTTTGCCAATAAACATAGATTTTGACAGTAGGTTTTATGTACTTTGCCGTCAGCCTCAAATATAGCGATAGTTCCCTTTCGATATATTTCACCCCCTTGCGGTTGCCTCGCGGTACATTCACTTAAGTGATATCTGTATGTTTTTTCCATTCGCATATATTTAAGGCAATACTCACAAATCCATAATTTCGACTGCTTGCCATACTCATCGGGGTAAGGACTGAAGTACCAAGTGTCTATCTCGTATTTGCCTATTTGTATCCTATCGATGTATTTGACTTTAGTGATCGCTTCGTGTTCCTTTTCCAGTGCCGCTGTCGTTGGATCCATTTCTGCGTAGGACTTTTGTACATGATTAATCTCATCATGTTTACGTTTCTGATTGCGTGTTATTTTTCGACCGGACTTGTCGGTAAGTAAATGATCGGAGTTTATGTTGTTATTAGAATTTTCACAAACGTCAAATCTATCAGACATAACCCGATGGCGGGATACCCACTCATCGAGTCGCCGATCGTACCCAACATAATGAACATAATATTCATAACAAGATTCCGAAGCATTATACCGCGTCTGTATAATCTCAGCCGGGTGCCATGACTCATCGGAACGCCGCACTAAATAATGCTCTCCGATATCCAAAGGTTGATCTTGTGTAGACTCCGAGTCTTCATTGTCGGTACTACGACACTCAGGATTAGGTAACTCATTGTTCACGATTGGTTTTTCTAACTCTTTATCACCTTTAGCCATATTAAACAAAGAACCATTAATTGGATCACGCAATACCGCGCAACACAATCTATCGCAGTAGCCATGCCATTTAATCCATAGATAAAAGAAAATATAACGCGCAAAAACGTGCCTTAGTGAAGTACGAAATCGTTAAATAACGGTTTTTTATTATTATTTTTATTTTACATCAAGAAGATATTTAATATAAAATACATTGAATAATTGTCCTTAAATGAACAATTGAAAATTCAGCCCAAAATTTCAATTTCAATCCTACACGTATCAAGAGATATAAAAAATGTAGAAACTCGATTACATATATTTAAGGTGCTAATACATATGTTTTTATTTAGATAATTATACACTTCTTAATATCGGGGAAATGACAAATTATGCGCCTACTACAAAGCACATTACATCTTCATTATACAAAATTCAAATTTCAATTTATTATCTATATAATTATTGTGCTTGTAACCAAGATATGGCAATTGTATTAACTGTATATTTCCTATAAAATTCCTGTGCCGAGCCCGATTCATATCTATATCAGATATTTTAATTTTAAACGTTAGATTTAAATATATTTTAGAGAGTAATCTTTTTATTTTAATATGGCAACACTCATTCCTACCGCTACCAAATTCGTGAGACGTAAGTTGCTGCCTGCTGAGCGCTGAACGTAACGTAATCGCTATCGGCAGAACGTCTGTTCAGTGTTCTGATTTGTAAATCGTTTCTCAATCGCTGAAAGTGAGATATGAAATTAATTTCGTTATCTAAAAACTGTGCTGTACATTTATGCAAGTGTTGATTGTAATGCCGAAGTGTATTGATTGCAATTAGAGGTGGTTTAAGTGCAGTGGTAACCATTCGAGATTGGATCGGAGGCCTTCGCTGTGATAATCGTCCGTTGTTTTAGTGAGAACGGAATACTGAACCACAGAAATGCAAGCGATCAAGTGTGTCGTTGTAGGCGACGGGTGAGCCTGATTTTGTATTAATTGTAATAGATATAGTTCAAGTACCTTTGTAATACACTTATTATCGTAAACTATCTGACGTCATTTTATGAAACAGTCATTTGTGCCGCATCCAGTGCTGTAACCGAACGGGCGCGATAACACATGTGTTTATCAAACTCTTGAACATTATCGTTAAAAATGAAAATATAAAATATTTTTATGATCTCAGTTAAATGACAAAAAATTACAATAAATCTTAATGTCATCTATAGTTTTGTAATAAATATTTTGTCTTATCAGTAATCTAGAATCTTACATAAGCTCTTTTGTTATATTAAAACTTGCAATTTGATGTTATCATATTTTGATAAAGGTCTTATAACCATATTAATTATAAAAAATATATAATGTTATTGATACATAATATTCAAAGTTTGTGCTGCTTAAAATGACAGTTTAAATATTTAAAAGTAAACATAAAAGTATCTGTGTGATCTAATTATTTTAATATAGACTATATACAGACATTTTTTTTGTTCTCACAATAACAAAAATATTACAATCATTTACTAATTTATAAGTGTATTTACAAAAGGAATTTAAAAAATTATACATCATTTGGAATTATACATCACTGGAAGTGAAATCTACATTTATTTTACCATAGTGTATGAGAGGAAATAGAATAATTTGCATTCACCCCGGTGTCTTCATGTCACTGGCCTTTTAAGCTCACCTTGAGTCATCTTAAGAAAATAAAACATATTTGTATGAAGTCTATGAATACAAATAACATTAATAATTAATAATATTTTTCAGATTTGTATATGTAAATAACATGGTGTTACATTTTTCTTTTAAACTAGTGGGTATATTTTTTTAAAAATATTACATAAAACTTATTTCTATCTCTAGTGGCAAATTGATTTAAATATATAAATGTTACACAGCTTATAAAAACCACTAGACTGCTACTTACATGAATATCATTGATTTTGACAATGGATTGGAATAATATTGAGATTATAACCACCAAAATTTATGGAACAATAACTGTCATAAATTAAGGCTGATATCAACATAATCTATTCTATTGGTTGTGAACTAAATATTATTATAAAATAATTATGTTTATGGTAACAGCAATAATAACTGGCAATACCCAGCTAGCCAATGATATTTTGTTTGTAATTTAATTACTATTCATTCATGTGTTTATCATAAATGAAGACGGCATGTTTTTAGATAATCATGCTACCATTAAATCTTATAATGAAATTTTTTATATTCAGAAACTAAGATACAAAAATTACTTCATGCCTCAACAGATATAAACAAATAGACCAAGGTCTTAGTCTAATAATTTGCAAGAAATATGTGGAAACTATTCTTTTGCAAATATTTCGCAGTTGCTGAGTTTTAAAATAAACAGCTAACATGGAACGGTATATTTATGTAATTGATTTAATCATGGCCTCAACTTTATGAATAGGTTACTGGCAATGAATACACAAATAAATGTTATTTTTGTATAATGTAGTTTCCTTGGTTCAGCAAGGTCGTTCTATGACATTTGTAATTGAGTATAGTGACTTGTGTTTATTAAAACTGGTGTTCCGTGCAAAAAAAAACTATAGTTGGAAGTTAACTTGTCTAATGAGTCTAATCAAAAAATCAATATAAATATAATATTAAGTATGTAAGTCTTAACTAATTATGTTAGTTTTTAAAAGACTTCATTGCATTTTACATGACACATACATAAATTAGGTATGGTATATATCAGAGCAACCTTATAAATGCGAAAGTGACACTAAATTGTCTGTTTATTAACTCATTACAATGTAGGTGACCAGTTACCATCAGCCGCCCATTATGCACGTCCGTCTAGCTGTTCAATAAAAAAAATTGTAAACATTTGTGCTATCATAATCGAATTGATCAATGAGATTTGATTTGTTGAATGAGAGAACCTGGTAGCTACCCTGATATACCTGATAATTTATATAAAAATTCGGGATTTATGGAATAAATAAATTGGAAATGCATAGTCTTGGGGAATGGCTAGTTGCATCTAAACCGGTAGACGTAAACATTTTAGTTATACACTTCAGTTTTACAAAATATTTTTTAACAGCTGAATTATTTCAACCAGGCCATTTATCTTTGTTATTTATGATAACGTGTAAATGTCGGTTGAAGTTAAAATTGTTTTGCGCATCTTCGATGAATGCAGCGTAACAAAGGTCAAACTTGTGTATTCTATTCGTAACGTACTGTGATCCAATATAGTTTCGCTAACATTACTTGAAATCAAATTCTTCGACTGAATTGAAAACAGAACCGCGATTATGCAATGGATGTGTTTCGTATGTCAAATTGTAGACTTTTGCAATATGTAAACAACTGGCTAATAAACGACGTGCGAAGTAAAGCCTCTTATTTTTTGTATATAAATTTATCCCACACGACTTTGACACCTTGTGCGTGCGTTGTGGTACCGTGCCAGTACCCTTCGCAGGCGTTTGCACGATAACACACCAAAGTTTCGCCTCAATTGAAATTATATTTTTAGGATGATAAACAAATATTTCTTTTTTTATATATGTAGTATAAATGTTTTTTCGTCTGATATATACATTATGGTTGTATTGCGTTGACAAGCGTCGTTAGAAATCCAACCTTTCTAACATTCAAGTTAATGTTGGCCAAATATAGAAACTTACGACATGTGCTTGGAAAGTCGATGTAGGTATGTACGTGAAAGAAAGTGTCCTGGTAGCTGGTACTGCGAGTTATTAGCGACTGAGTTGCCATGTGTGAAATTAAATTAACACATCGATAATTTTCATCACGCCCAACAATGCTACTTGCGAAATTTCGTACACTCACCATTAAGGTTGTGCGTTTGGCAACCGGACAATTGACATATCAATAAAAATGTTTGAAACATTTAAAAACAACTTCAGTTTGAATGGACTAAGCACTCGTGACCAATTGGAATTCGATGTTAACTTTTTACTCGTCAATTATCAGAACTTTTCCGCAGGATAGATTAAGAACGAAGCTAAAAATGATCTGGTAGTTGTATTTTGTGAGTATTGTAGATTTATCTTTAAGTAAGATGTCTCAACAAAAATGTATACTCAAGAGGATATAATTGTGCCGAGAACACCAACCGCAAAACAATTAGGTACTTTTAAAGTGATTTGTGGTTGAAGGCGCTAGGGAAAAAAAACATAATATGTTCATGTACAAATTACTTGGAAAGTCTTGTAAGTTTATTTAAGATTTGACTTGAAATAATGGCGTTTAAATAATCTGGATAACAAATTGGAACATAAAAGATTTATATATCAAATTTTCCCCAATAATTTACCTGATCATTACCTATTTAAATTGAAATGTTTTCATTACATTTAAATAGGTCCCTGTAGTTAATATTAAAGTTATTAAATGATTAATTCGGTTTCGTTTGGGTGGGTTAGGTTATTTGGTTTAATTCCACTATAATTTTAAAAAATGAAGGAAAACTTGTTTTTAACTATGTTCCAAATTTATTACTTACAGTATTTCGATTCGTCATAATGTTAGGTTAAAAATAAATAAGGAAACTAATTAATTACTGTGTACTTACTTTCCTTAAAATACGAATATTCGAAATAATAAATCATCATTTCAGTATTATATAAATTATTACACAAAGTAGGTAATTAATTTTTTTCTCTTACGTTATAAAAATATGCAACGTTTTTTTTTATTCAAATTATGGAAATTTCGATCTCGGTACGTTTTTGAATTGTAAAATACACTTTCACTGTCTTTGTGCGTTTTTATTTTAAATTTAAATTGGAGTTACCACGCGGCCTCGCAGAAGCTAAAAAGTTGGCAGATTTCTCGTGCCTCGTAAACATGTAGCCGTTCTTTCTGCTCGATTTCTATCCGGACTTGTCTGGTTCTTCCTCTGGATTAAAATAATGCATTGAAAAGAATAACTACTACATATTTACATCGATTTTCTTTCCCCCTTTTCTCGATGCAAGCAGCAATCATCATATCCTTTATTAAATGGCATCACGTAGAACAATCTTGACAATATATTATGCGGATTCAGAAATGCTCGTGAAAGAAATTCGAATACAACTGATTGAATCTCGCGGCCGTATTCATTGATATTTAATCGCGTACCCGCATAATCTCGTATGTCATGTATCGTGACGTAGCCGGTTTCCCACGTCCCGGGTGATTGATTAAACTGCAACAAGTGTTGAAATTATATATTTGGTTGTTTAAGTTAGTGATGTTTATATTCAGTGCATTATTAGTAAGTCATTTGTATTTATTATTTGATGTGGGTCTATATGTATTATAGAATCAAGGAGGGTTTCACGGTTATTAATTCAATTCATATGGATTTTGAAATGGTTATTAAGCATCTGGTTGGAGCTAACGGAACGGAAACAAAACCATCTTTCCGTTTAGGAAGGAACGGTTACATTTACGCAAAAGGAAAATTCTACTGAGGTTTAAATCTTGAAATTCGCAAATCGGTCATTGCAAATGATTCTCACGTTCGATTTTCAAATTTATAAAGCAATCTCGATTCCCACAACATGCCATAGCCGTAGATTCTAAATATTTATTTAGTTCAGTATCACCATGAAATATAGTTGTTTGTTGATGCTTTTCATACGGTTTATGTTTGATATAAAATAAGAATTACACGAAATGTAATTAGGTCACAAGTACATGTTATCTTTTTGGTGTTTACACCAATATTCCTAGAAGAACCAGCGTTCATTATTTATCCAACCATGCTTAACGCTTTAGAATTGTTATTATTATAAAGTGCCTTAACTTTTCTATCTAAAATTTTTCGGTATAGTATCGACGAATGGGAAACCTTTCACCGCTGGAACGACGGAGTCCTATTAAACGAGCTCGATTCACATCAAGGCCCTTAGATAGAAACGCAGACATTTTAAGTGCTTGTGGTATATTTCTATTTCTGCCGCTATTAAGTGGTAGTTCGTGTTCCAATTAGGGTGGTTAGATGTTCCAAGATCGGATAGTAGATGATTTTTATTACCCTTAAACTATTAGCAAGTTAAAATTGATATCTACGTAATTATTATTATTTAATAATTTAAGAAACCTTAAGCTCTTGTGACTTATGAATATAATTTATATTTAATTACTCTTTTTATATTTTATAATATTATATTCTGCATAATAAATATAATGTTTATAGTCTAAAAAACGCGGTGGTGGTTTTTTTCTGTTGATGCATAACACACATTTAAAAACAAATATGATGCATTTGCAAAGTTTGACTGAAGAAAATAAAAGGTTAAAATCCTATCATACAATGTAGACGCAGGCGAGTCACGAACTGAAATATAAAATACTGAATATAATGTAATGTATGTTTAAATACTAGATACGTTATGTTTCTATTGCACTCCACACGTTTAGTTCAAAGTTACGTAACTCCTTATAATATCTGTTCATTCTTTGATCTGATTAAACAATTACTCCATCGTGTATTCGCTTGCCTCTTACGCCCCCCCCCCCCTTCTTAATAACCAACACTCCCGACTCTAGCAGTCGTTAATTGGGTCACGTGTATTTTTTATTTTTTTAACACTCGTAATTAGTACGTACGTGTTTTACGAGGGTGAATCAAAAAGTGCATATAGATATGTATGTGTATAATCTTTTTTGGGGTTTAATATTTCTTTTAAATCCCAATTTTATGCAGTGTCATATATATCGTTCCGAATTATTTTCTCTTGTGTGTATGGATTTTTTAAACACAGCATGTATACATATATGCTTTGTGTTAGGTTATCTGTGGCGCAAGAAATGTATACAAAGACTTTCTTTTGGTTATTCAGCAAGCATTTGGGGATTATTAGGGGATCGATTGAATCACTCTTTAGTAATCGGATCATGAGTCCACATAGCTTGTGACGTCGGTCATCTAATAAAGTAAAATATAATATAAGAAAGTACTAACAGATTACTTTTAAGATGTTTGTTTTTTCCGAATTATGCTGTTGTCTAAGGCTTTATTTAACAGTTATTCTAAGTATGTGTGGTATGCGGTTATACTTATGAATCTCTATACAAATTCCATTGAAATGGATATGAATGCGTTTGTATAATATTTTCAATAGGCAGACTGGACGGTACTTATGTAAGTTAAGTGAGCAACAATTGCACTTGTCGTCCTCATTGCAGGAGGGTAACGAACGTTATAGATGGGGTCTTTATTACGTTTAAAGTTTGATGTACTCGTATACAAGTGATGGATGGTTAATTGATGATTATTTAAAAAATATTTTCATATAATTTTCGAGTCAGATATGTTGAGCCATTTTAAAGGTTCTAGCATGTAATCAGCAATCAAATATTTCCATACAATACCATATAATAGCTGCCGTATTGTAAAGTTAACATGATGAGTTTATGAATTGATTCCATGTTTTTTTATTGACGTGACAACGTCTAGTAAATCGATGAACGCTGGCTGCATGCACGAAAAAGGATGACTCATTGTCCCGTTACGCTGATTGTACGCTTGCGCCGCATCTATCTCTCTTTCACTCGATTGGCCTATGAGTGCAAATAAAAGTAAATTTGTCAATTAAATTGTAGATTTCATTTCACTCCTTCTTTGTATCCATATAGAATAATGATAAATAATGATTGAAAAAAATGATTCAATTTTATTCATAAAAGTATGCAGTAATTTCATCAATGTTTTGTTATGACGTTGTCACGTTAAACTGTTAAACTATCGTCCGAAAACCGACTTTACAGACAACCATTTTTTAAATATCAAAGTCGAATGTATGTCGTCAACCCCTATGTAAAATTTTAGTTTTATACCAATTGAAACAATTACTTATTACATTAGTCAGTACAGTTGAAAAATGATATTTAATAAACAGACGGTCTTTATTATGTTTAAAGTTTCATGTACTCGTATTGCAATGATCAATAATTATAAATTGATGGTTATTTATTAATCACCAAATTATTATGATATAACTTTCATTATAAAAATGGTGACAATTGATGTTACTCAGAATTACGTATTAATTGAGTGGAGTTGGTTTCTCACAACGAACCTAATTCTCAAAATTATCCGTCGTGGGCGAAATATAATGATACCATTTATTTTTTATCTATGACTATTAAATATATATATTTAACGCGTCGTTATATAATATATAGCTGCATCTCACTTTAGTTCGTAAAGTTTAATATATTTCCTATAAGATTAACGTCTATTTCTGTAGTGTTATATTCTGAAACTTGAATCTTGAATTCTGAAAGATCGGTTTTCAGAAAGCTTCGGGAATGTAATGAGTTTATAACTATAACAAAACCAGACGAACATTCTTGTAATCCTGTCACATGTGCCGATTTCATAACCTTGCTCTCCCCTCCTACGGAAACTTCGTTTAGTCCGGATCGAGGGAATTTAACCGGAGAATCAACAGTTCCACGTTTAAATTTTAAATTATATTCTACTGTAATAAACAGTTGTAGTACACATCATACAATTGTGTATGAGTCCATTCGTATATGGTTGTTTTTTACATTCAGTGGTGAATATACCATTTGTAAAGCTTGTGAAATTATAACATTCCAGTTTTTATTTTATAATTTAATCGAATTTATGCCAACATTGAAAATTGAAAGGAGCTAGTTAGTCAGAACAGATTAAAAAGAGACAATTAAACAAACAAAATGAAAGCCATAATTAAAGTTTTTTTTTTATGCAAGCTTAAATATCAACCTTAGAAGAGACATTCCATAATAGTATTGAATATAGTAATTTAGTATGTGTATATAACATGTATAACATATATTGTGTGTGATAAGAAAGCATAACATCAATCATGCAGATATAGATATTTCATACTCTTCCCCGTCAGTAACACTCGCTAAAAAAATCGCTACAGTTTCTGTAAAATTTTATTTTGGTGGATTTAAAGGCGACGTAAAATAATATACTGCAATGTTTCTATATCATTTACTGGAATAACTTTGAATTACTTTAAACGAAGTAACTACATCTGACCCAGTTTTTGAGATTTCATTTCCGCTACTGGGGTCGTTGGGATTGACCTTACATATTGACACTGAAATTGCGACCGGACCAAATATTAAACCGGCAGGCCAGATGTCGAATACTCGTGATATCACTGCAGTACTTCGACAGTTGTACGTCTGCGTCTACTTACCTCTTCTGCTTAAAATTAACTTTTTATAAGCTTTTATGATATAGTCTTTTCAGATTTTAATGCATAAATTATGGATGCGGTGAATTTGTATTTTTTAAAGGATATAAAATAAACCGTTGTTCTACAGGATATGTATCTGCTGTAACCAGATTATGGTAAATGAAATGAATGGACGTGTATTTCCGTTTGTGCTCGATTACATCTATCACTGTGGACGAAACACACATATGTTCATAAGATATGATAATTAGAAGCGAAGAACCACATTCCAATAGAAACTTTCTATAGAAACTTGTGACTTTCTTTAATTTGGTGAAAATATCATAATTATATACAAATTACGCCGTGATCTCGTTTATATGGCTATTACGTTGTTTTAATTAAAAACTCAAGTATTATATGTTAAGCGAATTGTAGCCCAAAATTATCTCTCAAACAAATAAAGTTTACTTCATAATTCACAGCTTTTCGCGCTCGGTACATAGAAAGGTATGACGACAAAAGAAACTGGAACATTGTTTAACGTACCGTGTACATTATCCGCACAAAGCGCTTTTAACACGAGCACCCCTAGCTCCAGTAATCACTACCATCCCCACTAGCCTAATTCCCGTGCTGTGATCCTGTCTAGTCAGTCGACTGACCTGGTTGCGTTCTCGACTCATAGTGCCGTGCGAAGTATCTGCTATACATACAAAAAATATATTTTAATCTTCCATAAATTTACACTTTTCAATTTACCAGATCTAGTTTTGTTTGTCCACTTTTATATGTAATACTGTATTTAGCGATTTAGATATCAAAACTTTTGATCAAATGGAGACACTTTTTTACTTTATCAAGACATAGTAATATCAAAGTTTATCTATCTTATCATTATAGTTATCTAAAATCGATTATAATTCCACTTAATTGATAAAATGTGTATAAGCAAACAATCAGTTTGTTAGAGCTCAGTATAGAGAAATTCAATTACGTCAGCGAAATTTTATTCTAGCTTTACAATTGCATAAAATTGCTCGATCAACGAGCCGTTTTCTAGGTCGATGATTATGTTGGTTTGGTTTAAAAATATCTTGTATTTAGTCGTTAACATTGAATTCGGTTATTGGAAAATAAATGAAGACATAACAACGATTTCGTAGGGAATTTCGTAGCGTATTTGTAGATCAGAAATATGCTTTTCTCGCTAAGAAGATAGCTTTCCACCTGATTTAGCTTTAAATATAATTACGTTCTTAACATAGAATCTATTCTTGTTAATGTTTTTGTTGAAACAGGGGAAAAAAATACGCGAAAATTAATCACGCTACCGAAAATGCTGGTATGAAAAATTCTTTGGCAACGTAATTGAATTAGTGCCGGAATCGCCTTATTGGGTAATTGGATGATTTACTCGCTAAAAATCCTTGATGCCAAGTTTGCCGTTTGGAATTTAGTAATGTAATTTTTATTCGTCATAAAATTTTAATACTAATCTCTTTAATGTTAATTATTTTATATTCGTAGTCTTCAACATTTTCGTTATGTTTGTGTATTGATTAGTGCATAATCAATAGTGGGCCTATTAACTAGGCGGTCATTAACTATATTTTAATAATTATATTGTATTGGTAGTTTTAAAAGATAACAGTGAATTTAGCGTATGTTATTGATCGTCGCTGTCTTGTAATATTATTAGAAATGATAGGCTTGAAATACAATCTCTGTAAGCTATCAATAATTTTGGTGAGCAATCGTCCCGAGCTAATCCATGAACAGCATCGAGTCCATTTTGATTTTTTTTACAAAATATATAAAAATACAATTTTCCGTTCAATTGTACATAAGCTCGGTTTGGTGTGCAAATATCTAGTTGAAGAAACTGTTAATCCTTGCAAGGTTGGTATTGCATTCCATTTGGAAACGGTGATAATTGAGTGCATCCGTTTCCTCTGTAACATATTTCTTTACATTAACATTATAGAAAATCTACGTAACATTGTATATAGTTTATTTTAAATGGTAGTCACGTTAAACAATATTGTACATCATAATATTATGAACATACATAATTGACTTACTTTTTTTGAACATGGCTGAGTTGGAATTAGTAGAGACAGCGTAGTAAATTTTCGTTAAAATCTTGAAAAATCGTGCATTTGTTAACATATTTCGCCATACATACATACAAGGAATATACAAGACATGCTCAAATAAATTATGCTAGATACAAGTCTATGTCAGTTACAGGAAACCACAGCATCCATTTAATGTAACTAAGTAACAGATATTACAGTAAGATCAAATTAGCGACTTCAAAAATACTGAACGAACTAAAACAAACTACAAATTTCAGAAAAAATAATTTGAGAATTAGACCATTTTGCCCATTGGAAGTTCTGATGACTAATTGGAATCTTTTCTACGTAGACAATAACGTTGTTCAAGCCCGTTCATCATTATTTTTTTGTTAATTAACAACGAAAATCAAATGAAATTATAATGAGATTTACATAAACTTTTTTTGTTTGGAAATAATGATAGTTGTGTAATAACCTGAATGATAAAGATACGAAACTATGCTGACTCTAGATACATAGTAGACTATAAAAGGGTAAAGTTACCCCATAATTATGCTATAAAGTGTTTCCTCCAGCGTTATCTTACGAGGGGCTCATAATGAGGGTAAATAATGACTCAGCTATCACGTTGCAGCGAATTATAAGTGAGCTTGAAAATGTTTACCACGAGGGTCATAGAACTAGGCGAATGTGCAAGTATTTTTTTATTATAAATAAGATTATAGGTATTTCTTTTTTAAATAAATTATTATTAAAATTTGAAAAAAGAACAACAAAAATATCTTGTTTTTTAGTTTCGATTTTGTTAAGATAGTTATTTTTGGTAAAATTACCATTTGACAAACTTTTTTAATTATTAAGCATTCCTTGCGTTCGACCAAACTAAGTTCCTCCAGTTGTATATCCTGTAAGTTAAATGTTGCGAGAGGCCGTTAAATCGACTGGTTAATGAGTGGTTTTGTTTGACCAGTATTTCATAAAGAAATATTTGTTAATTGTAAAGTTGCATGTAAATATTTAAATAGTAGCTACATTGAATAGTAATTTATTTGATTTTTGAGATCTGAAGTCTACATTCAAGAAGATCTTTAATCGGTATATTTACAAAACATATAATAAAGTAAGAAAAATAAAGGTTAATAAAGTGAAATAAGGCACATTATTTATTTATTATAAATTAAGATTACTCGAAATATTAAGCAAGTTGAAAACTATTTTATTTTTAGCATTAAAATGATGCAAAATTCAGTAACTAGTTGCAATTCGTTTTGTTAAAATTAATTTCAACTGTACGAATTAATCACGCGAATTTTCACGTACAAATAAACAAGCAATATTTTCAAACCCTTTTCATCGTAATAATTATCGTCAAGCTACTGTGATTATGGATCCAATTACTTTGAATTAATTAATGTATTACCTACAACTTCTAACATACATATGCAAACTTCATGCTTGGTAGAGCACTGTCAATGTCAGGAACTCGCGAGTGAGTACTAGTCAAATGCTTTTGAAGCAGGTGCAAAGTCCACATCTCTCAAGTCCTCACGTTTTTGTTAATTTGACGGAATAAATACCTACGTTTATATATTACTAACTATCTTTTAACCAATTATAAAAACAGTTCTCATATTATATGTAGCAGTTGTACTATTGAAGTAAAATAAAATCTAGCATGATACATTTGTACATCAAAAATATTGCCTTAATTATTACGTAAATTATATAAAATTTGATGTCATAATCGTACAAATCGTCACTAGTATGAATCACAATGAAATGAATATTAATAATGAATCTTGTGGTTTTTGCTTTACATGTAACGTAATACATACTTATAAAATTTTGATGATGACATTCTTCAAACCAATTTCGATCACGGCATACTCAGAAACGAAAAACCAACTGCGCAGGAGTTAAATACTACTCAATTGTGCGCGCAAACACAGCAGTAATCATTATTTTCTCTCTCGTAATCCGATGGGACGTCAAACCAATATCTGGAGAGAAGCTAAGACCAACGACTCCACGTGTTTTTAGAGGAAATGGAGAACTACTACAGCAAATTTAAGGCTGCGACTGAGAATACCTTCGCAAAAACTTTATTTAATTGTATTGGCCCGTCCCGGGATGAACACGAGCCTTCAAGATCTGCAGCTAAACGAGACAAGCAAACATACTTTTTCTAAAGCTACATAGCAAGATTGTAAGGAACGACGTCAATGGTTGTACTGTCCCTTTTTTCGTCCACTCAGCTGCGCTTGAAAGATGTATTTTATTACAACCCTGAAAAGGCTCTCAATAAACTTTAATTTTATGCTTTGCAGCTTTTTATGTGCCGTTTGGCTAATGAAAAATGTTGTAGGTTTTTTTTTCATTTAACCTTTTTCTACGTCTAAGCTAATTAAATTAAATTTAATAAGTGTCTTATATTTATTTAAATTATAAAAAGTGTCTATTGCATACTATTTATTCTTTTATGGATTTTTAAATTTCGTTTTGTTCGTGTGCGAACGCCACAAGTAGCATAGTAGCCCTTCTCTTGTTTAGCCACTACTAGCTAGCCAAACCCACAAGCACAGATTAACTTATCGACATAAAAAATATGCATTTTTAAAAATCTCACGTGAGATTGGGGAAGAGGGGAGGGCGTCGAGCAAAATCTCACGACATCTCACCAAGCGGAGAAGGGGGTCGAAAAATCGGCAAAATTACCTCACGTTATTTATGGATGCCCCCTTACGAAATCCTTACACTAATATTATATGCTTTCACGTCTTAACTACTCAGCCGATCGCACAAAAGATTCTAAAGGGTACATAAAGGAAAATAGGGTTCTTAACATCTGCCCCCTTCTCCAACCCGCCTACCTCACGTGCCGATGAAGCCGCGGGCGGAAAATAGTCTAATGTATATAATAACAGATAAAATGACTTGGTGAACAGAACAATATGAATCAAAGATAGCTAGTTCATATCTGAACTTGTGTTACTATTACTAAGTCATCACTTGCTTAATTTGGATTTTATTTGGTGGTCGTCGGTGATATTGATATTAGAAAATTTGCTGTCTCATCAAATAGATTTTATACCACCAACCAATGAAACAGCATAACGCGATAAACTCCAAACATTAATAGTAGCAGCTAATATTTTTTTTGTCACTAGTGAGATACTAACGGTCTTACTCTATCTAAATCTGTACTTAATATTCTGTTTAAGCTTCAAATATATTATAATAAACTATTGTATTGTCGCCAAAATTCACATAATACTATCACCTAAATATTCAGTACAATCGCTCGCTGTTATCGATTCTATTGTTCTTTCTTTAATCGATAAGAAACAAAGGCGTGAAATAACTACAATGAGATGGTTCTTGTAACGCAGCAATCGGAACCGAAAGTTTATTGTATTCGTATAACTGTTTGTTTGTTATGTAACGAACGTCAAACATATCCTCCTGTCACAATATTTGAAACATACCTACATACTTTTTATTAATAATTTATTTATATTACTTAAAATATTACAATCGTATAATATATCTTTAGAATATTCGATAGTTCAGATTCGAGTTATAGCTGCCATATGCGATAGTAATATTGCAAATAGATTTAATATTCAATAATTCTTATCGAGAGTTTAAACATAAAATCAAACCAGCGTATTGAGTCATGTTAAAAGAAAGACTTGTGATACATATGTATTAAGCTTGGAGTGGACTGTGACATATAGTGATGGGGGACGAGTATTAATTAACGTTTACGAAAAAAGAAAACCTCATTTTATATAATCGTAGTGATATAAAATGTAATAATACACGTTGAAATGTATGCGTAATCCATATGCGTGGGTAGTTTACTAAATATCTAGTATACTCGATTATATTGTCATGAGGACCGACGTTTGCTTAAATATAATTCGACGGTTGGAGTTTTCAATCCGGTTGCAAAGTTTAATCCATACTAACACGCGAAGTTAAATAAATAATATAGACAAGTAAATAATACATATTTATGTGCGACTGATTAATGTTTAAAGTCGTTTTTAGAGATTTAAGAAAATAACGAAATATCGATAATACGTTCCTTGTTTCATTGAATCGATAAATGCCAATCGAGTAATCCCATCACTAAGCAGTGTTCATGGGAACGTATATGACGCATGCGTTCATTACTCATGCGAGTACAGTTGAGTGGCATTACAATTACACGCGGTCGCTATAGGAAGACATTCCTTCTGGGTCGGATTACGTTCCTTTTAAACGAAGGGATAATATAAATGAATTAATTCGTTTCTGGTTTATTGTTTTACAAGAAGAAATATGTTCGGGGTTTTGTTTCAGAAAATAAGAGGATATCGCATTACACGTACCCCAAGATTTATTTTTGAATAACGTTCATTTCAGCCTTTATGACTGAAGAGAAACTTTTTTTCGGTAGAAACGTTACACTTATATTGCAGTTCTCCTCGATCACGATGAAAACAGTAACCTAAGGGGACGGTCACTTTGTGACTTAAGAAGCAGTAAAATAAATATTTCTCAATAAATAACGTTTAATAAGTTTTTGTAACTTGAAAATATAATGTTCATGTTTTTGCTGAATAATAACGAACGCCCAACAAAATAAACGATAAGAGTTCGATTCTCGTGAATCGATACGTCTCGATAGGACCGTGTGGTACGACAAAGACTACATGGAAATGAGACACTAAAGACACGGGTGTCGCTATGTGGAGTATCGTTTGGGACTAAAGAGTTTTTAGCGTTTTATCAAGTCGATTTTACTTCTATAACATTTTTTGTAGAAGATAGTTGTAGTCAGCTTTTGTTTTTGGTTTTCACTACCATCAACATCAGATGAGGGTGTGGTGTCTAATCTTTGCATCTTTGAACTATTGTTCCATTCATTGATCTGCTTCTGCTTCCACTTGTTCAAAATACTACTACAGGTTAATGCTAAAAGCATTGTCTATCCAGTACACAATGGCATGTGCAGGAAAGCACGTTTGTAGGTATAAAAAAACTGATTTTACATAAAAAAACAATTGCTCAAATACACGTATGTACATATACATTTATAAACGTAATTCATGTATGTGTTCTTACTAAATAAAAGGAGGTAATATAATGTTTTCAAGAGTAATTTTGTCATCAGTGACGTTTTTTAATAATAAATGTGTTACACGCTTCTGGAGTTTTCCTTGTTTGCGTCAAAATTGTTGTGGGTAAATGTCGATTTTGTTCCTGTCCTGTCTATGTACGCAGCAGTTGCGGTTAAACAGGCGACAATAAATTTAGTTCGTACTAACTCGACTATTCCAATGGCAGGATAAAGTCATATTAACGACTTTGACACTGAATTGACGTCATATAAGCGGTCGAGATTTTATTATATTAAATAAAATTCTATGGTATTTATTTGAGTATCATACGAAACGTAAGTAATTTTACGTAATAATCGTAAATAACGCAATGATCTAATTATAGAATCGTAATTAAATTTTCAGTTTTAAATTTATATATGTATAAGATAGCCATTATAGCATCACAAATCCTTATTGGTTACTCAAAAAATAATAATAAAAATCGTTAAAGCACTCATTTTCGATCTTTCGTTGCTTCTATCACTCGTCAATATAAAGTATAAGTAAGCTTGTTTATTCAATTCAAAAATTGTGTAAGACTCACATTTCGAATGTGAGATAAAAAACCGTGGCGAAATTAATGTATGTATAATTAGAATATGTAAAATTAAAGAGAACTACATGATTTCACTTGAAAACTATCACACGAATCAAATAAGTCTCTATACTTCTATACTAATATATAAAACTAATCTCAGAAAGTACTGGCTCAAATTTAAAAAATGTTTTTATGTTGTATAGTCCTTTTATCGTGGAGGGTTCTAGGCTGATTTTTATTAATTATACGCGGGTGAAATCGCGGGGCACAGCTAGTTATTTATAAAACCGCAGAAATCGTTAAGGCCTTTAACTAATTCTAGTGACAGAAGTTGTAAAGATAAACAAATCTTAGATTTAAACACTTCATACGATTTGCTAGCTCTGTTTTACTATGTACTACAAAAAGTTCTTGATTTATACAACCTAAAACTAACAAAATTGATTTGTGAAGTAATTTGAAAATGATTTTAAAAGCCAATACGAAATAACAGAATATTTTTAAGTTGTTTGTGTTTAAATTTAGAACGGGAATGCAAAAGGGAAAATCATTTACATATATATTTTTATTTTTATTTTTAAAAGAAGACCAAGATGTCGTTTAAAAACAAAACGAAAACAACTTGTAGTGACGTAGATAATATGTAATAGCGGAAATAGTGACGTTAATTGTACATCACTAAAATGATATGACATTTAATGTAACACGATTTTTTCACTATCAGCTATTATAATTCAACAAGTGTGGTTTCTTGCATGTATAATATTAATGTTTCCTTTTAGAGTTTACTGTTCGAAACAAACAAAAAACAAATTGTTATTTCACATATGTAGTGATACGTCACGTTTGTTCTCTTTTTTCCCTGTTCATAATAAAAATAATTTATATTTGTATGGTTCCTCATCGACTTGTAATTTATGGATTTTATACGGGTGAAAATAAATTAACTAATGTTTATAGTGACGATATATTTATGAAATTAAATTAGATAAAATCTTTAGCAATATCTAATAACTGAAAAACAACTGAACTAAAATATACAAAACTTATATCAGAAGACGTATTTTGTTTTGGAATAAGTTATATAATATTATTATATAAGAAGCCGTGCCGCAGTTCCACCCGGTTGAACCTATGCTATTGTAAGGTGATAAAAGGTGGAAGAGTTTTTTGTCTATTGAATTTCGAAGACAACTTATATAGTATATAGGCTGATAAATAATTGATACTAACGATACTTTTTTTGAATGTGTCAATTCATCTAGTGGTCGGAGGTAAAGAAAAAAAGTCTTGAGGAAACCTTCATGTATCAATGAAAATCTGTCATTTGTCAATGTATTTTGAGATTAGTCCACCAGATCAAAATCGGTTACTAGGACAATACATGTATCAACATTTTATAAATTTTAGTACATATAGATACCAAATATACATAAAATATTAGATTTCATTGTCCTTTCTTGTTCGTAAATAGATCTAGTTTAAACTCCTCTCAATATTTCATACGTAACTAATCTTAAATCTAACGAAACATCTAACTGTATATCCAGCTGAAGACGTAAATTGTCAGCCGACCGTTACGAGATGTTATCGAACAAACATTGTTATAGAGACGAAATATACTGATTCCTAGCTAAGATTACGTTTAGCTGTGAGTAAAAAACTAACCACTATAAAAAATACTTGAAATTATTATTATTAAGTATTAGTTTAACTTTGCTATTAGATATCCAACCTTTATTTAATGACTAAGGTAATATTTTTGAAGACATTCACGTCCTATTGACTTGACTCTTTATCTATTTCACCTGGATTATCTGTTATTTCGTTTATATTACTGTTTCACAGTGTTGACTTTTGTTTGGTTTTGAAAATAACATACAACTCTTCCGTGATAATCATAATTATTGATAACTAAAATACAATATAAATAAGTATGCTAAAATGTTTTATAATTAAAATCAAATATGTCCCTATTTAAACATTTAACGGATAATTGTCCAAATGTCCTCTCAAATGAAATAAGCTACATTTGAGAATAATCAGGAAGGAACTCTTTATGGTTTTCCTTGAGTGAAATATGACTTATTAATATTATTAAATTGGGCACATTTATAAGTTAGTTCGGTTTTGAGTTTTACACGTAACTAACGTTTTGAAGAACACATGAAATGTTGTAGCAAAACATAATATGTCAGTCGGATACTAGGTCACAGAACCGATGGCAAGTCGTTAATTACCCCTAATGAAGCTGTACCTTTATGCATTGAATAAACATATAGGATCGATATTTGAAATTGGAAATTGGAATACACAACTGAGGTTGTTATACTTTCCAAAGCTGGGTCCATATCGTAACAGATTTTTCTCGAGGTAAGAGTTACCTCAGACTGTCAGTCGTACATTTACAAGCCGTTACTTAGTATGATCATTTAGAAGATACCTTAAAATATGATATATGTTTCTTATAAACAAGAACCTACAACTAACTAAACGCACAAGGGACATCATAGTTCCCAAGGTTGGTGACGCATTGGTGAAAAGGTGGCAAGGAAAAAATAACCCCGAACAAAGCTCGATGTATTTATGTCACCGTTACGTTACGATGAATGACCACATTCGCCACAAATAGTTTTACGCTCCTCGGTTATTTTTAACGAACGTGTAACTCTCCCGCGGTGATTTCGCGACGGCTTTTGTAATACCCCCTCTGTCTCGCTCTAAACAATATTGTTTATCTCATTCGCACGATCCTATTCTTGTAAGCTTGTAATAATTACTTATCACAATATCTCAATGTTTCGTACAATGGTTAAGTGTTTCGTTTCTCGGAATCCGATTTCGTGACGAGATTATGTTTTTTTTTTGGTACAGTTTTGATGTTTTTATGGGTCTATATAGTAGAAAGTATAACACTACTAACATTTATGTACAATAGTAAAATATCTTAATAGTGTCAACACTTATGACATATATTAATACATATTTGTTAATAGTTCCGCCTGCGGCTAAGCCTGCGTTATATGGGAGCGTTAATTGTTGGGTACCCTACACATTAGGTTCCTTTTCTGAAACCTTGACAACTCTTATGAAAAATTTCATGATGATTATTTCAGTCGTTAAGATGTGTAAGCATAACAAACAAACAATCTCACGTTCGAATTTATAATATTACGTACTAGCGTTTGTCCCGCGGTTGCACCCGCGTAGTTCCCGTTCCCGTCGGAATACAGGGACAAAATGAAGCCTATGTTACTCGCTGATAATGTAGCTTTCCATTGGTGAAAGAATTTCTAAAATCGGTTTAGCGATTCAGGCGTTAAAGCGTTACAAACACTCACAATCGCATTTATAATGATGACAAGGTAGTCAACAAACAATTTGATTATTATGAATTTTAAAACTAAATGAATCAACGGCGGAAGTAGATGTGGGGAGCACTGAGCGGCTATGATGTGTGTGAAGTTCGTGTGACCATGAACTATGATACGGAACCACCTTGAAACCATTAAGGATCGCTTTACATTCGTTCAGGATCCACATTACGTTATAAATACTACACATACATAATCATCCACATCGTTCATAAACAGTAACATTGGTATACTGTATGTACGCTACTGCTGTTACAAAATCATATGGTCGTATGTACATAATGTATAGTTTCACCTAAGTCGATTTTAGTTGATCGAGTGCTAAAAAGAAAGTAACTCTGAACAATTGTGTTGTTTTAATTGATGAAGTTCAATTTTCATTTGTTTAAATTGTTTGTTGGTCGATTAAAATCGAACTTTGTGAACCCGCTTTAATCAGTCACAATGGTAACAGCAGAGAAAACATTAAAAAAAATAAACAGTTTTATGATATTTACTTCTTCTTATTGCTTTTCTCTTTACCTTTTTGTTCCCTGCAGATTTTTAAATGAAAAGAAATATATTGTTAAATATGCTTTTTTTATATAGCATAGGTAGGCGGACGAACATATGGGCCACCTGATAGTAAGTGGTCACCAACGCCCATAATTATGGCATTGTACGAGATGTTAACCATCGCTTACATCGCCAATGCGCCGTCAACCTTAGTATCTAAGATGTTATATCCCTTGTGCCTGTAATTGCACTGGCTCATTCACCCTTCAAACCGGACCACAAAAATACAAACTACTGCTTTTTTGCGGTACAATGTCTGATGAGTGGTACCTACCCATACGAGCTTGCAATAGGTCTACCACGAAGTGTTTGTACACGTTTGGCTAAAAAATGTCTATTTTAAATGAAATGAAAGATTATGAGACTGTACGGCAGGTACCAACTGTACCGACAAGGTAGTCGGAATAATTTTATATAATAAAGATTAATATTTAGATATAACCTTATCAGTGCTGTTTTCATTAAAATGATTTTCCAGTCGCCAAGTTAGCAAATCACGTTAACAAAGGACTTGAACGTCGGAAGTTATTAACATACCAAACCAATAGACTACCAAATTAATAGTTGATTTGTTTTACAATTTCCGAATACTGCGAATTTAGAACCCCGGCCGTATTGAAATTTTAGACACATTGAATATTTCCGGAGCGAAATGAAGGATAGTGTCAAGGGAAAATATGTCCTATGACTAGGTGTTATAGAGTTGCAAAAACCTTTACTGATTGCACATTCTATAAAGCCATATGTTCGAAAAATAAAAAGTAGACAAAGGACTCTTATTTATTTAAAAGGACTTAACTATGCCTGTTATTTATGAATGATTTCTGTCCTATCAACTTGTACCTAAATGTGTTTGGAATAATAAAATAACGGTTTATCGAATTTCAATGATTGAAAATATTAAAAATGACCCCTAATGGACTATAGAGGGTCCAGGCTTCTAAATCTTAAAAGTAAAGTAACTATTTGGAGCTTGTTCCAATGCGTTTGGGAACTGGTATGCTGTTTCCTCGCGTTTTTCCAAAGCATGAGAAATCAAATGAAATCAAGTGTATTTTATTCAAATGAGTATAATTCGCTATAATATCATATATTTTCGTTATTAAAATTCAACCAGCGTTTCGGAAAGCAGCCTCTAGCGAGAAGAATCTGTAAGAAACTAGCGTAGTTCTTTAAATGGTTCCTGATAAGTCCTGCTTTGGAAACCGAGCTAAAATATAAAAAGCATCTTTATTCAATGAGTATAATTTTTAATGCGTAATAAGATTTGTTGATGATTACTGTGAATCACGCGTTTTAATCATCGGGTCTCTTAATTCTAGACATTGACTTTCGATAATTGTTACGTGTGGATACAAAGTATTATTTAGTTTTACTGATCGATTATTATTTATTATTACTCATTTCAAGCGGCGACAGGCGTGTTATGAGTCACTGATAACAATGTTACTTTACCTTATCTGTCCACACGGGTGTTAACATAAATATGTTTTTTGTTCGAAACGATTTTGATAATGAGAAAGTAAAATTGAATTGTTTTAAGTAAGCTCTCCGTATAGATAGACATATATTTTTCTTACATATAAAGACATATGCGGATATATACCAAGTAAGCTTCCTTTTAAAATATAAAGTTATGTACTAATATTTTATTCGTGTTTTATTTATAAAATAAAACTAGCAACATTTGTCAAGTTACGGTTAATTTAATTGTTAATTAAATGTTATTTTTTTAATTTTTCAAACGCAAAAGCAAATGTCATAGAATATTAACACTAGTATTTGTGAGCAAATGGTTATCTTTTATTACAAGACATTTATTAGGGTTGGCAATAAAAATATACGAGGGAAAATAATCATTAAACGGTATTATCGATAAAATATAAAAGTCCATTCCGTTCGTAAGTACCGGCGATAGAAAATAACTTTTATATGATTTGGTAGTAGTATTAGGAGTAAATGTTATTGAATTCAGAACAATAATATTTTTTTAAGACAATAAATGCAGTTCAAATTGAAAAATCATATTTCACAAATGTTGAATGATTAATGGTATTGAATTTAACTTCGCCTGTCAGAACTTTGAATTTATACGCGAGCTTATTCTTAAAACACCGCGTCGTCGTGGCGACGGTTTTAATTTTATGAATTCTTTCGTACCGAATTTACGTCACAGCGACTCTTCGAAGGACTAGCGAACTGCGCTGGAGAAATGCAACCTTGTGGGCTGTGGCTAACATAGGCGTGCTCTATTCCCTTAGTCACTTGATACGATGGGACGGCATTTCGACCAGGATCATAAAGATCTAAGGCATTATAAAAACAAAACGAAATGAAGTACGAAATGTGCTTCCATCTTCCTATCTCAGGCCTTCTACAGATTTCAAATCATAAGAACGAAATAACCCATTTTGGTTGACAGAATTGTACTAGGATCTTTTGATAATAATATAGAAATGTGAAAGTCCAAAATGGGACACCTAATGGTAAGTGGTCATCACCGCCCATAGACATTGTCATCGTATGAAATATTGACTATTGTATGCAGTGTCAATGCGCCACCAATCTTGGGTATTAACATTTTATTTCCCCTATGAACTTAAAAACTTACTTGGTAAGTACCTTTATGTACCTAATTTCAATTACAAAATAAGTTGGTACCATTGATGAGCTGATTTATGTCCTCAGGAGAATAAAGAGGAACTCTAGTTTGGGCTTATTCGTTTTAAACAACAAGTTCCACACATTACACAGGCATAGACTTTATTATTTATTTAAAAAAAATACAAATAAAATTTTACGCGATCAATATTTTTTTTTAATTTTTTTAAAGCTTTATTATTATTTTTATTAATAGTAGAAAGAGCTCATTAACTCTTACCACAGCCGAGTCTATTAAAACACTACTATATGAAAGCGCTTAACACTCTCCAGCCAGCTCTAATTGGAATATCTGACAGGATGTCGTACTCGCCGCGATACGAGGGTTGAATATCGTACACTAGACCCAATAATCGCATCTCTCTTATTATTAAACGTTTAAGGGTCATAATGCATTGCAGTACGTATACCGTTTCGCCCACCGTATGTTGTAATATCAAGCGGCTGATTGAAACTGCACTATGACCTCCAGACGTTTGGATATGCGATGACGGTCGCGTTTATTCGTTTGTTCTGATTATGACCATTGAAAAGATTATTGGAATATTTAAGATTTTATGTATCGGGCTTTGTGCAGGCCCGTCTGCGTAAATACGACCTACTCATTAGAAAGGTATGTTACCCCCAAACAGAAATATTTACTATTGTTGTGTTTCGATTTGAAGAATGAGTCACCCAGTGTAACTAAACAAGGGCCTTTTAATTTTATTTTAATCTTAGTTCCCAAGGTTGGTGGTCCATTAATAATGTAAATGATGGTTAGTATTCGCTAATGTCTATGGGTGTTGGTGGTTAATTTACCATCAAGTGGCTCATTTGCAAGTTCGCCTACCTAATTCATAAAAAAGTTTTGTGCTATTTTAAAGTATGTAATCCTTTACGATTTCTGTTATCGAAATATAATACATATTAATATTTTACTTTCTATTACTATTCTATTACTTTTCTATTATTATTTTTTGTTTACACACACACACCGGTCGCGTTAATAACGTGTATTCTTCACAAGAAATAATAAATTAATTAATTAATAAAAATAGTATTCACAAACTTAACAAAACGACTATAGCAAATTGTTACATCATTACTAGTATCCGCTCGTGGCTTCGTCTGCGAGTGTGGGGTGTATGAACGATCAGTTGAGTAGTTTGACGTAAAGGCGTAACAGACAAACAAACACAATCTCATTTATATATACTATTATATAAAGCTGAAGAGTTTGTTTGTTTGATCCGGCTAATCTCAGGATTATCGATTCGAATTAAGAAATTATTTTTGTGTTGGATAGTCCTTTTATCGAGGAAGGCTCTAGACTTATTTTTATTCATTGTATTTTTATTAATTATACGCGGATGCAAACGCGGTGCACAGTTAGTATATTATAATCATTAGAATTACTCATAGTACGAGAGCCCACGACCAAAATTTTTGTCTCATAGCAATACGGCCAAAACCGCATCGAATCGATAGATACGATTATCCTGAACTCGAAAATACCAATATCAGACATTTTCCGCGTAGCGTTTGATCTGACCGAATTTTCAAAATTGTCAAAGAATTTTACCGAACTGCATCATAGCAATATGTCTGATTTGCAGACTGTAGTTGAATGATAGTTCTGAGATACCGGAAACATATTTTTCAGACGTTAGTGGTGTAGCGCAAACCCGTAAAATCACTTAAAAAAATTAAAAATGAGACAAAAAAAATGTCTCATAGCAATACGTCTGAAAATCTTTTTTATTAGTAACTTTTGGTTATTTGATGCGAACAAAACAATTTTCAGACGGAAATGTGAACGCATTAAATTTTGAGACCGTTTTGAAAATGTTAACAAATTTTACCGATCGGTATCATAGCAATATGTCTGAAAATTGTTGGACATGATAAAATAAGTTGTCCACATGTGCAAAAAATTTATATCAGACAAATTAAGTGTAGCACCTTCTTTATCAGACATATATATGCTACACTTAAAGTGTCTGAAAACAGGTTTTTGGTAATCAGGGCAGCAATACGAAAAGTTGAAAAAAAAATTTATCCGTATTGCTATGATACAGGTCGGCTAAATTTGTTGACATTTTCAAAAATGCGCTCAGGCTATATGCTACGCGCAAAATGTCTGATAACAAACTTTTTCGTAATACAATTATAAAATCTATGTACATTTTCACTATCAGACGTATTGCTATAATACCGACTGTCTTTTTTTTTTTGACACAGCAGAAATGGCCTCCCACGCAGTTGCTACACTTTCGACCGTTACTACACACCTAGTCGGGTTCAGAATCATACAATCTAACGATTTTATAGGGTTTTTGCCGTATTGCTATGAGACATGGTTTTGGTCGTGGGCTCCAGTACTATCATATTGTCTTGTCAGTTACTTTCGTTTGAATTATCATTCCGAACCGGTTGTTGCTTTACATTCAATTTAATCCTCTTAAATAAATTTAATTTTTCTTTCCTATTACAATAAAGTATATTTTGATTATGATTATAATAGTGTAGTAATTAATCGACTATTCAAATGCATTACAAGTATTAATGCAGTTTTATTTCGTCATAAATACGAACTACAACGAATTTCTTTTTTATTGTTCGCCGGCCATTGTTTTATTGTTTTTGAAATTGAGCCAAAGTTTTATACTCATGAATATAATAATTATGATGTTTATTTTTATAGAGATTTAAATAAAGAAATTCCATAATATTATATTTTTATACGTTAAAATATAAAATGTACTCACGATTAGTCATGTTACGGGTACCTTAAGTTGCATATGTGTAAAGGTATACATTATATTATAGGTATTTGACATTAGTTTTTATCTGTGTGGATATCTCACTATTTTAAAAAAAAAGATTTTTTTACTAGGTATAAAAATGCCCCATTGCTAGACCAAGACATCCTCTTGAAATGAAGGTTTGAAGCTTTTTTTTAACACAATTATTTCACTGCAAAACCTATATAAGTTTACTAACGATGTTGCTTTTAATATTAATGGCGGCTGAAAATCTGCCAAATATTAAATAGAGCATTAGAGCAGCGTATTAAAGTCCAAGGACCTACTTAAAAAGTATAGGATTACCATAGCAATTACAAGTACAATAAGCGGCTTTATCACAATAGAAATCATCTTACTGAAAATTATATAATAAAGCGTTCGGCAGATGTTAATTAATACATACATTTATTTATTTATTTGGTTTGTAAAACTGGATAATTATATGAACACAATAAATAAGAGTATAAGAATTGATTGCATCGCATTAGGTACAATAAAAGGATGCAGAAATATAAAAGTAACATTAACTCACTAGCAGAATTTGCATATCCTTAAATCCTTATCCTTAAATATTATAAAACAAAGTCCCCCGCGTTTCATGTCTGTCTGTATGTACGCGCTAAACTAAAAAACTACTGAAGGGATTTTCATACGGTTTTCACTAATAGATAAAGTGATTCAAGTGGATGGTTTACGTGTATAATTCATTAATATTTTCTGTAAATTTGTTGAAATATAGCGAAATTTGTTGAAGAAGTCGGAAAAAAACGAGCATATTGGGAGCTTTCATCGAAAACGCTGTACAATCCCTTTGAGTTATAACAAAACAATGTATGGTGAAATTGTTCCCCTTTCATAGATCTACAAAAAAGTCCGCGATGGCATATGTCTATCTTTTAAGGATAGCTAACTATACTTATTTTAATGTTTAAAAAATGTTTACATTAAAATGGTCAAATTGGAAAGCTATAAAAACGGATATGATATTAATCCTTATTAAAATAAATACGTTATTTACTTTGAGCATTTAATGTATATTATAATTGCCCTTTACACCACCCAATTTAAATCAATATCTTAGGAGTAATCGTAATTTTAAAATTATCGCGCACTAAATAAATTCAGGCGGTCCAACACCCATCATGCAAACGCGTGATGCAACCGCTTCCTTAAATATTATAAAACAAAGTCCCCCGCGTTTCATGTCTTTTTGTATAAACGCGCTAAACTAAAAAAGTACTAAACGGATTTTCATACGGTTATCACCAATGGATAAAGTGATTCAAGAGGAAGGTTTACGTGTATAATGCATTAATGTTTTCTGTAAATTTGTTGAAATATAGCGATAATTGTTGAAGAAGTCGGAAAAAAAACGAGTCGATTGGGAGCTTTCATCGAAAACGCTGTACAATCCCTTTGAGTTATAACAAAATAATGTACGGTGAAATTGTTCCCCTTTCATAGATCTACAAAAAAGCCCGCGATGGCATATGTCTATCTTTTAAGGATAGCTAACTATACCCATTTTAATGTTTAAAAAATGTTTACATAAAAATGGTAAAATTGGAAAGCTATAAAAACGGATATGATATTAATCCTTATTAAAATAAATACGTTATTTACTTTAAGCATTTAATGTATATTATAATTGCCCTTTACACCACCCAATTTAAATCAATATCTTAGGAGTAATCGTAATTTTAAAATTATCGCGCACTAAATAGGGAATGGACATTGTTTGAGCATGCACTATAATAAGTGTACATGTGATAAGAGTTCTCACTAAAATCAACCAAGGCGGTCATTGAAAACGACAGGTCTTAGAACTTTTGGTTGTCATAGGGTAGCAGTAAGACATTGTGTGTTTAGCATTTTGTTATTTGCACTCAAAATTATGGTAGCGTAGCTATTACTTTACGCCGATTTTAAGTGAGAGAGTGGTAACTCCGGCTGGGCGTGCCGGCCCATTCCGCTACAACCCGAAGGTATGCAACCTGGCTCTATAAAAACCTACCTATTAATAAATTACATACAGGTAAAGTGCGTCTTTAAGCAATCGCTAGGGACTTGAAAAACCGCAAAACGGACAACCATCGATGACGTATTCCTGCATGCGAGTCGCACACCCAGCGATGAGCCGATGACCGAATTCTTCTCCCACAGTGTACTGCTGCATAGTGTCGCGCACAACAAATTCTTATTGTTATATTTTGGTCAATTTATAAATTAATAATTATTAATAGCTTTATAAATTATAGTCTATTTGTTATTTTGATGTATTAGCTATATTATTGTAAAGTTTCATTAAAATCCATTCAGTACTTTTACGTGAAAGGGTAACAAATGTCCATACATCCATACAAAATTTCGTGTTTATTATATTAGTAGGAAATAGAATTATTATATGCCCTGTACTGAACATATATAAACTGTACTGTATGGGCGAATAAATCGATTGGTGAATGTTTATATCTTATTGATTAAAAAATGCACGGGATAATTTTTTTAATTTACCCGTACGAAGTCGGGACGGGCAGCTAGTCATAGTATAAATTCACATTTCAATCAATTTGGAAAAAAATATAATACATATTAAATAATAATAATAATAAATATACCAAACGTGATTTGATAATATTTTTAATGAGGCAACATAACCAACCAAGTTATCAACATCGAATATAATATTATTAGAAACAAAACACAATCTATGCCTTGGATAGTTAATACATAGTATGTTCGTAATAAATAATAATGAATAAATATTTATTACTAACTAAATATACCCATATATGTATGGTTAACGTTTATTTTTGTAATTCGAATTATACAAAATACCCATCACATCATTGTCCTGTTCGAAAATGACTCCAAAAACCCGACTAATTTGATATAATTACTCAATTCTTTTAAGGTAGTTTTATATTTTCACTTAAACAAATAGTATATAAACTATTTTATTATGTATAAGTTTTTGTGTTGCCATTTAAACGGGATGTGATGAAGCGGATGATAATTGGAGATGTTATAGATATTTTTGCTATTGCAACTAATTGTAAGCTTATTATTTACGTGATGATTAAGATTAGTCGCGATAAAAGCTATCGACGCTGTTAGAAATATTAAGCATCACTTACATCGCCAATGCGCTACCAGCCTTTGGGACTAAGATGTTATGTCTTGTGCCTTTAGTTACACTGGCACTCTTCGGCGCTGAAAACAATAATAAATGTTCTACCAAAAAATCTACAGTTAAGTCTACCGAAACCGGCTTGCACAAAGCCCAATTAAAATAAAGGTAAAACTAAAGGTTTATACCCTAATTCCAATCGAAGTGGGGAAAAAAGTAAACGCACCGTAATTTACAAATTGCATGCGATTTTCTAATCGTTCTGTTGTATTATGCACTATAAACAGTTCTTGATTAATTTACCCATATATGATAATACAACACTATCGGCCGAATACTGAAACGTCATTCAAAATGAAGTGGGACTTAAATATTTGGAACGTCATTAATTTAAAAATTTTGTATGCGAAATTTGAAATTAATCGCGTTCCAAATAATTAAGTCCCACATCATATTTGAAAGACGTTTCAGTATTCGGCCATATTCCAATTAACTAGTTATAACCACAATAATTGAAATTTCGAAGTTCTGAACCCAACTTTGCGGATATTGAAATCGCCATCTTTTCGCGAGTCCATAGTGTATTCACTAATACACTATGATACTGCCTCGTTGGTCTAGTGGCTTGATATAAGGCCGCAGACTCGATGGTCCTGGGTTCAATTCCCAGGTCGGGCCAATAAATAGTTATTGGGGTTTTCCGTCAGAAAATTCTCAGTAGCAGCCCGGAGTCTGGAAGTTGGAAGTGTGTGCACTCCCGTGCCTCCGAAAGAACGTTAAGCCGTTGGTCCTGCGCCTGAACTCTTTCCGGTCGTGTCGGATTGCCGTCCCATCGGATTATGAGAGCTAAGGAAAAGAGAGTGCACCTGTGTCTGCACACACACTTGTGCACAATAATATCTCCTGCGTAGTTGGCTAATCTCTCTTGAGATTGGCCGCCGTGGCCGAAATCGGTCTGGAGGACCTTATGATATATTCATAGATTATTTATTCAAGATCTCGACGAAGATAATATTGCGTCAATTAATGTCGATGACCAATGATATCGCATTAATTCGGTGTTTATTTTGGTTTATTCCTGTTGTGGTTGGAATAGGCTATAGGTTGGTTTATCCAAAATATGTTTCTTTTATTTTATTTTGCTAAGAAAAGACCGTTTATTTCTTTAATTGAGTCGCTGTTACGTAAATAAATAATAATTATTATTAAATAGGTACTTAACATATTTTTAAAACATGCAGCGCACGTAACATATGCAATTAACCTGTTTTTTTTGTTCATACAAAATAATTTTCCACTGCGTGCTTCAGCAAACGAAGCGGATATTTTTATTTCAAAATTAATTACAACCTTTTCATAGTCATTGATTTGAAATTTCTTGTTTATTCGACTTATAATAACAGTCATTACGAATTAGTAAATAGAACATTTACTAATTGGTAATGACTGTTGGTACAACAATGTTTATCAAGTTATAAAAACGCGATTTTCGCGTTTCCCCCACATGAGGTATGTGGGCATCACCGGCGCTGAATGTGCCGGATTACCCACTAAAACACCAGCGGTACCCGCTCCATCCTTTTTGTGGACGTCACTGGGTACAACCTTGACGCCACGGACGAAAGGACAAAACTAACAGAGGATTATAAACTCAGTCAGTCAGTTTTTGACTTATTCGTCGTTTACTTAGTCGTCAAATATCAAATGTGGTTAGAAGATCTGTCGCATCCGAATAATATATAACTAAACGACAGCTTTACTCAACAAAATCAATCGATTGTATATTTTTTTCCAGAAAATATTGATAGCGTGATTCAGAAAAAACATATATCTCTTAATATTTTTTTTTTGTTTCGAAGCAATTGACTAACAATAAATAATAAAGTCAAATATTTTTAAATAAACTTGAATACTATTTCTTTTTATCTATAGAAAAAATATAGCTCTCTAACAAATAATAAAAATTACTACTAAAATAACTAGAGCAAGTCTAAATGAAAATAAATTGTAACAATGAAAACTATTTTTCTAAATCTAAAATCCGCGTCGACAGCTTTCAGAACTTATAACTTAAAAGTAATAAAGGACTTAACAAGATTCAAGTTACCTACAAAATGGTCAAAGTTAAGTTGCAACAAAGTATTTATAAAATTTATAGCGGCTCATAAACTTAAGCGTACTTATATCACTATGGGTATGTTGATAACATCCTTCATCGTAAGGATGCCCGAGCGTGCTCAAGTTTTATTTTTTTTAGGTCGCCCTAGTTACTATGTAGAATGTGTGTCGTGTGTCGTGATACTATGATTTTTTATCCAATTACTGTGTGGGTATCCTAGTACTGTATTTATGCTGTTGTTGAGGCTTAGATATTTAACTGGACGAGTACATAGTGTGTTTGATGTTAATTCGATGTTTATTTAATTTAATTTTGTCAATAATTTAATACCAATAATTTTATGAACGATTGTCAAATTAGAAGTTCACGGTTTTTAATAATCAGTTTGCTTAAATATACTACAAAACATTTTCCTTTTTGTACGTTTAATATTTTCTTTCAAATTAAATTTATTAGTTTTTTAACGAATATGTTTTCTCTTGCCCTATTTTTATTTGTTTTCTATATTATGAATAAATAAATCTTCACAATTTCCGAAACTTTCAATCACAAATATCGTTTTAAGCAGCTTTTAAAATTCCGATTCCCCGAACCGGGTATTGCATAAACGATGTTTGTTATTCGTATAAGCAAGCCCCTCCGCGTTAACTAAGCACAAATTTGCAAAGACACGCTCCGATATTAATTTATTATATTTAGGTGGCATGAAGTAATTACATGAATACGAAGATAATGTCTTACATTATAAAGGATTATGATTGAAATTAATCAATAATTAATAATTATGCAATAAATATATAATAAGTTTTTTTTTATTTATAAAATAATTAAATGGATTCGTGACCTTTGTCTTGTAGTTAGGTTCAATCTGTGTTATGTTGAAATCTACAATTTGTTGTTTTTTGTCCGCAGAGCCGTCGGTAAAACATGTCTACTCATCAGTTACACGACAAATGCCTTCCCCGGGGAATACATACCAACAGTGTAAGTATAATTTATATCATGTATTTCTTTATTTATTTATTTATTAAGGAACATAAGCAGTCACTACACTTAGACATGTAATAAAAACAACACATTCAGACTTAGTAAAAACAGCCACAACACGCGTTTTTTCCAGGTACGATATATGTATATTTTTAATATTTCTTAAAACATATTGTATCATAAGACAATATTTTTTAATAAAAATAAAAATTGCTAACTACATTTTAGTGAAAATATACTTAAATAAAATAATAATAAATTAGAAATAAAGCAATAACATATAATAATAATTAATACTTATTTCAGTTATCACATTGCTAACATTATTTAATTAAATTTAATGACGACCTTTCGATATTAATTAAAACAATTGTTGGTAGGTTGTTTTTTTCTCTCGTTACGTCAGTTACCATATATTTACTGTAACAAATTGCATTACACGTTTTCATAGGAAGTATGTCACGTTGGGTTGAAATTGTATTTCAAATTTCAGTAAAAAAAGAAAAGCTCTAGTTTCAGAGTATAAAATATAGTACATATTCTCTTGATATAGACCAGGTCGTTAGTGTGTTGTATAATATGATACATTTTTCTGTTCCTTTTATAATTATTGATGGTAGAAATAAATTTCATTCAAAAATTCCGACGAACGAAAACATTTTGTCCCAATTCTCGTGGAATGTTAATAATGAGATGACCACTTGCCTACCATACGGTAAATACAGCTGGTCGTCTGCTTTTTGCTGTCGATAATAAGAAGATGGTCAACGTATGTGACTAAATTTTTAAAAAAACATTCTTTGTTCCATCTTTATCTGATATATATGATTTTTTTCTTATTTCCAGAAAACAATAAAGATTTATCGAAATTATATTGTGGTTCTCATAAACTTTGCTTATAATTAACACGATGCTATTTATGTCGTAAGTTGAATCATCTTAAGTGGATACATTTTCTATCCGAACAGAGATCGATCATTATCTAAATATAGCCTAATGTATGTTACTACGTTGAAAATAATTTTAGTAATAAATAATAACATATAGATATTGTATATTAAACTAATGTTAATAAAATTTGTCTAAAATTCAAATTTAACTGTAAGTACTCTAAGTTTCATATATTTTCATATAAAATTATTGTTTCGCTTAAAGTCCCCGTTTGTAGATGTGGGCGTAGTAACTGCGCAATAGTTTGAACTAAAGCAGTTCCTATTGTTGATTATGTACCTCACATAACAGCGTTTTAATAAATTAGTTTTAAATATGGATCTGTAGTATAGTGTTAGTAAAAATGTTTAAATTCAAAACAGCATTTTTCTGTAAACGAAAGTTTTATATTGTCTTTGTACTCAAACTTATGAAGCTTAGAAAACCTGTTAGAAGAATACATGTTGTGTCTAAGTGTGTCGAAAATTTTATCTTAGTCGGTTGTTCGGAACTGGTTTAAAATTATTTTGCAATATTTGACCCACATAAACTAAGTTGAATTTTTTTTTCTAAAATAGATTGACGGTCATGTAAATTCAGTGCGCCGCTAACGTACGTTTTGTTGTTTGTTAAATATTTAATGAGTGTTTGGTAAACCAATTCATAAACCAATCTGCGCTTGCACAAAACTATCACCAAGTAAAGTTAAATAAAGAGAAACAGTATATATTTTCATAGTTTTTTAGTAGATAGAATGATGCACACAGAATGCAGAAAAAGCAACTTGTTTTTATTAGAAAGCACGTTATATATATACAAATATACATCTCACGCCCAACAACACCGGTTCCGATATAAATATTTATATAATATCTTAGTCATAATTGCCTTAAAATTACGATCATGTATGACGACTTTTTCAAAGAAGTGCAACACCTGTTGCTCTGAGAAACCTTAATCATGACGGAAGTATTAAATTGATCGAGAAATTCGTGTTCAATCGTCAATTAACGGCATTGTGTCTGATGACATATCTTGGTTTTTTTGTATTACTATATTTACTATGTATCTACGTACACTATACTACTAATCTTTTATGAAAACTACTATTCGCTTATTGGTCGAAATTATACTAGTCCATATTAAAAAAAAATATTCACAATTAGAGGAGAAAAGGACACTGAAATGCTTTGTCTTTGCCTGTAGATTATTGTTGAAATGTTGAAAGATTCATTTCTGTAAATAACTTTACAATATTATATGAGTAATATTGTAAACAATATATGTATACGATATAAAATATATTCATGATTATTTTTAATCAAAAATAAAATATACTTAATAATATAATAATAGCTTAGTGTTCCAACACAAAAAAAAACCACATATAAATGAGATATGAGATATAGAAAGAGTAAAGTTGTAAATAATTGTTATTAACGTTTATTTCAGATTCGACAATTACTCTGCGAATGTAATGGTTGATGGTAAGCCGATCAACCTGGGTCTATGGGATACGGCGGGTCAGGAGGACTACGACAGGCTGCGACCTCTCTCTTACCCACAGACTGATGTGTTCCTCATATGCTTCTCTCTCGTTAATCCGGCATCCTTCGAGAACGTTCGCGCAAAGGTAAAAACTTTTATATCATATACTAATAATATAAGAAGAATATTTTTTTTGGGTGTGTAATGTAGAAAGGGTGATAACTATTTCTTTAACAACGTGTCGTCTTCTGTGACATGTGATTTTGCCAACTTTGCTATAAGGCAGCGCTGCGCCGCGAAAGCGGGCCAGTCCGTGGCGAGGAGGCTTTAGTTGGTATAAATCCCATATATGGGCCCAAAGGTGCCGGGTAACTTTTTGAAGACTTCCACAGCGTGAAAATAAGTTGATATATTTTTTGTTAGACATACAAAATAATAAAATTGTTGAGTTATTAAGCTAGAAGTTAACTTTCTGTCGAATTTTATTGGGTTAATTATTGTTACTTGACAATAAACTCGTAGAATATCCAGTCAATTATGTGTTTCCTATATAGGATTTATAATTGTCGTAGATAGTTCAATATTTGAAATTTATTAAAAATTGATCAAATCATAGACACGAACAGTTGAACATCATAACAGATAATGGTTGCCGTTTAACGAGAGACCTTTGAATGCAGCAAAGCTAATCGTGAGCTAAGGTTGACTGGTTTAACGTGTACATTACTATTGCGAAACATCAATTTGCATGTGTATCTAGACCTCGGACCAGTCTTACCCGTTGATTATATCGAGAATTATAACCGAGAATTATTATTTTCTTTATATGTCTATGGTAATTTCATTATTACTATCTTACATTCTTAGGTTTTAAGGCTATTATTACTATGAAAGATTATTTAATATGCAAGAACATGAACTGACTCTTAATACTTGTACCGTCAATCGTCTTAATTTAAAAACTACGAAGCGCATCTATATTAAAATCTTCTTAACACGCTGCATCATCCGGTATGAATTTTAAGACTATGGTTTACTAGGTTTTTTCTGTCACTTAGGCTTTACAAAAACACGTCCTCTCATTTATTATTATTTTAATATATATAAATATTGACCCGTAGTGTTAATTAATATCGTTCATCGTAATTTTAAATAGAACCGTTAACAATTAAGCATATAATAATAGTCCTCCAGACTGATTTCGGCCACGGCGGTCAATCTCCTGATTCTCTTCAGGAAAAAAAGATGACTGCCCTGTTTTGGGACTTTGGGGACTTACTTGCTTTTATTTTAGTGTTGACGTCAATCGACGGATGTTATTTATATTTCTATTTATAATATTTTTCTCAAGTCTTTAAGACAACATTTTGCAGATTTTCTGGAATAGCTATTGATTGAAGCTCAAAAACATACATATGCAAAGAACTGTATTTGAATCAATGGAATACAATGTGTGCGATTAGATATACATATTATTATGATTGTGAATGAATACTATATATAATACGATTATAATTTCTTCTGCTCCAGTGGTACCCAGAAGTCCGGCACCACTGCCCATCGACGCCCATCATCCTCGTCGGAACGAAGCTCGATCTCCGCGAAGACAAGGACACCATTGAAAAGCTTAAGGACAAAAAACTCGCACCCATCACCTATCCACAGGTATCTAATTTATTACACTTTGAAGGCAGACGTACAAAATATATTCTTTGAGACGTTTGAACATCTCAGTACAATAATGTCGAAATCCCTTGTGACTGTAATACACAACACTAGTACAGGCGTCGATGTAATCTCTTTCACTATGTAGTGTACTCGTATAAATAATTCACAAAAGTATCGTTTGCGACTCATACCCATAATTGTATACTGTAAACTGTTATTAATTTTAATTTATTAATCTATGACGTATATTTTGTTGTACTTAATATTTACACCTCTAACGCTAAATTAATTGGAGAACAAATCATTAAAGGCGATCTCGACCGTTTTTGATATATTTTAACAACGTATACCCAATAACAAAAGTCTTGTTTGCGTGATTTACATTACTCACAATGACTGAATGAATTGAATGAATAAACTTTAGTGACACGCAATGTGTCAAAAAACGTATAAAAAAATATGTTTGAATGTACCAGGGTCTCAGCATGGCGAAGGAGATCGGCGCCGTGAAGTACCTGGAGTGCTCCGCGCTGACGCAGAAAGGACTCAAGACGGTGTTTGACGAAGCGATCCGCGCCGTCCTCTGCCCCGTCCAGCCGATCAAGGTGAAGCGGAAGTGCGTGCTACTGTAAGGATTGCGACGCTGAGGTCAGTGAAAGAATATCTCTAAACAGCATCAATGCGCTCAATCTACAAGTCAAAATATTTTCCAATTGAAGTTAAATAGTCTGAATAAATATTATAACTGTTAATAAGAAATACATATTTCTTTTAACATGAGATATTTTAATAAGCTCAAAAATGTTTAAATGGTTTTATGTTATTACAGAAAGCGCATACTAAAAATACATTTATGTTATAACACATCACATTTTATATCTAAACAATATTTATTGATGTAATAAGATCGAATAAAGTGTTGCTTTCATTTCGAGTCTTGTCTCAGTGCAAGATAATTTTTTGATGTGAATCTAAAAATAAAATGTCATACATTAAACTATTTTAGACAAATTTATATAAATTTTGAAACACACTAATCACATCGACCACGCGTTGGGTATAATAGCATATTAGTTTATGATTACAACTCTATACAATTATATGCACTAAATAGATGATCGCCATCTTCAGCAAAAACCCTGAATAACATGCTATGTTTTTTGAATTTAAAATACTTACGTAGGCTAGGCCATATGATGATAAGTAGCCACCGCTACCCATAGATCATGTTAGAAATATTAACCATCTGCATTTTCGATATACCAACGACCTTGGGAACTATAACGTTGTGTCTATAACTCTATAGTTCACCTCACTCACCCTTCAAGCCGGAACACAACAATAATAAATGTTGCTGTTTGGCGCTGAATTATGTGATGAGTGGGGTATTAACAAGAGACATTAAGTTTTTAATTAAGTCTTATATTTGTTTAAAAATATTGTAGACAAGTAATAAATACAGATAACATAAAAACATTTAAGCGTAATAATTGACATTGCATTCAAAATACGATACACGAGGAAGCAGATAATGATATAAGCAAGTCGTTAAGATAAAGCAACCATTTTAATATTTCCAGATAGTGCAGAAGCGTGTCGTAGCCAGTGTAAACAGCATAGCTATCAAACATGAGCACACCGAACGATCCGTCTCCAAGTCGTACTACCAGAGTGCTGTATAAAAACTATACATGGACTGCAAACTAATGCATACAATAGATGTTAAATTTAACTGATAAATAATACGCATCATTTATATGTAACGTGGGTTCGTGTGAGTGACTACCGTATATGTAAACGCTTTTGTATTATATGTGGGATGACACTGACAGTTGACAGTTGTCTATGGCTAAGTGACATCATTTGTACGATAAGGGAACACGTCAGTTTTTTTACATTTATTGGGTATATACATATTTGGGTGCTTTTCTTAAACGCGATCTTAATGTTAAATGAGTACATTCCTACATTTTTGCTTGATAAACCGTTCGCCATATTGATTTCGTCATCGACTTAATTGATAATGTTTTTTTTTCTATTTAGCGCGTCGGTGATTTTTTAAACGTGGAATTGTTGAAATTTTTGTTTAAACAGAGATTATATTTTTCGATTTATTATTACTTATTTTTGTTCCCAATTGTTGTATTTCATTATAGGTGTCTATAAGTACATATGCAGTATTCGCTAAAATGTTATTAATATTTAACTTTCGTATAGATTCCTAAAAAACTTTACGTATATATTATATAAATAATTTGTATTCATAATGATAATGTGTATTCATAAAGGTTAAGATTTATTTTCTTTGTTGTTTTTCGATATAAATGAATGTAACAGTTATCCCAAAGTTTAGTTTGTTTCAATTTGTTTTGATTACACTTAACGAGGCACAAATTAGCCATCGAGTAATTGTTGTCGACTGTACTTTTAGTGTTATTATAAAAAAGTTTTTGTGTCATTTTGAATATGGGCGCAAGTTTATTATTAAATACATATCGAAGCTAGTTAGAATGATACGATTTGCAATAAAATGCCATCATTTTAACGAAAAATACATCCTTTTTTTATTATTAATTATTGTACTAAAATAAACTATTAAATTCATCTGTAAAATGTATGTAAATGTCATCTTTCAACGTTCAAAAACATCAGTTTAAGAAATATTTTATTTGTTTCACCATTTCCTATATATAAAATAAATTGTCGTCATAAACTCGTATCTTGATAATTTTCGAGTATACTTTAAAACGCCGCACAATTATAACATTAAGCATTGTTAACCGATCAAGTTGAAGTGGGCAATCATTTCGAGATTTATCTTACAAATTTTGCCCTTTTCTATTTGGTTGCTTAAACACCTTCAGGGGACATTTTTCGCTAGAAATGTGATATTGGGTTTAGGCTTTAATTGACTGACGACACGGCCTTGTAACTTTTTTATGCCTAATGTTTTTCTTTTCTGTAGACACTCAAAATATATTGAAGGTTTTTTATTGCTTTTAAATTGTAGTTATTAAGTTAATTACCGTCTAAATCCACACCTAAAATTGTAAGATGTAAAAGTTAGTACATGAAAAGTTGCATCTAAGGTGTGTGCAATTGTTATTGCTTGAAATTCAATATTAATTATATGGATGCCATAGACAATTTTTACTTAACCATTTGAAAATAGAATTTTAGGTTGTTCTCTTTTTTTATTTTTAAAGCATCAACAATTGCACAAAATAGGTACATAGCTATAAGGTTTTAATGTATTGTTCAGATGCAGATATTTAGAAGAAACGGCATGTAAATAACGGTAATATTAGTATTAATTAAAAATGTAAGTTAACGCGCCATTTACTATGGTGTTGCATTTTTATATAACTAGAAAACATTTAAATAGGGCGCTTCGATCGCATTTTATAACAGAAAAAAAAATGTATTTGCTATCATAAATAAAGGAATTATTACTTTTAAATTGGTTAATACTTTCTTCATTACCTGTGCGCTAACTTGTACAACATAACCTATAATCGATTAAGTGTTTGTCAATATGAAATTAATGATAACATATTTTTCTATGACTTTAAAAATAAAGATTATATGTGAACAGTTTTCAATGATTCAACACTTCAAGCGTAACTTAGTAAAATATTATGTAATTTTGTTATCCATATATTTCTTTTTTCTTCGTATAATCTGTCTGTAGTGTCCGAATGCAATCGACAACTTCTTGTGTTATTCATAATGGAATTATATCTATACAAATGATAAAACTGTTACGTAGACCACCATATATTAAAAATATTGACCAATATAGTTTCAATTATTTAAAAAAAATATACAAAATATTTTGTAAATTTTTTAATGGATCGACATTTTTTTTTGTTATTTGTGAATGTCACTTTTAGTATTGATAACGCTTGGTATGTTAGCGCATAAAGATTTTAGTCGAAATTTTGCTCTAGTGTCCATTGTATGGGACATAATTATTGGTGTTAGCTTTTATTGTTACGTCATTGTTACTAATAAATATTTGTAACCACAAATTTATTAAGTGTGCTTTCTTTCGTAACAGCTTGTATGACTAATTTTATACAAACTAAAAATGAATGCGATGTCCGTCATACATCCGAACGAGAACGCTGTCGAGTAATTCTTCCAAATATTGTGAAGCCTCTGAATAATTCGAAATATATTTATATTAACTGTTCAAATGCTGGTTTTATTTCATTCTACACCTACAATAAGTTATAGTTGATGTGTGTGATATAAAAATAAATCAAAGTTCTATAAACAAAAATTAAGTTGACCAAAAATGTTTGCATTCGATATTGTCTCTTATTATGACGGAAAATAATTGAGATGTCTTTTCGTGATTAAAATTGTAGTAAAAAATACATACATAAAGTTGAAGAATAAGGAGCTGGTGTTCCTTTGTTTCCTTAATAGTACCTACTTGTCTACATCAGCCAAACAGACCTTGAGCCAACATCAGTGCTATTCTGTTAGAACTCACTATCTTTCACATATCTCATTGTGATACACTTTTCTGTCAGTTCAACGTTATACGGTATTAATTAAATATTGCTGTCTTCTTCTTTTGAATGTCCAACCAATAATGACAGAAAGAGAGTAATCAGTATTTGACAATGATCCAAGCAATGTTTATAAGGCCGATAATTACTAGTCAATTTTGCGTATTCGTTTTTGACATTTCATGATCGTGTTCTGGAGTCAGTTTAGTTTTTTTCTCATATGTATAATAAGCTCTACAGGTTTTTCCTTGACAATAGACTTATTATTAATTGTGACTCAAGTAGAACAAAATTCTTCTGGCCGAACTCCTCGGTGATTAAAGGACTCATGATACCAACTAATGTAAAATATCAATTCGGCTATTTTATATTACTTTTTATTGTATAGATAGGCAGACGGACAGCCATATGGGGCTCCTGCGGGTCACTATTGCTTGGCACTGATAAAAATATAACCACTACCCACACCAACCTTGACAACTAAGATGTTATGTCCCTTGTGCCTGTAGTTTATGTTGTTTTTTTTATAGTTCAGTGTGTACGCGATATTTTCGCTGACCGCAATATAATAAATTGACAGGGATACATGCATGTAAATTTTTGAAATCATATTTATTTTACCCACGTAACCTGGAGTGTCTTCGGATAGTTTTTATATTTTAGTAAGTGCTATAAAAATGGTTAATAATTTTGAGAATCATAAGATTATAAAGTGCTATGATAATAAATTATAACGATTTATTTATCTCCTAATTGAATGAATATACCAATTAAGATTGATATGAGCTATTATTGCCATGGAGATTAAAATAAATTAACGCGTTGCTAAATTCAATAACTCACTTTTTTCATTATTATTATTATTATATTTTATCTGATAATTTATTATCAATGCTATGACCTTACTTAAACAGCAGTATTATTAAATTGAATGTAATTAATTTAGAATAAAATAAATGGCAAGGTCTTTTATGTCTTTGACAATAATAATTTAATTAGTTTTAAGTCATTAACTATTTTATTATGGGAAAGGGAAAGTTATTCTATTGTTTAATAAAAATCCTACAATGCTAAAATCACGTAATTTTAAACAATTAGGTAACCGTCCTAGCCTCGCATTGGATAAAATAGGGTTGGCTAATCGTATTGACATTTTTAAATCTATGTACCTACTTATATTATAAATCTGAAGAATTTGTTTCATTATATAAGAATCTAGCAATTCTATTTAAAATAATAATCCTCAATATAATGTTTTGGCACTGGATAATTAAATATTCACCTAGAATTCTTCCGTATTGCCATTGCAAAATATTCCGTGTTATTTAAATATTTTTTTACTGCTTATGTAATCTATACTTATTGAGATCTTTAATAAAAATAAAAAAAAAGCTTAAAATATTAGTATAAAATTCGTCATTCATTCAAAACTAATTTTATAATAAAATCCGTCGTCGACTTCTACTACTTAGCCCTCGACTGTCATATTTGAAACAAACGGAATTACTCATTGTTACATGTTTAATTAATGCATTGAACATAAAAATACAATGTATCTCGTAATATGAATACATTGCATATAAATTTGCTTATTTAACAACACTTAATAAATATTTTACGTAAGAATTAAATGGATACCTACTTATCTGGTGTTTAAAAGATTACATTTTCGATATTGTGATAAGTCATAAAACAATAGTAAGTTTGTTATAAATGCGTAAAATATACAGCTCGATCGAGACTGGTCGAACTAGAACAAAGATATGAACTTGAAGCGATGAAATTCGAGTCAGTCGTGAGTGTAGCGCTGCCAGTGAGCAGTCCACTGCGCCTACGTATTTCGTGCAAAAAATTGACAAACGTTATTCGACCTTTTTACAATATTAATAAAGTTTACTTTCGATATGGCGAAACTTTTAAGTCGAGAACTACCGGACATCGAGGTCAGTATACGAATTTTATGTCGAATGCGAATGTTTACAATATAAATGAAATAGAATCTCAAACATTACTCATTAGCTACGTGTGTCGCAATAGACCTTGGAATAAACGTATAATAAAAAACATTTCGGTATTTAACTTCAACCATAACAACATTAGGACTTAATATTTAAACTGAGAAGTTTGATTAATATAAGTTATTGAAAACAATAAAATTAGGTACCTAATAAAATAAATTTAAAATAATGAATTCCATGTACCTACGATCTAATTAATACGATCAGTTTTAAAATATTAAAACTATAGTAGACGGTAATTATTATGATGTGTCCAAATAAAATTAAAGTATATTAAATAGGTACTGGATATTTACCGTTGCATTATTTCTTTATCATCAATAAAAACTTCGAAATATGTTATTCAAATAAATTAACTTCTTACTTGTCTTCGATATTATGCATACTAAGTGAAATATGCAGAATATTTTGCGCAAAACTAGCATTGATACGTCAGAGAATTAAATGAATGAAAAATGGTTCAACATTTAAGTATATTATGATAAAAACAAAATACATTAAATTCTTCAATATAAATACAATACGATTTTTTTTACATTAATTAATTCTACAATTAAGAATTGATTACCTATAACAATTAAAAACTATGACAGTTCGAGTTTGGAATTTTGATTATAATACATCTTCTTATATCTTAATAAAACTGACTCAAATTAACTACAAATTATCGACAGTAAATTATCGTTGAGCTTTTATACCTGTTATTTTGGACCTTGAATAAAAGAGAGAGAGGAACTTATTGAACACAATTTTTCTTACATACTTTGTAAGTAATCATATATAAAATGGATGTTGGTATATATTTTATAGATTAATTCGTTACTAACCGAACAGTATGCAAGTTGGACGTTGACACATATATGTATCTATCAAGTATTTTTTTCATAGATAATGTTTTCTTATCCGTGCAATACATCAACTTCTATACTTCTAAGGCAACGCGCTCACCAGCAACTTTTGTCTCCGTGACAGTTGCGTCACCCTCATCAAGTCCATGGACTTGTATGGAGATGCGCTCACGCGGCGACAAAAGTTTTGTCACCCTACGAGAGCGCACTCCGCTTTGCAAAGGTGACATGACAGTGACAAAACTGGTTATGTCGCCGTGACAAAGTTGCTCGTGAGCGGTATCGCTATCTGATCGACATGACAAATTATATACACGGGGGACAAAATCTACTTAAAATTGACACTATCGCAATTGAATCGAAACGATTTCCGAATCTACTAAGTACTAACACAACGATCTAATTTTAGTTCGGTCGAAGTTCGATCGTAATAGAACCAGAAAGGTATCGTTACCGTTATAAATTAATAAAATAGTCACCCAGGTAAAAGAAAGGTGTCTTACATTTTATTTGTAGTGAACAAAGATAACTGAAAGTCAAATTAATAAAATTGTAAAAAAAGCACAAAGTACCTATATGTATGAGGCTACCTATTTATTTTAACATTTTTTTTAAATATTGTACAATTATAAGTGTTTTATAAGTTTTTTGGAGAGTACCTACGTACAATGAAATAGAACGTAGGTATATGTACATACACATATGCGACTTAATAATATAACAATTATATAATATGTTCGCCACACAATAATACATTTCATATCTCTTATCTAAGACCTTTGACATTTAACAGAGATTCATTTTAGATTGTTTTTAAAATTATAAAAACATTATAGTCAATTTCTTATGAAATATAAACAATATTTTCAGTTAATTATTAATACTCTATAATTTAATTTTTCAAACAGTAACAAGATACGAGAATCAAAAAACTCATTTCATTTTTAATATATCATATTATATGATATATATTATAAATAAATAACATAATGTTATAATTACAATGACACATTTATAAATTCAAACACAAAACATATTTAGTGATATAAGATACTCAGTTGATACTTTGTTTACAAATATTGCGCGAGCGCACACTCGACCCAATATAGAGACAATAAAGGAAGCTGCTGTTATATTATTATTTTTAGCTTTAGTTCCATATTATCGTCATATGAAACTTTGTCATCGAATAAGTTGATAAATAAAATAACGATGACAGTATATCAAGGAGTAGGTACTCTTATTGTTATTATAAGAGTACATAGTTTATAGTAAGTATAGTTTTTTTTTATACTACCCGGGAGTGCAAATGACTCCACGCCGCCTGGTTGTAAGTGGTAGTAGAGTCGAAACGCGACGACCGCTAGTGCAGTCGGGAGGAATGATTTGCACTAGCCACTCCCGCCTTGCCGGCACGCAAGATGTCTTTTCACGCCTCGTTTGAAGGAACCCAGGTCATAAGAGGAGGGATATTATAAATAAAATATCGGGTTTTATGTAAAGGTAGTCAAACTGAATACACAGTCTGTGTACATACATTTTTATATTCGTTAGTGTATGATTTCTAATATGAATTAAGTAATGAGCTTCAGAACTTTAAGAAGAAACCAGCTAACAGCTGGACCTTGACCTTATTAAAAAACTGGGTAATCTTATTATATTATATTATTACTGTCACTTATGTCTATAGTCTTGTTTATTTAACTAATCGTCATGTCCGTGTTAATAATCACTAAGTTGTGAGTGTAATCAAATATATTAGGATGAAACATATTCCTAACATCCTATATTTAATCTAAACAAAAAATATTTTTTATTTTGCGTAGGTAGTGGACGAGCGTATGGGCCACCTGATGGTATGTGGTCACCAACGCCCTAACGCCCAACTTACATCACCAATGCGCCACCAACCTTGGGAACTACGATGTTATGTCCCTTGTGCCTGTAATTACACTGGCTCACTCGCCCTTCAAACCGGAACACAACTGTCTTGACTCATTTTTGAGGAAGTATTTCGTCGTTAATCGTCATAAATTCAAAGATCTAAGTCATGTGTCAGTTCATTTGCTTGAATTTTGGTTATTGTTTTAGCCCAAATAATCTTATCGTACACTATTAATGAGGTGATACCTATATGGAGACTGTTCACTATACTTAGTCTGGCCATAAATACTGTTACAATTAAAAATATACAAAATATAACATTTGAATTTGGAATTTGTCATTTTTATATGACTGTTCATAGGGTTTTCTCTATTTGGCGCCAATACATTGTAAAATATTTTGCGATATTAAAATGGAGTGGGGTGATAAAGAGATCCGAATCGCTGCGATTGCAATACACAAAGTAGGTATGGAGCCAAATGCAAATTTTAAAACTCTCCATACGCTTGGTATTAGTAAAATGTTCGTGTACCGGGTTATTAACAGGTACAATGAGACCTCTTCTGTTTGTGACAGAAAAAGATCTGGCCGTCCACGTAGTGTTCGTACGAAAAAGGTGGTCAAAGCAGTAAGGGAAAGAATTCAAAGAAATCCTGTCCGAAAGCAAAAGATTTTATCTCGGGAGATGAAGATAACACCGAGAACCATGTCGTATATTTTAAAAGATGACTTAGGACTTGCACTCTATAAGAGACGTATTGGTCATTTCTTAACTGATAATTTAAAATAGAATAGGGTGGTAAAATCATAACAACTACTAAAGCGGTACGCAAAGGGAGGTCACAGAAAAATTTTGTTTACGGATGAGAACATTTTTACAATTGAGCAACATTTTAACAAACAAAGTTACCGTGTTTATGCTCAAAGCTCTAAGGAAGCTTCCCAATTAGTCGACAGATTGCAACGTGGGCACTATCCGACTTCAGAGATGGTTTCGTGGGGTATTAGCTATAAAGGAGTGACTGAGCCATACTTTTGTAAAAAAGGATCAAAACATCGGCACAAGATACCATTCTAGAGAAGGTAGTGAAGCCCCTTAACAACACAATGTTCAATAACCAAGAATGGTCCTTCCAGCAAGACTCGGTGCCGGGTCATAAAGCTCGAGCTACGCAGTCTTGGTTGGAAACGAACGTTTCGGGCTTCATCAGAGCTGAAGACTGGCCGTCGTCTAGTCCCGATCTTAATCAGCTGGATTATGATTTATGATCAGTTTAAGAGAGTACGGCTTGCTCTAAACGCCATGATAATTTGGAGTCCCTAAAACAATCCGTACGATTGGCAGTGAAGAATTTTCCCATGGAAAGAATGCGTGCTTCTATTGATAACTGGCCTCAACGTTTAAAGGACTGTATTGCAGCCAATGGAGACTACTTCGAATAAGCTTTTTTAACTTAAATTGTTTTATATTTATGTATTAAACTAACACACTGTAAAATTCATAAATGTTATTTGCAATAGAAAAAAAATTTTTTTCTTTGTTTCAGTATTTATGGCAAGACTAGGTATTAATTTATGTTATACCTACCTAAGTCTTTGATTCTCATAGCTGTAAAAATTGTAACTCTTCATCAGTTACAATTTTTACATCTCCCATAAAAACTCCAACTGGAGCCAGCATAATCGTTTAAGAAGCATTTTGCAAGCTTGGAAGAGTAATGCAAGCCTATTTCTGTGGAGATTTGCGTCGCTGAAAGGAAGGATAGCAATGTCCCATGTAAATCGGAAAAAGCTTCGGGATTTTTCTTTATATTATTGATTCTACTACTCATCATCAAAAATATCCTTCAGCGGCAGTTCTATATTTATTATGTGTGTGTATGACATAAAACTTTTAATACAGAGAACTTAAGATAAACTGAAAATCACATCAAATGCACATGCACGAATGCAACACATTTTTTCATAATTTTTATTTTTTTTTTACAAATCCGAATGAACAATACCTTTGGAATTGGACGCTGACAACTGGAATAAAGTTTTAATTTCATAAATAGTCGAATTTCGTTTTCGATTTTCAGAATCTTTTAAAATTAAATCCAACGGTCAAACCCTACGGCAACTTGGTGCCATCAGCTCAGACCAAGAAAAATAAACAACATTGGAAAAGGAATGAAGACCGAAAGTGTACTGTAAGTACATAATATAATTGTAACTATCGTAAAAATAGTAAATATTACTTCCATATTAGATGTTTTATTCCTTTTTTGAAAAAAGAAAATCTTTGTATTGTATGTATACTGCTATATTTTCTTGCAGTCAGTACTTGTTTCTATTTTTTTTACTATTTTGCCCACTGATTTGAGATGCGTAGGAGGTATAATAGTGCACAAACATGTGCTTTAAGAAGAACAATGCTTTATCTATTTTCTTACTATAATAAACCGATGAAACTACGATCCGACACCAGACCAGAGTGAAATGCACTTAGTGCAAATTGTAAGCACTTCTAAGTTGACTGAGAAATCTTGCTGATCTTATAAATGAAAACATTTCATATAAGTAGGTCCTTTAATTAATAAAAAATAACGCGTAGACGAATTTCACTTATTTCTTTAAAAAAATCGAATGTTACCCTCGGCATCGAAAGAAATGCAAGTCACTTACGTCATACATTAATGTTTTATTTATTTTTCTAGAGCTGTCCAACACTAGAGAAGAACTTTGACGACATCAAGCACACCACACTGTCTGAACGCGGTGCGCTGAAGGAAGCCGCGAGATGCCTAAAGTGCGCAGACGCACCTTGTCAGAAGTCCTGTCCAACACAAATCGATGTAAAAAGCTTCATTACAAGCATTGCAAATAAAGTAAGTCACAATTTAAACATAATTTATTATTATGAGATATATTTAATTTTAAGGAAAGTTTACAAAAGTCAAAGAAATAATTGCACATTTCGTATGTAGATGACTTTTTTATTAATTATAGATATAAGTAGTATTAAAAGATTATTAGTGATAAAATGACGATACAATTAGTATTATGTTGTGATATATGTATGTGTAATGTGTGTGTATGTTAATAGCTACATAACAACAATACTTCAATGTAGGTACACCTATACTATATTACACTTTTTGATAACAAAACCCATTATGTTATTTATAGAATTATTATGGAGCTGCAAAAGCAATCCTGTCCGACAACCCCCTAGGCCTCACCTGTGGTATGGTATGTCCGACCAGCGATCTTTGCGTAGGTGGTTGCAACCTACATGCCAGCGAGGAAGGAGCTATCAATATTGGCGGCTTGCAACATTTCGCTGTTGACGTAAGTATTTTTTGTTGTTTCATTTGAAAAAGACTAATATTGCAGCATACAGCCACCATTCATCATCCCATTGAAGTACAATAATAAGTAAAAAACTTTCGTTTCGCGCATCACGGAAAAACTACTGGATAGATTTCAATTAAATTTTCTAATTTTATTGCTTAAACACTTGGCCCTTGTAATTATTGCGATATCTTCATTTAATAAAAAGTTACTAAAGTTTCAAGAAACAACGATTTGTATATGCACTGCGTGTTCAGTGATGTATGTTTAAACAAAGTCCTTCGTACATAAGAAAACTGTGTTAATATATCAAGCAACGCGGACGAAGTCGCAGGTAGTTAATAAATTAGCACGGTCTACCTAAGTTTGAAATGTAATATACTGAAAGATAATTATTTACAAAAGTATGTTTAAACTACATATTTATAATTCAATGTTATATAGATACGATCGAATTTTATTGATTATTTATTTAAGGTTTTATTTAATCATTTAATTTTTAGATATTTATGAGGATGGGTATTCGTCAAACACTGGACCCTAAAACAAAGCCGTTACCCAATGGTGGGGATCAAAAGATCGCCCTGATTGGCGGAGGACCTGCCAGTCTGAGTTGCGCGTGCTTCTTGGCGCGTCTTGGTTATAAGAACGTAACGGTTTACGAAAAGGAGAGATTTTTAGGAGGACTCAGGTAATTGATACTTTTTAATTAAAAATATACCCAAAAAATTTATTGTTTCTATCTTATTAACGTAAAATGTGTGAAAATATTACCCTTTTACAAAAAAACTTTGAGTAACTGATAAATTGCGATATAATCTTTTTTAGTGTTTGTCCTACTAAAAAATGTGTTTATTGACACTTACGGTACGATGGCTTACGAACATCAGCGTAAAAATATATTTATATAATTGAATAAAATTAATTGAAAGTGCTGGACATTTCACTTAACGTAAACAATAAAACTAAAAACCTGTAGCAACTTGATTGAATTAGAATATGACTAATTTGTATATTTTGTTATAGTTCGTCTGAGATACCTCAATATCGCCTTCCATACGACGTGGTGCAATTTGAAATTGAACTTATAAAAAACTTGGGAGTTAATTTTGTAACTGGTAGAAGCCTTTCTTCAAAAGACATAACGGTTGATGTATGTATCTTTTATATTGTTATTTTAAAAATTAACTTCTGTTTATAAGTCTATCTGCGTAGAAATTCATTCATTTTATTTTTCACTAAACAACAATATTGTATATAGTTGTGTTTAGGTTTGGAGAATAGGTGAATAAATATCATTAGTGGTACCAGACATAACATGAGATTCTATTGTTGGCGGCTCATTTTATACAGTAATTTACTGTATTATGGTAGTCATATGGGCTTCTGCCTACCATATTATAGGAATATAAAAACAAAATTAGAATTTTTCTTTTAAATATTTTCGTGTTTACAAGCTACCTATTTCACAAGAAAGAGTGACTTTTGTAATCATCATAAATTATTACTGAATTTGTATTTTGTGTAATTCTTGGTGACATTTTGTCTTGTGAAAGTGAAATTGGAAACAAATAAGTTTTTTTCTAGGGCTTAATAAAAGATGGCCACTCCGCTGTTTTTCTGGGCATCGGTCTACCAGAACCTAAAAGCATTCCTATCTTCAAAGATCTCACAACGGATATGGGATTTTATACGAGTAAAGACTTCTTGCCACTCGTTTCTAAAGGAAGCAAAAGAGGTTTGTTGAAACGAACTAATCTTAGTTCGAATCTTTTTTAGTAATATTTGTGTTTGTACATATACGATATGTAGTATTTAAATAAGTATAATTTGTATGTTACTATTTGTTTGTATTTGTGCAAATTCATTTTGTTGTGGAATAAACTAAATAAATAAATAAATAAATCTTAATTCCGATCAACGGGCATTTTTCTGTGTTCGTATTACTAATACATAATTATTCATTACTTATAAGCGTTTAGGTATACTTATGTCATTTTTATTATTACCACAATATGTATAGGCATGTGTGCCTGCAAGTCCGCTCTGCCAGAGCTGTACGGCAACGTGATAGTCCTGGGGGCGGGAGACACCGCGTTCGACTGCGCGACCTCCGCCCTGCGCTGCGGCGCGCGACGAGTGTTCGTTGTGTTCCGGAAGGGGTTCACTAACATCAGGGCTGTCCCGGAAGAGGTTATATACATACTTTTTTTTGTAAACTTTACTGTCGAAAACTATGTCTACTACGTTATTAACTATGACTAATGTATATATAAATATGTATTATAAAATGTATTACAGGTTGATCTCGCTAAAGAAGAAAAATGCGAATTCATGCCGTTCATGTCTCCACAAGAAGTTATTGTACGAGATGGAAAGGTATGGACAGAAGAAAAACATTTACTTTGATTAATTGACGAGTCGGTTGGCGTGGTTAGTAAGACACTTGCTTTTCACGCTGCAGGTCGTGGGTTCAATTCCTAGGACAGACATTTGTGTGCATGAACATGTATGTTTGTCCTGTGTCTTGGTGTATCTATATAAGTATGTATTTACAAAAGAAAACTAGTATAATATGTAGTATATCAGTTGTCTGGTTTCCATGGGATCAGATATTTATTTAATATTATTATCATACTGTATCGAGGCGAAACAGCAAACCCTTGTAGAACTTCTTCTTACAATTTCAATTATTCTATTTGTCGGGAGTTAGATATTGTGTTAATGATTGTACATAATTATATTGTTACGTAATTAGGCTTAAAACGAGTTAAGTTAAAAAAGTAATATGCATTGCATTGCTGATATACGTTTTTCAAGACATGTTCCTTCACAATTTCCTGTAGTAAGCTTGCGTGGTTAGGGTTCTCACAAAGGCTTTACGGGCTTTCTCGGGGACGAGAACTGTCAACTTCCAAACTATTTATTTTGTTAAATGATATATCTAAGTCGATAATCTTACTTTTTGTAACATTATAATATGTTTTACAGATTGTTGCTCTTAAAATGTGTCGCACAGAGCAGTTAGAAGATGGCGAATGGACCGAGGACCCAGATCAAGTTCTGCAGTTAAAAGCCAATTTTATAATATCAGCGTTTGGATCTGGACTTTATGACAATGAAGGTAAATTTGGTGTTGACCTATGAAGATAGGAACGGGCTATCATAATTAATTAAATGCGTATATAAATTTTCGTGTCTGTGGTGTTGATCGATTAGGAATTTCTTCGTTTGGAGCTATCATGAATGTGCATTGTCATCAGATTAACTAATATGTAATATTTCAACTCGTAGGATTAGAAAAAGTGGTTCTGTTAATCTTGCAAGTTAAATAACTTGCAAGACCTAAACAAACAAACAAAGATTGCAAGTTATATAAATAAATAATGAAATTGGTCCTTCGAACTATTTTAACTAAGATTATTATATATTCAGTGAAAGAAGCTATGGCGGGTGTGAAATTAAACCGTTGGGGGCTGCCAGAAGTGCACGAGACAACTATGCAGAGTGTCAGCAACCCTCAGGTGTTCGTCGGCGGAGACCTCGCTGGGGTTGCGGAGACCACAGTCGAGTCTGTGAACGATGGCAAAACTGCCGCTTGGTTTATGCATTGTTATTTACAGGTCAGTATTTATATGATTTATTATAACTACAATAAATGAAAGATCTAAATTGTACCTACTTGTACGAGTATCATGCGCAAGAGACCTCGTGGCGCTCCCCGTTAAGACGGTTTTTTAGTGGGTATTCCGATGACCGGGGCGCACTCGGTGTGCTGGACACGGTGAGCACCACATACCCACTGTTGTAAAAAAAGGCGCCAGACAAATAGATATTCTATATGGTCCTTAGTCTATGCGCGATACACCACGGATTTTGTTTTAAATGAAATTGCTTTATTTGTCTTGAATTAATATAATTATATTTTATAAGAAAAACAGACAGTTTTTACAAAAAATTGTTGGCCATTTATAAGATCTCCCTATCTAATATTTATATTATTTAACAATTTCAGGGTATACCATATAATTCTCCAGTTGAACTGCCCAAGTTCCACTGCCCCATAGACGAGGTGGATCTGTCAGTAGAGGTATGCGGCATTCGATTCGAGAACCCGTTCGGTTTGGCGAGCGCCCCTCCCACCACCAGCTCCGCTATGATCCGACGTGCTTTCGAACAGGGCTGGGGTTTCGTTGTAACTAAGACTTTTGGACTCGATAAGGTAACTATTTATTTTGAATGTCCTTTATTCACATTCAAGTTAATTATATTTCTAAAACCGTTGGTATAAGAAATATAATATAAATACACTTAAACACACTAAAGGGTGACAGGATTGGGACACGCGCCCACAAATACATGGTCTTAACGATTTCAATTCGATATCGATATGTCTCGTACAATGAGTGAAGACCATTTTCCCTTCGAATAAGTTAACGACATCACTTAGAACTAGATAAAGATATTTGATTGACTGCGAGTTCAAGTAATAAAAATATATTATATCTGTGGTAATATTTGTCGTTGGAATAGTAAACGTGACGTAGTGTCCCGACTTAACTCCAGGACCTGGTCACCAACGTGTCCCCGCGCATCGTGCGCGGCGTGACGGCGGGCGAGAACTTCGGGCCGGGCCAGGGCGCCTTCCTCAACATCGAGCTCATCTCGGAGAAGTGCGCCGCCTACTGGTGTCAGAGCATAACGGAGTTGAAACGAGATTTCCCCACGAAGGTAAAAGTTCTACAAATTTTATTTTCCTGTTTTAATTGTCATAGTAAAGAAAAGTGTGGATGTCCCACTGCTGAGCTTCTCCTTTTTTGAGGAGAAGGTTTAGAGCTTATTCCATTCCTATATGACTGCCTGGAATAAGTCATATACAGGATATAACAAAATATGTGTCCGGCCCGTGAAATGGTTAATAGGTATCGTGAGTCGGTTCTATTTATGTAAACAATTTTAAAATATTATGCAAAAAAATTACCCTTAAAAATATTAATTGTCATTTTCAATTGTAAATGACGAAAATGTCATGGACGACTGAGGTCATGACCTCGTGTCCGAGCTACCCGATAGGTAAGAGCTATCGAGCGCTGACGCCCGCACCTGTGTTGCAATGTAATTGTCGTTATTTAGTTAAATTAAATTTTATTCGGGGTAAAAATTATTGCTTAGAATTTATTTAGACAAATGAATTTAGCTTAGAATCATTACTTTATTATATACATATACGAAAATGAATTGTGATTATTATGACGGTAGGTGGTGATAGCGTCAATAATGTGCTCGTATAACGAAGCTGACTGGATAGAGCTGTCTCAGAAAGCGGAGGCGTCGGGCGCTGATGCGTTGGAGCTCAACCTGTCGTGTCCCCACGGAATGGGGGAGTCAGGAATGGGGCTCGCATGTGGACAGGTATTTTCATTCCATATTGGAGATTTATTTTATGTTCGGGTATCGCTATAAAGAATGTGTTTAGTTGAAATAGAGTGTAAATATCCCATCATAGTCTAGTGCTAAACTTTCGATTTTTTTTAAATAGTGTCCTATATATGTTGGATATTTATAATGAAAGTATAAATATAAGTACTAATTATGTTATTGTTTATGTTCCGTTTTAAGGTAGACCACCTACTTAGCGTCACAAATACAAAAAATAAAAGTTTGAAAAAAGTATTGCTGACGGTACTCAAAACATCAACCTCAATATCATTATTAAACAATGTTGCAATTACATATTACTATATTTTATTTTACATTGTTGAATATCTTATTTAAAACCTAAGGGGATATGTTAACATGTATCGAGTTAACGATCGATTTATTATTTAATAGGATCCAGTATTAGTTAAAGGAATAGCTCAATGGGTGCGGAGGGCGATAAAGATTCCCTTCTTTGTAAAGCTGACGCCCAACATCACCGACATTGTAGGCATTGCCATGGCGGCTTATGAAGGTATGGTATACCCGCTTATTGTTTATTTGAAAATCGACAATATTAAAAACTATTGAAACTCTCTAGAAATAGGTATTTTTACCTTACCACTGGTTCGAATTAAAAAAATCTTTTTGTGCTGTATAGTCCTTTTATCGAGGATGGTTCTAGGCTGATTTATATTATTTATACGCGGGTGAAGCCGCAGGGCACAACTAATATTTTATATATTTTAAAAGAAAAAATATTGTAAGTAATATTTAAATGACCAGGTGGAGCGAGCGGCGTGTCGGCTATTAACACAGTTTCGGGATTAATGTCTGTAAGAGCGGATGCGACACCTTGGCCAAATGTGGGTGAGTTAAATAAAAAAAAAAACACTATCATGATAGCTTAAAGAATATCATATTACTGTGATAAAAATACTTTTAAATCTCATTTTTTGTGTAATCGGTAAAATAAACTTAATTTAATCTTCAATAATTTGACTTCCAAAATACAGGCTATCCAAGTTTGGAAGTCAAAAGAATTATTTTGAGTATTAACTATAATTATAGTATGTGATATATAGAAATATGTATGCTTTAACAATATATTTTTATTGAAAGGTCGCGAAAAGAACACAACATACGGTGGCGTGTCAGGTAACGCCACTCGGCCCATGGGCCTGCGCGCCGTGTCCGCCATCGCCAACAAGCTGCCGGCCTTCCCCATACTGGGCATCGGCGGCATCGACTCCGCAGACTCCGCCTTGCAGTTTATTATGTGCGGCGCGCCTGTTGTTCAGGTAGGCGTCGCTTTTATTGACAATTTAAATTAAAATAAGTCAAAAGCGAATTAATCTAAAATTGTGTAATGCAATCCCAATAATATCGTTAAATTTTAAAATCATTATTATATCGATGAGTAACCTCTAATTTTCTTATAATTTACTGAATTGAAAAGGGCAATTAAAATTTTAAAAAAATATAGTTTTTTTTTAGAATGTTAGCGACGACCATAACCTAATGTGACACGACCCGAATTTGCGACTATTACATCGCTAGGCGGCAATTAATTGTATTGTTATATATTTTACAGATCTGCAGCGCGGTGCAAAATCAAGACTTTACATTAGTAGACGATTATATAACAGGTCTCAAAGCTCTTTTATATCTACGTTCTCAAGGCCTCACCGGTTGGACAGGTCAGTCTCCTCCAACCCCTAAACATCAGAAAGGCAAACCAGTTCAGAGTTTGAAAGATGATAACGGCAAGGTAAAATCGTGAAAACTTGTTACAATAATTATAATAGCCTGAAAGATATGATAAATTGTTGTTTTTATTTTAGGTGCTGGCATATTTTGGTCCTTACAATAAGAGGCGTGAAGAATTACTTCATAATATTAGGCTCAGTTCTGACATATTAGGTGAAAATAAAATCGATTGTCCATTAGCTAAGAAAGATATTATTGTCAACGGAAATGTCAATGTCCCTCGAATTAAGGACGTACTGGGTGAAGCATTGCCAAGGATCGGCACATATAAACAATTAGACAACACCAAGCAAGTCGTGGCTCTTATTGATGACGTGAGTAAAAATCTCTGGTAACTCGTGCCCATACAGAAAATATTAATTAATTATAATGAAATTAATTTAAGCCTTGTGTTCCTTAAAGTTTTTTATAAATTAAAAAAGTGCAATAGATTTATAGTGTAATAGTCTGTGTATAGGATTATACACAGAGTTTTTTAGAATGTAGTAACTATTACCGCTATACATACCACAATTTCGCTCAAATATTTTCTAGTTTTATTTAATGTATTGCTTTGTTTATTTTCTTTTAAAATTCAGGATATGTGTATAAATTGCGGGAAATGCTACATGGCTTGTGCGGACTCAGGGTACCAAGCTATCGAGTAAGTATTATGTTGGAGTTGCATCGCATATCATTTATGAAAATGTAATATACTTTTGAAAAAAAAAACTACTTTATAAAATATCTTTTAATAAATCATAATCATAACGCATATACATAATTCTATTATGTTTCTTAGTTTTATATAAATCTATTTATTTTTTCTAGATTCAATCCCGAAACGCATATACCACACGTAACGGACGATTGCACGGGTTGTACCTTGTGTCTATCCGTTTGTCCTATCATTGATTGCATATCGTAAGTATAATAATATAAATAATTCGCTTTTTAATACATTTTTGTTAAATATATTTATTCATAGCCTCATTATCATTTTCTTTCTAGAATGGTGCCCAAGCAAATACCGCACGTTATCAAGCGAGGCTTGCATTATCAAGTACACCCAGTATCACCGTTAAGCTCCGTATGTCAATAAAATATAAATGGTATAAAAAATATATTCAAATATAAAAATATATTAATATGGAACATCAAAATGATGTAGTCTTTCATTTAAAATTAATAACTTTTTCATAAATATCATCTGCCTTTTTCTTAGCCATTTCCCAAGAATAAACCCAATCATTAGAAGGGTTCACTTGCAATGTCAACGCGGAGATTGGTTTAGGGCAGTTATAATGCTTTTTACTCAATACCCGCTCTCCTTGCGTCACTAACTTATTATCATGAAGTTTTTCACAGATAAAACATTCAAATTTTAAAGCTACTTCTAAAGCATCTTTTTGGTATTGTCTCGTGTTAAATTCATCTAACAGTCTTTTATTCGTTATTTCTCCTTTCGTCTTATGTGTTAAATATTCGTCGTATAATTTGTCATTATTTAAAAGTTTCTTTAAGTGATCACTCATCCTTTTTGGTGTTGGAAAATCGTCTAATAAAATAGCGGATTTGTTGTTAGGTAACCAGTCTCTTATTGTTGTTGAACCGAAATAAATAGGCACGGTACCAATTTTAATAGCCCGCCAAAACTTCTCCGTCACGTAATCCTCGCAAACACCGTTTTCTATGGCCAGTACAAATTTGTACCTTGAAATGTAATTAAGGAAATCGTCATCATTCAAGTTATTTAAGTAATCTTCTTGAAATTTCATCGGCATTTCTTTATTATTCAGACAAATTCCATAAGAGTCAATCTCGATAAACTTCATTAGTTCTTTTACGTAAGCGTCTCTTTCTGTAGCCGTTTCGCAGTCGGATTGAAGATACAATATAGGCGATATTTCGTTCAACAACTTTGTTTTAACTTTAGTTGGTTTAAAATATTTTGTACTTGTTATATCGTTTAAAGATTCTAAATACTGCAAAGGAAATGGAATGTCGCTATATCGGCTAAATGTTGCAGAATAATTGAATAGACTTAGAGTTTTTTCATGCAACAACTCTTCAACGTTTCTAGGTGATTCCTCATGGTATAGGCCCCACAAAATTTTATTTGGATTCCTTGGTAATGGTAAATCATCAAATTTGATGTTACTCGCGTAAAACAAATACGCATTGACATTTAAATTTTTATTATAATTTCTATCTTTTATAAAATCACACTTTAAGTTGTTTGGACAATGTATGGTTTCAGAGGTGCCTGGAAAACCAGAAGTCCACCACATTATCACTGGATTATCACCATATTTAATAACCTTAGTTTCCCCATTAATCCAAGTCCATATAAGTAATATTGTCAGTGATGTCAAGGTGATCCATGCAACTTCATTCAATGTCACTTTAAATATCCTTTTCAATATTTTAAACAAAATTTTTAAAACACAGCACATTTTCGTCTTTACAACTTGTTTTAATGTACACTACATTAATTAATCCACATTATTGAACACATCACATCACCATTTATCACAGGAAGTTATGATAGACTTGTTGCTAGTAGAAAGAACATGTTACAAATAATTAATAAAAATAAAAGATAAGCTGCTCAACATTATTATTTTAATAATTATCATAGAGTCAGTCCTCTCTCATTGTACATATAATAACCATCCATACAAAATGCTATCATCAAATCTAAATAAAACAATCCATAAATTGCTCCAACGATTTTACCACTAATGAAAAGATTTATAAATGCTATTATTGTCAAAATAAGTTCTATAATTATGTAATAAAATTCAGCTTCATATTGAACCTGATCAACAACATATAGCACCATTAAATATGTGGACAGCATAAGGGTCGGACCAGCGACCAAACATTGCCAAATATCCACCGGCTCCACAATATGAGGAATTATATTCAGAAGGAGTGCGACTACCTAAAAGTAAGAGGCCCTTGTAGTTAGATAGTAGTATTAGATTTTACTTTGTAAGTTTTGACTATTTTTAAGTGAGTATATTACCTAAATACCTATTCCTATTTCGGACAACTATATTAGAATAATAAAATAATAGCATGTGCATAATTAATTTATTAAATAAAATCAGTCGTCATCATTGTCACCAAATAATATAAATCCTCTTTCTTTAATTACATAATATTGGTCTATACAAAGAGCTATAAGGAGGTGGCAATAAAATAGTCCATACAATCCTCCTGCGGGTTCCGTTTGCAAAAGTACTAGTACAAATGCGGCAATATTCAAAAATATTTGTATGAATAAGTAAAGTTGTTCAGCCAAGTTATGCACTTGGTCCACTAAATAGAGTACTATAAACATAACAGACATGATGAGTGTTGGGGCAACAGCCAGACAGTGCATGATTCCAGCATCGTTCAATGCAAACGGAATTATCATGAGAAGCAATGACATTACCTAAAAGTAAACGAGATGCTATAATTTCATAATCGAAAAAACTACACATAATGGGATCTGATATCGTATTGTTACATTTTTTTTTGAAAATAGCATGTTCTAAGAATGAGCGATACTCAGGGTCATATTAACCAAAAAATGACTGAGTATATATAAATTTCACTATATATATGTTTGTTATTACTTATATCATAACTAAATGACATTCTTATTAACTTTTATTGAATTTAAAATATGTACCTAATTAAATTAAAGTTGTTCTTGTTATATTAAGGTAAGCTGTTAATGTCAAATGTCAATTTCAAAAACTATGTAAATATTTGTACGTAACAGTAACTGCAAATTGCATAGATAATAAAGTTCTTTCATAATTATCGAATTATCGTACTAATTGTGTTGTGTCAATAAGAATATTAAAAAATAATTGAAATTATTATTACTTATAGCATGTATGCTGTAGGAGATATTTATTTCATAATTTTGAAATGATTCATCGCCAAATAGAAAAAAACCTTTTTTTTATCAAATATAATAAAGCAAATAAAACAATAAGAAATAAAAAATATTGTCTATTTAAATGTCGCATTATTTTAGGTAACTATTTATAAATATTATCTTACACAAACCATTAAGCGCAACTAAATGTGCAACCTCTTTCATTTGCAATTAAAAATAGATCAAGAGACAGAGCTGTTAATAAGGCAAAATAAAAAACCCCATATATTAACCATAACCAAACTCTTACAAGATTTAAAAGGAAACATTGAACAAACGCTCCAAATGTAAATAAAATTTGGAAAAATAAATACATTTTCTCCATGAATAATGGCACCTTCCTGCGTAGGTACAATATTATGAATAAAAATGAAACCACTAAAGTGGGGCCTGTTGATATGCAGTACATGTGACCTTGAGGCCTAGGAATTACCATAGGTAACAAGGTAATCGCTAGCGAAATAACCTATAAAAATAATTGGAAGGCTAAATATGTCAAACGAATTTTAATGATAAGCATTTAATTTCTAGAGAGAGAGAAATACTTACAAACTCAACTAGTTTCATCAAAAATATGTTATATCTGATTAACTCACTCCATTTTTTGTCGACAGGGACAGAATCTATAAGGAAAAGTGAAAAATATTTCTTATTATTATTGTTATTCGAGACAAATACTAATTAAATAGTTTTTTTGTTAAGGTAAACATACGACCTTCGTTATAAAAAATGTTGTATATGTTTAAAGTTATTAACAAAATTTGTATTTTGGTTTCTTATGAATAAACCTTACCGTTTATCATCATATCAGACATTTTGACTGATTTTTAATAGTCCTTGCGATCTCTAAAATACTATTTTAGTTAAATATTCATAATGGAGAACTGTTATCATTTGGTAATAATTATTCTTCTTATTTAATAATGTGTTACTGAACACAATAAAGGTTATTATGCTCCAATATTAAATGTAATAATATACGCGAAGCAACGCGAAACGAAAGTAAGAAAGAAGTTTGGCGTTCTAAATGTCATAGTTTATTCTTCTTTGTATATCACAATGAGGTCTTGTTAAGTAAAGTTTAATGTTGTTTTATACAACAAAAGATATAATTGTTAAATAATTTTGAATCTAAAATGTATTTTATATCTCTTTTTTTTTAAAACAGCATTTTATAAGCTCCAAATAGTTTGTGTGTAGTACTGATGGGTGATGATTATACTGTAATGATTCTCGTTTTTTTATTTTTTACTTACAATACTTTCTTAACCGTCAAACAAATGTCATATTGTCAATTGAATCATGACAGTCAAACTTCAAAGGTCTAAGTTGTATTGTGTGAAGTCTATTAACTTATTATTGTAAGTTTAATATTGTTATGATTAAGCTAGTTAGTAAAATTTAAATAAACACAAGATGGAAGAAGACGATCCTGTTGTACAAGAGGTAATTATATCGGTAATTTCACTTGACAACGTGTTTTAAAATAAGGTTATGTTTACCATGGAAAATCATCTAATTCCGAGTTAATAATTATATCTTACTTTCGAATAGATACCAGTCTATCTGTCACAAGCGTTATCGGAGCACCTGTATATATACCAGTACCCCGTAAGACCAGCCAATAGGGACTGGAGAGATGTTAAAGTTACTAATGCTTCTATTAAACCAAAAAACCAACTTGTTAGAATGGAAGTCGGACTAAATACATATAGCGATAAATATTGTGCTTCTAAAGGTGAACAAATTGCTCTCAATACAGATGGGTCTCAGGTATGTACTTATTGCATCATTTTGCTACTGTTTACCAGTGAAGAAATTTATTAATTTTTACTGCGATTGATACCATATGTAAAATTTTAGGAATCAAGATATATTAAAGACAAAGAGCGGGAACGGTCTCAATACTTCAGGAATGGCATTATGGACAAGATAGTGTATGAAAGCACCAAACCTTGTACTGAAACACAGCACTATGCTGTTGCTATGCTACAAGATAAGGAATTACATTGTACACCTATTAAAGGTATTTTGTATTTGTCTAGATTTGTAATTTCAGTAATAAACTCTTTACTATTTTCAATATACAGTATAAACTCTTTATCACATTATTTTTTATAATGATAAACTCCCTATAGCTCAGAGGTGAGTCCAATTTGGTTGGTTTACCTTTAAATACACTCACTCACTCACTCACTCAATATAATGGTAACTCTCTATAATGATAAAAAAGGTTTGGTTCCTTCAGTTTTGTTATAAAGAGTTTACATTGTATATAAATTAACACAATCATGAAAATCACACTTGTCACATCATCAGGCTAAGTTATGATATTAAACTGCCAAGAGTTACTTGTTTAATAATATCTAACTTTCTGTGAAACATGCTGCAGCTTTTGGTATAAGTTGTATCTATATTGGCTTAGTGGGTTTTTTATTTAGGTGTTACAAAAAAATCCCTTCATTTTTTATTATAGATATTGCTTGTATCTATGAGTGAGTAATTAAAATATTTTTTGTAAATTTTCAAGGTATTTTGCAACTAAGGCCATCCTATTCCTATTTCGATAAACAAGACAAGAGAAAAGTTGATAAGAGTAAGGATGAAAACGCTGATGACGAGGAGAAAGAACCTGAAGCACAGCAGGTATTTACGACATTAACTGAATATGTATATAGTCGATTTTTCTTATATATATGTCTGATATAAGTTTTTAGACAAGTGACAGACTAATCAAATGTAATCCTTATTTAACACAAAAATTTATAAATGACAGAGCAAAGTCTGTTTTCCCATTTGTGAATAAGTAATGAACTGGGTGTAGTAATGGATGGTTGAAATATGTGCTTCATATTCACAAGTATAAGGTTGCAAAGCCCATATAAATTGATGTTATAGGGATAAGAAAAAAAGTAACAACACCTGCTTTATTTCTTTTAAAGCATTAAAAAAGTTATACACAATAAATCTACCTTTTTTAACTGATAGTATTTTTTTAAATAAAATAACAATAAAAGTATAATGGCGGTTGACAAAGTAATCTTCAAGGTCAGAACTTATGACGACGACAAGGACGACTCTGTCAAAACATCGGGCAAAATAATAAATAAAACATATAAATATAATATATAAAATGTGTTGTTTTATTTTTTTAACAAAATATTCTTTACAGGTTACAGTGAAATTTGCGAGAGTAGAAACAGATGTGGCAAAAAAAGCAAGAGAAAAGTCTTTTGAGTCAATTTCACAGCGCATCGCAGATGAGCCCTGGTACGATGCCTTGTGGAAACATTCAGACACAGACCACGCCGATGTATGTATTGTATTACTTTTTTTACAAAAGACTATATACTACTAACACACTAATTGATTGAATATTACGAAATTAAAATATTATTTGTAAATAAAAGTATTGTTTTTAACCTGTTTTCAGCTAGAGCGTATGAAGTTATTCAGTTCTACCGTTCAAGACGGATCCTCTCTCACTCTTGAACCAGCGGAGTACATAAAAACATTAGTTCCTCAGCTTAATGACGAAGCAGAAATTGCTCCACCAATGAAGTTATCATTGCAGGATCAGATAAAAGAAATATTAATCAATGGTAAGTTACCATATAGGTTTGATAATTTTCAATCCTCTCAGATTGCGTTTTTGAATTAATTTCTGAATTAAGGAGACTAGATAATCGATATTATCCAATATAAGCCGCACCCTAAGCATAATACGACGTTTTCCAGCGAAATTGATGACGTTCAACGAGCTGCTGAAGCTCGTCCGGACGGAGGAGGGCGGGCCGGCGAGCGAGGCGGCGCTGCTGGCGGCGCTGGGCGGCGCGGCGTGCTGCGTGCGCGGCGTGTGGGCGGCGCGCTCGCAGCAGCTCTACGTGCGCGCCGCGCCCGCGCCGCCGCGCCTGCTGTGCGCCGCGCGCGACCACGTCGTGAGTCACCTCGCATTTATTACTTTTTATTGACATTTCGTTTTATCAATATATATATATAACGACAAAATTTATACTGGATATAAAATTATGAGACCCATGTTGTTCCATTTTGGAAATTCTTTAGTTTTCATTCATAATTCTTAGTTTAAATTTTGTTTCATTCTAAACAGATGTAAACTCCAACACACACTCACACATATGGGATAATGATATTACAATTTTATTATGAAAAAAAATAGACGAAAACAGTTGTCTTGATAATTTGGCGCCATCTTATAATTTGAGTAATCTACATTTCAAATTTTCAATACATTCACTTTATTGGCTGGTATGAAACCTTTGAAATCTATCGATAGCGTTTACTCATATGAAACTACCTTGATTTGTAATCTTTAACCATGCCGAGTTGATACATGATAAAAAAAAGTCGCTGTATTTTTTTTTTTTTATTAATTGTTTCATATGCAACTTGGGCGAATCTTGTCCACCGTTGATGCGACATCGCCACACATTATTTAGATTTTATATTTTTTCTCCCAATTTACAAATTCATTTTTTTTACAAATATTTGTCCACACTCAGGATAGAAAAATAAAGAAACGATATTTCTTATCAGCAGTCAGCAGTTTGAAATTTTGAAATGTCGTCAATTGCGTCATTTTGCAAAGATATTACAGTAAAGCAAAGCAATATCATATGAATGGATTATCTATTGCGATCAATAATAGAATAAGTTTTTGTGAAAATAAATTCAGACATCTCTATAGATTTTCTTCTTTCAGCTTTACCTGTTCACCCAGCACACATATGTGGATCGGCGTAAGATAACGGCAGCGGTGCGTTTGCCCCCACAGGAAGTTTTGGAAATATTAAATTCCGTCGCGAAATTTAACCCGAGAACCGGGTGGGAGCTCCTCCTGCCTCCGGACACAGCTTTCGAAGCGAAATACCCGGAGGTTATCCAGAGGCAGAACTTATATTGGGAAGCCTGTCAGCGTCAGTTCAACGAAATGCTGATCGGTGAAAATGTGCCTAAACGTCAGAGGAAGAAGTCTCAGAGGGACTCAGTGAGTTCGGACACGATGATGAGTCCTAAGCCTCGTAATAATAGTGTTAGTGAAGAAGACAGTGATAGGAAACGACATAAAAACAAATCGGCCACCGGAAGTGGTAAACGGACTAGAAATATTAGCTCCAGTAGTGGTCACGACGCAACGTGAGTGATCGTTTTAGTTAGGTTATCAAATTATATCAAAAATCTTGTATCTTCCGATTGCTTTTACTGCCATACGAAGTGGATTTTGGATGTACATTCTGAAACAGTGGTTTAACTTTTCATGGGAATGTTGGCATTTAAATAAATGTACTGGCAATAGTATAATTATTTTTAATTTTATGGATAGCATGTTAATAGAAAGAGAGAACATAAAATCTTGAAATTCAGTTTAAAACAGGTATAAAAAAGAAAATGCGATAAACAACAGACTTCTTTTTTAAATATCATGCATTTAAATAAGCAGTCTTTAAGCATCATTTATAAGTAAATAAATTTGTAAATAATTTAATAAAATTAATTTGGACAACCCCTCCTGTGCATGAACCTGGTTTCGAATACAATGTGATCGCCTGACTGTTACACGTTCAGCGCGTTGTACTCGAAATGGTCTTACCTAATTAAATTACGATCTGGTTGATTATTTTACAATAATTAACATTATGTTAGTTAAAGTAAAATTTAAATTTTGAAATTTTTTGCCGTCTTGTCAATTTAAATTAAACCACTGTTCTAGAACGATTGTTTTAGTTTAATCAATTGAAATGAAAAAAAAAAATGTTTTTTGTTAAACGAACTTCATCAAAATAAGACTTACAAACTATAACTTTTGAATATTCTACCTAATTAATGAAATTTCGGAGTTCTCATAAATATACAACATAGTTCCTTTATATGTGTATGCAGTTGTTATATGAGAGAATAATGTGAAAAAAATAATTGTGTTCTACCATCTAACATGTGTTGTTAAACAAAAATCTAAGGAATTTTCTGGTTTTTAATTAGAACATTTATAGCATAATTATGAAAGTTTTTGCCTGCCTAAAGGTAGGAATTATTATTGTATTATTAATAAATTCTATAAAACCCGAGTAGTAAAATATAGTATTATTTATTTGTTTTTATAAATACATCACGAAAGAAGAAATATGCAGATTCATACTCGATTCATATTTTATTGTTTGTGTGTCATCTTAACGAATATTAAACTGCACAGATAAAAAAAGTGCTTTTAGCACTGATCGATTGAATATGGGTTTTACCGAATACGGATATTCCCTTATATTAATTAGTATTAAGATATGACTACCGATGAAACTAATATTAAAATATTATTATTAACAAAACAAACGAAAATTATTTCGTAACAGCACACATACGTATTGTTTTATAATAAATTTTACTACATTGCCATGTCGAATGAAACAGATGTAACTAGTGCGTAAATAAACCCGTACAAAAAAGGAGATAGCTAGTGTTTGTCACTTTATGCGTAGTGTATAAAATTTTTTACTCAGATCAACCAATCAGCGCACTTTTAGCAGATTAATAAAAATAAATAGACAGAAGATACAAGTATTTTATGTAGTAGGTAGTAGATACTATACTCTTTTATATCCTAGGTAGATAAAAATAAGGTACATAAAGGTAAGATAAAAATATTCAGTAATCTAATAAAATTTTAATTCAAATATTATGATTATGTTTATTGTTACTTCATTTACTTCTACGATGCAGTGAGTTGAACAAAGAGTGAATCAAGCGATTAGCGGAGTAATAGTGTGATATTTTTGATGTGTAACGTTCTAGCGCACTGTTCTCGGTAGTCGGTAGTAGAGTTCGAGCCACGGTCTTGTATACAGGTCTTACGACGGAGCCCAATTTCAGTGGTAAGAGATTGGTACGATCATGTCATAACTTTTATTTCCCGTCAACGCCGCTGTACCTATGTCCAATATAAATCACAGGAGGATTAGTTAAAAACAACTTTGAAATTGAGCTGACGTGATATCATTGGTCTTGAATAAAAACTATGATACTCATATGATTGGCGAAATAATGGCGTTTTCAGCGCAGCGCACCGGAACTGTATAATTGTCATATAGGTAACTATTGTCTTGTTTATTTAACTTTCACAGAGCTATCCGACATACCAATGATGAAAACGTAGATAGATTAGTTATTTTGACATATTCCTAACAGCAGGAGCGTAGCTACCGCCGTCTCAGTCATATCGAAGATAGGGCCCTCTAGCTTCAGGGGCCCCGACCCTGAGTAAGCAAAAATCCGTAAAATGTTATCCAAACTCTTAAGGCTCGCTCGCTAAGCACTCGAAATCTAAGGCCGTACTAAATTCCCCGGGAAAAAATGAAAATATTATAAACATTTGAAGTATAAACTTGAATAGTTAGTTTAACTCGTTGAGGGCCAAGGCACGTGGCATTCGCGTTAAATATCTTAATCTTTATATAAGCATGTTATTTTATACTCCATTTGTAAATTGGTTTAGTGCTTCATATTTAATAGAAATCAAACACTACGAAAAAAGCGAAAAACTAAATTAATACAAAAACAGAAAACAAAGTATATCAATGCATCACGAACGAATGTCGCAGTTAGGAAGAAGGTCCCCCTACTATATTTTGATACAGGGCCCATCAAAGGCAAGCTACGCCCCTGACTCCAATCTTAATTATGAAGAGAGTGTGTCATGTACCAGGAGTTCTTAAGCAGTGGAAGGTCTCAGCGATTACCGAACGCGGATGACTACATAAAATAACTTATAACGTGGTGGTCCAACACGCTATTAAAAAAATATAAATAATACGTCATGCATATGTTATATATATAACACACATAGAAAAATACATTTTTTTTTAAATTGCCTCTCCTATATTAGGTAGTGTCGAGCAAACCACTAATTAAAATTATAACATTTAACCAGGTCTCGAATGAGTACCTACTGTCTTTTGTATAATTGAAGTGCAGGGAAAATAAAACAAAAGTATTTCTTTTAAACTCTTTAAGAGTGTAATTATTTCGTTCTTGGAACTGTGACACATTTGTAATTCATTTAAACGCACCGTATTCTTATTTTTATATTTTACAGTTATAATCACTTTAGTATTTTTATTTAAAATAGTTTCTATTTATTTATTAATACATAAAAATATATTGAATAGGTACTGTAGTCGTAGATCACAAGAAAAGGGATTTAGAGCCGGACACCGCACGCTCTCACTCGCACACACGCACACATGCGCGCACAATTGCACACGCTCACACATGAGCGCGCACAAGCACGCACACGAGGCGGCGCGACTCGCAACGCGTATTTATACACTTATAAGCTTATAGTATGGTTTTACAATCTAACTTGTACTCATTTACCTAAAAATAAATAAAATGACCTTTAAGAATCTACTACTATCACGTTTGCAACTTTTACAGTAGTCATATTAGATATTTTTAACATCAACAACAAATTTTAATGATAAAATATTTTATAATCTGTCTGCGTGCATTATTCACCATAAAATCTAACGTTTATTTCTAAATCACAACGATACATAGGGACTCATAGGGTCCGCTCTGAAACTAATATAGTTTATACAAAAATAACTCTATGTGAAACATAAGTAGACAATAGTCGACTAAAGCTTCTCTCGATCACGCCCTAATACTGAAGAGTGCGGGCACTCGCCCTCGATCACAGGCTAAGGCCTCCCCGAAACGCTAAATCTTTACTAAAATATATACGCAAGGATATCTTTACTGCGAAAAAAGGATTCTACGTCGAAACCCAGAGGAGCGATCGAATCGAGACTGAATCGCCACCGCGTAGGCGTCGGGTGAGGGTTAACGAACTATCTCCATACGAAAATATCACACTTTCCGTCAAATTGTCTATGGTGGCGGTCATGCATGTAGCGGCGGCGGCTTGCGAGGCGCCATGCGCTCGTCAGCCGCCAACAGCCGGTCCAGCTCGTCGTCCTCGTAGAACACCACGAAGTGCTCGGGCTTAGCCACAGCCTCAAAGATGGAGCACACAGACGGCTTCACATTGTAGAAGTACAGTGGTTGTTGGCGCGCGTGGAAATCGGCTGTCAGCTGCTCGATGCTCTTGGCTGCGGTGTAGTCGGCGCTGTAGATGTGCGTGCACTCGATGACCACGGGCACGGAACTACTTGTCGCGCATTTGGTCACCAGCCGCCGCACATAGTCCACAGACGGGAACATCAAGCAGCGGTCCGGCGTGATCATCAGGTATTCTACTCCCTGCTCCGTCTGAGAAATTACACCAGTCTATTAGTCTAATCTGTAAAAGAGTGAGGACAAAAGAAACTCAAAAGAAAGTTATACTTACTTTAAGCATTTCCACAGAAAACTTAGGTCGCGCTGCGTGGTACAGAATGAATATGATGTTGACGACTACACCGGTGAGAATGCCTAACTCAATTGGTAGAGTGAGACACAACACGAAGGTTCCTACTCCCGGGATCAAGTCCAGTTCTACGAAAAATAAATGGAAATACATATAAATAAGTGGCTTCACAGTTAATAAAGTAATATTATTTAATTATTATAATAATACTCACTCTTCGCCCGCCACATCGGTTTAATCACGTCATATTCAACCATAAATAATATAGCTGAAATGATTACAGCCGCCAGAGCCGCTTTCGGGATAAACTCGAAATACTGTGTGAAAAACTGGAGCGCCAAGATGACCATGACTCCTAAAAAAAATAACTTGTTTCAGTACTTAATAAAATAAACGAATGTCAACACTGAACAAAACTAACGATCAGGAACAAACCTGTGTAGAGTCCACTAAAAGTGGTTTTAACGCCCGAGCCATTAGACACCACGGACCGCGCCAGCGAGCCGCCGCCGGGGTATGCCTGCATGAAGGAGTTGGCGACGTTGGCGACGCCGAGCGCGATCATCTCCTGCGTGGCGTCGATGGTGCGGCCGTCAGAGAACGCTTTGCAGATAGCAATATCCTCAAGCAACACGATGAGTGGAATCACGAGGAGACCCGAGCCGAGCTCTGACACCATGTCCAGGAAGTCTGCAGTAGAGTTGTCGGCACGAACGTAGCCGAACGGCGGCAACTGCGGGATCGGCACTCCCGAAGGAATAGCTCCTGTAATCATATCGAATGATTAACGTCTTAACTATATGCGAATCCTGAGATGAATTATTTATTAATTAATGTATCTAGTGATGGACGATATGCGTGTGACATGGCGACTACTGAGAAATGTGTTATCTGTGGGCTAGTTCTACGTAGGAGAACGATTCTACTATGTATACTAACCGTCAGGTGCATTATCGGCTAGAGAGAGCACAAAACAAAAAGAAATCCGTTTACTAGATTTGGTCGACAACCGATTTATGTTAAATTTATAAAAATTATAATTATTACTGACCCATAAGTCGCACGGGCGAAGACCCATGTGTGGCGACGAACCAGAAGCCGAGTACGCCGGTGACGATCACGACGATAGCATTGCGACATGTTCCCAGGAGCCACATACATCTCGTCAAAACTTTCTGTCGCGTACTTGGACCTTCCGCCGATTTTTCACCAAGTTTAATCATTCCGATTTTCTAAAATAAAACGAATTGGTAGAATTTAGCAACGTGATTCATGACCGTTTTAATTTTGCAATCTAAAACTATATTAGTAATTTAGTAATAATATGAACTTTGTGACGTATTGAATAATAAAATGAGACATCTGGCTGGTTTGATCATTAACATATGTATTATACGCCCAAATATTAAATAGTTGTTGAGTTACAAACACATTTTTGATTAAAAACATATGAATCACTTTTTTTATTTTATGATGTCCTATATATTTATGCAATTATAATATTATTCTTACCCTCATAGACAGCAAGAGTGCGATACACGCAAAACCGAGCACAGGATCCCATAGAGATGCATTGTGAATGTTTCGGAATACAGATATCCACTGTTGCAAGAATGTCGTGCCAGTCACTGATATGGCGAACATATCCTTTACTTGGGATGTTGCTATCATAAGGGCCACGGCCGACGTGAATCCAGACGAGACGGGTCCCGATACGAAGTTTATAAGAAATCCAAGTCCCAGAACGCCCATCAGTAGCTCAACGAGACCAGTCAGGAAGTTCAGTAAGATCGCCTTCTCGACCACGCCACCGGCCACCTGCCACGTGAGCAATGACGCAATGGCGGTCGGACCAGCGGGCACGGCGCGGCAGCCGCCCAGTACGATGTAGACGAAGCAACCGAGGAACGATCCGTACAGCCCATACTGCGGCGGTAGGCCTGCGATGTTGGAATAAGCAAGCGATTGAGGTATCACCGTCAACCCCACTGTGATACCAGCGATCACGTCACCGATTGCCTTTTCCACGTTGTACCTGTAGATAGAAGCACTTTAACTTTTTTCTTCTGACAAATTTTATTTATCTTTTATATTGAAAGTGATAAAGCCCGACGACCTTTTAGTCGCCCTTTGGTTAGGTTTTTAAAATTTTGTTAAAATAACTCACTGTGGCAGCCAAGCGGTGATGGGGATGCGTTTATGAAGAGTTTTGCGATTAAAGCGCCGCCTTAGCGCCGCGCGCCATCCGTCTCGCGCGGCGCTGTCCGTCACTAAAAATAATAAATACATTTGAAAGAAATAAAGGAAAGTTCGGTGCAATATCTATTCGTTAAACCGGATTATTGTTTTATTGAATGTTATAGACTAAAAAACAATTCGCACCACTATTACAAAATCCATAAAATTGTGTATTTGGACGAAATATATAAATAGTTACAAAAGGTAAAAAATCGCGAATCTCAGATCGTATATGTGCTGCAATGTGCCCATGTAGATTCTAGTCACGAGCTGAAGCGGCGACGGTCAAGATCAGGGCCGTGCAGTGCCGCCGTCTCTTCTACCGTATCTCTCAAGCTATCTATTCCGCAACTCAAGTTTGTTTAACGATCTTAAATCAATTTCATACTTCATTTCACATAAGTGTCCAATCATCGACATTATTGTTTGTCGCTTTATTAAAATGTTTTATATTACGATTGCGCAGTCGTTTTCGTGTCAACTTCATTGCATATGCCGATAGCCTAAATGTTAATACATTGCTTTCATTATCTAAAGGAATTTTAATGAGAATTGGGTTTTACATAAAAAACATACGTAATTGTAGGTAGGTTTACTTTGTATTGAAGCACCTATGTAATTATGTATACCTATAGCCTGTATTACCTAAAGTCGCGATCACGGGTTATGCATAAATATCAACTTGCGTGTCGGTAGCCGTAATAGTCATCCGTCGGTGTGGATTGACAGCTTTAAAGCGATGTAATAGTTGATAATTAATATCAGTATACTCACGGATGTAATCGTTACTGGCGTGCTTGTCGTCAGGAGGTGGCAAGGACCCAGAGGATGCATTGTGCTTTCGTCGTGGAATCATTCTAAAAAAATTCAAAATAAAATTAAAAAAATATATATATTCCAATACATTACAGATAAGACAAGACTATTAAAGTGAAAATATTTATTACGTGAACGTGAACCACTATCGTAAATATACTTATAATGAGTTGAAAAAAAAAATTGGAAATGATCAACCAGTTGCGAAAACATCTGCATCAGTCACCTAACATTCGCAGAAAAAAAACGCAAAACCACTTTCTCCTCTACATTAGAACCCTTAAAAATGTTGTAACAAGTTTTACTAACAATGTAAGCGAGGCCATATTTTTTCTCCAATAACAATAAAAAGTAAATTCGAAATCGTTGGTCACCAGTGTTATTTTAATAAATGTACCTTCTAAGTTTAATTTTCAAACATCGAACGAAACATTTATTGAACAGTCCGTAGTTCGCGATGCGGGTGTTATCGCTTCAGTTGAGACTTGAGACGTGAAAAGAGGCGACCCACCGATATAAGTATGATGGTATAATTACTATTCGTAATTATATTAAATGTTTTAAAGACAAAGAAAGCTGATAGGATGACGCTAGTTCTCCATGAATGGGGAACCGTCCCCATATTTATCCCCGTCCTATTGTAGGACGCGATATTCATCTCATCTAATGACAAGGGAGAAGTATAAGAGACGACCCTTATTTCATAATAATAATTATTTATAGCTGGCAGTTAACTAGTAACCTTGTAATATTGTTAAATAGATTTAACACCCCATCTTATTGGGGTAACCACCGTTGGTAACAGGATGCCGGTACATTTTTTTTGTCAGGCAATCGGTATTCTCGATACCACGATAAAATCCGCTAGTATTCTCACCAGCGCAGCATTCCACGCGGTCACGATTTTTACGGTAATTATTTTTATTTTTGTATATTTATTTCAGTGTACACTTAAAAACAATAATCCTGCATTTTGTTAGATTGTTGAAAATTTATAGGATTATGATATAAAAAAGTGATAGGTATTTGGAGAATTATATTTATGAACAACCACGGTTAGGAAAAAGGGTTGAACATTAACTTCGAGTTGCGAACGATTCGATAAGTTTCTCCGACGAGAGTGTAAAACCGATTAGCTTATTTTAGTAATTGAAGGAATAATTATATGTGACTAAATTTAAAAGTAAAATAGATAAACTTTCGATAATGTTAAACGCACAGGTCTGTCCAACTTAGTGTGAGTCACGAGTACATATTATATTATATACATTTGTACATACATGTGTTACCTTGTAAATAAATTCATAAGATTTTTTATTTAATTAGTGACTTATGTAAGTAAAATTATGTTTTGTTTATTTGACCATCTTAACTATCTGCGTAAAAAAAAACTACAAACAGCATAATCCTATAAGATGCACACGATCTTTAAGGGTTTCAAAATAATTAAGAGAAAGCGAATAGTTAAAAGTTATGTAAAAAATTTAATTCAAAAGTTATTAGATTATTATTTTGCTTTGCGTGCGTCGTTATGAAGAGTGTCTGCATTTGCGATAATCAATTTAGTCGAGTGCTTTGGTATTTTTTTAAGTTTATCGATTTACTTATATTGATTTATACGATATTTTGGGCCTTTCAACTAAACACTATGCGCAATGTCCGCTACTTCTTGACAAATTCTATTTGCAGTCAGTTAAATAATACTGAATAGGAAATATATTAGGAAATCATGACTCACTTGAAAACTAGAAGTCTAGAAGAGTCAGTTTCATTTGCTTAATTTCTTGTTTACATTAACAACATATTATTCATTTAATTATACATTCAATTTACTTAGTTATTGCAAAGAGAAATCGTTGGTTAATAAATGCACAAATAGTAAAAAAAAACACCAGTGACAGCTTGTATCATCACACCAGAAGTATCCACAATAATTGACCACACAAAAAAATCGGGGAACCAATTTTTGACTCCTGAAGGGTGTACAGCGGCCAGGAAGGCACTCACTTGTGCTTGATGCGAGGATCGTGATGTAGACGATATTGAGACCGGTGTCAGGTGCACATGCCGTGGGGTGACTGTGGGCACTGCGTCGGTGGCGGCGTGTTGGGGCTGCGTGTGCGAACTGGGTGTCGAGAGAGCACGTTGATAACGTGCTAATACAACCGCGAGCCGAGCGCGACTGATGGAGGGACGAGGCGTTCGGCCGCGCTGGGAGATGCGCCGCGCGCCGCACGCCGCGGAGGCTGCGCGCCGCCCCCTTCCCTCCTCGTCCAGATCCCACAGGCCACATCGCACTGAGCTCGTCACTGTATCGTACTTACAGTTGCATCGCATTTCACGAATGCACATCTGATGCCAGACCTTTATTGTACCAATTTAGTATGCAAAATGATATTGAAGCAGGAATTATTTTATAATTGGTTTTCTTTCTTTTCTATTATATTAAGCAAAATTTATTAAAGTAAAGTTTAATCTATTTACGCAAGTTAAAGGTGTAAAAAGTACATTATACCCAATTAGTGTATTATCTGACATTCACGTGTACCGTAACAATGTACTTACTTATCCGTTACACACATTGACATACTTACCTGTAGATATCTAACATGGACCAAGACAGTGGAAGTTTTGCAAACAGCCAAGATTAATTATTTATTTATTGCTATTATAATATATTATTTTTCTTAGAATGGCATTATCTGTCGCTGTAAAGGTCACAATCGATTGTGACATGATTGTTAAGTTGAGAGTTTAGACTTTTCCTTCACAGGATCATCCATATATATAAATATAATACCTAAATATCCTGGGACGTTCTTCACACATGACACAGGGCCTTCTGATCCCATACTAAGCAGAGATTGTACTATGGAAACCAGACAACTGATATACTACATTTCTTTTGTAAATAAATACTTATATAGATAATTAATCCTAGAACACACAAATGTCTTTCCTGAACCCACGACCTGCGGCGCAAAAGGCAACGTCCAAACACGCCAACCGGCTCGTCAAATTAAATTATAAATTTTAAAGTAACCTCCTTTGACTGTTGCGCTTTTCGGTTAAGCCATTGAACAGATTTTCAATGGGGAGGGGAAAAATAAAGATGTTCGGTTGTGTAAAAGTTCTTCAACTACAAGATTTATTTAAGATTTTCGTACAAACAAACATACATTTCAAGTTTTGGTTTGAATTGAAGCCCAATAGGGGTAAAAATTGAAACCACAATTTAAATAGTACTTATCTTGATTGAAATAACACAACTTGATTTTAAGGTTTAAGATTGTCAATCACATTGAATTTTTTATAGTGGATTTATATTGTTTAAAAAACAAAGATAAATTATGGCCGCCGATAAATAGGTAAAACATAATACTTACAAGTTCGCTATTATATCTATTGTATATAAAATCATACCAATATATTATAGATTTATTTGTTGTATTGACATGCAAAATGATATGGTACTAATCACATGTGCAGATTTTAGGATAGGTTTAGGTGATATAGACTATGTATAAATTTAATAATTTTAAAATGTAGCTTAATATTTAAATGCAGTAGGAGAGAAAATGGTTGGCCTTGACCGTTTCCAAGCGAACGGTGCCAACACAATATGAAAACTTAATAGGTATGTATGTATGATTTGTAGTTTTTCTAAACGTCTACGGAATAGCCCTCGACATCATTCTATACGAATATTGTAAATACGAAAATAACTCTCTCTCTGTGAAAATGTCTGTCTGCCTGTCTGCCTGCCACGATATTTTCCTTCGCGATATTGATATTTAATTTATAATTGATGGTTATACTTTGCTGTAGGTGGATTACTTGTACTAAATAGTACATAGTATTATTTTATCAAATAACATGTATAACAAATATCATGAGATAACCCTAATTTTAGTCGTGCTAAGGCGAAAAGTAAGTAAATAGCTACTTACTTACCGAAGATAGTGTAGCTATTAAAAATCAGTCGCCATACTGACAGAAAATATTCATAAATACACAATTTCATCAAATATTCTACAGAACTAATATAATGTAATAAAACTTTCAAAATATAATTTAAAAAAATAAAATCAATATTTCAATGTATAGAATCTAAAATTTCTTCATAACTCATCTTATTAAAATATGAAATAAATCCAAGCCATACTATTCTAAGGTTAACCGTAGATTAACTTATAATTTGCATTAACTTTGCCTTCCTATATAAAACTATGTCGTGTTGTAGATATAAATCAGTAACGAATACATAATTATCGTTATCACCATTAATGAGATAAGAACTTCATGTTTCTGTATATCTCAAACAAATGCATTGTATGAAATGTATGCGTTTACAAACATATCAAAACAATTATTCTAAGCTCAGATGGACCAGTTGTTACTGATGACACGGAACTTAACGGTAGTGTGGGTACGAACCCGGACAGGCACTAATGTGTTTTTGTAATGGTCAAGGAAAATATAAAGAGGTAACTTGCATGAGTCCACGTGTAGCTGTGTTGTGAAAGATGCTGAAAAGTTAAGAGGGGAGCTTTTGGCCAGATGTGGAAAAATTACTTCTCTTTATTGTTGTTTTTATATTAAGTCCTTTCTTAAGTCCAATATAAAATATATATATATATATATATATAACCTGTAACTTTTGACGTGACAACGTCTTATAAATTGGTTTGCCGGGTGACACTTCAAGAAACTGCGTTACGCTCCGCTCACGTTATGCGCTAACAATGAGAGCGAGTGAGAGGCACGCGTCCCTTCCACTCGGGCATGGTTAAGCGGCAAGGCGGGCGCCTAAGAGCGAGAGAGACAGACTTTCAGTGCGAGATTCTTTGTATAAATTAATGTTTTAAATATAATTCTTTGTATAAATAAATGTTTTAAATTGTTACTATTATTTCATCCTTCTTCCTACTATACGAATGAATATTCACATTAAAATTATTTTACCACTCAAAGTCGTTGTCACGTAAAACTTTCGCCCGTATACCGACTTTACAGGCAACCATTATTTTATTGAAAATAAACTTTACTTTTTTAAACTGTTCGAGTCATTTACTATTAGCAATGCTTCAGTTCCCCGTTCAAAGGTTGCCTGGGCGAGATCGCTGCTTTGCCGATAACGCCGCCTGTTGCATCGAATGCAAGCATGCAAAGAATGAGCACTTTCAATGAAAAAGTATATGTACCTACATTTTATTTATTATTTGAGTACAATACATAAAATATATTTTAATAATATAATTATAATATGTAATTATATATTTTTACTACTAGCCCTAACCGAATTTATAGGTCGTGGGCCAACCTCAAAATCTATACAGGTTATTTGATAGGTGCACAAGTGTGTGCCCGTACGTATCCAATTGGAGAACGATTATACTCAGTAAAAAATATGTAAAGTTTTACATAAATATAAGGCCGGAGTATAGATATAAAACTATTAATTTCGTAGCCGCGATCTGCTACTGAAAATTTAATGATAACGTATACCTATTGACCGTCGAAGGTCAAGAGTAATAAGCAGCCGTAGCTAGCCGCTAGGCTCGTACGAAACAGTCGATAATGTCTATATCTACAATTATATAGTTTGTTTGAACGCATTAGTCTCAGGATTAAGCACTTTTTGAAAAAAAACTTTTTATATCTAATAAACTAGCGGCCCCGACACGTCGTCCTACTATAATTATAGACATTTAGTGACATACCGACTGGTGCACCACTTAAAGGGTCAAATTGTGTTTTCAAACTACAACAACTTCCAGGAAACTATTGTAATATACACAAAAAGTTCATCCTAATCGGTCCAGCCGCGGAGGAATTAGGTGACAAACACACGTACAGAACAATTATACATATATTTAAAGATTTCCTATTTATTGAGAAACATACTATATTACGACTCGGGGCTGAGCAGTAACATTTAATGCGGGTGACACCGCAGAAATAATGCATTCGTTTCGTCTAAAGAAAAAATAATTATCGAAGTATGATTTGATTATTGTCCGCTATTAATCTAGCTAGCAATCACTTGCATCAAACACTCCTAATAACAATCACCATACATATTACAAGGTCCGTAGTCCTAAGTATTCCCAAAAAATGTTGAAACTATAATGCTACGTCCATTATACTATAACTTTGTCCGTCATTTCTGTACATACAGAAATCTGTCATATTTTAAATATTTCATGTAATATAAAGCAACTTTCAACTCGCGCCTGCAGCGGCTGGTATTTAATGTACATTATAATTGACAGCGAATACGAAAATACTTTAGACATTTGTGTTGTTTATGATAGGCCGTAGCCAAGTTGACATTCTACAATTGTAAACGCTAATAGAAAACTAAAAATTGTATAAGAATGACCACGTGACTTATCGTTGAGAGATGTCATTCTCATACATTTGTTTAGTTTTCTATTAGCGTTTACGATTGTAGAATGTCAACTTGGCAAGAGCCTCAGATGGCCATGTGTGAATAATGTCCCAGGATATTATTTAGCTTTAATGTAAACATCATATCAACATATTTCTTTACAATGTTAATACATATATATGTAAATGACTTGACTTATTTTAATTGACAACCATTCTCAGTTACAGTGGTATTATAAGATTATATCATAAGTGTTTCAGAGTGTTCCTCTTAACAAGCACCTTAATAGCAATTATACTACAATTATGGGAATCTCAAGTCAAGATAACGTTGTTAGGTCTCGCTGGGTTAGGTACACAATGCGAGATCTTTTCATTGATTCATTTATATAATAATAATAATAATTTATGACGTATTTTCGACATGAATTGAATTGTTAAGAATGCAACTTCTTTTGTTCACGAGAAAGGGACTTCAAAGTTGTACTTATTATTATTAATACTTCGCTACCCGTCCCTTATTCGCACAGGTAAGATAGGGGTTTTGCCCGGTGTACATTCTTTTCAAGCAATAATTTATAACCAAAGCCGTTATAATAATAATACCGTCAGAATCGAGCCAAGGGGTTTGGTAAATAGCTCGTGTTTATACGTAACCGAATATTCAATCCGTAATGTATTTTTTAAAAACCCGGTAACACATTGCACTATTGTATCTCAACATACTTCTCAATTCATTTCACAAATATGCCATCATTCCAGAATACCAAATAATGTTCGATTCAGATGATTTGTCGAAGTGTCTCAAATTGGATCGTGGAAGCGCAGTCCTGATTCAGTGTACTGAATGTTCGGTAGTTCTCATAAATCATAAGACAGAACAGTGAGTTTATGTGGTTTATTTGTTTTTGCTTTTTTTTACATTTAATTATTTCTCGGAGTTTTGCGTCTGTGCTTTATCAGGCTCCGATTTATTTTTATTTAGTAATCACATCACTGTAATACTTTATGATTATAATATTAATGTTTTTACTTTGAATTAATTTAAATTGCCGAAAACAGTAAGACCTAAATATTATATAAGTAATAGTTATAAGAGTATTATATTACATAGAAAATATCTAGCTAGTAGTCGCCGAATATAGATAATTTATAGGAATACCACTCGCAACTTTGTCAGCAAATTATTGACTACTCCTGTTACTATTTTTTCGTTTTAGATTTAGAATATCAAAAAATTGTGTTAACACAATAAAATTTAAAACCTTGAAGATAAAATTACATTAATGTTATTGTTTCCGATTATTCCATGTATGTTTTTATGAAAAGTAAATAACTAGTTCTTACCGGTTCTTCACACATCGATATAACCGGTAGTAGTGTAGACAAATAAGGAGACATACTCAGCAGGGGCTGAATTCTACTAAGATATAACAATTACGATAGGTTTCCGATGCGATTCCGATCCAACTTTGACTATGTTAACATATACCGTTATGTCAAAACCAAGCTTAATTGTTAACTTCTATTTCAATAGTCGATAATTAAATTAACGAATAGGAAATCGGATAAACGGCAACGATTACACTTCGATTCGATTGCGATAAAGTGACAATTTGTTAGTAGAATTGTCCCACAGTCTGGCTAACGATGAAAATAATGAATCAAAAGAGTAGCAGACTTCAATAAAGTATATTTTTGATTGAAGTTTAACAACAACATCGCTTTTATAGTTTTTAGATTAGCGTTAAAAGTATAATAATGCAAATATTTAATGATTTTCAATGTGTCACGCACGTTTAATATTTAATTTGCATAAGAATTGTTTACATTGTATATAGAATTTATACAAAGGGAACATTAAAAATAAATACTACGTACTTACACATTATGACGTATGAAATGGTCGCAAGAATGTTCGCTGCAGTCCGATTGTCTGAGGATAAAATAAACCAGCCTTCCTTTTCCAATAATAAGAACTGGGATGGTAAGAAATTTAAATTTATTTTTGGTAAGTATTTATATATAGTAAGATTAACATATAATATTTAATTTACAAACCAATCATCAAACCAACAATCGTGCTATACAATATTGACAATATTGACGTATGTTGACGAATTATATACGGTACCTAGCATAATGTCGAAGACAAAATGACTGTCCCAGATCGAAGACAACGCGGCCTGAGTGATTGTGGTGTCGGCTGTCACCATCTTAGTGGGTTAAATTTAGCGAAATTATTAATGTAAATAATTTTGGTGACACAGTTTTTGCTTTACTTATATTATCTTGCGTATATAGTGATACTTAAGCTGGGTGCGCACTGCGAATTTAAATCGTTGCGGAGAATAATCGCCAATCTGTTTATAATAACCAAAATACTAGAGGTAAAAAAAATTAACCGTGTGGTGTCGTGGGACGCCAGATAAGAACGAAGTTCCTTATTATTAATAAGGGTTTTATTATGAATAAAACCGTAAGCATACACCTATAGTCCTATACATAGTGTATAGCCTCCATGCGTAACGTAGTAATAATGATCAGATGGTACCACTTTTGACTACTAAAGATGGTGTATTTATCGAATGATATAATAATAATTGCAAACTGCAATAATAATAACAGTCATCCCGTATATCAGACTGTACATAAAAATCTTACGCTTTTTTTTAACGTTACGGACGTTTTTTGTCGGCTAGGGTACCCCTCCGCAACGCCGCATGAGGAACTTCGTTCCAAAAATTGTTCGTGATTTCAGATAGCAGATATTAAATTGAACATAAGTATATACAAAATATATAATAATTCGACGAACGAAGTGATACGCACCGCGCGCCGCCGTGGAAAAAGTAGCAAGCGCAGCCGCCCCGCGCCGCAGCAATCAATGGTCTTGTGATTTTTGAAGGTCTTTTCGTTGCTGTACAATGTTCACTGTCTTTGGCCTTCGCTGTTTCGCAGTCGATAGTAAATTATAGAGCGCGATAGGAATTATTATCGATTGATATGCATGCCCTTGAACTCATGCCGGTCTTGTCGCATTTTCCATCCCATCGTATTATACGAGTGAGGGAATTGAGAGTATACACTCATGTTAGCGCACAAACTTGTTTACTATGTCCCGTGCAGATGGCCCATCTCCCGTGAGAATAGCCGCCATGGCAAAATCGGTCAGAAGGACAACATTTAGAATTACATTATGCGTATTGCAATTTGCAGTGTACCTTTAGCAAATATGTAATTTTTCGTCAGGACGAATCAGAGCATCATTCTACCTCGACTTAGTAGTACTCCACGCATACAATTGACGACTTTCTTTTATTTAAATAACACGAGATAGAAATAGCCTGCGTTGGAAATATATTTATTTTAAATTCAATCGGTACCACCGTTAATGAGCACACGATATGGTTATGTCTTTTTTTAAACTTACATACGCGAGAGCCGACCTTATTGCATAACTAAAATAGTAAATAGATGTTAGAGGAAAATTTTGTTTTACTTTCACCGAGAATATAAATATTTAATCATTAACTAACAACTATAATAAATAATTAGGTATATTCGATAATTGTGTGGGAATACAATATTTGTATTGTTCTACGTTATCGTGTTTTGCATACTCTACTTTTAACAACACATTTAAAATCTAAATAATGGCATAAATCATTAGAAATTCAACCATATAAATTAATTTTAATCGCTTTAAAAAACAAATGAATGACGATGCTGTTTAAGATGTCTGGATGTTGTGACCTCGGAGTATTAGCGCTTTACTGGAAACCTCACTATCGATTGCGTCTGAATAATAAATAGGCCGATGTATATCTAAAGACGTCAAATATGAACGTAGAATGAATTATGTGTAACTAAGTTAAAAAAAATGAGATTGAGAGATATATTCGTCTGTATTCGCTGACCGCGGCACTGCAAAACTTATCGTTCACTATCTACTGCGCCTCTTGCGCTGTCCTCGTCACCTCGTCACTCATACCTTTGCATTGCAGTGGCCTCTGTTTGATTTTGCTGCGTCTGATCGCAAATATCGACCTAATATGTAATTAACTTGGGAAATATCTACTGCTACTATTACATATATCAAAACAGTTAGTGATTAATGACGTAGTAAAATTGTATTTATTTTATTATTAAAGGATATTTTATTTATATTGTAATTAAAGCATATTTAATTTAATAAAAACTAATTATTTCCTAATGTCACATTAATACAAAATTCATAATTTACTCAAAATATAAAGGCATTGTCATAAAAAAGTACATAATAGTAATTTGAAGTTATAAATCGTAACTGAATTTTGACTTACGACCTTTTACAGTGAAGTGATATTATATCATATAATATCGTATTTGTATTCTAAAGTCGTTTACAGTTAAAATTTAGTATGTCAGTTGTAAAAATGTGTGATTTATCTTATGAGTCACCAAAACAGCCGCATTATGTTGAAAATACAATATGTACATGCGTACGCGCCGGACAATGCGTTGAACTCTTTCCTTCGACTATACATTTTACCTAGTATATAATTTTGCAAAATTTTGATTACTAATTGTAATCATTATAAAATAATGATTATATAAATATTGATTAACAATCATTACACGAAACAGTTCGGTTCTCAAAGAATTTCCTTTAAAAAGTTAGACGGTAGGTTTGTTAAGAACTGATAGTGACATTTATTGAAATTCAGTACAATATTATTATTATATATAAGGAACTTCAGACCGATTTCGGCCACGGCGGTCAATGTCAAGAGAGATTAGCCAACTGCGCAGGAGATATTATAGTGCACAAGCGTGTGCGCAAACACAGGTGCACTCTTTTCCTTAGCTTCAGGCGCAGGAACAACAGGTGAACGGCTTTCCGAGGCACGGGAGTGTACACAGTTCCAACTTCCAGACTCCGGGCTGCTACTGAGAATTTTCTGTCAGAAAAACCTAATAACTATTTATTGGCCCGACCTGGGAAATTAACCCAGGACCACCGGATCTGCGGCCTTATATCTAACCACTAGAATCACTAGATCAACGAGGCAATCAGGCAGTTATTATTATTACTTATATTGGTTTTGTAATAAAACCTCTCTACAATACATTTAATCGATTATTCGTCTATAAATAAATAAAGTCGATACTCGACTCGAGACTGACCAGTCTCGTATAAGTAAATTTATCTTTTACATTAACTTATTGCATTGCATATAAAATCTAACTAGTATTATAAATGTGAAAGAGAGTTTATTTGTTTGTTATGCTTACATGTCTTAACTACTCAATCGTTCACAGTTAAATTTTTCGTACAAATTGACAAGTATGTAGGATACCTAACACCTGAATCCCCCCACCCTTTTACATGCGGTCAAAGTTTCAGACGGCAACACGTCATTATTTATAATAATGGCAATTCATAAAATTAATTTAATCATACTTATGTATACCAACGCCATAATACTCGTATGTAATGTAGTTAAAGAATTTGAAATTTCATCATAAAATATTAATACTATATTTTATTAACAAATAAATTCTCAAATGAAATCCTACGTAAGCTATTTGCGGTCGGCGTTTCAATAGACTTTTGACAATATGCGAACATCAACGAGTAGGACGGAACCGACGACGGGCGGTATACACAAAAGACTCTTTCAACGACACCGTTATATACTCATTTGAAAACTAACAATAAATAAAAATAATATTGTTTATATTATATACACACTTACATAAAAGTTAATTAGTAATGTATTTATTTACAAAAACATATCTTTAACTAAATGTCTTTAAAGCCGTTCCGATGGTATTGTCTGGAAGAGATTACTAATTTACTACTAAGTGATAAAACGGTCCTTTGTAATCTTATTATATAATTTTGAAATGTTATTCTATGTATTTTTAGTATATACGTAATAAATATATTTGTTCATTGTTTTTATTATAAGTTGCTCCAAGCGGTGTAACCTTTAAACCTTACTGCTCCCATGGTTTGTACGTATCTTAAACGCGATAATCTTAGTATCAAGTCTTGAAAACATCTTTGTTTAACTTCAAAAATAAATTAAGAGCATCTTATTCACACAATTTATTGAAACAAATAAAAAATGCATATAATCCATTATAACGTCATCAGAGCTAAGTGTGTTCAAAGTGCAACTTAATTGGTTTAGTGGAGCTGGTTTGAAGTTCGCTGGCTAGATTTGATTTACACTTGTAAGCATATAGGTTGTTCAATGATTATCTATATAAGTATGTATTTACAAAAGAAATAGTAGTATATGTAGTATATCAGTTGTCTGGTTTCCATAGTACAAGCTCTGCTTAGTTTGGGATCAGATGGCCGTGTGTGAATAATGTCCCAAGTTATTATTATTATTATAATGATATGAATAAGTGCACATTTATAAGGTACGCGGTCCAATCCGAATCATTCAATTGTCAACTTGGTGGTGGGGCTTTGTTAAATGGTTTGTGCCAGCCCGTCTGGGTACCACTCATGAGATATCCTACCGTCAAAAATCAATACTTAGTGTTCCGGTTCGAAGGTGAGTGAGTCAGTATTAATGAATACAGGAACAAATATCATCTTAGTTTCCAGATTAGTGGCGCATTGGCGATATAAGGGGATGTTTAATATTTCCTACAGAACAGATGTCTATGGGCGGTGGTGACAACTTACCATCAGGTGACCCTTATGCCTACGTTTTTCATACAAAATAAATTTCAAACTGAGGAGAATTACTAGGAATTATATAAAAAATGTAAATACTAAATTTCCAAAACTTCATTTCCTTCGCTTCATTCCCAAAACGCAAAATTAACGTTAAAAAATTGACTTCGTCATTAGTTTTAATCGTGATCTCAATATCAAAACAATAAATCCAGTTCAGAATATAAGTAGGTATATAGAAAACTTCAATTCGATTCGATTTACAACGCATCAGTGTTGGTGCTCCAGACTAATCAACGAACAATTATTATGATTGTTTGTCAATTAAATCAATATGTGATTCACGATTACTTATTGTTGATATAAATAGTTTTTAAATGCTAAATTATTGTACAAATTTGTTGTGTTTTAAATATATTACCTAATAACCTAACAAAAAACAATATCCAATTATCTTTTTTCTTTCAATAATTAATAATAACCAAGCCATTTGTGTACAACAACCAAGCCACATGTATTAATAGTAACCATACATTGTTGTGTATGTATAAAAAATAATAATAATGTAATTTTTACTAAGCTAAGAAGAAGATTTTGAGGTCATTTAACGGATCGTTTTTCATGCTTTTATGAAAGTACTTGAAGTGTGGAATGTGTCAGAAATCGGGTAAGCTAATGAACAGAGGGCGACAAGTCGACAACGAAATGAGGACCAATTCTACTAACAAATTGTCACTTTCAGTAAGTGTCCCATTGCTGGGCCAAGGCCTCTTCTCTTTTTCTGATAAATTTTGGAGCTTATCGACTTTTTGCATAAACAATTACAATTAACTTTGGCTTTGACATAGAAATATATGGTAACAACATACCAATTCAGTTCCAATCCGAATATTATATAGAATAGTCAAAGCTTATTTGAAACTCAATCAGAAACGTATCGTAATCGTTATAGATTAGTAGAATTGTCCCCCAGTCAAGAGGTCGAAGTGAGGGGCGCGGGGAGGTATCAGCTATCTGTGCTCGTCACATGATGCGAAACAATCACTGATTGATTGATTCATTCTATTTCAGGACACATGTTGGGACCGTCGATGAACTGATACATTTTAATTAACATGGCATATGGAGTGGCGTAACTCGTAGCAGTAATAATATCTGCGGGACAAGCGCGCGGGCGCCGCGACGCGAGACCCAAGTACAAGGCCAGTATCTCTCTACAGTATATGATTTGCTATATTTCGTAATGGTTATTAATTTTTAATTACGTTCACTGAACCCGGTAATTTATCGCTAGAACTTAAAACGCAATATACTTATTGAACACGCAATTAAATATCCGTTTACGAAAGACCGTAAAAGTACTACCAACATATAACTTATATCATATTGTACTAATAATTGGATAGAGACTAAGGATAGGACAAATGTCTAGAAGAAAATTTCGGTAACAATAATATGATAATGTTGCCGAATCTGGTTTGTTGTCTTATGAAGTTGTTTTTCAGGCGCTTTGCAAGACGGGACCAGAAAAGCATTAACCTTACTGCTTTATCAACTAATTAGATCATGTCAATGAACGATTACGAATTTTAAATAAATAAAATCAAAATCCCAACTAAAAATATCAATGTTCGAATAAGAAAACACAATATTGTGACGAATACTTTTTAAATTTCCATGTGTATATAAAGTTTACAAATCAGACTTGACCCTGTTTTTAAAATCGTCAGTAAATATCGCATAAAGAGAAGTAATACCAATAATATATAATTTCGTCGGTACACCAGCTGCAGTCATGCAGGCCGACATCGACACCGGTCAGCGGTTCCGCGATAGTGGCGGGACCGGCCGGGCGAGTGGGGCGAGTGCTGCCGGAGGCGGGACGTCATGTGACTGCACGAGGGAGGAGGGACGTGTTCATTGATGGTCAGAAACCAGCTGCGTGACGTCAGAGCACGTGCACCGGCTCCCCGCTACGTCGCCGGCGCAAACTCGACGCGCGGACCAGTTCTCTTTTAGAAAGTAACTCGGTCGTTTCTCTCGTAGGATTTCCCTAGATAAAGCGTTCGAAGAGCGAGAGAGAGGCTCGAGGTGGTCCGCAGCTGTGTATGTAGGTAAGGTATAGAACAGCTAGGACGAAAACCGGTTGCTGACTCGCCCCAGTCATGTGACTGACGCGTAGCTACCGTGGACGTTACTGACTACATACATATGTATCTATAAGATTAAAATTTATACCTTGCGGTTCGAACAACACTAACTCTATCTCTAACTTAGTAGCAGTGTACCTAATATATGTCAGTTACACGAACGAATTAATTATTAATCACCACTAGTAATGTTTATGTAGGAGTTACAAGGAAAATTATATAGAAGTGTAGAATTAAACGAGAACCAACGTAATTCTAAATAAATGTTATGTAAACATGCGCCCTTTATCTTTGAGAAACTATTAATAGCTCGTAGCAGTACCACAGATAAATAAGAATGTTAATTAAAAAATAAATCTTTCTTCATATTAAACTAAAAATTAAAAATTAATATTGAAATAAAAACATAGGTAATAAGTAATCAGCTTCTGTTGGCGTCATATTATACTGATTAAGTACACACATTATATTAGATTTTTTTTATTTACATCGGACGCTCAAATTATACTCTACTTGGAACAATCAATGGTAATCAACTAAGATATCGAATAATATAAGCACAGCAAGAGACGAACCCTTAATTTCGATTCTTATTGCATTGTGGTAGAAATTTTCATCAGGTATAAATAATATTAATCAAAATCGGTTTATAATCGACGAAGCTTTCAAGTAAAAAAAATGCCGACTCTACACGTTTTTTTCAATTTAAAAATCAGCTAAAAAATCAAATAAAAAAAAGCTCCGACTAAGTACGATATTTAGGCTTAGGCTTATAATTATGACCTCAACCTATTGAAAACCATTGAAGTAATTTATTTATGTAAATATACGGATGATATGTAAATAAAATGTAAAGTAAAACTTAGACCTGAGCGTTTCTACAATAATGCAGAGATTGTTCTCGTATCATGTGACCGCTGAATAACAACTGCTAATCGTTTAAATCCTATCAGCACACTGAGGAAACAATAAGATCGTAAATTATATTGACTCTCATAAAACGAAACCACGTAACTTTATATTTATTGACAAAAAATAGCTGGTATGTTAGCTATATTATATGGTTACGGATCCCGAGGTATTGGGTTCAAAGAAATATTAGAGTGCACAAGTTTATGCGTAAAAGCACAGGTGCACTATCTATTCCCTTACGAGTTACCCTCGTAATTCGTTGGGGTGGAAGTACTAAACAACCTGAGACATTATAGTCTCGGTATTCTTGCCTTTGCTGTCATTTCGTCAATATTGCCAACTCATTACTCAGTTTGTTAATAATCTTTTTTTTTTTTTGACAAAAACCTAATAAGTTTTGTAGGCCAGATCCGAAATTCGAAACCGACACCAACGACACAGTCACATCGTACACATTATATATACGTACAATTAAGTTAACGTGATACATTATTACTTAGTTAATCCAATACGTTCGCTATAGTTAGTATTGTTAGCTACATAGGATTAGTAGATTAAATTCGCAGCGCAGACGCTTTACAATTTTACGACGGGCTTCACGTCGATGTGTGAGTGTGTTTACATGCGTGAGCCGAGCGCCGCAGCGGCTGAGCCGGTGTTTGATAAACACATAACAAATAATATATTAAATCTTAGGTTATTATCCCTATCAGCATATTTAACTAAAGCAAACAAGGCTTATTAAAATAATTTTATACTTTATTAGTTATGTGACAGTCCCAATTGAGTACCTAAAGAAATATGTTTTATTAAAACAAACTTGTATTTACAACAAAATTAGAATATACTTAGCGTTTTATAAAATTATTTCGTTAAATTCTACTACAATCCGTACGTATCCGTAATAATTATTGTACCTATCACTATCACTACATCACTAATCACTACATCACTTCAATACATCATCACTACATAATACATATTATAAAACATAGTCCCCCGAGTTTCCTGTCTGTCTGCATGAACGCGATAAACCAAAAAAACTACATAACGGATTTTCATACGGTTTTCACCAATAGATATATTAATTCAATAGGAAGGTTTACGTGTATAATATATTAATGTTTTCTGTAAATTTGTTGAAATATGACGATAATTGTTGAAGAAGTCGGAAATAAAAGAGCCGATTGGGAGCTTTCATCGAAAACGCTGTAAAATCCCTTTGAATTATAATAAAATAATGTATCGTGAAATTATTCTCCTTTCATAGATCTACAGAAAAGTCCGTGATGGCATATGTCTATTTTTTAAGGATAGCTAACTATACCCAATTTTTTAAGTTTAAAATATGGTTACATAATAATGTGATAATTGAATAGCTATAAAAACGGATATGATTGATTATTCCTTATCAAATTAAATACGTTATTTACTTTAAGCATTTCATGTATATTATAATTGCTCTTCACACTACCCAAATTTAATTAATATCTTAGGAGTTACCGTAATTTTAATTTTAAATAGCGCACTAAATAAATTCAAGCGGTCATTCTAACGCGCGATGCAACCGCATGCGCGCCCCCACGTCCCACTGTCTTTTTTAGGAATATTTACTCTGCTACTCGAGCGAAGCCGGGGCGGGTCGCTAGTAAATAATAATTAACTACAACTGTAAAACGTATAATTTGCCATGCTATATGTAATTAAGGATTAATTAAAATCAGCAGCACTGTTCTATTTTTAATTTCGATGTTGTAAAAAAAACTATATTTTTTAATCTATTTAGTATCTTTTTATTACAGCAGTTACTCGACGGTAAAAATATCATACAAACAGGAAAAAAAAACTAAAAAATTTGAGAATAAAACGCTTCATTCAATTATCTCAAGGATTGAAGTATTGTAATTCACACATTAATTAAAACATACATATTTAACATAGATCAGAGCGTTTGTACAACGCTTAGGAAAGTTACATATTAGAGGGTGACCATGGATACGGAACAATTAGGCCTGTTCGGTTTTTTGACGTTTTGATTGGATGAAAAACAAAAAAGCCTTTGGTAAAAAGAGTGGTATTTTCTAAAACATTAACGATTTTGCAACATTTGAAAATGCGGTAAATTGTAATGATTGTTCTGTTATCACCACGTGGGTTGAGCAGTTGTTTTCCATGCCCTGTCAGAGCATCACGGTAGCATACCACTAACGATCCCGTTGCGCTCCTCGTTAAGACGGAATCACTGGTTATTTAGTAGGTATTCCGATGTTCGAGGCGCACTCGGTGCCTTGGACAACGGCGAGCCCCACATGGGGTATATGGGACTCGCATTTTTCTAGCGTTGAAAAAAAATTGTTTTCCATGCCCACCATTCCACTTCTTTGGCTACTTGGTTATTGTTTCCCTACTCTCTTCACAAAATAACCCTGACCCAGTGCCATCACCTTGACGCTATTCCTTGTTGAGTTAACGGTACGTTACCCAAAAGCCTTTTATTAAGCCCGAAGAAACTCAACGGTGACTTATATTTGTATAAAGAAATATACTGATTATTTAATTTGAACCAAGTTATTTAGGTTAGTTACATTTCCTATCACTTCGGTCAATGTCAATTGTCCGTCTTTTTAAAATAAATCTGGTAACCCTGTCACTTCATCTCATATAAATTATTCAAAGCTTATCAGGGCTTACCTCACAAATAAGAGTGCGTGATTTTACGTTCTATATGAATAAAAGAACAGACCAGCGTGTTCAGGTACGTCATGTTCATGTGGCGTAGCTAGGTGGACAAGGGCCCCGGTGCATGAAGAAAGAGTTGGGCCCTCACCCCCTCTTTCCACGTAGCTTGAACTTTTTTTTCTCTTTCTTTTATGGTCCTCTCTTTTCAAAAGCATAGGTTAGAGGGCCCCCTCAGTTCCGGGGCCCTGGTGCAATGCACTGCCTGGCCCTACGATAGCTACGCCACTGGTCATGTTATTCACACAATAGCTGGTGCGGGGAACACACTAATGACTAAAGGAATGTACCCTTCCAATGATCATAGCGTAGCTGGGAAGCAAAATACGACGTTTACAAGTATCGCTACTCTCACACCACGACACGTTGGATTGTTTCGGAATACTTGTGAGAGATAGGTAGAATAATATAGGTACTCGTTTTGTACGCAAGTCCCAGTCAATTAGCAAGCTAAGTGCACTCGTAGTTTATAAAACAAGTCCTGCGACTTGCGAACCACGTGATATATCCATGTCAACGAAAAAAATGCAAACAAGTCGTCGAGTTTTATATCAATTTTAAGAACGAGTTTTTTTATTAGAATATGAATATTTTTTATTCTGTAGTGTATTAAGTACTTACCTAAGTAGAAATTACGATGACTATTAAATTTATGCTTCCTCGGAAAAACCTTAAACTAATGAAATGGTTATTACAAATGACTAAAATTACTGTAATTATATTTTTTATTGTAATTAAAAAATAATTTGATTTAAGGAAAATTTAAGAATAATAAAAAATATCGCAAGCAGTTATTTAATTGAGAACAAATTAAAAAAAAATTGCATTCTTATCAGAAGCATCTACATAAGATTAGCGGCCGATAGGAAGCAGGAAAGATTATGTCTTGTGAATCAAGCCAGCGAATGATCTCATGTAGTCACGAGATTAACTGCGGAACATTGCCTTGTCATCTTAAATAAATCAATTATACCAAGCACAAATCATGAAACGGAAAAACTAATCGGGAAATACATCCATTTCTTTAAAACAACAATATCTTATTCGTCATAGAGGATGCGACACGCAGTAAACAATAATATGTCACTTAGCTAACCTACAGTAATGCTATAAAATTGTGTCATTGTCTCGGAACTGAAGAAAATCTACTGTTATTGAGTAAGCCGATCACAAGTAAATGATCATAACCGGCTGCGCTATAATTATTAATGAATGCTTACAGGCGTCATGAACATAAAGGAATCCGATTAGACAACAGTTTTACGTGCGTCACCATAGGAACGTGTACGAGCCGACAGCCTCCCCTCCCGGGGAGGGTTATAAGAAAGGCTTGAGTATATTATCACAATGAAAACATTTCGACATTTATTATGATTCATCGCTATAAGCTCACAGCATGCAAACATATTAATTCATTTAAATAATTCAACGGTTTTATTTTTAATTAAACATAATAACGTAATTAAATGGTCCGTATTAAGTAGTATTATGAGTAATTTAACTAATATTTTATAAAAAAAAATTATACGAATAATTATAAGAAATGATACAAATCAGATTTAGACAAACGTATTTCAACTATTGTCTCTTAGTAATTATTAAAAGTATAATAATACTAAAATCTAAATAATTCTTGCCACCATTCCACGCGGTCACGACTTTGGTGGTAGACTTATGACAATCAATAAGTAAGTGTAACACTTCTACATTGAATAAAGATATTTGAATTTGAATTTGAATTTGTATAATAATTATTTTTAATTTTTATTTGTATTTAGTTAAGGTTTTAATGTAAATAAAAAAATGTTTGAAAAAAAAAGAATGCTAACATCTAATTCTTTTTTTATAAAGTAGGCAGGGCGGGAAATTGAGCCACATGGTAAGTGATCACGACCGCCCATAGACATTGACATTGTAAGATATAATTACCATTCAATACATCGCCAATGCGCCACCAAACATAATAACCTGTACCTATACAGAGTTCCAGAAGGTATTTTCATTAGTAACGCGCAATCGAGCAAGTCTCAATCATATTATTCTTAATTAACATATTATGAAAGTATTAACCAAGACTTGTCACAGATAATGAAACTAATACAATAAGTGTTAAATATGCGAGATCAAATTATTTATTACATCGTTATAACGATTAGCGATTATTGTGATATGTACGGTCTGCACAAAACGCAATTAATCACATCGAGCTGAAAATTATTACATTGTTCGTTGAACGCGTCCCCCAAGCTTATCGTATCGCAATCAAAGATATTGCTCCACAATAACACAGCCAATATCAGATAATTACTACCGTCTATTACATCATATTGATATTATAATTGCTTACCCTTTCAATGCAGTGCGTTTATATTATCAGACATGTAAGGTCGATTAAATTTGAACTTGAACTTATTAGTTCGACTACACAAATTCGATACATACAACATCCTTGGGCATTAAGATGCTATGTCCCTATACCTATAACCCGTCATTTGGTCATTGTAGCTACAGTGAGTCATTCATAGTAAATATTTCTCAAACATGCTAATTTTTATATCAAAATCCCTGCAAAAATACGACAAAAAGTCATTAATATATAACATGTTGATTGAAATCTTTAAAAGGCGTAGGTAAGAGGTCATCATCGCTTACATCGCCAATGCGCCACCAACCTCGGGAACTAAGATGTTATGTCCCTTGTGCCTGTAATTACACTGGCTCACTCACCCTTCAAACCGGAACACAACAATACAAAGTACTGCTGTTTTGCGGTAGAATAATCTGATGACTGATTGGTACCTACCCAGACGAGCTTGAAAAAGCCCTACCACCGAGAAATAGGCATATTAATCAATAAAATATTAGAGAAATAAACGACCATGGATTTAGTATTTTACTTTAAATTCCTAAATAAAAATATCGTAAATGTGAAAGTAACTCTTTCTGTTTATTGCCTCGTCGACTAAGTCAGTGAACCGATCATAATGAAATTTGACATTAATGTAATCCGTGTCCTGGATAAGGACGAACGATATAAATAACGAGGATATACGCAATAAACAATCAAGCATAGTCGCGGGGAATTGTTAACAAAGACTAAAATTCTACCGATAATAAATTTAATTGTTGTAATAAAAATGATAGTTTGAATGTGCTCGCGGGAACCTACTAGATATCTAAAGTTTTTTTTTTATATTTTATGTTCAGCGACTCATGATCACGACCTGTTGTTCACTGCAAATGCTGAGCGAACCGTTGTTTTAACACTAATTTTCCTTTTCATAGAACGATTACTAAATAATAAGGAAATCTGAAAAATAATAATACTTGTATAACTTGTTACTAATTTAATTGGTGTTATAAAATTAAAGTAATTACTTTTTACCGTCGAGGTTGGACTGACGTAGCTAATGGATGGTTTAAATTTTTTAAATCACGTTTTCCCTATTCATTTAATGAACGAAATAATAGAATAAAATTTTCAATCACTCAATATTGTCGTGATAAAAATGCATTTATTTAAATATTCGAAATAAGGTAACGGTACAAGGGACAGGGAGGCTTATATCAAATAGTTGGAGACTGCCTGCGGAAGATAAGTACATTAATTTTGCCCAACAATACTAGTTATCCTTTAATTTACCAGTTCACTTTTAAGTATGAAATGGAATATTGTTGGAAAATATTTGATAAGTGTCAAAGTGTAATTGATTTGAGTTGAGTGAAAATGGAAAAAGTTTTATTCTTTCTTGAAACAGTTTGAGTTTAAAATAAATCTAGAGATATGCTAGCTGACAAAAGTTGTGAACTGAATATACATTTTACTACGAAAAATTATTTAATTTTAATAACTTAATAATAAAACTTGCTGATTATCTGTGGGTGCATAATTACTTTCCTCAATATCTATCCCAAAAATATCGCTATCTAACTCAATAAGATTCAGTTCAGACTTAGAGAAGCGAGTTTAAATAAACAAATATATAGGCCGATCATTGTTAAGACAACATTGAATTAACTAGTCACAAGATATATAAAATGAACTTGCGATATATTTTCGTACAATATGCTAAATAGGGTCAAATATATGTTTATCTTTTTATATATTATAATTTAACATAGATATAAATAAATAAATAACAAGATAACACAATCGCGAAATGTACTTAGTCATTAGTGCGTCATTAGAGGTTTAATTTAAAAAAAAAAGTACTATTGGATTGTAATAAAAAATAAATTGTATCTTTGCTTTATTTTCCGGTAGCAAATTGTGCTTGTGTCTCATTATAAAAACTGCTGTCACGTAACGTATCTTGGTATGTTGTACACAATACTGAAATACAAAACTACTTTTGTATATCAATTTTACTGTACCAATATTTTAAACGAGAATTTTTATGTTTATCTGTTACTCAATTACATTTAAATCTGTTCAACGAAATCCAATAAAACTTTTTATGTACATTTGCAAATAATATCCTGGAATAATAATAAAACATAGGTTATTTCTAAAATTAACCGATAAATTTGACTAGATTTTAATTTACTCCATTTTCTGAGGTGCTAGTTAAGTCAGATTAACTAATTTGACCTTAATCTGAATTGTTATTGGTTAGTGACAGTTAATGACGTAGTAAACAACCAATGGGCATTCAGTATTTAGAGTCAGTTTAGTTAATCTAACTCCTAAATTTTCCTTGAAATGTGTTATGACAGATATATTGTGTATATTATAAAGACTCGCCTGCTGTCCGTTTCCACAGTTTATTGATTACGATTACATAATACTGTATCGCACGAATGAAACATCTTCGTAATTGAGACTTACATTGCTGATATGAGGATCGATTGATTTGCTCAAATGATACACAATGAAGTATAATTTTCTACTTATTTTCGAAATCTATACTAATATATACTGTGTATATTATTCTCAAGATTTTTGGAGTAAATAAATTATTATTATGAAGAGTTTGTTTGTTTGATCCGGCTAATATCAGGAACTACTGGTTCGAATTTAAAAATTATTTTTGTGTTGTTTAATTTTTATAGAGGAAGGTTCTAGGCTGATTTTTATTTATTATACTTCTATCAATTATACTCGGAGAAAACCGCGGGGCACAGCTAGTCATATATGTATGAATTTTTAAATAACATCATCAATCTTCTTATTTAGTTTAGATAATTAAACAAACGACATACTTTCAAATAGGTGTATTCGTTATAAATGTATGACGCTGTATATACAATGCCTGTCGACATTTTTAAGCTCCGAAAATAGCTGAGGGGTTGTATTCATATACCTTCGTTAATCATTGCTCACGATATCATGTTTCATGTATCACGTGTCAAACTGCGCACATCGTACAAGTCACCGCGTCAGCTGGCGTGTGGTGTACCACGGACCAACCAGCAAAGCTTACATCAACTGATTTTGCATTACTTAGTTACATAATTCAATTATGTCATCAGAACAACAACGCTATAAATTCTAATCAAACCTTTCAATGCGATAAAATACTACCTATATAGAGTATATATATCTTAATGACTATGTCTTAATTTGCCCCATATCTATCCTATGGAATATCGGTTTTTTTTGTACATACAAAGCATTTAAGGACTAGATTATTTTATTATATTTACGTAGCTAACTTTAAACTTTTCCATCATATTTTTTTTGTGTATTCCAATATGTGTATAAATATCTCCGTTAAAATAGATAACAAATGACAGCAGGTAAACATCGGACCCCTTTCAACGAATACCAATTCTAAGAATAGTTCGAAGAGTCCCACCGAACAAAGGACTGACGCAGGAATAAAAAAATAAAGGATAAGGTAACGCACTGTAGACTGCGGTCGGGACAATGCGACCCGCACCGCACCCGGTGCACGTGTTCCTGACGAAGTCTTGTGTGACGTCAGACGTGCGACGCTTATGCGCGAGACTTGTAGATGTCAAAATGCTTTATTCAAGTAGGCAATTTCGTCACCTATCTCTAGGTACTCTTTTCCAACAATTAATTACTTCGTTATGTAAATTAAATACAATTAAATTATTATTTATTCTGAATGAAAGTCATCAAATGCTAACTAAGTAACTACACGCTTTTTTTATCATTTATTATCATCATCTATTTTACCGAGTATGCGCCCTATTTTTCAATGCTTTTTACATGGCATGTAATACAATCCTTTTGGTATACAAGTTTATTATATGGCGTTTATAGCCTATAATGCCAAAAGATATGTGAATAGTGACTAGCTATAGTAATAAGAGCTTGTAAATGTTCCACAATTTGGCGAAAGTTTATTTCATTTTGAGAAAAAAATATGTTTCCACTGCCCTAAAGTGGATTGATACACGTGTAAACCAGGAGGTTTTTTTTTTGCGCGAGATGAAATATAAACACAAATTATGTATATGAAACATCAGTGGATTCTCCCTTCGGCTCTCGGACTACGTAAAATATTTTAGAACTTCGTTTGTTTGGATTGCATTATTACTTAAAAGGAGAGCTTGTTACTGTTCAGAGTCGCGTGCCACGACCGACCTCGCTCCACATCATCTTACAGTGATCTTAATAAATAAATTTATTGATAAAATGCGAAACTGATTTGCGACTTAATTTAGTTGTTACATCAGCCTGCGATTTATTCATTTCTTGAGCAAGCCGGTCGTGTCCTTGAATGTTTGGGCACGAGCCAGTGGACAGGCGCTACACCACACTCGACGGATTGTTGATTATCGATTGTTTCTATTTATTACTATCGATATGTCAATTATGCAATCACCAGCTAAAATATTATACGTATAAAGAATGTGCAGTCACATAAAAGCTTAACAAACTGACAAACATGATACTAAATCTTTTCTTACTTTCATAACTAATACTATAGTTATTTATCTTTCTGGTACATTTCTAAATTTTTATAAATGTTTTCGTGTAGCTTGTTGTATTTCTTTGAAATTAATATACTCGGAACGGACAACTACGGAAGTTGATTTTACTTACAAAAGTATAACGTTCGCATAACGAATCCTGTTGATATTATAAACGCGAAAATTTGGTTAAGAGCTTTATAGCCCCGACTAAAACATAGGCTACCTGACATCGGCATCCCTCGTTTCAGACGCGGAAGCAGCTAGTAGAAGCCAAAGTATGTGTATAATATATGTATGTATATATTAAAAGTCGGAGCTGCCGCGGAAAAAGCTGAAACGAACAAACGTAACAAAATAATATTCGTCTCTTGTTCCAAATTATATTTTTGTTCCGTTTGCAGTTGAAACGCTTGGACCTTGGAGTAATAGTGCCAAAAAATTCATCCAAAATATTACTCCCTTATTGCCTCCACTGGTGACAGGAGGGCTGGTTCATTTTTCGCCCAGATAATCGGAATTGCGATTCAAAGGGGAAATGCTGCTAGCATTCTTGCCACCATTCCACGCGGTCACGACTTGTATAATAATTATTTTTAAATGTTATTTGTATTTAGTTAAGGTTTTAATGTATATATTATAAGCCTTTTTATATATATATATATAATGTACATAGTATAATTACATATTCTGTTTACATTAAAACCTTAACTAAATACTAATAAAAATTAAAAATAATAATTATACAAGTCGAATTAAAATATAATATAAATGCTGCTAGCATTCTTGCCACCATTCCACGCGGTCACGACTTGTATAATATATAAGCTGCATATATATATAAAGTTTTCCGGGGTTTGCGAGTACAATATAAGTTATAAATATAATATATTAGCTTAAAGTACATAATTTGTGTTTATATTTCATCACGCGTTAATGAACCCTTGTTTGACTAGTTTATCCACCAATCCGCTTTAGGGCAGTGGAAACATTTATATATAATATACTAAAAGTTATACTAATCGAATTTCAAGAAACATTTATGATAGTAATTATAGTCTAGTCATTAAATTAAAAACATGACAGTTTTTGTAGTCCTCAAAAAATCAATGGTTTTAAATCACGCGCCGTGGCTGTAATTAACAATGATTGTTAATCAAGGAATTATACAGACGTGGAAATTATAATAATTGATTTTATATATGACGTGACAGATTAAATATGTATTTATTATAATAGCAAAAATTATTATGAATATAAAAACTAATTTTCATATAATTGCGCTGAATTTTAATATTGTGCTAACAATTGATTATTAAATAAAAAGCCAGTAATAATATAGTCTATTTTATAGAATATAAAATCTGTAGGTAATTATTAAAAATATTTAGTTATTTATTTATACACACACACCCACTCGCACACACACACACACACACACACACATACACACACACACACACACACACACACATCTTCAACGAAAAGGTTGTGTAAAAATAAACAAACCATAGATTAACATATTCCGCATGATATACAAACAGACCTAGATTAATATGTCTTTGTTTATAGTACATAATTATTTCACTTAATAACATACTTAATACTTATATCGTCCATTCTAATTTCCGATGAAAACTTTGTCGACGTACAGAACGCAATTCTTAAAAGTTATTAAAATATGAAGTTATTCGTTTCTTGGAATATTTTCATTTAAGTCTGATATTTTTAAAATTATTTATCTATTTCCTGAACCGGACTGTTACAGACTATCGTGTGACGTGACTATCAGACGTCATTGTTAAGTATTTTCCTTATTTTTTATCAAATAAATTATCACAGCAGAATATTGAATTTTAAATAGTTAAAATAGTTCTTTTAAAAACAGGATTTTTTAATAATCTGTTTCAAAATGAATACAATTTAGTTTACCTTTAAATTTGTATTCTTGCCAACACTAAAATTATAGGTATGCAAATTTTGGCTTGATCGCTTGGAAGTGGTTTATAAATTCGACCAACTCGTACTAAAAGTTAATGTAATATTAAATAAAAAAAATAAAGAAAAAACTTTTACAAAGTACATAACAATGTGCTCTATTTTTTGGATAAATCGACGTAGCTTGCACAATGGCGTACCAGCGTCCAGCTTACATGTGCATGTGTAAGTGTGAGATCAATGGCCATGACAATTATGTGTATTTGTAGTTTTGATTAATTTGTGATATTTTATTTTACACTTTTAGCACGTAATTGGGATGAGGATGACATGTGCAACATTATTTGCAAATGATTTGCAGTAAAGCGCAACTTTTTGTAAATACTACAATATTCATGACTTGACAAAAGATATACATTTTTATTATTTGATGTAAAATATAAATATGTGAAAATGAACGATGTATAGATAAGATGCACGATTACAATGACATGAATAACAAAGCAATTGCTACTATTGGGAATTCTAGATTGATTGATTAAGTATCAATCAACTTTAGCGAGACCGATGGAATAGTGATAACTATTGTAGTAAAGGTTTTAGTATTACATATTGATGTGTCGGATTGATTTTAAATGATCCTTTTATCGTTACGAAATAGCTTATCAAAAACGGAGACGCAATATAAATATTTCCACTGAACTAATATATTTACAGTTACAGGCCCAAGGTGTCCCTTGTGCCTGTAATATCTTAGTTCCCAAGGTTGGTGGCGCATTGGCATTTCTTACAATGTTAATCCTATATAAAAAAGAAAACTTACGGATGGTACCGTCTTATTTATAAACTGAGCTTTAAACCGTTTTTGAAGCGCATACCTGTAATCTAGTACATTATTGTACGAAAACTGAGTGTCAGATTTAGTTGTTTGTGGACGGACGATATAATAAGAGTCGCGGGAAACCGTTGGATGGGGCATTGCAAGACCGACTAACATGGAAATCCTTGGAGCCTTTGGCCAGCAGTGGAACTCTTTCGGCTGACATGTGATGTTGACTGTATACGAGTGGCATAAGCATTCGTTGCTGTTGAAAATTACCCGCAACATTTTTACGTAAAATTTCACCTTGTGGATTTAGGTTAACTACGAATACTTTTGTAAACGCTAAACTTTATTTCGATAAATATGTGGATTGTGTTTCGATGGACAATGACCTTTCGTAAAATGCAATATGTTACGTACGAAATGGAATCACACCGGCCTACTTCGGCCGCCTGCTGCCCTTGAAAGAGACGCATCGAGGTGGTCGACACCCGGGGCCACTATCATCCACTAGGGCCACTAACACTAAATTTTTTTGGCAAATTTCAAAAGGTTTTACTAGTTATATTTTGTACAAGACACATCCTCATTTTCCGCTACGTGGCTTAGAATGAGTTAGCGGGTATGCAGGACGAGGAATTTATTCACATTGTTATATCCTATTTTATAGTACAGCTTTATTTTTCATATTTTGTGTTCAAAAGTAAAATTTGACAACATTAACATTTGACTACTCGGGGTAATCTGCGGAAATCCCCTGTAAGTTATTTTAATAGAAATAAGAACTTGATTTTTATCTCGTAAGGTTTTCCCCCGATGAATACCCCAGTGGGTAATATCGATACCACAAAAGTCATCAAAAAATCCGTTAAGGTAAATAATATTTAATTGACAATTAACTTAGTCGTATATTTATGTTAATAAAAATAAAGATTAGAGAAAAAAAGAATATGGGAAGTGATGTTTGGTCTATCCAAGTTACAGGTGGTGAAGGTTTGATAAGTTATCATCACGGTCGTGTTCAAGAGGCGCGGCCACGTACAAGGGTCATTATTACTCAAACATAATAATTAACTTAAAACGTGCTAATTCGTGCCACGCTCAAGTAAACACCGCGATAACATTATTACCGCCAAGACGCAATTAACTGCTATTTTAACATGTGAACGATCCCTCGTGCTAATGATATATTATTTTTGCATATTTATATTGTTAAATTAAATTAGCATAACGGGCATCAACGATAACAAAAAATAACAGGTCTAGTTTTGACTTAATAATATACAAAAAAAAATAGTTTCATTTGCCTCATTATTATTCGGCTAGAACGCGGCAGATCATGATCAGTTCGAATTCCTTCATGTGAGTAAGTCTGGCTAAAAGCTTTTAAACTAGTTTTTACCTTAAATTTCTATTAGAAAATTCTTATTAGCCGTCAAAACTCAGTATGCTGTGACAATTACGCTTCAGAAAGCATGTACGGTCCTATATAATCGGATAGAGCTGAGCTCTTTACTGACTACGAGAGTAAAGAATAGAGAGTGCACTTGTGTTTAAGTTTTTTGTAATATTAAAAACTCGATATGAGTTAGCTAATTTCCATTAAGAGTACATCAATATCATCAATGGTGAAATTTGAGCTTGACCAGAGGCCCTAGCCAAGTTGACACTCTACAGTTGTAAGCGCTAATAGAAAACTAAACACATGTAATGACATCTCTCAACGATAAGTCACGTGGTCATTCTCATACATTTTTTAGTTTTCAATTAGCATTTACAATTGTAGAATGTCAACTTAGCAAGGGCCTCAGGTATGACCATGTATTAGAAATAATATGATAAACGATGAACAAAATTATTCCAAATGTTTAAATAAGAGCAATATTATGGATAGTGCGCATGATTAAAAACAAATTTACGGTCGATTATTTAGCCATGCTAAGTAAATATTACAATACGTAGCGCGTACTTATGTACCTTTGACAATATTGCAATTTTTCTTGTTATCACGTTTTTTGCGTGACTAATGTTGGTATTTTATAATGTATAATACACTATTTCAATGCAATTTTTGCATAACAATGCAAGAGAAAAACAAAGTCATTAATTTAAACTCTTTCGCTTTTACTACTTTAAACAGTCATTTGAAATAGATCGTCGTTGATGTAACATAATCAAAACATTTTTATGTATTGTTACAAATTATTTTAATATTGTCATCATAGAAACTGCATGACATATATTGTGACTCTTATTACTCTTCCTACTATTCATAGGTAAACAGCAATACATTGGTATTTTGAAGCAAAATAATTAAACACGGCACACCTATCTACAAGATTCCAAACGCTAAAAATATCATAAACTAATTTATGTAATTACAGTATGGCTTCGAACATGTTCATATTAAATCACCTTCCGTGCCGTACCTAACAACAAAGGTTTGATATTTATAAACACGTTCCATAAGAAACCCAGTTTAAATGATTTTTCAGACTCATGTTCAATGGCCACTTGACTTTGAGGCATCCGAGTTCAAACAAAAGACAATAAACGCTAACAATGGAACACACGACCCTCGTAATCACATAACATGATTCCTTACATAGTTTCGACGATCGATCGACAGCCGAGAGAAGTATTAAATCTAATACCTTCTCACTAATTACATGTAGAAAAACAATATCTTGAACGATATTTTGAAGACACCTAAATTTAGAATAGAATATGCACCTGAATTTCTTAACAGAAAAATCATTTAATTTTAATTGACCAATCTGGGGATTGAACCAAAGATCTCGCGATCTGCCATCTAAGGATTTTTTTATATAGGTGGGTAGACAAGGAAGCCCATATGGCTTCCTGATGGCATTGGCATTGTAAGAACTATTAACCATTGCCTATCCCAACTAATAACCCTTGCATTGCTCATGCAGGCATGTTATGTCCCTTGTGTCTGTAATTTATAGATAGAACAAGTGTTGACAACTGGTTAATTTTGTACTCAATTTTGTGTTAAATTTATAAATAATGTTAAAAATTGCGTATAATTTACCAAAGCAAAACAATCGTCACACACCGTGAGAGGCAGGTGTCACAGGGATTATTTTATCGCACGCATTGTTTTGACTCAAGTCTACGTTAAGACAGATGTCGCGATATCGACATCTTATCGAGACATATGACGGCTGTATCTTTAAGTGCTGTGATGAAATTCGCTTCGTACTTCCAGGTTGTATTTATTTACACGAAGGTGCCTCGCTTGTAACAATGTATTCGACAGATTCTAATTATATTAAAACTAGTAAAAAAGGTTGGTAAGTCTTGCAAAGACGGTTCTGGGAAATGTAAATACTCGTTTACATAATATTTTCCATAATTTAAGTATATAGGCAAATAAATAAAATGTCAGGGTCTGTCTGTAATTTATTTTGCAACTTACAAAAAACAAAACCATTAGGTATTTTTATTGTAAGGCAGGCAGATGATTAGCTGTTTGCCTATTTGTGCGAAAAAATCGAAAAAAAAACAGTAATAATTGTAAATCATTGGATTATTAAAGGTATTTCAAGATATCATATGATCTTTATTCCATATTTAAAACCGGTAACGTCTATCAAAAGTTATAACAACAAGGTTTACGAACATATTGGTTTACCGCTATTTATGTATTTAGTAAATATGTAAAAACTAGCTTGAGATTTTAGAAATTCCTCTACACAAGGATGAACAACATTAATTTGTTGCTTTTGTTAATATTATTACATTTTATATATGTAAGTTTGTAAATTGGCTCATGTTCTAAAGCGGGTAAAACCGCAGGGCATATTTAGTTTAATATAAAATATTAAATTTTTAATTAAAGGATGGCGTGCAGCACTGTTTAATTACGTATTCCACATTTTATTATTCTTTTTTTTTTAATTAAATTCATATTTTTATGCCAGCAACCAATGCAACCAATGTTGCTAGGTCTATAAATTAACCTACACATTGCATTATAAAAGTACCTTCGGGAAGTCCCTTTTCGGAATTTTCCACAGGAAAAAAGTGTTTCATGTATAAAATATAAAACGGTGGAATATAAATTGCTGTGTCATTATGAAAAGGTAATATACGTGTCAAAAATATACAGCCTTTCTTATAAAAGTTGCTTCGCGATTGTTTAGTTAAACACTGATCTCTCTTTCTGTCATTGTTGATTTGACATACGAAAGAAGAGGACAGCACTGTTTCACAAATAATGTGCAAAAAAAGTTTATAAGTATTTATTTACATATAAGTTTATTAACCCAGTTGTAAGTCTTGTAACTTGTCATTATTTCAAAGTTAGTATGTATTTTGTAACGGTTTGTTATATGTATGTCTCTTTGTGTTGTTTTTTATTACGTTTCGGCTTAAAAACAAATGTAAATTGCTGTGCTAGTTTTAAATTTAAAATAGTAATCCAATAGGTCCTTCAAAATAATAGACAAACAACCAAATACTTATACAAGACTTATAATTGCCAAAACGATAATTGCCATTTAATAAACTTCTGCAGATATCCTGTTCTGTATCTACTGTTAGACAAAAGTAATCTTATCTTTTAAGAAAAATAATAATTAGTAATTACTGTAATTCACATTAGCAATATTTGCTTCGATTCAAATATCGCTACAGTGTATTGTCTAACGCCGAACGTGAAATTATAAACGTTAAAAGTTTTAGGCTCACTAATCTGCTCTGAATTTTAACCCGAGACCTTCGATTAAAATTGACGCTTTTTAGCCACTCATTGAACTCGCTTCTATTTAAAAATATTTTATATTTTAAATTCATGACTTAAACATTAACGATCTTTTTTATGTTAATGTTATTTAACTAGTTAAACAATGCTACGTCTTCTTTTTCCGAATGTCAATTGAATAATGACAGAAAGGGATGAATCATTGTTTAAATTGCGTAATTAATTATTTTATAATAATTATTATAATTAAATCAAAGTGATTGCATGTCCAGTAATAAGCTAACCTTTTTGCAAAATTGTTCACGAAAAGCGAATCACGAATGACGGGTTTGTAATGTAATTCACAAATAATAAAAAATAATAATTATTATAATTTAGTTGTCTAAGTGGTATAGGTTTTTTATTATTTGTTAATTTAACATACAACATTCCATTCTTATTCATTCTGTGACGTCATGTTGATAAACATCACGACCGAAAAGCGTGTTCGTGAATTTTTGAAAATAATTTAAATAATTTGGTACAATTTAAGGCAACAAAAAAAATATTCCGTTCATTCTTAAAATATCAAATAGTCAATGATATTAGTATTGTTATTTGTATTGTTACTTGCTATAATTGTTGTGACGTCAAGAAAATTTTAATTTCAAAATAAAAAAATACCTTCCTTTCCTTTGAGACAAAACCAGCTATGAGCAAAATATACTTAGTGGATTTATGTATAAATTTTAACAATTATTCTTTGTAATCATAATATTTAGGAAAGTATATTTTATATTATAAACTGTTTGGATACGATACTTTGATTCCGAAAGTGTCTTATCATTTCGAGTCGCCAGTTTTATATTAATCTTTGTCTTACAAATCCTGAGCCATATTTTGCATATTTTTATTGGATCTTTTAATCATTTTTGAACGTTTAGTTAGATTCTATACGCGACTTAGATTGTCTTACCCTGTTGACTCCCTCCACCCTGTTAGTAAGTAGTTTTACTAGGAGCCAGTCAAACTACAGGTACAAGGGACATAACATGTTAGTTTACAAACATCGCATTGGCGATATAAGGGATAGTTAATATTTCCTCTAATGCCAATGTCTAAGGGCGGTGGTGACTTTACATCAGGTGGCTCACTTGACAATCTGCATAGCTATTACAATACAATAAAAAAAAGTAATAAGTAGTTAATACGTATCCTCTGTAATACTAAGTACCGATTTAGAATCCATGACGTAATATCTAAAAAAGTGATTTTATTATTGACAACTTAATAAAAAAGATAAGCCGAATTTGTTCTGTAAAGTATTTGGAGTTTCGGTGTCTAATTTAGTACATATCAAAGCCTAGATCCGAGACGTCAGTCTTGTCGACGATATCAACTATCCGTTTCTGAATTCCTAATCCAGCTTCTTACAGAATCTGACACTTTATGATATAACTTCCTTTCATTCAAGTAAAAAGAAATACGCGCAGTTTTCTTATCTTCGCACGTTTTATTTACAATCTTAAATATAAAAATCTATCGAACCCATTTGAAACATACCTATGCTTCATGGCTTTTTCGAATCGACACAGATTACATTAATTGAATTATGTTTAATATTTGGTAAGTAAAAAGAGCCACAATAGCACAGTGCCTCGAGCATGTGAAGTTTATTCGAAGATTGCAGGTACAAACTCGAGCCACCTTTTTGCCACGCGATTTATTTTTGTTTATAATTCATCTCGTACTCGGCGACGTAGAATAACATCGTTAGTAGACCTGCATGGGTCGGATGATTTTCCACATTTGCGATAAGTGGCACTAGAGCAGCGTGGTGCTTCACCATGCTCCAAAACTGAATGTTAGGTTTCCCAGCATCGGGACTACGCCATGTTGTGCGTGTGTCAGCTGCCGTACGTTGATGGTACCAGAACACTTCGCCCAAGTGAGAACAACAAAATAGGTACCTACACAGTTTCAACGCAATCGGATGAACTATGAATATGAACACAATTAAAAAAAAACGAAAACAAGTTTCTTTTTTACATACAAATTGTTCTAGAGGCCGCTATAAATATTAATTGCAAACGTTTTGCTACAAATAAAATAACATGTAAACTGTCGACCGCAGATCAGGTAATGGATAGTTATCCTCTGAGATACGAAGATAAATCGTAAAGTATATTTCGAAAACATACCATATATCAAGGCTATGTACATTGTAATATTCATTGTAATATTCTATATAGAATGTAAACCTTTCAGTTTTCCTTAATCACAATACATATTAGAGTTATTCTGTAAGAGTTCGAATCGTCGAGTCAGAATGTTTTAAGCGACATTGCATTAACATGCGACTTACGACTATATATACAGAGTGTAACAAAATTCGTGTCCGACCCGTGAAGTGGTTATTAGGTATCGTGAGTCGCTTCTATTTATGTAAAAAAATTAAAATATTATGCAAAAAAATTACTCATAAAATATATATATTTTTTTCATTTTCAATTGTAAATTACGAAAATTTCATGCACAACTGAGGTCATGACCTCGTCTCCGACCTACCCGATAGGTAAGAGCTATCGAGCGCTGACGCCCGCGCCTGTGTTGCAATATAATTGTCGTTATTTAATCAAATTAATTTTTTTTCGAGTTAAATTTTGCTTAAAATTTTAATGTTATTACATAAATAGAACCGACTAACGATACCTAATAACCACTTCACGGGTCGGACACGAATTTTGTTACACCTGTATAAAACTAGTCGTGTACTCGATGAAATATCCCATTGGAAAGTTATCCAGAAACCCGCCGAAATTTCTTAAGGATTACAATTTTTTGGTAATATGCATTGGTTTTTTTTTATTGTATAGGCGGACGAGATTATGGGCCACCTGATGGTAAGGTATCACCAACGCCTTTAGACGATGGCATTGTAAAAAATGTTTGCCATCGTTTACATCGCTAATGCGTCACTTATCTTGGGAACTAAGATGTTATGTTCTTTGTGGTACCTATCTAGACCGGCTTGCCCAAAGCTCTACCACCGATTGAACGTACATACCCACTATCATTTCATCTTGATCATAGTATACCATCTATTAACCCTGCAAATAAATAAAAAAATGTCTGCAATGATTCAACTATAACAGGCCACGGAATACATAATTTTGTGCCCAAAATTGGACATGAGCGTAAATACCGATTTCGTATTTGCATACAAAATGTCATCCCTCATTTAAAGCTTCAGGAGATGAGTTTAAAAAAACCTTTCTTAGTGCTCACTTACGTTCCATAAGGAATTTTATTATAGCCAGTGATATAGGCGTGGTATGTTAGTCATTCACTTTAAAATGCTATTATAACATTATGATAATTACTAGTCTCACGCATCAAAATATCGTATAACCGTACTTCGCGTCGGTTTTCAATATTACACGAGTGAGATACGAAGCGCTATGAATGATATTACTATTTATACACATTTTTACGAGTAGGCAGGTTACCTATCTTGCAAATTAAGTTTTATCAAATTTCAAAACACGTGAACATCATATCATACGACACGTATATTTTTAAATAAAATAGTAGCATTGTTATGATGAAAACATTGTATTGCTTTTAAAATTATTTATTTATTTATTATTTGTAATTTGAAAAATTTATTCGTGGTTTTTGGGTTCATTACGTACACGCATTTGTTTCCGCCCGCGTCTAGTAGCGTCTAGTGTCTTTCTGTACTTATGATATTTTTTTTTAAACAATTGAGTAGTTAAGACTTGAAAGTGTAACAAACAAACAAATTCAATTCGCATTTATAATATTAGTGACGAAGTTGTAAAAAAAAACATTTCTTTTTAAAACATTCCTTTAAAATATCGAACGAAACAAATGTTCCCGTATTTTTTAGGCCATTCTAAATTGTTAGTAGGTATATTAACATGTTATATCCAAAAAGATAAGATGGCTCGGTCCTTAGAATGCTCGAATCTTAACCGATGATCGGGGGTTCAAGCACTATTGAGTTATCGTATTATAATAACATGATACGTATCGCATGATCAAGGAAAATAATATCGTGAAGAAACCCGCATGAGTCGGACTAAATTCTGACACATTAATATATATGTATATACTTTAACCCTCGCGATCTCCACGCCCTGTGAGCATAAATATTTTTCTAGGAAAGGATTAAATAATAACGACATCAGAGCTATACTAAATATACCAACTTCGCGATTAAATATACATTCTACAAAACTTTATAATGTAATATCAATAAAAATCTATATACATACCAATTTTAATAAAAGAAACAAATTTATAATGTAAAAAAAACATTTATTGCTAGTTAAATGTAAAACTATATATTACCTACTACTGATTTGGAATAAAAAAAATACTGAAATCTATTAAGTAATAATAAAACAATTTTTGTATTGCAATAATTAAAATTTATAAATTTTTTAAAATAATAAGATAATGAGACTTATAAGTCAAAGTTTCATCTCTCCTACGATTTTGTCGTGCCCAAAACTGTCGATAATGATCTCATTATTCATAAGCTTACTAATATAAAGTACCTACAGTTAATGGAACGCAATAAATGATTCAGTACTGAGATATTTACAGGATATTTAGTTTAACTGTGCTGAAGTGGCTCAGTGGTTAGGACACGTGAATCTTAGACTTTGGATCGCAGGTTCATACCACCACGTAAGAGTTTAATGTACGTAATTTGTGTTTGAAATTCGTCTTTTACTTAGAGTGAAGGAACAGAACGTGAGGAAAACTGGTGGCATTGAAGCAGCGTGGTGGAATTAGCTCCAAATCTTCTCCTCTTTTAAAGCCTCTAGTGGATCATTTACAGATACCTTCACTTTCCATACTTACAAAAATAAAATTAAAATACATACATAGTTATTTAAAGGACCGCCATCATATGATAATATTAATTGTTTATTTTTGCATTCGTACTAAAATAATATTATCCTGTTTTGTTAAACAATAACGAGAATTTATTATATTAATGTAAAAATAGTTTATACTCATTCATTTACAGTAGAAACCATTCGACAACGTCAATTACAAACCAAATAAGTATATAAATAGATATAAGACAACCATACTTTTTATTCAGATTAAACTTACATAAGATTGGTAATTAAGATTATGCTAATAACTCATAAGATCATAGCAGTAGAGCTATTCTATTATTGTGAATTGTCAGAAAGTGACATGCGACACTGACATATATAACATATAATTATTTATTTCAACAGATATACGCATCAAAATAGCATATCACCATAAGCCGCCTTTCAACGTTTCGTTTCAACATGATAGTGACACCAATTGAGTTCTTATAGAATAGCACTGCAGTTCGCATTACGGGAAATACAGTAACGATAAATAATGAAAGGTAAGTCGTAAAATACTTCAATAAATTCTTCGAGAAATTTAAATTTAAACTGAAAAATACCTCATCATCGATTCAATGATATATAGTACAATTCTCTCGATCCGATCTTGATATTTTTATGGCTTATATAAGAAGTCGTTTACTATAAATGTTTTTTATCGGTTTTATGGTTGCGAAATGATTTGTCTTCTTCTTTCGAATTTCAAATTACACGTGACAAAAAGAGACAAATCAATGTATTACGTTACGCTACGTTAAGTTACGATAAGTGAGGCGATGAAAGTATAAGCACCTATTTTATGAGTAGATTTATATATTAAGTCATCCAGAATGACATTTGCAAGCTCAACAAAGAACAAATTTAAGGGAACGACAATATTTAAGAAAACATATTGATTCGAAAAACATACATATGATATATATTTCACCCAGCAGCAGATAAGCTCACGATATTTTCCTTAACCACCGAGTGCAAGGAGATATATAAAAATAAATATGATCTTGAAAACATTTCGAGCTCGTTCGTCGGATTTCGTCGATCTTCAACTACGATCCATGTTTCTTTTTATAGAATAGGAAAGCGGACGAGTATATGGGCCACCTGTAGTAAGTGGCCACCAACGCCCATGGACATTGGCAATGTAAGAAATGTTACATCGCTCACATCGCCAATGCGCCACCAACCTTGGAAACTAAGATATTATGTCTCTTGTGCCTTTCATTACACTGGCTCACTCAACCTTCAAATCGGAACACAACAATAGCAAGTATTGCTGTTTTTCGTAAGAATATCTAATGAGTGGGTGGTACCTATGTACATCTCTACTAAGCCTATGTATCTCGATGACATAACATCGAAGACATAACGTCGTTGCGACTTTAATATCTCTTATGTGTAAAAATCAACTTTATGAGAAAATCGATAAAAACTTTCTACTGAAATTTTTTTAATGAAACCAACCACAACAAAAAATATAGGTAACAGCAGCATGATTTCCTGCTTTTAACTTTGCTATTGTTAGTTGAAATAAAAAGTAGTATAAAAGTAAAAAAAATAAAAACAATTTCTGTTAACACATATGAGATTTTGGTTGCGCTTTATGTATCACTTAAGAGCTTTTAAACTATAATGCCTATTTTAATTAATTTAAAAAAAAGTATTATCGCGTAATACTACACTAGTTAAGATATAATCAAGATAACAGTTGAATTACAAGTAAAAAAATAAAGTTACAAATCTATTTACTTTCTTCAGTTCTATTTAGATCTATTACCATTTTCAGTTCCTGTAAATGTTTAAACTTGCTCTCAGTAATTTCTATGGAGTTCGAATCGTTTTGGATAGGATACCGTTTCTTTGGTTATTTCTTCGCTGTGGAAGAATAGACCACTCATCGAAATGTCTTAACCTACAAAATATGGATCCATCCGATAAATAATTGAGATGTCCTGGTGGACAGGATCACCCTTCTTTTTGCCAGGCCGTAGGGATTTCAGGTTTGATTCCATCTCTTCAAAATTGAGAAAGAAATCATGGCGGACGAGCGTATGGGCCACCTGATGGTGATGGTGACCACTTCACCAACGTGGTGGTGGTGGTGGTGGCCCATAGACGTTGGCATTGTAAAAGCTGTTAACCATCGCTTACATCGCCAATGCACAACTAACCTTGGGAACTAAGATCTCATGTCCCTTGTGCCTGTAACTCTCACGCACCCTTCAAACTGGAACACGACAATATCAAGTACAGCTGTTTTGTGGTAGAATATCTGATGAGTAGGTGGAACCTACCCAGACGAGCTCGCACAAAGCTTTACCACCAAGTAAACTTTCATCATAGTGTGTCCTTTTTCTAGGTAAAGTTGTTCGATACAAATTTTCCTTCTTTGTGCCAAATCGCTTAGGGTACTTGACAATTTACCACAACATACTCAGTTTCGGTTTTGGTGTCCACATCCGTCAGAAATAATGATAATGCGTTCTTTTATAGGTGGCAATTTTTAACAGTAGTCTATTAAACAAGATGTGAATTCATTAGCAGGAGTATTACCGTCTGCCTCGAGCCATAAGTAAATTGTGATATCTTTGAATAGCACGTTATAAACAGTGAAGTTAGGGCATTGTAGTTTTGATTTGTGAAGTAATAAACTTGATGCATGTGGAGTTCAGATGAGGAGCTCATGAGCTTGAAAAGTCGATTAAACATAATTTTTTATTGAGCTAGAACGTCAGTAAAATATCCAGCCATATTTCAACAGTTATTGTCAATTCAACGTTCTTTCCTGGCCTAGCAATAATATTTAAACATGAGGCAGTGTTTTCTGCAGTTTGTTCATTTTTTTTTAAATTATCAACTTGTCCACCAACGAAAACTGTCATCTCGAATGCAAAGTGTGTTCAGAAAAAAAAACTTACACACTCTCACTCTAGTGCTTCTTGCGCCCAATTTATTGATGAACATATCGTGGGAATTTTATTTGCTTGTAGAACTTTGTTGAGATTTACGTCGTCATCTTATGCTTTTATAAACACCATCTTCTCTGACCAAGTCTTAAGCTTGCAAAATGTTTTATGAACCTTCGTCAAATACAAGAGCACAAAGAAAAGAGTATTTAGATTTAGGAACTACACACTGTAAGTAGTAGTGTGCAAGTAACGTAGTTTCAAAATTCTTTCGGACTTCTTGATGAACGCCCGTTCCCGTTTATCATCTAACTTTTTATACTCAAGGTACAATTTAAAAATAGCTTCCCATTCTATGTAAATCTTGTCACAGTCAACGGTCTGATATTTTTTTTGATGTCCAAACGTTTTTCAATCTGGATCCACAATGGATAAAAATCCGGCTTCTCCTTGAAATAACTGGAACGAAATCTGGAACATCATCACTGTTATCGCTCAAATTTTCAAAGATAGGTGCATAGGCTGATGCTATGATCAGATAAAGTTTTCTTAACGTCATCTTCAGAAGCAAAACCCTGTCCTTCAGTGACTGGTCCATGCATACTGATACATTGATTAGATAAAGCTCCGTATCGTCATCTTGATTATTACAACTTGAATATATTATTAAGCCCAAGTCTTCTGGTGTAATAAGGAAACGGCTAGAACAGCACTCCACCCTTGAAGGTTCCCCTATATCAAAGTCCCTAATTCATAAGTGCTATCATCTAAGAGAGTTATTCCAAAATTGTAGATAATAGATGTCACACGATTTATCTGTCTCGCTCGTCCCCGTGGTATTATAGATCTAAAGTCACATTCAATGATTTTTAAAACAACCCGCCTCTCTCTTTCTGATGCACATAAGATATTTTGTTATAATAATTATCTAAAGAACATGAGTATGTCATAAAACTAAAATCTCGTATGTGTCGAATCTCGTATACATTGACACATAGGACATTTTATGCACCAACTTTTAATTAGCAAGCACATTGGATATCTTGAATTTTATAAATAAATTACGATTGAAACGTCGTATACACATGAGAGTTTTTGCATTCGATAGAGCTTTAAATTGTACAATCGATTGGCGAAAAAAAGTGATTTCGTCAAAAGTGACACATAGGAGGTCTTAAAGTCGCAACGACGATAACTAATAAGTTTACTATTGAACTTATATTCGTAATTATATATTAGGTATATTGTATTCTTTTGCGTGAACTACATATAAGTATTTCATATCTGGCTTTTGCGTCATAAAGTATTTGTACAAAATAAATTAACTGGAAATCTATAAATTTGTCATTTAAATACAAAAACCATGTTTTTTTTATTTACACATACTATACACACACATTTAAATTATATAAATATACACAAGATATCTACGGAAACAGTCGATACTAATATAATTAACATAATATGATTAATTTGTCAAAACTCAAAATGTTCAAGTTCACGGGTATGTAACTCGCTGGGTCGGTTTGTTCGCCTTCCGGTCCTTATCTATCGCTGTCGACATATCATAAATATACTAATGACACGACGAGTACGACTTCCTTTTTATAAATATATTACGTAGCATTGGGTATTTCGGAAGTGATATTGAAAACTTTCGCAAAGGTCATCGCTACCCGCATTGCAATGCAGCGCTCATACAGATACGAATGATAACGCTCTCAATTCAATAAATACATTTTGATAACACAGATATATTCAGAAGTATTGAAAACCATTCATCAACACTACGTTGCTCCAGTTTGGGTTGATTATAAATATGATAGAATGTCATCCTACAAATGCAGGTTTGTAATGAACCGTCACTGTTCAGAATCGTAAATATTACCGCAAAATAAACACATGAAAACTTATTGGTGCCTACCCGGATTTGAATCCCTGATGATTTGGTTTTACTAACTAGCAAATGGCGATATTAATTTTGAAATCACAGACAGGCACCTAAATTTTATTTATTTGTATAGATTTTAATATCGACAGTGACCACACTATCATGTTCGTCAGCAATAAAAATATGAGTATACGTTATTAGTTATTACCAACAAACGCGTTAATACGCTTATGACATAACTTTCCACTTTAAAGATCCGGTTCAAAATAAGGTTTAATTTAACTAGAAACTTACTAGAAACCATTAATCTCAGATTTCTAAGAAAAATTTCTATAGAAGATACACCTAATTTAAAGTTTCAAAATTCTTTGGTCGATCGGTAATCTTGAAGTTATTTTAAGAGTGATTCCGAGTTCCGAGTTGACTGATTTAAAAGCTAAGTAAGTGTTACGATCGAGTCACGGGACCGGGCGACCTCGCTCCTTCGCAAGTGTATACATTAATCACCCCCGACGTTGTCACCGGTTTGCAAATCCTAGGTCGATTTCCTTAATCGACTCCCATGACGAATTACCGACCTCGCGTGCCCCGCAGATTGCAGCTCAATTCGTAAACAAACACCCACGTGCTCACGTGCTCTTACCAGTAGCGCACACGGATATACATAAACTTATACGGTCTTACTTATATGTTATACGGCTGTTCATTTAAATATCGATTTATCTCTTTCTATCATTATTGTTTTGACATTTAAAATAAGAGGGTACAGCATTGTTTAACTAATCACTCGCACAGGAACGTATAAAAGAAATGCATTCAGTGTTAACATTTTAATACCCAATAAGCCACTTGGAGCGGCAGTTGCTGCTGAACATTTATCAAATGCTAATGGCCGCGGAGACGGAAGCAAGAATATGGTTTAATATATTACCAGAAATTCGTGTTTATCGAATTGTAAACAATATGAATTTAAAACAACTCGAGCATCTATGTTTTTATTAAAACTATTTGCGTTGAATAATAATAATTATAATTATTCTAAGTAACAATTAAATAATCGTAATACCGTAGTAAATCATTATTCAATTATAGTAGATGATAAAATTCCTATTTACCTTACCCATGACAATGTGTAATGCAAAATCTCATGATTATCATTTGAATAGTTAAGACGTGAAAGTGTACCAAACAAATACACTTTCAGATTTATAAAATTAGTTAGGTTAAACAATTATTTAACGTTTGCTAACATGACGTGAAGGTTAAACGTATCAGAAGTTTTTTTAGGAATTCGGAAATCGTGCAAAATTTATCTTATTAGTATGGCGGATTAATTTATAATAATATACTTTAATATTTGGTTGGGAATAAATAAACTCGTAGGTCTATTGGTTAGCTTGTGATGCCGTAAATTTTCAATACTCACTATCAGCCCGGAGTCTGGTAATTAAGAGTGTTTACAATGTCGGGCCTTGGAAATCACGTATAGCTCTTGGACTTGCGTCTGAACTCTTTATATCAGTATATGAGAGCGAAGGCATAGAGAGTGTACATATTATATGTCTATATTGCGCGCAGACGGGTAGCCTTTCTTGAAAATAATCGCGTGACCAAAATCCGTCAGAAGGACATGCTTACAATAATATAAAGAAACTAGTAGTCTTTACTTGATAGTAACGGTAACAAGATTCTTGCCTATTATAAACAGACTGTCGTAGATCAGATTTATGATATCTTAGAGTAATATGAAACTATTTATAAAGAGTACTTTGACCTTGCTTAGGTATTACGTAAAACTTGACAGCGAAATAAGATTGTACATCAAATAAATAAATAATAATATTAAGATCAAACTATTTTTCATTCTAGTTATCCGTATAATTTTGCATCGTCATGTCACAGGATTAAATAAACAGCAACCACCAGTTAGTAATATAATTTGTACCGAGTAGAATCAGTAGCAAACTCAGTAGTTACGATTCGTAAGTTGATATAGGAAAAATACTTTGTTATGAACACAATATGATCTAATGTTACCTGGAAAAGTTCAACCACAGAAAACTTAACGTAATGAACAATAACAATGTTGGTAAACAGTATTGACAATTACTAGCTAGGTACCTACTCGTCCTAACTTTCCACGCGTGAAGGATCATCGCCATATTTTAGCCAATGTGCAAATAACTGATTCCTAAATCTCTCATATCAATCAATCCGTCCAATGCGAAAAACTTTACCAAAACCCTTTCGGTAGCTTATAAGTTTATCGCGATCAAACAGACAGACAGTCGCGGCTGGGGATTAGTTTTATATCATACTGATTAATGGACAAAACTTGACTTAGAGAAATTGCGTCTTTTTGTGAATTCATTCTCTTTATATCGTTCTGAAGTCCTAAGCCAATACCCATATTTATACGAACCCAAATTATACATTACATAAATGACACGCAGGTCACTGAGTCCTTTATAAACCGTAGGTTAAAGAATACATACAATACGGGATCGGTATCCAAGTCCAATTTCTATTCGTTACATAAAGGTCATTCAATAATTTATTTATTCATTTCATAATAACAGATTAATATATAAACGTATAAATAAAAATGTTGCCATAAAAAAGACGAGTAACGTGGTATGAATAATGAATTAATTTTTTAGACTACTTTGGCTTAAGCTCAACATCGTTTTAGCGCGATATATAGTTCAAAGTCAACGATTATCCAAGGCATAATTTGACCCAAGTTACATGTAATGAAAGTCTTAACAAGGACAAAGTACTGTACGGATTTTAGTCTTAAATTCACAAGTAGAGAAATTCACAAGAAGAGTTTTGTAATTACTGAATGACAAATGCTTTTTTACACTCCGACATTTTTCAATGAAATCTTAAATACTAATAAACCATTAAAATGCTTACACCAGAGGAAAATCGCTAAGATATTAAATACGAAAACTGAACTGAACTTTTCCGGCAACGCACCTGCAAGTCCTCGGATGTTGCAGGTGTCCATGGGCCGTGGTAGTCACTTTCCATCAGGTGAGCCTCCTGCTTGTTTGCCCCTCTTACATAAAAAAAGAACTGAACTGAAAAAATTACATCGAATTTATTCTAATCAAGCAGCTATTAAAATATTATCAATTTCATCTTTTCGTAAACGCTACCTGCACAAGATAGCGAGGCGGGAGGTACCACCCTCCTGCCAGTGCCACTGGACAAGGCGCACCACACCCTGGCGGGGTGTGCTTCGAGGGGGCATCAGAGGAATACCCTGGCGGTGATAGTCGGCAGAGATCTTTCGCTGCCGAGCGTGATTAACGCCATATTCACGGTAGCATACGCAAGCGATCCCGTGGCGCCCCCCGACCAGACGGAAAGGATACCGTTGGTTATTTAGTGGTTATTCCGGCGTCTTCAGTGCCGGTGAGCACCAAATAGTAAACCCCCCCCGCCCCCCTAACGAAACGCGTATATGCGTTTTTCCAGCGGAAAAAAGTGGTAATCTAACCTATGAGTGAATCCGATATTTTATTTTTCATATATTTCCTAGAAGAAGTAACATGATTGTATCATATGCGATTTGTATCTGAAGTAGGTAGGCGGACTAATAGGTTACCTAATGGTTAGTTGCCAACCTTCAGGATTAAGTAGTAACACATACATAAATACATTACATATACAAACTACATTATATATAACTTAAATAACATTGGTCCACACAACCTTCAAGCCAGAATATAGGAATTTAAAGTACTAGCAGAATCAATTATGACATTATTATATTTGATGGTGATACCCTAAATGGTAATCTTACCAGACGAGCTAGCGCAAAGACCTATCACCAAATGTAACTCGACTGCTACATTATGCACTAAAAAAAGAGTGTGTGTACTTATGTACACGCGTTAGAAGTTATACTTCTTTGGCGTATGGAAAAAAAAATAACTAAAATGCAGTAGTGATTAACGATAAATATTAAAATTGATAAAAAAGATTTTATTTAAATAAAAAAGGTTTTATTAACGTAATAAAAATACTAGAATATACAACTTGGACATAGTTATCGATTTTCATGCCACCTAGAACTAACTTGACGTTGTAGAATTCAGGTGTTTAATGAGCGGTTAAGCAGACAGCTTCATACTGTTAATTTTGTGTCACAGATGCGCGCGCATCTTAAAATTTCACTCTCATCATTTTTTCATAACGCGCCTAAAGAAGTATAACTTCAAAAAGTTATTGATCGATAAGTCTTTATTTATAACACACAACACTAGTCTACATAACTACTTATATAACTTTGATTTTACTTCCAAAGTACCGGACAACTTTGCCTTCATTCGAGCGCCATCTTTAAAGCGATTCCATACATAATTAGTGCCAGAGGCTACTTCAGATATCAACCAATTATGTTGTTTATCGAAGATAGAAGTTGTTAATTTGACAATTTGGTTGGCGAAAGAAACCAATTTGTCTAAGGAGGGCACAAATAGCGGAAATTTTTAAATTATAAAAGTAATCGTACTAAATCTAATAGTGACCCTGACTTCCTGTCTTTGTAAATATTCTTTTTTTTATTTTCACTTTTATTTGTATCTGACTTGTTTTGTTTTGTTTTTTTTTTCTTGAGTGTGCAATAAAGATATTTATTATTATTAGTGACTACAGCCACTAAATGCTTAAAAATATAATACAAATACGATAGCATCAAATTATAAAAGATAGCTTTAAATTTGCAAATGTAGTGGCGACTATATATTGTATAAATCAGCCTAAAATGATCCAGGTAGGTGCAGACCGGTTTCGGAGCCTCCATGTGTGACAAAAAAATTCGGTAGGATATAAATATTTTTAGGCTTAAAATATTTCTTATTAGCCAAAAATAACACAGCAGTACACAGCTATAAGGCTTCAGGTTGAAATTCTGTACTCTTTAGGCTTCGTCGACTTGGTTAAAAAGATAAAAAATATTGTTATTATATACAACATTTACGACTCCTTTCATACATGCCGCACAAATATTTATTAATAAAAAACAAATATGTATATGTGTATGTATATTTGTTTTTTCTAAGTGATATAATTTGTGCAATAAAGTAAACACACTAGAGAATTTAGGAAGTTCGTCTCGCTGATATCTCGAGTCTTTAATCGGCTTAGTACGAACTACGAGTACTAAACTACTAAGACAACTAACACCCCCAACTGAAGTCTCTGTAAAGGCCAGTGCAGCCAACAGCTATACAATATACAAAAGGAAAAACGTGTTAAGTAAATAAATCAGCTAACCCGCTGTAATCGTGACATTATTTTATATCAGGACTTTATATTGTACGTTGTGTTGTGCAGATCGCATAGTAAGTCGGTGAGTCGACACTCGACTACACGCTTATCAGTTCCTCTCTGTGTTATCTCGTTACGGCTGTCACTGTTTACGAACGCATTATACCCGTAACAATAGCAAACATTACCTTACCAGTATTTATTTATCTTTACATCTTTTGTATTGTACATTAGAATTAAAATTACAATATAAATATAGTTCGTTTTACAAAAGTCCTCATAAATTCCAATAAGTACATTTAAATATTGAGGAAGTTTACTGTTATTGTTCGTTCACAAAATGAACATGTGATAAAAGACTTAATTTGATATAATTTATACAGATTAAAATTAATGAATATTAACGAAAAGAATCGTTATGCGCGGTCAGGAGTTATTTCATCATCGTGAACGTTATATCAATTCGCAGTTGAATCACAAGTTCTGGCCCAAGTCTCTGTAGGGCTATAAGACACAACAAACTCGTAATTCACCGCAGAAAACATTCGTTAAATGTCAAAAAACGATACAAGACTAATAATAAAACAAAACTTCATTATATTGTAGTTATTACATTGGAAATCGCTCAACACCAAACCAAACGAGTTGGCAATTCTTAAACACCCAGTATCCACGCTTGGGCGAGCCCTTGAAGTCGTCAGTCCTGCGCCGGTAATTCAGGTCATGCCGGGTGTATCTTCTTTTCGGATTATGAGGCTGAAGGAATAGTATGTGCACTTATGTCGGAGCTCACACTTATGCACTAAAATAAAAACTATGTCCTGCGCAGTCGGCTAATCTCCGAGGACCTTATCATAATCATCGTCAGCATCGGCTCCGCATGTGCCACTGTCAGTTTAAAGTAAGGTCAACAGTCTTTGGCTGGTTTTTCCTTATGCTTCGACTTCAAAGTACATTCAACTTCGGCGAATTAAATTAACCAGAAATTGCAATACATCTGATAACTAAGCTTCTGTGACTTAAATACTTACAACATAATATAGTACGCTATATAAATAATAAAAGACACTCATGAGAACTATTTTTTAATTATTATATGTGTCATAATTGATCGGGTTTTAAAGATAGGTTTTACTAAATCGATTGTTTTTATCAAACACGGAACAGGTATAAATATATAGGTATTTCAGAACTTGCGTTCGTTTCTCAAGTGGAAAAACCCTTTTGACGATTTTATCGTTTATACCTACAATCAACATTTATTTTCATGCAATGATTCAACAACAATAAGAGTGTGTTAATATTCGTTAAGTAAATTCGACACACACAGACACAGTTCGAACCGAATTCAATGAAAAATAAATACCTAATTATAAAATAAGAATGAATTAAATAAAAAATAAATGGAAATGATTTTTGTCATATTATGTTTGGCCAATCAACAGCAGCAGCATATGCCCGCGGATCGCCCGCATATATATTTTTCTCAACGGAATCATCACTTAAAAATCAAGACAAATAATATTAATATAAGCATTTAAATATAAACTTTAAAACTAAATATAACACTCCATTTCAAATCAAAGTAAATTGAGATAATGTATCGTTGGGCGTTTTTGTACAAATTGTAACAAAGAGATTTCGGTTTTTACAATGTTTGGTCAAGTTTATCCGTCTACGTCAAATCTTTCACTCCTTTTTTCTTTTTGTATTTACTTTTAACAGAAATAACTAACCAAGTCCATCCGTCGCTGAAGTCATTAAGCCACTAAGACACAAGACAAAAACTACTAAACAGAACGCCTGACTGAATTTTGGCTGTTGTATCTAATTTTAAAGACTTCATACCGAGTGCAACTATGTGCGCTAACACAGGTGCTCTCTATAAATGTGTAAGAGAGAACCCATCACAATCTAATAAAACGATGGGACATCTGGGAATTGATGGGAAATCTAAAAAACCGATTCGACAACGCCTTAGATGTATTTGTCTAACGGGATAGGCCCTTTCTTAATATAGAGCTTTTTCCTAAAATATGATTAAAATAAATAAAAATTTTAACAAAACAAAAACCGACTTCATAGGAAAAACAAATTAATATGCACTAAAAAGTAAAAAAATAATTGCGTATTCTTCTATAATTTGATAATTAACTTACTATTTTCTACTCAACAATATGTAGGTACGAATGTGTTGTGTGGTTGATAATTTATTTACAATTATTGTTACTTTTGGAGTCGATGTCAGCCAAGATGGGTTTATAACTACATACATAGTTAGTTATAGGTGAGATGTGCTTGTGTCGCACGCGCAACTTAACGAGGCGAATAAAAGTCAATTTGTAATGTGTATGTTTTTGTTTATTTTTAAAAGATTCCAGTATTATTATTGCTAGGTATATTATACTGTTTCCTTAGCTGACATCGACTCCAAAAATAACAATAATTGTAAATAAATTATCAACCACACAACACATTCGTACCTACATATTGTTGAGTAGAAAATAGTAAGTTAATTATCAAATTATAGAAGAATACGCAATTATTTTTTTACTTTTTAGTGCATATTAATTTGTTTTTCCTATGAAGTCGGTTTTTGTTTTGTTAAAATTTTTATTTATTTTTCGATTTTTAGTGAATCTGAAGTACACTCACTAATTTGTAGAATATGGGTAGACCTACTAAACGTACAGCTCATATAAGACAGCGCCATTTATATTATTATTTAAATATATTAATCTAAAACAGTGAAACGTAAAGAAAAATGCATTTTGGTACTGAATTAATAAATATTAGTTAATATGGTTAAATGTATGAATATAAATTTACATGTTTTGATTAAATAGATTTAGTTGGTGGGGTAATTTAGTTGGGCAGCCATAACAATCAAATAGTTATTTCTAGTAATAATTAAATAAACTATATGTTTATAGATGTTGTGTTATACCATTCTTCACCATAAAATATGACGGAATGTCTATTAAAAAAGGGGAAGTATCTATATTATCTTAACTAATATTATAAATGCGAAAGTAAGGGTGTTTGTGACGCTTTTACGCCTAAACCACTAAGCCGATTTAAAAAATTCTTTCACTAATGGAAAGCAACATTATCAGGGAGTAACATAGGCTACATTTAGTCCCCATATTCCCACGGGACCGGGAACTACGTGGGTGAAACCGCGGGAAAAACACTAGTAATCAATATATAAATATACATAAATATAACCTGTATGTAAGAGTACAATTCTATATGTATGTATATATATATATATATATATAATTTTCAAAATTGGTCTCAACTTTTAGGAGATGTTCAAATATGTTTCAATTACAAACATATACATATATACTAATGCTTACATGCATAACTCATATTATAAAGAGGAAAGATTTGATTTTTGTTTGATTTTTTATTACGATTTAAATCAAAAACTACTCGACCGATTTTAAAAATTCTTTCACCCTTAGAAAGCTACGTCTTTATCAAGTAACATAGGCTATATTATATTGTCAAAAACTTATAGATCCCTTCTTAAAATGGAGCAATGTAACCCAACGTATTTAACTGTTGCCTATAAAAGTTATTATTTCGCGTGCGCTGCGAAAACTATTGACGGTATATAAAGAAGTGTTTTATACAATAGTACTACAATTACTTGATCATAACGATGTTATGGTAGGTGAATGATAAATCTAGATAGCCTATAAAAGATTCGGCCGTGTATCGTTAATTTGCTACTAAGAATTGAAGATTTCCGTTACTTTGTCATGGATCCTATAAATAGAATCTAACCAAACTATCATCAAACAACCCTTGAAGTATACTCTTTCCAATAAAAAAAAAATCATCGAAATCCGTTGAATAGATATCGAGTTATTCGTCCATTTGTCGCGCACATACCCATGCAAATTTACGACTTATATGGTTTTCTCATGGATTCCACTGTCAAAACTGGACCAAAAAAAAATGGGACCAATGGGAAAGCACCACCTTTCAAACAAAAAAAAAATCATCGAAATCGATTCACCCAGTCGAAAGTTATGAGGTAACAACACCAAAAAAAAAAAAAAAACATACAGACGAATTGATAACCTCCTCCTTTTTTTGAAGTCGGTTAAAAATCAACCCGCTGAGGATTCGTCGCTGGTTCTTCTCAGGGCTGGGTGTTTCTTTTCCGAACCAGTGGTAGTTTCTAGTTTGACAATCAATACGAAAGTGTAATACGTCAATATTGAATAAAGTCTTGAATTTGAATTTCACTTCGCTTATTCTTTCTGATCATTCTGGTCAAACAGAAATGAGTAATGACTTTCAAATTTCCTGAAACTATCCCATATTTCTAAGAAGATTTCTCGTTGGATTCACAAATTTGGATCTCCCTTTGTAGCCTTATAAGCATACCCTAACCCTGCATAGATGGCCAGTCTCCGCTGCCATTCCACGAGCTTGGCTCTGCAGAATGGCGACGTCCAATAGTCTGCGAGACCGACGCGTACGCAGAAGGAGCCCATCGATCGCAACGACACTGACGTAGTAGTGCTTCCTTCCTCGCTCCCCTAATAACCAGACAAATAATGAAGTTGAGAATAGTAAAAATAATACTAATACTTATGAGTGAATTTCAAACTATAATCTTGAATCTTTTTAATAATTAGGCATAGTAGACTATCATAGTATATATGGGGGTGCATTTGTCCTCAACCTACGGGTTGAGAAGCTACAAGGGTGGGAAAAGTTCGTTCATCCATCAACATTACACTATTAATATCTCAACTATCAATGTCAGCGTGACTATCCCATCAGCAAAAACATTCCCTGTGACCATTGCCTATAAGCGACCGATCGTAAAAGTCAGCAACATTTTATGACCGCGAAACATAGTACCAAAATTTACACAAGTATTATTTTTCCATATTTAATTCCAAATAGTTTTTAAAAATAAATTAAAATAACTGCTCATATACAATACAAGAAAATAAGCCATGACTATCGTTATAATTATAGCTTGATGAATACGGTTAAATCAAATCAAATCAAATATCTTTATTCAATGTTGAAGTGTTACACTTTCTTATTGATTGACATAAATCTACCACCGGTTAAATTTAAATATTACGCCATGAGCAAACTATTCAGTTTATTCGTTGTATTAGACGTTTATGGTATCTATATACCTACATCCAGTAAAAAACCGTACGCCCTTTATAAAATTCTTAGTAAGGATTATGTCTAACTGGTATAAAGTAAAAAAAGTAAAGTAACAGCCCGTGAATGTCCCACTGCTGAGCTAAGGCCTCTTCTCCTTTTTTTTTTTTGAGGAGAAGGTTTGGATCTTATTCCACCACGCTGCTCCAATGCGGTTTGGTGGAATTCACATGTGGCAGACTTTTGAGTTAAATTTGACAGATGCAGGTTTCCTCACGATGTTTCCCTTCACCGTCAAGCACGAGATGAATTATAAACACAAATTAAGCACTTGAAATTCAGTGGTGCCTGCCCGGCTTTGAACCCACGATCATCGGTTAAGATTCACGCATTGTAGCCACTGGGCCATCTCGGCTTAACTGGTATAGTACTATAATAATTTTCTTTATTATAAATATAAAATTATCTATAAGACACATATTCCTGAGTATGCTTAGTCTATGCAGGATAGCTTAGCAGTAATTATTACGTACCTATGTAGTAGTATATTCAGATATAAACACGACTAATAATAAAACAAAATTAACTTGACGCATTAAAATAAATCACTTGAATTATACATATATCTCAGTATAAGCGGTGTGGTAGTGTCCTACTATTATCGGCATAAAATAAATGTCAGCATAATTTTTTAATACCAATATATTTAATGTACAGGCACAGTTTTATAAAAATATTTTTAGATCAGGTACTACTTGATCTTCTTCTTCTTCTTCGTGGCACTCTTGTCAGAGTGGTCGTGGTCGCCATGTAGTGTTAAGAATCTTTCGGCAGGGATGTTGTTTGCCTAGCGAGCGATCGCCATGTGTCTCTATAAGTGGTAATTCTTGTGCACTCATGCAAAAGACCGCCAACACTTGCTTTCACTTGGTCGGTCCATCGCATGGGCGTCTTTCCACGCGATCTGGTGCCCTCCACCTTGCCTTGTATGACAAAGCGCGCTATGGAGTCATTTCCTTGATAAATGAACGATTTTTCAGTTATATCATTATAGCATGCAAAACACAATTTTTTACGCTAATTTTATTTTTAATCTTAATTGGTATTATATGTCTAGAAAAACATTGTCGTAAAAAATTAAATACCTAATTAAAGTTTTATAAATGAATACCAAAATTCCTAAAAATTATTAGGTGTAGAAAAAATAGATTTTTTGCCCTGGTTTGAACACACGATCATCGGTTAAGATTCACGCGTTCTTACCAATGGGCCATCTCAGCTTACGGATACACATGTAAGAGATTTGCATTAGACACATGCACCTCAACAATAACACCTCAAATTTGTCCTTCGTCGCCGAGCACGATATAATTTGTAAACACAAAATAAACAAAAGAAAATTAAGTGTTGTTTGCCCGAATTGAAACCCACAATCTTGGCTGTACTGAAGGTAATGCACATTTGTTTATTACACGTTTAGGATAAAGTAATTTAATTGCATTAACTTAGATCACTATGTTTTAAATATTTGACTAAAATACTCATAATATGTACTTGAATAAAGAACCTTAAAAAATTACTACATTATTAAATTTTAAACGCCCTTGTAATTAAAAGTACCTTACCAACTCAATACAATGATACATACTGTTGCAACGATTTCGATGTCGCAAGAAATGTTTGCATTGTAAATTACAATGAAGAGAACGCGTCGTAGTATCCTGTTGAAGCGCAGGTGACAAATTATGCACTTCAAAATCATTAACCAAATCAATGAATGATTGGAATATTTAACAAGTAGGAAAGAGTCGGTGAAAAGGAAATAATCTAGGTCTGCCTCTAGGTATTTTTTTTTATTTGTTTTCGGTTTAATTTTCCTAACGATATAAAGCTTTCGGCTATGAAATTAAAAACTACACCTTTTGTTGCATGTGTTCTTAATATATATATATTTGTTTCTGCAGTCGCTTAAGTCGCTGCAACGCTGTTCAGACGAGGAGACTACTGGTATTAATATAATTATCATATCATTCTTAGAAGTGTTTACTATGCGATATTATTCAATCAATTTGTAACATAATACATATCTGAGAATAATTTTATGCATTGACTAATATAATTTCACCGTGGTCTTTACCATAATCGGCATGCTTATGAACCATTATAAATGCATTATTCTGAACCTATTTATAATAATGTAGACTAAATATTTTTGAGAAAAGACAGTTTCGAAAGATTTTAGTCGCACTTATTATTATCAGCAAATACGATAGTAGAAATTAGTACGTTGCTATTTCAAAAGATTTTATAGTGCGATTTTCGAGCGCTCAACGCCATCTATTAGCAACTATATAAACACAAAAGAACGACATTTGAAGATCAATGAAATTATTTTAGTATTTCACGATTGATAAAACTTTTCAATTAGATCAATATTCCATTTACATTAGCCTAATAAAAAGGGGCATCGCTTAAAATAATTGTTTTATTAAGGGTTATTATAGTTTATAGTATAAAGTGCAATCTGTTTTTCATTTGAATTGAACTAAGTAGAATGATATTTTATACAGTTAACTTGGCGGTAAAGTAATGCTCTGTGTCAGCTCATTCGGGTAGATGCAACTCCCTCATCGGTTATTCTAACGCCATATAACAATACTTCGTATTGTTGTGTTTCGATTTATTTTAAAGGATGAGTAAGCCGGTGTAATTCCAGCACAAGGGACATACCACCTGAGTTCCCAAGATTGTTTCATTGGCTACGTAAGGGACGGATAACATTTCTTATATCGCCAATATCAATGGACGACGATGACCACTTACCGTCAGATGGCCTGTTTGCGGAGTAGGGCCACCTGATGGTAAGGGTCATCGTTTACCTATTTTATAAAAAAAGGAATGGAATTTCGTCATTTCTGATGTACTATGAACAAAATGGTAATCGGTATTTAAATTAAAGGCCGTTGCTAAGGTTTTATATATCTCATCTTAGTGTGAAATTTAGGATGAAAATTTGGTTTACTTTTAATACTGAAATAGACTACTACGGCTCAGCCAATTTTATTATACCTAAGTTAAAAATGTTGAATGAAAGTTTCTATTGAACTTCGTCATTGTTAAAGTTAGGAATATGGATGGATTTGAAATATAAATTGGTCTTTAGGCTTCTATCGTATGAGTAAATAAAATATGATATTGCATCATTCTTCTTTAGCCTTATGCATTGTATAAAAACTTGTCTTGTGTTTTAATCATTTATTCAATAAACTTACAATATGTACATAATCATCGACAACATTCGGTACACCACATCTTATCAACACAGTTCTCTGCACTTGAGTAACGTCGCAGTGACAATACTTTACAGAAAAAACCTATAATATTATGTAAATAGTTTTAAATAAAATAATAATAAATCATATCCCAAATCTAGTCAAAGGTCCCAAATCTAGGTCTAGGGATGTTAAATCTGTATAGATTTAAATACACAATTACACAAACATAATGCGGCAATCTGCACGCCCTACGCAACTGCAGTGTGTTTCACAAAACCGGATTTTCAGTCTCAGAATCGGACAGACGTACTTACGACTCACGCTCAATCGATATGAATATAAATCAATTAAGTAATATCTCGCTACTAGAACAAACATAACTTTGTGAACTTTGACATCTTTGTCATGTTGATTTAGGCAGCTCAGTCTCTGTGTAGTATTATCTCAAACGACGCTCAGTGCTGATCTCCCCACAAGTGTCACGTCCGGCGCGTCTTCCGCCCGGCGGCCTCCTCCAGGCGGCGCTGCTTCTTGAGCGCGCGGTACGCCGCCACCACGTCCACGCGCATGCGCTCGCGGCGCTCCAGCTCCGCCGCGTCCCCCGCGCCGCTCGACCCCTTCGCGCCGCCCGCCAGCAGTGACGTTAGCAGCAGGTCGCGTCGCCCCGCCTGAAAGATATACGTTCATTTACGTTCTCGCTCAGTCACTATAGGAACGAATAGGGGACGACCCACAAACGCGAAGCCAAAAGCTGTTCGTTTTGGCGTGCAATTTGCAAACAGAAGGGTTTTCGACAGCATATGTTATCTCTTGGAGCAGTTATTAAGAATACAATGAATATATATATCCAAAGCAAGTCCAAGTTCAGTCAGGGGGACATGGTTACCCGGGCGGGGGGCGGCGCGCGTCGCGGCGCGCTGAGCGCGGGCGGCGCGTGCGCCAGGTCGCCGAACTGCACGCGCTCGTACTGCACGTCCGGCCGCGCGGACTCCTGGAATCGCATACAATAATTGCTTTTAATTTGTTATTTTTAGTTTTTTTTTGTTGTCACTTTTAGGACGATTGAGTAACACACAATTTAGCCAATATTGCACCCAGCTAAATTGTGTCATTTTATCTTTATTTCCGTGTATGTACAATCTAAAAGCCTTTGAAAATGGATGGAAGATGAAGATTTGACCTTATCTTGACATATGCCAGGTAAGATTGCAATTATGATTGAAAAGAGTTACACCAATTATTATGCCGGCATAGTAATTAACGCAAATAAAACTAAATTATTAATTATTAAATCTCCATATAAAAGCCAAATCTCCGTACAAAACCTTGTAGCCCACAACTATGCCTGCTTACATGCTAACAGTACAAGACATATCTTGATACTATTTATAATTTACAAGTTAAGATCCTTAAAACATTAGTGACATCTAAAATAAAAAACCAATTTGATGACAATGCAAACGGCCTCTTTAAGTATTGTAAAGTTTTACCAGTGCACTCGCAAGTAAATTTTTTACTATTAAAAGAGCAATTTTTCAATTATTTTTTAAAAAATGTGACAGAACATGCTGTATGCACTCAGGCCGTTTTGCGAAACGGATCTGCCCACAGCGTGCAAACAATAAGTATGGCGAGCGGACTACCTAGTATATTGTGCCCAGATTAATTAATAAATTACCTTCAGATCTGTGTTATAATATTACAAATATAAACATTAGGCTTAGCCTTAAGCATTTTTTAAGTTTACTTTAAGTGTATTTAGTGTAAGTATTTAGATCTGTAGTATATTGATAGTATTTATTAATTTGTAGTATAGACTAAGGATAGCACAAGTATAAACCTTAGTGGGTTATTTTTAGCTGCTATCATTATTTTAAATTTTGTATAAATCTTACTGAAATGGAAAAAAAAAAATAGAAATATTATACAAATAGCACAAATATTATTTGTAGAACCAAGAAAATTGTAACAAACTTTTTCATAGAATGTTGTATGGAACAACTTTTCTAAATTGAATCAATGTTTGGTTGGCCACAAAATTATAGTACATAGGGACTGAATTTTACAAATACTGTTAACATAATAAATTATACACATTTTCTTATTTTTATTTTATACAACATAAAAAGAAGGAAAATGTACTATGCTATGGATATTATTACCTCAGCAATTTTTAATTTCTTGGCTTGTTTTTTCAAAGTAAGTTTCTGAGTCCGACTAATCTTTGGCTCATCTTTCAGAGAAGGATCCTTTTTTATGGCAGCTTTGTGTTTGCGTTGTCGCCGCTCACGTAGCGCCGCCATACGTTCACCCTTCGTATCATCGACTTCGACATCTTGCTAAAACATAAGAAATACATGATATAAACTATTTATTTGAAGGACTGTACAAATGATGACTGGAAGATGATTGACATTAGAAGGAGCGTATGATCAAAAGTGTGTGGATAATCAAAACTCAATATTTGCTATATTAGATTCAATACTTTAAATATTGTTTTTATTACTAGGTACTAAAACGGTCAAGTAAGGTGTTGAGTATGAATGGTACAATGATAGTAGTATTAATTCATTAATTTTAATATAATTTCAAGTAAAGCACCTAAATTATCTGTCCTAAAAAATATTATATATTAAATGTCTCATTAACATTTAAATAAAAACTATAACAATTGTTTACTGCACACATACATTTAATTTTTAGAACTTTCAACATTATACGAAATGAAAAATCCTTGAAACTGTATTCACATCATATTTATGGTGTTTTTTACCATTACACCAGGTATTAGATAGGTATTAAGCTCATTGTCTATATACATTAAAATTGGTTCAATGTTGATTAGTCACACAGAGATAAGCAAAAGTTATGTTCGCATTTATAATATTAGTTCAAATAATATTAAACATTATTGATTTCTGTTAGTTACTTAATTCATAATCAATAGACTCACTGGATAATCTAGTTGTTCCATTGGATCATGCAGTGTTCTCATAGTGCTATTGATACGTAGAGAGAAGTCTCGCCCAGACTCTCCTGGTAGCTTCTTCAAACGGGCTATGGGGTTTTTCCCAGCTTTGGAGACTCTTCCATCATCTAAGCAACAACACAAATAAAATATTATACTTCACACACATACGCCCATAATTGTTATTTTTTTGCCACAGACTAAAAATTTTTAGTCTGTGGCTGCCCGTCCCGACTTCGTACAGGTAAAATAAAAATTGTACCCCGTGCATTTTTTAATCAATAAGATATAAACATACACCAATCGATTTATTCGCCCATACAGTACAGTTTATATGTGTTCAGTACAGGGCATATAATAATTATATTTCCTACTAATATAATAAACACGAAATTTTGTATGAAATTTTGGATGTATGGACATTTGTTACTCTTTCACACAAAAGTGCTGAATGGAATTTAAATTTTATAGAAACTTTACAATAATATAGCTCATACATCAAAATAACAAATTGGCTATAATTTATAAAGCTATTGAGTAAATTTACCAAAATATAACAATAAGTGTACGTGACACAGTCGGAAAAAAATCTTCTATTTCCAAGACATTCTGGCATGCCCTGCAAAACCATAAGAGGTACACGAAAATAATATATGGTGGAAATATATATATCTTATATCGTTCTCCAAAAAATTCCGCGACAGAATAATATTATATCTATCTTTTATAAGTACGCCATTATCGCTTAAATTTAATTTATTTAGGGGAATTCAATGTTTTTTTAAATTAAATTTTACTTCAAGCCATTAAAGTAACTATAAATATATTAAGTCAAACTACAGGAATTCATAATAAGTCCACTGATGATAATTTAAAGAATAATCATCAACTTAAAAATAAAAATAAACGTTTTTTTCCGACTTCTTCAACAATTATCGTTATATTTCAACATATTTACAGAAAACATTAATGAGTAATATACACGTAAACCTTCCCATTGAATCACTTCATCCATTGGTGAAACCCGTATGAAAATCCATTCAGTAGTTTTTTTAGTTTATCGCGTTCATACAGACAGACAGGAAACGCGGGGGACTTTGTTTTATAATATTTAAAGATAAGCAATATTGATAATATTTTTTATTTTCAGTTCCTAGTTTCAGCAAAAATTAACCACATGAGCATATAAGAGCTAACTAAACTGGTCTACAAAATATATTTGTTTTTCTATTATACTATTATTTGACACTAGTGTTAATGAATACAATACCTAAACTGTTTGATATTAGTTTTTATACAGACCTTTCAATGGTATGTTCTTATTTTTCTTCTTTTTACTCTTTTGTTCTTTATTTTGAAAGGCAAACAGTTGTGTTACAGATTTTGGGACTGGTTGTTCGTCTGGATCTTTTGGTGGCGCATTAATTTTACCCTTTAGACTGAAACATATAAAAGAACTATTAGTTCACCTCATAAAAGGCAATCTAAAAGTATAATGTTCTTAATTAAGTCAAATTTATAGACACAGGTACATGCGTACACATTAAGACCAACAAAGATATTACCTTTGCAAGCGTCTTGCTTGTTGTACTAAAGGATCTTTAACGCCACGATGTTTTTTAGAGGGTATTTTGCGACCCATGTTAACTGCTCATTCGGATTTTATAATAATTTAAAATAATACACGTTTAATGTACTTTGTTATTAAAATGTGAGATCTTTTTGGTTAAGTACAATTATCTGCCAATGTCATTGTGACAAATATCATTTTGAGGTTATTATATTACCTTATTGCACAGATTATATAAGCAAGAACAACATCATTTATTACATTAATATAATAAATCTGGTTCTCTATTTGAATTTCCTTAATAATTCTGAATAGTACTTTTTTTCAATACAAACGTTAATTAATATTATATTTCCATAACAATGTTCTTAAATAGCAAACAATTTTATATTTTTTACATTTTTTTATATGAAATTAAAACATGACATTAAATTGAAGTACATAATTATATACTTATATAATAGTAAAATAGTTACCGTGTTAGGCTAGTAAGAGCAACCCTCCATAGTTCGGTGGTTCGACTGTGATAATTTCATAGACTTAATATAAAATAGTTGAAATAGATGGGACTGCTGGATAAAAAGAAGCGCTAAATACTCTGTAGAGAAAAACAAATGGAATTAGAGAGAGAAAGTTAAGAGAGACATATCCGTCTTGGAACAGCGCATTTTCAAATTATTCTAATAATCAAATTAAAAAATCCCAGTAGTTAAACTTTAATTTAGTTAGAATTATTAGTAATCGCTATTCTGGTAATTTATTGAGCTTTCTCTTCAATAAACACTTTTTCGTGTGAAGAACCCATTTGAGATATTTCTCCTTACTTTGCCATTATTCGTAAGAAATAATATTATAATAATCTTTAAGTTTGACAGATAAATTGATAAGATGTCACTGCAGCGATATAAATAAACATGAACATGTCAGTGTTTTTTTAATACATACTATAATTATTAATGTATAATAAAATAATATACAATATTAAACCAAACGTATTATAAAATATGTACCCAATAAAGTATTACATATTATAGTAATGTAAATTTACCTTTGAAAATTGTATTGTCTTTGGTAATTTTAAACGTCAAGGGTGCATCGTACGATAGTGATTACGATTAGCGAATGGATGATTTGAGTTGTGCAGGAGGGGGCTTGTTTTTAGCAGCAAGCAAGGTCGTTCTTTGTGTCAAAAAATTCTACTTGTGACGAATACTTAGTTTTTGTTATTTACAAGGAGTGAGTGACTGTTTGTGCTCAGTAACAAAGGTCGTAGAGCGCGTATGTCGTTAATAGTAATCAATATTTGAAGAAACTTGTAATTTCGAACGTTCCAATGAGTTTGGGAGGAGGTCACAGTACAGAGGGAACAAATGCAGGAGGAATATTTGTTCAGTTTAATCAAGATTGCACGTAAGTACTTTATTTTGTATTGGTGGTGTAAAAATGGAAGAGAACGTTAAGTATAGACGTAAGGGAATTTATCGCCCTTATAATAGGCGATCAAGTCCAGCTGTGAGAACGAACGTCAAGGCTACTATCCTAGACTCTATTCGATGCCTATTACTAAAACATGGGCGTACAATTGCGCCTTGGGTAACAAACACAGCTTGCGTTATTGTACGATGATGCAATATGTCAATGCCAATATTTTCGTAACAATGAGCAAAAATCAGATGTTGTAAATAAACAAAAAAACTGATGTCCAGCAGCTCTTACTTAGCGCTATATCTTGTAGCTCATGAGATTATAATTATGACCATAAAAATATTTTATTTAATTCATGTTTAATGACACTATTAAAATATTAATGTTTTTTCTTTATCTTGATGGTAAAAATTAGAGATGCGCCGAATAGTCGTTTCACCGAATAACCGAATACCAAATACTATTCGGTTTAATTTTTACCGAACCGGATATTCGGCCGAATTATTCGGTTTAGCAGTTCACTGTTTTGCCGCGTAAACTGGTAAGAAGAAGGCTCTTTCTATAAGCCATTCAAACAAACGACATTGATGCTGAAAACTCAAGAGAGAAATACCTCTACAAAATGTTACAAAAGCCCAATCGCTGTGGAATTGCCAACAGCTATGCAGCTGAGAGTCTTCTACCAAGAACCCAGAGCCCTTTTGATTTGTGGACAAAGCATAAGTCTAAATATGCACGTTTAACTAATTTAGCCAGTCTTTTTAAGTGCTCCTGGCAGTACTTACTTGATGGTAGAGCTTTGTGCAAGCTCGTCTGGGTAGGTACCACCTAGGTTGTGTTCCGGTTTGAAGGGTGAGTGAGCTAGTGTAATTACACACAAGGGTCAAACCAAGGAACAGTTCCCAGGGTTGGTGACGCATTGACGATGTAAGCGATGGTTAACATCTTACAATGCCATATATCTATGGGAGTTGGTGACCACTTACCATCAGGTGGCCCATATGCTCGTTCGCCTAACTATACAATAAAAAAACTAGGTTAAAAATAAATATGTTGACTGGATAAATTTTGATTTGAAGTCTAATTGCTTCTTCATAGAATTTTGATTTATAATATAACATGAAACTTACGTAAGACGTTTTGTCTTTCATTTCTATACTGTGTCGTGTGGCCAAGGAAATAGAAATACTCGAACCAAACAATCGAATATATTCGGCACCAAAACCGAATAATTCGGCCGAATACAAATAGGTAGTGAAAAAGTTGCCGAATACGCCGAATACCGAATACCTAACGAATATTCGGCGCATCTCTAGTAAAAATAGCAAACCTAAATGAATGTCTTAAAACTTAATAACAAAACATTTATTGTGTTTAGTCAAATTATTTTAATTGTATCAATTATATTTTGCTGGTATTATTTTATTTTAATTTTAATCAGAATCTAATACTTTATTGAACTATTTATGGTTCAACAATAAACAATCAACAAAAACTAAACATTTAAATTGAACCACATTGAGTAGAAATCTTCCAGTCTAACACAAATAAAAATTATGAAAATTTAATAGAGAGTACTTTATTCAAACTAAGCCTTTTACATAAGGTTTTGTACTTTTATGTGGTGGTTAATCTAAAAATTACCATGCCTGTAGTTAGTCTATTCTAATTGAAAAGATTCCACAGTAGTAGTAAAACTAAATAAACAAACTTTTGTTGAATTCACATGATATATATTGAATGATCTATGTATAAATGTAAAAATGATGTTTTACATGTCAGCAAAGTTGTAAAAGTGTTTTGGGAAGTAGAATTAATGTTGTGGCGTGTGTTATATATAGTTACTTGAAATAGTGTTGTATAATAAATAATAATAATAAATAACTGTTTGTAGTAAATAATATACCAGACCTGTTTGCAAATCACATATAATATGTGTATGAGTAAATCTAATGTTTGATTTTTCTAATCCTTCTATGATTGGAATAGGCTACAAATAAGAAAACTTTCCTTGTTCTTAGTAAATAATAACCTATGTGTATTTTGTAGGTCCCTAGTTGCTGGCAGTAGTAGTGGCTATCATTTGTTTGCACTAACTCCCGATGATGGAATTGAAGAAATATACGCAAGCCGGTCAGGTCAGGACACCTGTCTGGTGGATCGCCTCTTCAGCAGTTCCTTGGTCGCCATTGTTACAGTTTCAGCTCCCAGGTCTGTAACAGTATATTTGATTAATACAGATGAAACATGTATTTGTAGGTTTTGAAAACAGATCAATAGTAATATATGTTAAGACTTCTAGACAATACTACTTATGTTGCCCTGAGGTAGTTTATTATGTAGCTAAGGTAGGTGACTTAACATTCTATGGGCTGTGATAAACCTGAACATTGTTAAACCCCTGATAGCTCCAGGTCACTAGACTGTTATATTCATTGTCTATATTAATTATTCAGAACACCTGTATTAGGTGTCTGGAGTCTTTATGTTCTATTTTCAAAATATATTAATTAATAATTTTCATAAAAATAATTGTTGTATTTACCTTCATTTCAACTTCCTTATAATTTGCAAATAATACAGTCATAAATTTGCACATGTTGAAAAAACAATGGATTTTGTATTCACAATAGAATCATGTTTACTCTTCACATCTTTAAAAAAAATAGATATACAATTTAACTTTACATATGTGTGTATATATGTAATTGGAATTGTAGGAGTAATATAATCATCGGGCAGTTATATAAATGACTATTTTATATGGGAAGTAATATATGAACAACAAAATAGATATGTATTTCCAAAACTGGAATCTTTAGTCTGAAATTTTTAACTGACTATAAATGGATGTTCTTATTCCTATATAGTTTCACCGATTTCACGAGACGCCCGGTTGACTGGTGAATCATCGTAATTGGTTGTTATTAGAATTTATAATTTAATAAAACCAAGTTACTGTATATCTGTTATGCTTTCATGGATGGATACTGTTTTATACATAACACTATCCTACTTCTAATACGCGGAATAAAACTAGTAAAATATTTCCTTGCTATAATTTTTGTCATTATGATACTAATATCATATGTAGCAAATAGTCTTCTTTGCTACATATGCAAATGGACTATAATACATACACAAGGAGTCGAGTGATGGTTACAGGGCTTGACGGCTTGAGAGCTTATTCTACTTACCATCATGGCGTACAAATCGGTCCTACCCCTAAAACTCCTCGTTTCTAAGTACAGTTAGTTTATTTATTATTATTATTATTTTGACGTGACAACGTCTTATAAATTGGTTTGCCGGGTGACACTTCAAGAAACTGCGTTACGCTCCGCTCACGTTATGCGCTCACAATGAGAGCGAGTGAGAGGCACGCGTCCCTTCCACTCGGGCATGGTTAGCCCGCCTTATTTCATCCTTCTTCCTACTATACGAATGAATATTCACATTAAAATTATTTTACCACTCAAAGTCGTTGTCACGTAAAACTTTCGCCCGTATACCGACTTTACAGGCAACCAATTTTTTTTTATTGCATAGGAAGGCTGACGAGCTTATGGGCCACCTGATGGTAAGTGGTCACCGACGCCCATAGACATTGGCATTGTAAGAGATGTTACCCATCGCTTACATCGCCAATGCGCCACCAACCTTGGGAACTAAGAAGTTATGTCCCTTGTGCCTGTAATTACACTGGTTCACTCACCCTTCAAACCAGAACACAGCAATAGCAAGTGTTGTTGTTTTGCGGTAGAATATCTGATGAGTGGGTGGTACCTACACAGAGGAGCTTGCAAAAAGCTCTACCACCAAGTGAGCATTGAATGCTGCCGTACACATCGCTGGTTTAGTTGATATGGATCGTTTTAAAATATACACATCCGATTGGTTGGACATACTCATACAATCATATGTATACACAAGCTAGTATTACTAGTATAATTATTTATTATTGTGATTAATACATACATCAGGAAAAACTACTATAGGTACTCGTAACTAGATTGCCTGCCTTGATATAATATAATATATTTAAACTCTATTATGGGTCTAAGAACAGCATAGATACACTTGCCAAAAATAAACAAAACTAATAAGCTAGCTCAGATTGCAGACTGTCAGTATTTTTAGAGTAAAATAACTTTATTTTCCTTTATTTGGTACTTGTAATAAAATTTAATGCATGAAATGCATGCGGCTTTTTTAATGTAACGGTTTATATGTTCTAACAAAATGTTTGAAGTCAGCGCCGTTATATGACGTATAGAACTTGATAACAAGTAGACCTTTATCATAACCCTTTTATCTCTCGAATTGGGGTTACGATGTTAGTGAAGTAGAAGGGCGCGTGGGCGCGTCGTGAACTTGGCCGTCGTATTGTTGAGCGCGGACACACCTGCGCGACCCTCGTCGTCTTACCAGAAAAGTTTTATTAGAATACACTATTATAATTCGCTACAAATTCTTGAAAAACATCACACAAAAATGTTTTCACTTCTCTAAAACTTCTGTCTCATTATAGTTGTCTGTCTTAACGTTTTTTTTAATTAGTCGTAAAGACGATTATTTTGCCACATTTTTATTGCTTGTCCTGTTTCGAGCAACACTATCGCAATTAAGTTTTTATATAAATAATAACATGCATAAAAAATTCATAAACTTTATAGTATGTTTGTTTCATAAAAAAAGTTTTATAATAAACTTATAAATTGTTATATTTTGAAACAAGTACCTACTCGTCTAACAGTACAAGAGTATTAAATTGACATAGTTATATACAATTTATTAAAGATTTAAAAAGGTCTCAATGTGTGTAGCTAAATCTTTATATTAGCATCGCCTACATGCTATTTAAATATTGTTGGTATTACGTAGAAACTATTTCATAATAATACGAAATGCTAACTATAAGTGATACGCGTGGCCTTAGTTGTTGGCACGCGCTATAGTTAAATACATGCTTCAACTACTTACGTATATTTCGACATATTATGTCGTGAGTGTTAAATCGAATGTAATATATTTTCTAGAAAAAGAAATTACTTTTCTACAATCGTACGTATGCCTTTATCGTCGTCCATTCGAATTAATCGAACAAGGAAACAGTGACGTCATAATTCATATCGTAGTCGAGTAAATACTCACTCGATAAACTGACGTTAATATTGTTATTGCGTTGAAGCGATAAGTATACGAGCGAATAAACATTAATATGAAAGTTTACAGTCTCGTATTTAATTTTTTTCAGTATTTCGCTTTACTTTCGTACTTGATAAAGTAAAATGTACATAATGGTCTGTAATAGTTCCGTTACTGAAGAAAGGCGCTTTCTATTGAAGGTTTGGAGTTTATTTACCACGATACTCCAACGAGGAATGGTGAATATACGCGTAACAGATATTCATTCACACAGGTTTCCTTATTATGTTTTCTTTAACAGACGAGACCGAGACGTATTATACAAACAAATGATAAAACACGAGAACATTCAGTTTTGCTTGTCTGTGGTACAGATCGCTAGGTCATTTTGGTGTTACTAGATAATTTATTACTACTCGAGTTAATGCTATTCAAATTCCGTTTTATCAAAAGTTAGTAATAATTATTATTGTTTATGATAATCGGAACCATCGATCAAAATAAGACGTAGCGTGCGCGTGCGTACACGCGCTATTCTAATTAAACTAGAAGTTGTTTTCATATCAACGCGCATGGCACACATTTCGTTACGATATCGCAATACTAAAAAAAAGATTATACCGCTTGTGTTTGCGTATGTTTTTGCGCTATCCGTACCCGTTGTTGCCGCATCGCGTCGGTGTGTGACGCGCGTGTCACGCGACAATGTGCTGACGCGTTTAACGCGATGGCTCTCAAATGTTATATTCATTTTATTCAATGTTTTCAACCGTATCCGTTAATCTATTTTTTTTTTTGCTAACTTAAAAAATAACACACAGTATGTTTTCAAAGTTAAGTTATTATCGTATTTAGAAAAACACCAGAAACATACACATACGTAATATTTTAATTATTACTCTCGCACAGCCATAGCATCCTTTACTGGAAGCATCGACCACACAACCTATAGACGCCTAATAACAGGCGAACGATTTTCACAAACCATCAGCCTTATAACGCTCATATCAATGTCCGCGCGAAAACATTCAATCAGTGTCGACCAGTACTGTGACCTGTCAACACGAGTGTCGGAGTGAGTAAAGAAAGTTAAAAAAAAATCAAAATGACATTGAAAAAAAAAAAACAATAAAAACTTCACACCTAAAATATATATATGTCTAATATGGTTGCATAATCACATACATGAGATGTAATTATTCAACCGTATTAGACATAATATTGTAGGTACTATTTAAAATATTCACTATTGAACATAGCGCTGGGAGGCCAGTAATAAACAATAGGTAAACAACAAAAAAAAAAAGGTGCCATGAAGGGCGGTAGGGCTTCGTGCAAGCCTATCTGGGAAGGTACAACCCATTCATTAAATATTCTACCGCAAAACAACAATATAGTGAGTGAGTCAGGGTAACTGTCGGCCCCCCCCGCGTGGGATCTCCACCTTGTCGTGGTGGGGGGGCTCAGTACCCGTGGTAAGGTCGGCCACGGGGAAGCTAAGAGGGATCCCGGACGTGGGGCGCTCCTCGTGGGCCTCAGGAGGAGGCTTGCGTTGGATGCGCCCAGAGGGCGGGTGCGGGGGACAGTTCTGTCTGTCCCTCACAGTCGGGAGTGATCGCGGGAGGAGAGGCGTGTCGGTGTTGCGTTGCCGCGCGCCCTATCTCCCGCGACCAAATGGGGGCGCACCATTTGTGCGTTGCGGTGGGGCCGCAGAGGAAGAGGAGATGCGGTGTTGTCGGGTTGCCGTCCTCCCTGTCCTCTGCGGCCGCTGGGTGTGTCGCTGTGGGGGACGGTTCTGTCCATCCCCTGCAGCCGGGAGCGGTCGTGGGAGGAGAGGCGTGTCGGTGTTGCGTTGCCGCGCGCCCTATCTCCCGCGACCGAATGGGGGCGCACCATTTGTTGCGTTGCGGTGGGGCCGCAGAGGAAGAGGAGATGCGGTGTTGTCAGGTTGCCGTCCTCCCTGTCCTCTGCGGCCGTCAGGGTGTTTTTTGGCGGCGGAGCCCAACACCTTCATCCGTCGCCAAGGAGCTTTTAGCCTTCGGGCTATCCGTCGGGGTGTCAGGGTAGAATGCTCACGCGACCCCTTGGCACCCCCATAAAGGCGGTGAAGTATACGCTGTGGTTTTAGTGGGTATTACGGCCTTGCACTTCAGCCGTCGAGTCCCACATAACCCCCCGCCTTTCATCTTGCGGGGGGTATGCGTAAATGCATTTCCACAGCGAAAAAAAAAAAAAAAAAAAAAAGGGTAACTGTCGGCACTAGGGATATAACTTATTACTGCGTAATGTTCGTCATGCGTTGGCGATGTAAGGACAGTTTAAGATTTTTTACAATGCCCAATGTCTTTAGGTGGTGGTCTCTACTTACCATTAGGTGGCCCATTTGCCCATCGTGCGATCGTTAATAACACGTGTGCATATAAATATTTTTTAATGTCTTCTCTTTCTAGCGCCACACATTCGCTATATATTTCTTTATTTTTTAAAAAGGGATACCACAGTATGCAATTTTGTTAACCTATTACATAATTAATTTTATCAGTGTCATTATTGTTTCAGGAAGCTAATCGTGTGCCACTATAAGAAAGGAACTGAAATATGCAATTACAGCTACAGTAACACGATTCTCGCTGTAAAACTCAACCGATCCGTGAGATAATTTTGAATATATTTCCTACTTTTATGTTAGTTACGATTAGAGGAAATGAGAAGACAATTTTATTTTTCAGAGGCTGATTGTATGTTTAGAAGAGTCGCTTCACATTCATAACATTCGTGATATGAAAATTCTCCACACGATCCGCGACACGCCTCCGAACCCGCGCGGACTGTGCGCGCTCTCTCCCTGCGTCGACCACTGCTACGTGGCCTACCCCGGCTCCAGCGCCGTCGGGGAGGTGCAGATATTCGATGCCGTGCATCTCGTAGGTCCCACCACTACAGTTCACATCAGTAACTACCCGAGCCGTAGCAGACGTATTATCTTCCCCATCGCACTTTCAGAATGCTAAGTGCGTGATCAGCGCGCACGACAGCCCGCTGGCTGCGCTCGCGTGGTCCATGTGCGGGCGACGCCTGGCCACCGCCTCCGAGCGGGGTACCGTCATCCGCGTGTTCGCCGTGCCCGAGCGCACGAGACTTTACGAGTTCCGGCGCGGAGTGAAGCGCTGCGTGTCCATAGCGTGCCTCGCCTTCAGCGCGTGTGGGGCTTACCTAGCGGCCACGTCCAACACGGAGACGGTTCACGTGTTCCGGCTGCAAGAGGGGGCGGCGGGCGCAGTCGGAGCGGGCGCGGTGGTGGGCGCCGGCGAGGAGGGCAGCGCCGGCGCCGGGCCCGCGGGCGCCGCCGAGGCCGGCTGGATCGACTGGCTGTCGCAGGCGGTGTCGGCCGGCGCCGGCTACCTGCCCGCCCAGGTGGCCGACGTGCTCACGCAGGGGCGCGCTTTCGCCGCCGCCCGTCTACCGCGCCCCGCTCGCCGCGCCGTAGCCGCCGTCACCATGTAAGTGCAACGAGCGCGCGAGCTCGTGCACGCGCGAACGGTCAGTCAGACGGTCGGCCTGTTGCAGCGTGGCGCGGACGGCGCGGCTGGTGGTGGCCACGTCGGACGGCGTGGTGTACGTGTACTCGCTGGACGCGCAGGAGGGCGGCGAGTGTGCCCTGCTGCGCACTCACCGCCTGCTGGACGCCGGTACGCCCGCGCCGATACACTCGCAGGAAGGTATGTATTATAGGTTCGCGGTGACATCGATCGATTCGTTTACTCGATTTGAAACTACTGAAGTGTTGATCGCTAGCATTTATAACCAATTTAGAAAGTACGCGAGAGCTATTTCTATTAGTATGTAGCAGTGCCAGTACCGGGCGAGGCGCGCGGCGCGGTCTCGTGGCCGCGACCAACCGCCACCGCCCTACATTCAGCCCCTCTCGTCTCCGACCCTCTTCCTAGTTCCACTCACCCGCACGCTTCACTTCCTCCGCTCACAAACGCGCAAGGGGACCTCCCACCTGTATGTGTTGAATACGAAGTGGGTCTACGCCGACTCCCTTTACGCTCTTCGGACTTCTACGAGCAATTATTACCTCAATTCGATAATACACTTCGGCTCGTGCCACCGACCTTTCACGGCTTCGGTGGACGAATTCTTATATTTAATAAATATTTTCTAACATTCACATCATATAATCTCATTCACCGTCATCTTCTAAAATTTATCCATTTCATTCGTATCATGAAAAAAATAATATACGAATTGTCCCGCCTTCACCTCATATATCGCAACGAAATATCTAAATATATGTACATACAGTAGTAGTTTCACATTTATATTATGTAAGTATATTTGACATTGTGATGTACGACACCACACTCCCGCAGCCGCGGCGGGCTGCAGTTACGCGGGCGCGCTGCGCGGCCGGCTGCCGGACACCATGACAGGTAGCTAGTCGCCGCCGGCCCTCTCTCTTGCGCTCCGTTTGCTCCCGTTTAATTCTACTCGGCTCGCTTCCTCTGACCTACGTTCCTTCGATCCGCGCTTGCGCTTCCTGTCACCCCCGACTGTTCCGTGTCGATCGGGCTCCCTCCGCTTGCTCGACCACTGCCGACGTCCGCGCTCGCCGGTCCCGCGCCGGCGAGGGCCACGACGTCTCACCGCTTGCCGAACTATAATTCGTTAACTGTAGAGTAGTAGACGAACATAGATGTGTGAGTACCTATACGTTTTAATACGACGACCGAGCGCCTCGTTTCCGACGAAGTACGTCACGAGGAGGATCGGTCTGTCACGTATCGAGTCGTGTTAAAGGTCACGTGAATAAACTGCCTGTCGGAAATGCTCGTTCTTGCTTGCTCGATTAAATGACTAAATATTTATCTAAAGGAGAAATGCGTGACCGTCATTATCGCTCTTGTCGAGAACCGATGTGTTGTTGTGTATATAATTAAATATAATCGGATAACGGATAAAGTTCCTTTCGATTGTTTAAAAAATTTTTGAGTTTAGTTAAGTTTTATTTGATTCCAAACAAACAAAATAGGCACGCAATCTTCGTAGTAACCCTGGGTACTATATCCAAACGAAAAACGAAACGAAAACGAAAACCAACTGCAATATGAGTTCTCTGTTGTAATTTGTTACTATGATTATTGAAACTTTAAATTTTAAACAGATTTATGTATTTCTACAAGGTACGAATATTTCCGATGAGTAAAGTTCATTTACAATAGACCCGTCGGCCGACCCCGAGACTGACGCCGGCGCTGGCCCAGGTAAGTGCAGCGTCGACCGATCCTCCCGCGCTGTCGCTCGCTAGCCGCTAACGTGTTCCGTCCCCCACACACATATAACACCTTCCGATTCGTTTGCACAAACCAATCGATTCGAACGAATTAAAAAATATTCGTAATCGATTTTATTGTTTCGATTACGTTAAAAAATTAGAGCATATTGAATTGGAATAGCCATAGCTTTCACGTTCTCGTTATCTTATATAGCTTTTGCTTTCTCTATTATTTGCCTTGTATATAAATCGACACTGCACTTTGTTTAGCGTATGCACAGACCCACAAATGTCAAAATATTTGCATTCATAAAATTCTATTGGACGAACCAAGTTTTCGGTCAACACAAATAGTTACCTTATTTTATATGTAAATAACAACCGATCAAATGTAAACAACAGGAAGGCTATTAGCGCGGTCTAGCAACTGAGTCCAATTTCAGTGGTGAGAGGTTGGTGCGATTGTGTTACAACTTTTATTTCGCAATAACGACCGCTGTATGTCGTTGCTATCGAACATGGTTGAGTGACACGCGGCGTATATTTTTCTCTCCCAAGTATTGTGTTGTTTAATCATTGTTATATCGTGTTGTTGAGTTTTGCGCATTTGTTGTTATTTTTGTTTTGTTATTTAACTGTTTTGTTTGGTTTTGAAAGTGTTCGGGATAATTATTAAGTGAATTGTCATGCCTCTGGCGGCCGTAAATTGAACTGAACAGCGTCATTAAGTCGACGTAACCACACTACTGTAGTTGCAAGACCTGTGTATACGACCGTGGCTATTAGTCATCTACGTATTGCCATTTACATATATAATTAATGTGAACAGTGAACACGCTACACAAAGTGAAGTGTCGCCATAATTATTCTTTAAAAATAATCCAGCGTTTGTGTGAATTCAACAGTTTCAGGGTTCCGTAGTCATACAACTTGTAAACATTTATTTATTAGCAATTACCTTTTCAAATACTTTTAATATCATAATAACTGCCAGTAAATAAATATATATAATTTTCCATATAACTTTGTATAGCATTAATTCAATAAAATGTTGAGGTTCCTCTGCGAAAATATGTGTGCTGCTAGTGTGTAACTTCTACGACTTGTGATATATTATTATAGAATGCTTCAAATAAAATATGTGTTGAATTTAGGCCATATTTTCAAAAAAATATTCTAAAAGAAATATGGTCAAACAATATCGATTCGTTTACGAATAAAAAAACTTTGTCGTGTAATATGTTTTGCTCTAATATTTTTAAGTGTATCTCTTCCCTTCGTTCAAAAATAATACACTGGAAGGAACACGATGCAATTATATTTGAATTTGACTACGGAACCCTATTGAACTAACAATATATATCTACTAAGCTTTGCAAATCTAAATATTAGATTTGATTTGATTTGCTAGATCTAAATATTAGACTTGTTTTGGAGCCTTAAGAATCGAAAACATTAATGGTTTCGCACGAGTATGAATTTCGATGTCGTGTCGAGATTGTATTCATTATGATATTGACGCTAATCAAATTATATCCAAGGTATTTATCTATCTTTGCATCATGAACAACTATTTTTTATCTTTTTCTATCTTGGTAAAAACGTGATTTTATATTTACGACTGTTTTGATTCAATATATTATTATTTATTAAGTATATAATGTTGTGTAATATTTTAATAACCAGATAAATTACTATACTAATAGTATTTTGTAAACGCTCTTAGGCAATAGCAAAAACTGCCTCAAACCAGACGATTTGTATATGTATAAGAACGTCCAATAGTAGTTTCTAGTGTGATACGACTAGCAGAGGTAGATTGACAGTTTGTTTTACATAAGAAGTAAAGCTCTCTGTCGTCACAGGACCACTGGAATAGCATTGTTCAGAATAACTGAAGATGGAACTATAATCACAGTACCTTTATATTATTATAATACGGTATACCAAAACGATATAGTTTCTGCTTCGTCTGATGTCTCAAATGCGTTCGATCCTTAAGGCTCTGGAAACACGGATGGCAAAAGTCAAAATCATTTTTGGTTGTTGCTGTCAATTGAAATCATTATTAACATTTTGATGTTTTTATTTTATAACCCAAGAAAATAAATACGATATCATTATATTTGCATGTTTATCATATAATGATATGAATATCGTTGATAAGCAACGATCCGGTGTCACTGGTGTTGGTTTGTTCGTTGGTATTTGTCAACACAACGTGTGTACATACACGCATCCAGCACGACGTCGGCTTCGTGTGATCCTTGTCAGCTTCAGTACGTATCGCTGATTATGGGGGTGATGGAATGGAAAACCTTTCCCTCGAAATGAAAAGACAAGAACGCGTTTAAACTGATCAAAGTCGTATCGTTTTAAAGATTCAACTACGTGTAGAATTTAAAGGTCTAAATTGAATTTATTAATGCTTGATTCATATTTTCCGTTCTGTTGCGTTGCCTGCGCTTCTTTTCTTTTCATCTCGTGGTAACTCGTGGCGCGAAGAGCTCGCACGGATCACACGGGCCCGTCGGGCGTCGTGGAGCGGGTCGCTAAGTGTGAGCGCGTGTGCAGAGTCGGAGCGCGCGCAGGAGCTGGGCGCGGCGCTGGCCGGCTCCCCGCCGCGCGGCGCGTTCGACCTGCGCGACCACCGACACTTCCCGCCCATGCGCGCCGCGCCCGCCGGCCCCGCCGCCCCCGCGCCCCCCGCCGCGCCCGCCGACCAGTAGCGCGGACGATCCGTTGCAATCTCAGAATGTGTAAATTGTATTTAAAATTTTAGAGAAATTTAATCGTATAGATACGCATCGGCGACCTCTCCCCTGATCCGCTCCGAGTTCGTCGCGCGAACTTCGGCGCTCTCGATTGGATCGTTGTTTTTATCCGCACGAGATAGTGAAGCATCGGTGACTTAAAATAAAATGGTCGCATGTGATAAAAATTATCGGTCTTGATTTTTACTTTTCGAGGAAAATAAAACGAATAATAACATTATAATAAGTACAAAAAAATATATATTTACATTTTAAGGTTGTATAAGAAAATTTAAATATTGTCAAGAGTGACGAGAATTTCTAAAACCTAATATGACTCTCACTCGATGTGGACGAAGACAACGAGTCACATTGAGTTATTCTGTCACGCACTCGAGTGCGTGCAGCCACTGTACATAGCGTTCTACGTGTATACTATACGAGGCACCTGTAATATAATTCTATATATTATTTTAAATTTAGACTTTGCGATGTGATAGCCTCTGATGGCTGTTTATGCTGTGATTGTTTCGAATGTATGTCTGATTTTATCGATTTAAAACTTTATGAAAAGTCCGCTGCATAAAAAATAAAATAAAGTTTGAAGATAAAAATCGCGGCGAGTGCAAGACACGTATAATTTTAGTAAATAACATTGCTCACGCTGCTTTACATATCAGAATATTAAATAATTGACGTTTATTGTTAACCTCAAACTCCTTCGCCGACCACACGACGGACGGTGGTTAGAGCGGCGCGAGCGTCGCGGTAGTATGTGACCACAATGAAGTACAACACTACACTATGAGTTATATAAATTATATGTATTGTATTCATATTGATAATTATATTTTTATTGTTGCTGTCTTCGAACCGTGCCGCTATTTATTGTCTCATCTGATGTTTTAAAACAAAATTGTAAATATTGAATAGTAATAAATATTTTTACAAAACCCAATCTTTCGCTTTTTATTTTTATCTGTAATATTAGAAGACTATTTAGGAGCAATACGAACACAATTAAACGTCGTAGGGTTCTATGTTTTCGTAATAAAAACTAGGTACCCCCAATCATTAACAAGACCAAACAATAGCTCATTGGCGTCTGTTGCGATGCGAAGCGAATACGATGATGACATTTCTTACAGCGAGCGCCAACGTTTATGGGCGTTGGTGACCATGTTAAAGTATGTAATATCCTTCAATTAAAAAAATAGTTTATTTATCCCCCTAGATAATTGGTTCTTTAACCAGTGACTGTCAAGGGCCAACAGCAATACACGTTGAAGAAAATAATAGTTGATATTTCTTTTTTTTTTTTGAGAAATAACGTCAAATAACCCACGGACGTCATGACTATTTATAATTACTCTATGGAGGGCTTTTAGGAGAAAGAAACAGCCTTGTGTACAGCGCACACTGTATTTATCTGATCTTTGTATAAAACTTACTGCGACCGACACCCAATATTAAGACTATACCATCATAATAATATAATAAATAAACGTATTTTACACAAATATTTAAGCGAACTTTCGAAAAATATTTTCTCGATAGTGTGAATATTCCTACACAAAAAAACTATAACTAAACACAAATTTCACAATTGCAACTCCTGGGCACTAAACAACATTTATTATAATTATGTGAAAATATCGAATTACGATTACATTATAATATAAATCAATACACAACATCGGAAAAATTATGATGTTATTTACACTGACGTCAGAAGAGTTTTACGAACATCGATCACAAGAAAAGCCTCAATATATCCGAATGAAATATTATCATATAATTTGTACAAAACCTTTCCAATTGAATTTCAAAATATGTTCATATTTTTTTTGTGTATCCGATTTTGATAGATTATTACAATTTTCTTTACATTTATATTCTATAATTGCGAGCAATTTAACAAAAACATACAAACAACACTCCATGAAAGTTAAAACAATATTCACCAAGTAATTTTGTTTTCTCGTTGAATTTGTAGTTTTGCATTTATAACGAACAACTTCATTATTTTAACAGCAGAGATAGCTCGGGTGCTGAAATCTTTTAAATCTGCCGAAATTCCTTTAAAGATAAAAATAAAAAAAAAAATTTCAAGCTTTACCTTCGAGCCCTATATGAACGCCTGACCATTTACGAGCGGCAAAGTAACATCATTTGAAAATACAACTTTCTTCTATGCGTTTCGATAATTATAATTTTTTTTAAAGAAATTTCATTGTTTCTTATTTTATAGGGTATTATTTTACGTGTGTATGACGCACCGCAGTGTCAAGTCTGTTATCACACGTTACGTTTCGAGATTTGCAACTATGTTGAGATCGCGTTTAATTAACTAAATATAAATTATATAAAACTAACAAGTTGAGAGCAATTTAATTATATGATCATGAGTCGTGACATTCCCACTTCTTTACACTTCGTTTATAAAAATGAGCTCCGGAGCGCTATCACAGACTTTTATTACAAGATTATAAAAAAAATACGAATAAATAATTTAGATATTAATAAGAGCAAAATTAACAAACACAATCAATGTACATGCAGCTTCAGAATTGTACATATTAAATATAATAACTACGCAGTACGTTCTCCAGTGAATACAAATAGAAATAGGGTACAATAAAATAGCATTTATTTCCAATGTCTTAAAGTAAATAATAGAACAAATCGATACTAGCGACTAACAACTTCTAGTTCCCGGCGCCGCGCGCTGTCTTTAGTATAAAAGTGAACTCCCATGCTGATATTCTTCTATTTACATCGCGTTCCTGAAAACATATTTCGAACATAAGCAATACATACGAGAATCGTTTTCTACCATATTATTAAAACATATAGATTCCTCACTGTTCAGATCAGCAATAAACTCAAGGTACATTATTAGACGGCTCCTTTGATTTCTTTAAATGTTCTATAGTTCGAATTATGAGCTTACTCTGTACAGAAGTGCAATTTCGCATATCTTAAATATTTAGTAGCAAATGAATAACTGTCAAATTTAATTTACGGCGGATGTGTGTTGCTCCCATACAAACATAATTTATACGTGTCGGTTGAGCCTAGTAATTACGATAATTTAATAATGAGATTTTGCCGGCGAGTCACACTTATGTTTAGAAAAGATAATCGAGAGATTATCAATAGACAAATTAGTCTAAAGGAAAACCGTCCGTCACGCATCACACTCGCCTCGGCATCGCGCACATCTCGCACGCGTCCATGGGCGCGGCGTTGTGGAACGTGCACAGCGGACACGTCCACACGGCCGCGTCGGCGCCGCCCGCCGCCGCGCCCGCGCCCGCGCGCGCCTCCCCCGCCGCCTCCGACTCGTCGGCGGCGCGCGCCAGGCGCAGCAGCGTGGCGGCGTGCGGCGCGCCGCGCCACGCCTCGGCCGCCTCCGCGTCGCGCGCCAGCACGGCGTCCAGCAGCGGCGCGAGCTGCTCCAACGTCAGCGGAAGCGCCTCGTTGCTCGCCATGTACAGCAGCACGTGGAAGTCGGACACGGCGTCGAGGAAGGACGGCGCCTCCTGGAGCTGGCGGTGCAGCGCGCGTAGCGACTGCAGGTGCCGCTGCAGCGGGCGGTTGGCGGGCGGGAAAGTGGAGCGCGGGTTGAAGGTGGGCGGTTGCGTGGTGGGCGCGACGCCGCACGGCACGTCCACCAGCAGGTACGCCACCGGTAGTCGCTTCGCCGACACGCCCACCTCGTTGCCGTACGCGTCTCGCTCCTGATGATAACGATAGATAAAAATTAGATGTTTAAAAAAAACACTTGCATACTAAAAATAAAAAACAGTAGAATTACTGTCAAACGCATGGCATACTTGAAAGATAATTCTTTATTTTATTTATGTATTCTTTATTTTAATAAATATATTTATTTATTTCATAAATATTTATATATTTAATTATTTATAATCTTTCTTTACAAAATTGTTTTTAAGATTTAAATAATTGTGACATATGTTTATTAATGTATTATGTTAAATAATACGCTACTAAAGTAGTTTAATCGTGACCAGGTAAGAAATAGACAGGCTGAGTTAGGTACCTACTCTCGACTTTTTATTTAAGTTTAAAGCTAGGCATACTGTGCCTGTAGTTAAACTGTCAGATTCAACTATTAAACCAGAGCAAAAAGTTGCAAAAAGAGCGATAATCTGATTACAGAATGCAGAGAAAATTGTCTTATTTCATTCAACCGTCGGTATTTCCGCAAATCGCACATAGGCACCTAAAAAACAAAATTGAAGCTTAACAAACAAGCTACTCGATACTTGCATTGAAATGAGTTGAAAAAAAAATTCCACGCCCGTGCGCGACGGTTAAAAAAATAAAATAAAATGCGAATTTGTTGCTTCCATGTGTTTCATCAATGTTCTCAATGACCAGAATGTATGAGAGAAAAAATGGAGATCCGAGATCTTAAAAGTAGAAGAACGAAGCTTCAAAATGATATTTTTGATCTCGGTATGATTATTTTTCACCGAGATACAGCCTTCCAAACTTTGGTAAAAAATGAGAAAAATTTCTTGTTCCTTTAATTGTTTCCAGTAGTATGTAAAATAGAAGTATAATCTTAATTTAACCCTTCGCGGAATCGGAACGAATGGATAGCATAATATCATTTAAAAAGTTAAATTATCTAGTAGTAGTTAGTTAAATTATCTGATATAGTAATAATAATATATGATAACTGCTACTATGATAACAGATTTAAAATATTTGCATTTCATACGATATTTATCAGTTATTTGTTTATTGATTCAAATGTTCAGTCAAATATATATTTTCATTAGAAAAATTAGTAATTCGCATGATGCCTTAATCACTAATATTAATTACGACTAAGGATGTGTAGAAACCCCTGTACTGCGTTACGGTTGCATGTGAGATATGAGAAGGTCGTGACGAACAATTTGTGTTATAAAGTCATCAACATTCAATCGCACGCAAGCGTAGTAATCATATGTCGGCCGGTACCTATCCCAGGCGACTCGTTACGTAAGTGTTGTTACGTAGATGTGCATCGGTGGGCAGAGGGCTCGTTCGACCTGCGCGATCGATACGCGGGGCCGGACACCGTGTACGACACTGTGTCTCACCGTGTCGTATTGTGCATGTGCGTTGCGCCGTTGCCGATAAGCCGGCCCTGATAACGCGGGCGGCCGGCGCGCGGCGGCGCTCTGTGACCCGCCCGCCTTTATCAAAGCATGTCACGCTCAGCTGTGTGAAGTATTCGCGAATTGACGCCGTCGTATGCTACAACATTGTAGCGCCGTTCGTTTAAGTGTGTTGTTATAAAAACAGAGATATCTTAAAATTTGCAGAAAATATTGAACAAATTGAAATTTAACCACGCCTGAATATATAAACTATAATGAACAGTTGGCTAATTTAGCCACAATTATTATTTTCTATTTAATTATTACGAACAAATATTACAAGAACAATTTACACGTAAAAAAAACACAATTAATCGAAGAATGTTTTATCCGTTTACAAGTAAATCATGAAAATGAAATAAAATATTGGCAAGAAATAACGTCCTTACAAAGTTATTGCGATTCACCGTAATCTGTTGATCGAGCGAGGTGAAGCTCGGCGCAGAAGCGAAAAACAACATGGCGTATGTACACAAAACGTAAAATGATGTGGCACTCCACATCAATAGTATTATTTTAGTTATAAATTATTCATAGTTTTATAACGAACCGGGGGTTTTGCAAACCGAATAACATACAATGTGAGCCTAATATTAAAAACAAACGCCGCATCGAACAGGACGATGGCGTGCTTCGCGCTCGAAGACATCGAAGAGCTGGCGCTGTGCTCCTGCTGCAAGTGCGCCTTCGACGACGCAGAGAGAGCGCCCAAGATCCTCGCGTGCAAACATCACTTCTGTTTGGCGTGCACTCGCGGCGTGCTGGGCGGCAGCCGCGAGGTGCGTTGCGTGCACTGCTGGAAGCGCACCGAGCTCCCCGAAGGTCGCGCAGAGGCTCTTCCAACATACGCGGCGGTGCTCGCTCTGGCACGGAAACTGTCACCAGAGCCGCCTTGCGCTACTCACGGGCTGCCTGCTCTCTGGTGCGCAGCTTGCGGCGTGCGTGTTTGTCAAGCTTGTGACCATTCACATCACGCGCACTCCTTGCGTTCCCCGCGAGAAGCACGGATTCAGTTACAACGCGACGCTCGACTTCTGTTAACCGATCTGCAGAGTCTGGCCACACGCCAACGTGAGTTCCTGTTACGCGCTCTTGATGCGGCGACGGCACTCAAAGTGCGCCTTGAGGCAGAACTTGCCGGGTCGGGTGGCCTTTTGTCAGCTACTGAGCGTGCACTAATCGAGATAGACTACGCTTTCGGTTCACTCGCTACAGCATCTTCAGAACGAGATCGCTTACGCGCGCGCCACTCCGAGGCGCTTCTGCAATGCCGGCTTGACGATCTCATCCGCAACGCTAGCGTTCCGCTCGACTTCGAGCTGATGCGTCGGGCCCTCGCCGGACTTGGAACAGCGGAATTTACCTCTTCATCAATAGCTGAGTGTCATGATCCCATTCTGTTTCTGGCCAACTATTGCACGGCACAGTTGTACACGCGGCATTGCCTGGCGCGACGGGCTCGGCTCATGAACGGCGCGACAGACAGCATGGCGGCAACGCTCGAATTAGACGCGGCTCCGGACATCTTATCAGATGCAGTGGACGCCTCTCCGGGGGCGACGAGTGGAACGACGGTGTCCAACGCCGCCGTGGGATCTCCTATACTTCGCAATCCCATAGTGTTCCCCCTTTTCTATTTCAATATACAAGTAAACGGCTCGCCTTTCGGTCGCGTGGTGGTAGAAGTACGCGAAGACGTTGCGCCGAAGATGTCACGTAATTTCTCCATTCTCACGACGGGTGAGCTGGGTTTAGGATATCGCGGATGCTCCGTTTTCCAGTGCTGGGAAAACGAAAGCATAATAACGGGAGATTTCGAGTTGAACAACGGCCGCGGCGGTCGCTCTGTATTCGAGGAAAGTTTCTTCCTGCCGGATGACACTAAGATGGTAGCAGTGCGGGGTGCTGTGGGCATGCGTCGTTCACAGAAACGCCATGACAACTTAGGAATGGTCGGGTCACAGTTTCGCATCATGCTCCGTGAGATACGAGGCTTCACCGCCATTTTTGCGTTCGTAGTAGAGGGCCTTGAAGTGGTCGAACGTTTGAGCCGCATAGGCGACAGTGCCGGCAAGCCGCACAGCAACATCATCATCGCCAGCTGTGGCAAGCTCAATTAAATCGCGCGTTTGTTTTCGAGCATACAGTCGCGTCTTTTTAAACCTCCGATCTCTTACCACCTTGTACCTTATTTACATTTTCTAATCGTTGGACCAACCCTTATAGTTTTGTCTTTAACTTTTACTCAAACTGTAAACTATTTTTGTAAGTATAGAACGTTTTGAAGTATTTACGCGAAGTTCGTCGGCTTGAGCTTACTAGTTTTATTTGCGCGAAGTCGGTGTTAGCGTTATGAGTGACGTCGTGATCGCGTCGTGGTGTGTTGTAGCTTTCGTGTCTCGTTTCACGAAGGCAAGTAATACCGGCAACAGGGGTCCGGCGGTCGGCGTACGACGTCGGCCGTTCGTTTCGTTTCGTCCTAGAGTTTGAAAGCGTAGCGCAACGAGCGCCAGGGCTTCAACAACTCATCTCGTTAGCGAATTGGCCTAGTCTAGATATATATCCGATTTAAATGAATATATTTTTGTTATAAGTATAAGGGTGCGTTCGTTTAGCGTCGTTCAGAGTTTAATCACCTCTGGTCGCACCTCATCACGTTGTAATATTTAAGAGTTTAAATATAAATTTTCGATCGTATATGTGTGTCAATATAAATGTTAAATGTTATAGATGAATATTATTGTTAGAGATTTATTTTGAGCGAGTCGCGCCATCGCTCGCCGTCGTCTGTGCGTAACGTATACCGAGCGCAGAATGTTCGTTTTATCGTGTATCGACGTTAGTATAAGCATATAGATGAATATATTTACAAGCTATCGTTACCTCTCGAAAAACGTTATTCTTCGAAGCGATACTATTTAATGTTAGATCTAGAACGAATTAAATCTTCGAAAGCATAAAGACTGTGATGATACCGTGTAAGTAAGGCAGATTGAGGAGGCCCGAAGCCTCCAGCCGGTGAGTGCCTACTTAATATTGAGTAAATCGTGTGTACTGTAAATCGTGGTCGTGTCGTTCTTTCGCTTAGCGGCATCTGTTCAGGAAATTGCGGGTTGGGGTGGGGGGGAAGTGATTGATCATTGTGATCATCTTGTTTGTCGTAATGACTTGCATATTTGTTAAGTTTACTTTTCTATATTATCAATGTTTATATGAGAACCGTCGACATCCGTAGGCCGTCGGACATCTCTTCGTATTCTATTGAAGTGTTGTAAATTGTAATTGGTGTTGACTATTAAGATTATATGTTTAAAGTAATAGAAGACGTTTTATTTCTCGATATAGTTTATAATGTAAAGGTGACGACGATGTCGTCTTTTTTGTTAATAATTGTGAGTGGCGTGTAAACTGTCCAACGCGAAGCCGTGATATATAATTTACATATAAATATATATATAAATAAATACGTGGAGTAGAAATTCCAGTGTTTTACTATACCATTCCATTTTCGTATCCCTTCAACACTTCATATAAATACCATACATATCGTCATAACTTTAAAAACTTCATAACTTTCAATAAACGGTTTTAAAATCAAATATATTTATCAGCTTTACTTACATATTACTAATAAATACATATTTACAAATGCTCAAGTATTATTAATTATCTTTCTGAAATATATTTAATTTTACTCATATACATATATCAATTTTTTTAGAAATTGCAAAATATTGAATGTCACCTGGCAGCGGACAGCGCTCTCGGGCGTATTGAATAACAACAGAATGTCTCAATAATACATAACCACTCAAACTGGTAGAACTGCACTAGCAGTGAAGAGAAATTACAGATGACCCATAGTTCGAAAGTACTAATACAAAACCGAATTTAAATAATTCCAAAATATTAATATACTATTTATTTTAAATGCTTCTTTATTTGAACAAAATATTGTCTTTCGCAATGGTTCCTCAAGCACTGGTTTATGTCTCGACGGGCAGCGCTTATCATAACAATGTAAAAAAATGGCAGCAAATGTTCGGCTGTTTTTCGATTTTAATGAGTTGTTGGGTCAAATTTTTATTATTTATTTTAAATCATCAAGATTTTATTTTTTCAAGAATTATTTTCAAAAATATTATATATATATATACAATATACAGCCCTCATCATTTAACATAAATAACCCGCATACTTAACGCAAAAATAAAAAAGTTTAGCACTTGGTGGTAGAGCTTTGTGCAAGCTCGTGTGGGTAGGTACCACCCACTCATCAGATATTCTACCGCAAAATAGCCCATAGACTCGTCTGCCTACCTATACTATAAAAATGATAAAAAAATACCACGGTATCATATTACTCGTTAAAAAATCAAAACCTTCCATTTTCGTCCTCTAGAGTTTTCATTTCAGGCGATCAATACTTCATATCCATCTGGACTGTATTGCACAGTGCACGCATCAATCACTTTTTCACATTTATCTAACTTTACAACTACAAGAGATATGAGTAAAATTCAACTGAATATTAAACTACTTCTGCTAAATCGATTAAGCTGAAATTTTGCACTCACCCTTGGTTATTTTTTTTTTTATTGTATGGTTAGGCGGACGGGCGTATGGGCCACATGATGGTAAATGGTCACCAAAGCCCATTAGACATTGGCATTGTTAGAAATGTTAACCATCGCTTACATCGCCAATGCGCCACCAACCTTGGGAATTAAGATGTTATGTCTTTTGTGTAATTACACTGCCTGGCAATCACCCTTCAAACCGGAACCCAACAATACGAAGTACTGCTGTTTTGCGGTAGAATATCTGATGAGTGGGTTGCGCCGACCCAGACGAGCTTACACAAAGCTCTGCCATCAAGTAAAGTATGTGAGAAATATCAACCAATCCTTACATCGCCAATGCGATACAAACCTTCGGGACTAAGATGTTGGTGAGTTAGTGTTAGTACAAAGGTCTTCACATCATATATTCCGTGGTTGGTGCTTCAAATATGGAAGTAGTAATTAGTTTATATTTATTAGTCTGTACTATATTTATGCGATTATGTATGCGATTTAATAATAGCTTATTATGCAATCTTATGTACTACAAACATTAACATTCATACTTATCTATATAAATAAAAAAATAACTATTGCGATATCCTCATTTAATAAAAAGTTATTAAAGTTTCAAGAAATAACGATTTGTATAGGCACTGCGTGTTCAGTGGTGTATGTTTAAACAAAGTATATTTTTGCTTGCGATCTTTTTAATGTTTTTTCCTTCGTACATAAGCAAACTTTGTTAATATATCAAGCAACGCGGACGAAGTCGCGGACGAAGTCGCGGGTATCAGCTAGTTTATTATACAAAAGTAGTCCACCTAAATACTTTTATCTCTGGTATAATCTATGGTACTCATTATAAATAAATACCAAAGATTATGACGTAATTTATTTATTTCTTCCTTTTTCACGTTTCTTTTTTGTATTTACGAACTGTTTTCTACGCATTGTGTTGTTTACTCATAATTTATATCTACACTTAGATAAATTTCTATTTATTGATTCTATTAATGTATTAGTGTATGTAAGTAAATCTAATAAATGCAATAAAATTATTGTTATTATGACTAATGACGTCATTTCTCTGTCAATTTTTTTTTCTGGGAATTTAAATTTACTATATCTGCCAGTGTCTTTAAGTGACGGTGATCACTTACCATCCGGTCAAAAATATGAAGTCAAATTGAAACAACGCAAAGTTGTAACATGATTCTCCAAATAAAATTGAAGGAGCATATAATTAATACAATTTTGTCATTTTCATGTGATTGTCAAATGTATAGTGCTTCAAGTACTTTTTGTAGCTATAAAATAGCTTTAAAAGTCTCTCTATTATGTTGTATATCTCCTATGAATCAGACTCACAAGTTTTACTCGTTCATTCTTCCCGGACCGATTTCGGCCACGGCTCGGTGGCCAATCTCAATAGAGATTAGTCACCTGCGTAGGACATATTATATGGACCAAGTGTGTGCGCAAACACAGATGCACTCTCTTATGTTCTAGCTCTCATAACCCGATGGGACGGCAATCATGACACGCTGCTACTGAGAATTTTCTAGAGAAAATATCAATTTTCACAACATTTTATTGGCCCAACCTGAGATTTGAACCCGGGACCATCGGGTTTGCGGCCTTACTTGTTACCACTAGACCAACGCCGCAAACAAAGCTATATCAGATGCACGAACCGCTCAATTTAAAATTAAGTTACAGTAACGATTTCTATATTTAAAAACAAATTGAAAATATAAACTATGACGATAGATCAATTTATTTCCTACACTTATGAAAATAAATAAAAACGTGATTTCATGCGTTAAAAATCGAAAATATATCGTACAATTTGGATCAATGTTTTAAAGAATATGTGATTTATATATCACATAAACGTTTTGAAAAAATGACCGGGGAGAGTGGTGCATGGTAGGATGTAAAGTTTCAGTATCGGACAATAATCGTTGCAATTTATAGAACGTTAAATAATAAAGTCATTTAGTAAAATCAAAGTCAGTAATTATAGTCTTGAATTGGATAAGGGCTACCACACATAAGCACGTTACGTACGAAGCAGTGACGTGGCACGGCGCGATGTGCAACGTTGTGACGTCATGTCGTCGAAAGCAACGTTACGCATTTTAAAATTTCAAGGTCAAAATATCGTAACGTGCGACGTTGCCGTTCATAAATTATACTATGGTGCGTGTGTTGCCGCACTTAATCACTTCGTTACGATTTTTGAATTGATTAATACAATTTGATTTACACGACACGATATCGTAAAGTCATACAATGACGGAACATGCTACGTCACGGAGTAGCTTGTTTATTTGTAGTATCAGTTAACCCATATAGAATTATTAAAGCATTGAAACATTTTAATTAGATTTTGTTTAAGTAAGATATTTTTATTTCGATACAAAATACCATCTTGAACTTTGATAGAAGCGTGCGTGTAGGGGGAAGTAGTGAGCTCCTTGCGCATTGATTAATTATTTTTATACTTCAACGGAAATTCAAATTAAAGTTTCTTGACATTCATCACTATAAAATTATCTTTGTAAACATAAAGCATTTAATAAAATATCAATGTTATAAAGAATTGTCGTGCTCATGTTCATTTTGACACATACACTAGATCATTATATCATTCGCAGTTAAGTTTCACTATTCGACCGCTCAGCATTATTGTTGTGTCGCCGTTAAGTCTGGCACAGCCGGCATCTATTCCGCGTTCACCTTGTGTTACATTAGCTCCTGGCACCTGCGCCGCATACACCATGTCATACCCGCAGCTCGCACCTGTCCCCCCCGCGCCTCGCACCTGCCCCGCACTCACCTTGTAGTACACGTCGGGCACGTACTGTTGCTGCGAGCAGTCCCGGATGTAGCCGAGGTCGGGAGCGTCGCGCGTGGGCAGCAGGATACCGTCGCGCACTAGCGCCTGGCACTGTCCGGACACCTGGTAGCCCTCCAGGTGGATCTGGTTGTTGCTGTCGCCTGGTAAGGAGGGAGACGATATTATATCGAAAGCTCGCGGGCAAATACAATTTTTGCACTTCCATTTATATTACGCCGAAAGAAAAAATAGGAGCTCACCGGTGACGCAGACGGTAACAAATTTGGAGCCGAAGTAGCCCGACGAGGCGTGACGGCACGCGTTAGGGTGTTCGTTCTGAAAGTGACCCGCCATGATGCACTCCTGCGCCGATAGAAAGTGCGTGTCCACGCCGCTGCAAAACGAAACAGATACTTCATAATCGCTCTCGTCTCGATTCATGTAATCGGGGAGAGCGCACTGACCGCAGACACTTGACGGTGGCGGCGGCCAGGTCGAGCGGCAGCAGGTCGGTGAAGAGCCAGCCCACGGGGCGCAGGCGCAGGCGCGCCGCCAGCGCCGCCGCCAGCGCGCCGCGCTCGTCCGCGCACAGCCGCACGCCGTCGCGCGAGCACTCCTGCGCCGGCTCGTACACGGCGGCCACGCGCGCGCGGATACCTGCCGACTCACCACTCTTACTATCGCAAACGACTTATATTTATTTTACGTACATTCGTTAGTTACATTAGTTCGTTTGATATTACACAGAAAATCATAACTGTTTTAACAACTAATAGATGCAGATAGATACAGACAGAACGGACTGTTATTGTTTTGTGCGACAGAGATAACGTATCGACAAAGGTAACAAATACCATGCTGAAATTACTCGACTGTCTCTTTCTGGTCGTGTCGGATTACCGTCCCATCGGATTATGAGAGTTAGGGAATAGAGAGTGCACCTGTGTCTACGCATACACTTGTGCACTATAATATGTCCTATGCAGTTGGCTAATCTCTCTTGAGATTGGCCGCCGTGGCCGAAATCGGTCAGGAGAACCATTATATTGCTACTTTTTTTAAATGTTATATTTGAGGGTAGTTCTATAATTGATAAAGACATATTAATCTAATTACAAGTTTTCACGTGTATCGAAAAAAAAGTACACTACCTGACATATTTATATTAGTATAAAATTCTATTTGATTGAAGTTCAACTGTTTAACTTTGCTATGCGATATATCAAGCTGCGGATCTCTGAGAGGTAAGTCAAAATATGCGCGAATGAATTATGAAATTTCGGAGCGTTTCCAGATGAAAGATTACAAATTACACAACAACTTGATTTCAGTTTTTACTTTACACCTTTGTTCAGAAGATCAAACTTATATTGTAAGAATGGAGATGTTGATATAGTATTGTTAAACAACCAATCCATAAAATTTGTCTGTTACCTTCACTTCATCGCAGTATTATTATTAATTGTAGGCATATTACATTACATTTGATAAATGTAATCAAATACACCTTTGCTATCTAGTTAACTGTCATGCAATTTATTGCAGTATGGAACACTTATTGTGTTTTGATGATTTTTTTAATGTATAATTAGAATATTTAGAATTTGTTATTCCATTGTCTGCTGTCTCACCCAGGGGCACGTCCGGATGTCGCTCGTACTGGCCGTAGAGCAGGCCGACGCGCTGGTGGCCCGTGGCGCGCCAGTAGGCCAGGAAGCGGTCGACGGGCGCGGCGTGCTCCAGCAGCACGTTGTCCACGTGTCGGTACGGCTGTCGGTTGAGCGTCACGGCGCCGGGCTGGCACGACGAGCAGATGCCGCGCGGCCACGGCGGATGCTCCTTGCAGCCTGCAGCATGTTAAACACATTGCTTTTTACTACTCTCACTAATTAAGTCAAGTCTATCAATATGGGTGATTTACATAACTTTATCATAAGAATTTTATTTAATTACTTTGTTATTCTTTACTAATTTCGTGTAATATGCGATACATATTATTAAATGATAATTTAGCAATATTTTAACATGTAACATATATCATTACCTGGTTTAATTTTGCATGAGAGTTCATCTAATGTGATGAACTTGCCAGATGTCATCTTACGGAGGTATGAATGGAATGACATGTGCTTAATATTGTGCTCTTTGAGGTAACCTTCGTCCCATGGTTCTAGAGGAGAGCAGTGTACACAGCAACCCTTTGAATTGTGACGGCATCTGGAAATGAGAAGAATATATTATTTAACTTCATATAGTTGACGACAATCTTTACAAATTTACTTATGAATAGTAAAAGTAAAGGTGATAATAAAAATATAGTTCTTACAATTTTTCATCTCTTTGTCGCTGAATAGTTCCTGGAAGGCGATATAGCTCCAAGTCCACTTCGTCCTCCACAGGGAGATTAGTCTTTGTGGTTGAACTAGAAGGTTCCACTGATGATGGACCAGGCTCTGAATGATCTACTGGCTTGATTTTAACCTAAAAAAAAATTAATGTGAATTAAAATTACTATTATTTTATTTTATATTTACTGTACATAGATTATATATGTTTCTTATATTTTACAGGTCATAGACACTTACTTCTGCATTGCTTGTAGAAGGTTGATCAAAGAGAACTGTGCCATTAACAGAACTCAAGTAAAGCATGTCTCCGTGTTGTAAACCATAGTCTCGTAACTGGCGTGACTTGCTCGACGTAATCTCATCTTTCTTCGCGCGGTCTTTATACAACGCAAATCCGAAAGTATTGAGGCGTAATGTTTCATAAACACGTTCAAATAGGCGCGACGTGACATCGGTGTCCAGAGCCTCAACACGCGCCGTTCCCTCGGACGACTGCACCCGCAGCGTCTAAACAAGACAACGAACACACAGATGACTTAAATGTCAATACACCTTAGTTACAAAAATGCCAAGTCATCGTAATCGTAAGGCATTGAACATTCAAACAATGCAGGCTTTTCCGTATGTTTATATTTTTAACAGAAACAAAAAAAAACATTGAGTTCTCGTAGGTACGTATAGAAAAATTCAAAAAGTTGACATGTAACACCAAATTATTTGAAGGTTTCAAAGACCTACATAATCTCTAATAGTATTATACTAATATATGTTTAATTAATTTGAAGTCAATTAATCTTTAAGGCTACTTTATATTTACCATCTTCTTAGATCCTGACATTTTTGTAATAAAATAATAAAATAACTACACAGCACTACACTGACATGACAATTTTAAAGAATGACAATGACATGACATAATAACAACTTTCGTTCTAAAACGTTGTGAATCAACACCATAACTACTGACAGCAGTAAAAGCAAGCATTAATATTATTTAGGAGGAATTATTTATTATGTAACCGGCCTGTAAAAAAATATTCTTTTTGTTTTTAAAAGGAAAGGTGTAAATATAAAAATAAAAGTATTCTTATTTTGTTATATGCATAATGCATATATTTCGCATATTTAAAAATCATAGAAATCAAAAGAATGAAAAATATATGTATGTAAAAAAATCAATTAATCGAATATAGCCAGATTGAAACAAGGGGAACTAAAATAAAATATCTCTTATTTTCATATAAATAAAATCGCAATAAAAAATTGCAAAGACATTTTTACATTACATGGATTATAATCATGTTTTTAATTTTCAATTTAAAAAAGGGGAGGGCGATTTGCCTATATTCTATATAATTTGTAATAAACAATATTATGATCAAAACGGCACCTTTATACGGCAAAGATTTCTTCATACGCTTTGAAGATAACAGCATTGATTTCGAGGTATACAAATTTTTTAACGCAACTGAAATGTGGTCTCTCAGACACACTGACCAGAAATAAATGAACGCTTTTGAAACGTGAATGTCGGAAATCTTTCTTATGTCAAACTGTATAAGGTAGACTGTGCATCTAACAAACATCTCTAATCTCTATAATCCATATTAAAGTAGCTTCTTTTATTTCAATCTTAAGATGAACAGAAATTCTTCGCCTCATCAATTGCCTAGGTATCCTTAAGTTCGTTAGCAACATCAGAAGAAGAAATGAATAGTCCATACTCAACAAGATAGATCGTATTATAATCATATGAGATGTTCCCTAATAATCAGATCCGCTACTTGCACCTCCATTACCGTGTTTTTGCAATGTTACCAATAAAAGTCAGTCGTAGGATGATCGTGAAAGCTGTTTAATACAGCTTAGATTTAGATTTAGAAGAAAAATAATATGACAAAGAATATAATTAATATATATATATTTTAATTTTTTCACTGATATCATGACAAAAACCACCAATAACTTATTTTTTATTAATTGATGCGGGATTTAAACTCAGGGTCTTGGAATCTGCAGCCGTAAAAGCTATGCCGCAATAAACTAATATTATTACAAATAAAAATGTACGAGCTATTAATTTATGAAACTAAAAGCTTAATTTTATATGTCTTGGCATTTGTTAAAATTATTTAAAAAAAATATGTTTTAGTTTTCTTATTTGTTTAATTAAATAGGTACAGAACGCTATTTTCAGATATGTCATTTTTTTAAATTGTCAAAGTCATTTTTGTTTTGTCATTATTTAAATAATGTTTTGTGAATTAAAATCGAAACATAAAGTTAAACAATGGATAATATAAATAAATAAAGCAGAAACATCTGCATTTAATTTAATTTGGATAATTCATTCAAAAGTCTAATTAATCAATTCCAAATGTACAACAGTAATTGATACTAAGGTAACGAAATAATTTCATAAAATAATAAGTTATATCAAAATATATCACCGAGAATATCTCTTTTCTAATTTCTGTTGGTTATTACGATAACTTCTCCCGCTAGACACGAGCGTTCTGAGATAACTTTCACGTGGCATGTGACTTAAAAATAGTTAATGTGTAGTAAGTGGGCGGGCGAATAGTTCTGTAGGATAGGGCCGAGGCACAGGTGTCGGTCGCGCTGCACCGCCGCGTGCCATCGCTGTGCGCATCGCATACCGTAATAACTCGCGAGTTGCATTTGGTACAAATATTCTTGTGTTTATCCATATTGATTTCAAAGAGTAATTCAGGGTAAAAGTTGTATGTGACATTAAGAATTTAATTAAAGTATAGCCTAATAAATAAATTGTGTATATTTAAGAAAAAAATACTTAAGTTCAATTCAATCTGTATTTAAATTGTAATATGTGGATGTAGTTGATTTATATAAGTGTAAGTTAAATTAATAATTGAAATATGATATTTTTATTATTTCAATGGAAGTGTCTTCAGTTAGTGATGTGTTTTATAGATAATATCTGTATCTGAAGATCAAATCCAGCACTATGGCCGGTGAGGAAGGAGTGCCTGTTGACCTTTACATCTACGACCTTACCAATGGTCTTGCTTCAGTGTTGTCTCCAGCCATACTAGGTAATTTTATTTTAAATCATGGACTATTGAACCCTAGTTAATTAAGTCACTCTCAATTAATTTTGGTTAATGACAAACCAAATGTGCTGAAGGTATTAAAGATGTATTTCATGATTACATCCTGTATTTCTTACCTAAATTTGTCAGAATTAATGACTGTCTCGAGGTAAGTGAGTGTATATCCTGTAGGCAGCTATTTGGAATTTATTAAATAAAAATCGAATACGAGTTAACATTTACTGGTAATTTTTTTTATTAATAATAAATATAACATGTTTTCGATTTTGGCATTGGTAATATGAGACATATTTTATCTATCTATTTATTATTATGAGAAAATTAGATGATTGCTCTTCATTTCCAGATAAATATATTTATGTATTACCAAATTTAATTACACATAATTTCAAAGATTTATAATTATAAATAATTTATAATTGCTTCATTCTGAAATTAAAAGAAATTATGCGACTTTATAAATTAAAAAAAAAAATCTGTTCATTTTAATATTTATAGTGTAATTATAATTTTTAAAGAACCATTAATTTTTTGATGACATAAATATTAATCTCTTCAAATTATTTGAGTTGGAGACTCACAGCCAAATGTTGCCCATATATATATTTTCATCTATGTGCTCTGGATAATACCTCACAAAGGAGTGATACAAAATGCTAATTGTAAGCATACTTTAGTAATTATGGAAAATGGTTACAGTTATCATTGATTTAGCGTTTTTTTACACAATGTAACCATAAGTCATGATATGTACGGGTGGTGGTAGTCATTTACCATCAGATGAGGCTCCTGCTTGTTTGCCCTTCTCTTTTTTTTTTTTCGTTCTTTCGAAAGCCTCCATAGAACGTTAAGCATACGCCGGCCCTTCTCTTAGATAAAAAAAAAACAGATATTGTAATTAACTATTCAGATTTAATTTAATCCATTATTTATTGAGGAATGGTCGACACGCACATCGCATCGCCGAATTCGTCGTTAGTGAAACTGGAATAGTTAATAATATTAGATAGTGGTCTGTAAAAATAGATGTCTACTATTGGCGCCGTCGCAGACTTCTCTGAAGACATATTGACAAATTTCTCTCACAAAGTATTATACCTGTTATATTTTGGACAATTCTCGACTGGAAAACGCAATTAAACTATCTCTCCCACACAGAATAATTTAAACGTTCTTCATCTTGCAAAATTTAATAGACATGTAAGTTGAAAGCCAGTTTTCATGTGCATAAATATAAATGATGCATATTTTCGCGAGCATTGGAGTTAAAGGTCAAATAGTAGCAGCCTGTGAATATCCCACTGCTGGGCTAAGCTGGCTTTTCTCCTCCTTTTGAGGGTTTTTGGAGGGCTTATTCCATCACACTGCTAGAATGCGGGATGGTGGAATACACATGTGACAGAATTGCAGTGAAATTTGACACATGCAGGTTTCCTTACGATGTTTTCCTTCACCGTCAAGCACGTGATGAACTATAAATCACAAATTAAACACATGAAACTCAGTGGTGCTTGCCCGGGTTTGAACTCATGATCATCGTTTAAGATTCCAATGCGCCATCTCAGCTTGTAAATGTCAAAATATGCAAAATCAATTCAAAGCATACTGAAAAAACTGATCCAGTCGCGGTTCTATCTATTGTAAAAGTGACAAAAAAGTTAAATTACTTTTCGTGTAATGGGAAATGCAACAAATAGAAGTCAAATTATTAATGCCAATATAATTTCTTGCTTAATTGTCTATTGTATTGATTCGTGTATTGCATTGTTTAAAACGCTTCATTAATTGTGCTTAAGTAATAGTGTCAATACATACATGTGTATAAGGCAATTTAAACATACGAATTGCGTAACTATATATAAAGCTATACTAATATATAAAGCTGAAGAGTTACTGAAGCTAAAGATAGAGTCACAACTCAAAGTATTTCGATATTTATCTAATAAACATATTTGCGGTTTTATATCTGTGCGAAATTCGTAAATATAATTTTATATAATCAATAATAATTAGTGATTATATTCAACCAGTTGGATTTTATTTTGATTGTTCGTATATATAACAAGAAGAGAGACGAACTAACAATAATCAAGATACGATTATCTCACACAACAATAATATTAATCTCGAAAAACTATATAGTTATTAAGGTAACCTACTTTTTCATCACTACTGGGCCGCGACCCACTCATGTTACCCATACATTGTTACTTGTTATATATTTATTTCAAGGACGTGTTTTGAGTGATCTACTTAAGTATTTCTTTTCTTATCGCTAGGTTTTATTTCATTTTACCTGTCAATTTATATGGGTCAAATATTGAAACCGACTTTCAAACCAATTTCAAACAACCATTTGAGCAGAAATTTTACAAGCTTTTTTTTTGGGGGTTGTGACAGTACAACCTTGTTCAGAACTTGGATTACATTTATGCTTGGTTTTTAAATATATTTTTTATCAAGTTGTGCGTTGTGCAGGTATAATCGAACCGAACTATTTCTATAATATTAATTTTAATAATATGTATTATGTAAAAGTGGTTTTCTTTTTTAAATCAAATTTTTATTGACGTTTTTGATGTTTGAACATTTCTGCCTAACGCGGTCACTTTAAGGGTCGTCTCTCGCAATCGAAGATCGGGAATGTAACAGAATTATATAGAAAATGATGCTCCACAACCTTAAAATAAATCACACAGTCAAGGACTGAAACTTGCCCTGGAAACATTCAAATTTAAGATAATGCTTATGGATAAGTATAAAAAAATTTTGAAATCAATAAAAACGTGATTATCTTATTTTATTATTACATATATATTTTTTTATTTTTTGTACAAAATCATACAATTATGATTTTGTAATTAACATGCCAATGTAATGCTCAGCATATTTTAATGCTCTCTTTTTTTAAATGTATTAATTGTTATTGACAAAACACCCACGTACGGCTCACATTTAATTGGCACCAGTGGCTTCTCTTACATCATCAGTATTGTATCATCGTGATAGTGTAAGCTGCAAGTGAACTTTCGTTAAAAAATTACGTTATATTATTAAATGACAAAAATGACACATATTACAGAAGGTAGAATGGGATATTTAATTAACTAGTATTTCCTTGCGGCTTCGCCTGCGTATTAGGAGCAGAGGGGTGGGTAATAAGTAATCTGTCTGTCCTTAAGGGTCAAGATTTCTTCATACCAAATTTAATGAAAATTGCTTCTATTGTCTAGCCTTGAAAGTGTCACCGACAGTGTTGCAGTCGTAATGGTTCATTTAACATTCCAGGGCGCCAGATCGAGGGGGTGTGGCACACGTCTGTGGTGGTGTTCGAGCGGGAGTACTTCTACGGCGGCGCCGGTGTTACCAGCTGTGCACCGGTATGTCAAACAAAACACTCAATTCCAGTATAATCTATCTGATTAGTTATAATTTTTTGGGTTGTTATTTTGGAAAACGAAACTGTTTCGAAAATAAAAAGGAAAAATACTAAAAAATATTAGTTTTAGTACCCTATGTAATCACACACTTATAAGATTCTTAATGCCAAGTTAATCAAATAGTCGATCAAAAGCTATATCGAAAGTTACGACATATCAATGAAAGTCGAAATCGATTGCTTATCAAAGTCATTAATCCGCGCAAGTGATCGCTTTTTTATTGATATGCTCTATAGCGGATGTTACTTTGTGTTTAAATGAATCAAAGTGTCAAAAATCTTTATTCAATATAGAAGCGCCAAACTTGCTAATTGATTGTCAAAAATCTACTACCGGTTCGGGAATAAATAGAGAACTAGGAAGAGCCAGCGAAAGAGACTCTTTTAGGATTTATTTTTCTTAATATCATAATTTACAATTATAGATTATATATAAATAAAAAAAGTATAAAATCACTAATGATGTAAGCTAGACTAAGTGACTCGTAGAATGTTTGAATCACCAAGGAGATATCTTATTATTTAATGTAGTAAAAAAAAGTATATTGTTTTAAAATTTGTATTATTTGTAATGCGAACAGTTCTGTTTTTAATGGAAGTGAAAACAATAAATAAAGTTAATTAATTAATAATCTGTGAATTAAAAAAAAAACATAGTTGTCATGGTAACATGGCCTAGAATTTTGTCTCAATTTTAATTGTAACATAAAGCATTCGAATTCATTTTCAGTTTCAAAAGAGCGTAATTTAAAGCAAAATGTTTACCCGCTGTAACGCAACATTGTCGTCGATATAATGTTAATATCTTTAATTTCCTCGACATCACGAATTGACGTACATATCTCTGACTGTAAAGGACATGTTTATGTGTCACTGAGCACGCAATTGGCAATGCAATGCTTAGCAGCCGCCAGCAGAGGTTAATGCGCCAGTCAGGCAGTTTTTTCCGTAAGCAGTAGTACGCGTCCGAAAACGATGCACGAACAAGCGTCTACTCTATTTTTAAACGGACAAATGCACATATGCATAGCAATACTTGGTTACTAAACGTGAACTTTGAAGCAAACATTCCAAATTTAAAATTACCGGTATATTTTTTTATATAAATAGTAATATCGTTATATTCAAGAGTACAGTATATACCTACCGATACCGTATTACATATTTAGGTTTAAAATTAGTCGTATAATAAAAAAAAAATCACATCAAACGTCGCAAGTTTCACGCGCTAATGCTATTTTTGTATATTTTACTCGTGGACAAAATTTTCTTCGAACAACGGCCATTACAGAAAGAGCTGTTCGCTTAAAGATCGCCGTTATAATGTAGTCCACATTATATTGGTTAGTGTTTATATCCGCAAATCGTAAACATTCTATTCGAGATTGGGCGCATCGCCAAACTGACAATGAGGTAATAATTGCTGTAAACACCGCATTCCAATTTTGATATCAAACATATGATGGGTTTACGACAAGTTCTTGAAATTAATAGCAATTAAATGGTTTGAAATAGTTAGTCTTTATATTGTTTTGGACTGAATAATTATTTTAATTATTAATAAATATAGATTATTTTTTCAATTTATCAAAGACGACTGTGCCCCTGTGCGTATAATTAATTAAAATAAAAGAACCTTCCTCGATGAAAGGTCTATACAACACAAAAATAGTTTTTTTTAATTCGAACCAGTAGTTCCTGAGATTAGCCGGGTCAAACAAACAAATTCTTCAGCTTTATATGCATATTAGTATATAATAGATATATAGTCGTATAATAGATGAGTTATACTTGGCAAAATGTTATTTTGTAACAAATATCAAAAATACGGAAACATGATACATATTGGTATTACAATACATTAAACGAAATGCGTTGATAGGATTTGATACTAATCATAATAGAGACTCAAAATAATGAAAGTTTGTCTGGATTTACTCCGAAATAATTATTTGTAACCAAGATTTGATAATGGCAAACGACGTGAGACTTTCGCGTTCCTTCCTCAGTCATATGATCTTTATCCGTCACCCGGAATAACCGCTGTCTTCGTGTTAATCTTCCGTCTCTTTCCGACTCGTTTAAACATCAATCGACTATAGTATTGTGTTCGCTCACAGTTAGTAGCCGCATGAACGATCGTTTTCAACAGGAACGCACTGAAATAGTGAAAGGTGACTTCATGTTCAATTCCTCGTAAATGTTATAGAAAGCCGGACGTGGGCGTGAATAGTATTTTTATACACAAAGCTATTCCAGCGAACTTTAGAACGACATTTTTTAAATATTATCTGAGATAGGGAAGCATGACATCATTTAATTCAAATAATCTTTTAAGAAATTGAAAATTATTGAAGAGAAAACTTCTTTAGCATCGTTGTTATTTAAAAGTCGATGAAACGAAAAAGCGACAGTAAAAAGAGAGACACATAAATTCATAAGATTTAACGCGTGAGAGAAAATGAGATATAAAACATTATACAGTGTTACCACGAATATAAGAATATTCGTGGTAACACTGTATAATCTGCATAATCTCTTTGTGCTCTGCTTCGTACCGTCTCATTATCTTGAAGCCAACATTTTTGAAGGTTTCACTTCTACCACGTATGAATTGCATACATGTTTTGTTTTTTATCATATATATATATCTCCGTTGTGTACTCGCTGCAGGGCAGCACGCAGCTGGGCGCGCCGCACCAGGTGATGCGTCTCGGGACTACGTTCGTGCCCTTTCCAGTCTTCAATGAGTACATACAAGGGCTCGCCACCACAACCTACACGTGAGTATACTTTTTTTCACAATGTTAATTTGGAAGGCAAATGAATCGTCAAATATGTAAGAAAATATTAATAATTCCTTACAGTCCATGTGTCGCCAACTATGGGGAACTAAGAAAACTAATGTTTTATACGTTGTGTCTGTTATATTGGTTCATTCATTCCTCAAGTGGTACACCGTAATACAATGTTTTAATGATAATATTTTATAGCTGTTTTGAGTTACATACGTTTCATGACGTTGACATATATTACCGACGTAATTTATAAACGTGACGGTTCTAGACGATGAATCGTTTGAAGTTGGTTTGTGCGGGTTTGTATTTGACCTTTAATATATGAAATGAATATTTATCTATAGTCTATTCCAAACACACGAGGAGTAAACCCAAATAAACAACTTTGACACCGAATTGACGATCGAATGATCTGTGATATTCACTATTCGATATCCGCGAAATTGGAATCGGAACTTCGAAAGTTAGTGTTGTATAATTGAGAACTGTTTATAGTGCATAATACAGCTCAACATTAGGAAAACGCATTCAATTTGTAAATCTACGGTTTGCTACCTCTACTCCTACTCTGATTGGAATAGGATTGGAATATATACAGGGCTATTTGTAATGACCCAGCAACCTCGCAGGTCTAGCTAGCTAACACCATAAACAATGTTCAAATCATCATCATCATCATCATCATCAACAAATGTTCAACGACTTTTGATAACTTGTAACATTTTATTTTCATACAAATATAAGTATAAAATGAATTTCCAGCTTGAACGTTTATAAATCTACGGGAAACGCAAAGATCGACGCGTCGCGTCGTCCTTTCGTGTATGAATGAAATATAGACCTACAAATGTCACGACAGTACGGCAAAAACTTGTAAAATCATTTTTATTTAATGTATTCAGTTATGTCCGAAGTCGTAGAACAAAAGTTGTTGCTTATGGTGTTAGCTATCTAGGCCAGCGAGGTTGCTGGGTCATGTCAAATAACCCTGTATAAGTGAATTAATTCAAAAATAGGAACACTGTTCAGACAAGTTATAGGATTTCTATGAAATTTGGTCCAGAGTAAATTATATAATACTAACAAAATAGATGATTTGAGAGTCAATTGAACGCGACCCTACAACGGTTGCATCTGCATGCATACACATTAGTCATTAGAATTGTTTATCGTGTTCTTATAAGGTAAGCGGTCAGCGATCATCAGTTGTATTACCGCTTAATATCAATATATTGTAGTGATTTTTCAGTTTGATGGGTGAGTGAGCCAGTGTAACAGTGTGAAACTATTTAATTTGTAAAACTAAAATGTGAACGAAAAGATGGTTCACGATTGATTGATATTTCTTACCTTGCTACATTTAGCAAAGTTTATTAATTTGGTTTTTATGGTGTCCTATATGTTCATTCCATGCATAATAATAACAGTAAAAATCATTTAAAAAAAAAATAGAATCTATTCGGTGGTATTGCAGAAAACTGCTGTTTTGTTACCATGACAATTTTTTTTTCTGTCAATAATTAATTGGCGATATATAACCAAGTCGTGAGATAGGAGGGTAATAGTAACGTCCGCGTATACACAAGGGCAGCGCGGGCGCGTACCGGCTGCTGGAGCACAACTGCAACCACTTCAGCGACGAGGTGAGCCAGTTCGCGTGCGGCGCGCGCGTGCCCGAGCACATCGTGGCGCAGCCGCAGCGCGACCTGCCCGCGCCGCTGCGCACCGCGCTCGGCTCCGCGCTCGCCGCGCTCGTGCCCGACGGCGACCAGGTCACTCGCCACCTACCTACTGTTACGCACTCGTCACTCTCATCATCGTCGTATCGTTTGTCCTCATCTAATAAGCATTTATAGCCTTTTTGCTGGTGATTTGTTTTCCTAACACCATATTGTGATTGTTGAGGCACTAAATTGTGATGGTATTGATGGCTACGCTTTTACACAAAAAAGACACGCCACAGATAGTTGAGCCGGGTGGTTGTATTCTATTTTGTGGGACACCGCCCGGTTTATGATGATTCACGTCCGACACGGTCCTAATTTTTATGTTCATACCCAGGTGTACGCGAACGGCGTGCGACACAGCCGACGGGACAGCCCCGACTACCTCACGCTCAATACCCAAATCGAGGAAGCCAGGTTAGTTTTTGATATTATAATCATATAATACAAATAAGATCTATTAATTATTCAAAAATTAAAACTAAGTAATTTAATTTATCTTTATAATTTAATTTTATCCATACATAAAATTACAATTGTCGTACTTTCAATGTAATTGCAAGTATCATCATCAGACAAATGAATAGTCCACCTGGAGTACTCGTTTTAATGAAAATAAGTAGGGGTTTTCTGATTTGTCATGAATATTTTTTCTTATTAGATACAACATGCCGGTGCTGCAAACAATGGCATTTTCCATTTACTACTGCTTTACTACGATTACTAATTTTCATATTATTTAGAATTTTATTTGTTGAAATCAAACAGTCAGGATTTATTTGTAGCAGTGCAACGCGTCTGATTAGATTGTCCAGTGTAGTATATAAAATACGTTAATTGTATGATACTAACGAGTACCGTAACCCGTCCGCCCAGCCTGCCCCCGGGCCGGCCGTGGCGCGCGGTGTACGCGTGGCTGAGCGCGTGGCTGCGCGCGCCGCACTCGCAGCCCTTCTGACGTCACGACGTCTTCCTGCTAACCAAACAATAAAAAAAATGAAAACAGAAAGCGTGCTCTTTCTTTGTAGATAGTTATTAACGTAGTTCGAATTTTAAAAACGCTAAAACTTTAATCTATAATTTTATGGGAAAAGTTTGGTGCATTTCTTTCAAAATACAATCTTTCGTTTTCGGCACTCGCTTCAAGTCAAAAATTATACTTTCGGATGAGTTCTTATTTTGTACTGTTGTAATTACATATGGAGTAATTTATTTTATTATAAATAACTTGGCGACCGAGCTTCGCTTGGCGAGGTGGTAGTTTCTTTTTTAATTGTGTTTTCAATAAAAACACCTATAAATATAAACTTAAGAAACAAAACCTTATCTATTTGAGCAGAATCGTTAGAGTTGTTTCTGAAATACTAACATTATGTATTATCTAATATTGTATATTATTTACTGGTTATGTTTTACCCGGGGATACGAATTTTTGCAGTTTGCCACCACGCATCTATGAATTGTACAGTAGTTATTTATCTTGATTTTTATATGTATATTTAAGCCTTTGATCAATGCTTATAGATGATTGAAACACATGTTAAATCATGAAATCATTTTATAAGAGGGAATCAAGTGATTTTTGAGACGGACTTGATTGAGAATTGTACAGAGAAGAGTCGGCAAGTGTTCAGTAGTTAATATAAATATTATTTATTTGCATAAGTTATTCTAAATATGAATATATACTAATAAATTTCGTCTGTAAAGAGTGGTGTCCCAAGAGTTAGAAGCGCGTCGGAACACGTTGGCGGAGAAACTCGCGCGGAAGGAGAGACGCAAAGAGAAGAAACGCAAGAGGCAACGCGAACAAAACGGAGGCGATCTCTTGCAAGAGGAAGATGAGAGTAAGTATATTTGTTTTTATGAAGTAGGTAGGCTCTGGTGAATGGTCATTAATGCCCATTACATTGGCTCTGTAAAAAATTTTAATCATTCCATACGTATACAACGCCGCCAACCTCGGGAACTAAGATGTTATGTCCATTGTGCCTGTCTTTACACCGGCTTACTTTTCAAACCGTGAACATAGCAGTACTGAATGTTCCCGTTTGGCGGTACAATATCTGATGATGGGCTTGCTCAAAGTCCTGCCACCTAGGTAAAAAAAAGTATAAATGCCAATAAAGTAAAGACTTACAAATTGCGGTTATTATCTTCTTATGTTTGTAGGGACATTATTTATATTTACTTCTGACTAGCTGAAAAACAGTGCTTTGTTTCTATTCAGCTATACTAAGTTGGCACATTTTGGATCGCAATATTTTATGTGAAATATATGTTATCATTGTTTGTTTAGTTCTATAGTATTAGGCAATAAAACATGTCTTTCGTACGTTCTAACTAAGAATTATTATTCAAATGAAAATCGAATAGATTGACGTGAGTAAGTAACAACTACGAACGCGCGAAACGCATTTTTAACCGACTTCAAAAAAAGGAGGAGGTTATCAATTCGTCTGTATGTTTTTTTTTTTTTTTTTGTGTTTGTTATTGTATGCAAACTTGTTTAACCATAAAGAATGCGCTAAGTGTGCGTATGAGATGGCACGAGATCGGCGATCAATTTTCAGTCATACATTTTTATCCTTATATGTGTGTTTAATATTTAATATTCGCGCTAGTGTGGACTCTTCTGGCGCATGAGATGTAAAAGGTTTTTAATTAAATGCCTATTACTTTACACCTTTACTTGGTAGTAGAGCTTTGTGCGAGCTCGTCTCGGTAGGTTATATACCCATTCATCAGATATTCTACCGCAAAACGGCAGTTCTTGTTATTTTTGTGTTCCAGTTTGAAGGGTGATTGAGCCAGTGTAATAACAGGCACAGGGGACATATAACATCTTAGTTCCCATGGTTGCGGATTGGTGATGTAAGCGATGGTTAACATTTCTCACACTGCCAATGTCTATGATCGTTCGTGACCATTTACCACTAAGTGCCCAATGTTCGTTTGCCTCCCTATCCTATAAAACAAATATAACAGTTCTATATGAATATTCAATGTGTATAAAAGATGTATAACGCAGGAAGTTTTTTGTCAAAGAGGTTAGACGTGACAAGAGATTCAAGTTATAATCTCAAAGCTTTCGTTCTTTATTACTTCAAAGCTGCTGCTGTCTATTTTTGTCCAGTGTTCGTCAAACGTATACTCTGACTTGTCAATGATATTTTTTTAATTAATTTAATCGAAACAAACAGTATTATATTATAATAAACTTGTCTTAGACAAAAAATTAGTAAAGTTTTTACTGAAATATTCTTGTGCTGGAAAAATTGTTAACGCTTTTGACCGTTCTTGTGAGGGACGGGTATGTGGGACGGGTATGTGGGACTTTGTGGGAGTATGTGGGAGTGCGGCAAAATTTTGTGAAGTAAAAGTAAAGTGAAGTCAACTGACACACAGAGTAACTACGACTTTAATAGTTTTTTATTCCTGAAACGTAGATTGTGATGCTGTCTGTTAATAAACATGCAGGAACATTAAAATAACATTAATATATATTACAGATAAGATATAATTATATTCACGGACAACATGTTTGTGGAGATATACAACTTCTGTTACTCATTTGTTTTATGTGAATGTATAAGAGTTAGTATCACTGAAATATATATTTTGATGTACACAGATTCCTTCTAGATTTTCGAAGAGATTTTCGTGTGTAGTTCTGTCAAAAGCTTTACAATAATCGGTAAACACAACGTCAACTTCTTTTCCATTATCCAAACAGATCACGTGAATTTGTTTCCGCGGACCCCTTAATAAATACGATTATATAAAATTATATGTTATACTTTGATCGATTGTATATGAGAACAAAATTGCAGAGAACTATAATAAATCTGATACGGTATGTTAGATGTAAAAATCATGACAGTGATATAGATTTATACCGCAGTTCGGTATGCATGATATGCTCGACTCAATGTCTATCACGTCGCCAAATTTTCGTCACGTCCGCTCCATGATCCATCCATCACTTTGTCAAGCATCCCTCGATAAATAGCGTCATTGAAACCGGAATATTTATTAATGTAACTAATATTATAAATGCGAAAAAGAGTTTGTTTGTGTGTTTGTTACGCTTTCAAGCCTAAACATTCAAAAATTGCCAGTTTGTTCACCAACAAAATGGCGGTTCGAAATTAGCGCGCGTTTTTTTTAACAACGCTTTTGTTTGTATAACGATAATTTGGGATGAGAACTGGCAACGCATTTGCAAACCCTCGGGTGTTGCAGGTTTCCATGGTCGGTGATAGTCACATTCTATAAGGTGAGCCTCCTGCTCGTTTGCCCCTTCTTCCTAATTTCCTAACTATATTGTATAACAACGTAGTAATTAGTCTAAGCTATGAGTTACCATAGGTTATATTATTGTCATAGGTGTACTTCTCTTTGTCCGAGTGATACATTTGACACCAGTCACCATAACGTTATGAACACGAAGCCGCAGTCGAAAACTAGTCTCTTATATAATGGAACAAAATTAGGAAAGTTTCATTTGCAGTCCCTCGACACTGTATTCCAATGTCTACAATGTATGAGTCAGTGGCAAGGATAAGTAGCTACAATTACAGCGCATGCGCTTGTAAATCTAAAAGTCTACTGAATAAACGGTTAATGTATGTAGGCAGAAAAAAAAATGTAATGGTGATTCGTCGATTTCGTTAGTCTACTAATCACCTTAACATTTTTTATTTATATTTAATGTGTTTCTTAAATTTGCTTAGACTCCATGAAGTTGATCCATAGTCATAGAGCAGCCAGTTAACAATAGTAGGAGTTACATGCGTGTCATGAACAATATTATTTGAAAAAATATCTTGTTACTTATACGGTTAGGCATTTTGACATTCTCCCTGAAGAATTATTAGTTTGGGGAGAGCGTCAAATTTGCCTTTTGGCCAGGGCTGGATATGGCATCTGAGTTTGTCTCTTGCAATGCCTCTTTCAGGCGTGGTTCTTAGCTTACGTTGAATTAGATGGACTTTATAGACGTTTTTAATTCTTAAAGTTTAAGGACAACTAGATGAATTGTCAAAGAATTAGAATTTTTTATGTTTGGAAGGAAGGTGTATGACAGAATGATGTTAGCTTACTGGGTAGCTCATATACATATATATCAAATACATAAGGCGATCTTGGAAATGTGAATAGCCCCTAGAACTGTCGTAACATTAGACAGTGTGATCGACCTCGTCTATCTATTTCCACCTCGGTTGAACGATCCTCAAATAGGTCGGGCGCAACCACTCACGCGTCGCCGCGTGCCACCCTTGCGAATTTCCCCGATCGGTAATGAAGTTAACATAGTTTTCCTCACCCGAATCCGTATTCTTACGATTCGAATGTGTTTATGGAGAGTCGTATACGAATGGAAACGTATTATAAATATGGTATCGAGGAGACTCGTGGGGGGCGGGCGGTCTCTGGCCTGGCGCGGCGCCAGCGCCGGCCGCGATCAGTAGTGCAGGCCGGACCCACCGACGCGCTCCTCTACTCGCGCGCAGGACCGGGCAGTATTTATAGAGAACACGCCACGTGCGCTTTGGAAGTAAAGCCGGGAATCACCGGTACACTGTGACTACGTGTCGCGGCTCCAGTTGTGTCTACTGTTTCGCGTTCTATTTCTAATCGCCTGGAAATAGATCAAGTGTTATAGTTAACCTTTTGTTATAGTTAACGTTCGGTACGTATATGTCTTCCTCAATTTTCCATTTCTACCTTACTACTAATTTAATTTATATGATGTCATAGCTTTATATGAAGGTTGTAACCTAAAACACACGTAAAATCGTTCTTGAAAGCAATACGTCTACAAGAGCACATTTTGATGTTCTCAGCCCGAAATATCTCTATAAAAGCGGCCAGTGCCGGCGAGGAATAATTGTGTTATGAGCGTGCGAGTGAACTAAATCTGTGTAATATCCGCCGAGGAGTGGAGTGCAATCTGTTTTATAGACCTTGAACTGAACTCTTTAGTAACTTGGTGTCAGAGAGAATCTAACAATAACTGACTAATTTTGAAACTTAATATGAGACTCTGTTGGTTCCGTACCTAATATAAATAATCTTTTAAATTTTTTCTACGAATTATTTTTAATTAGGTATTGGATATAATGCAATAATTTTTTTTTGTTGTAACATGATGAAATATGTAGTGAAAGGCTGTTATTATATAATATAACAAACATGAATTTTTATTAAGTAATTTTTCGTTCTAGGCCCGGGACTCATATGATGCTATTAATTATTTTTTATGTTTATATTTTAAACAATCCTAATTAATTGATAATTGATTATTATCTTTGTGTACGTCTAATGCTTACCATATATTTAAATTATATTTAAAATAAATAACTGGAAATATCTTACTATGTTTACAAACATATCAGAAAAGGCAAACATTCTTAGAACCTTTTCTAAAGATCTCGTATCGATATCGTTCAGGCAATCATTAAATATATATAAATAACTATTTATTTCGATTAACATTGGCGTAGGTTTTTCAGCCAAAATGTTCTTCTTCGACTCACACTTCGTTTTCCTTGGATCTTGTCCTGAATGATGAGTTGGTCGTATTTTAGATTTCTCATTATGTGGCCGAAGCATTTAAGCTTTCTTTTCTTTACTAAATTGTATATTTATGCTTGCTTCTGGTTTTTTTTCTTTATGCGACTTAGCACGGTTAAAATTTGAATTTTGCCGGTTATGCTTAGGTATTTCTTTTCCGAATCGACGGTAGTTTTCACTTAATTGAACAAATTATTTCGGAATATGAATGTTTTTGCTCACGTGGGCTCCGTTTTTATGTACGTTCGATATCTTCCGCTACCATATTGCTGACTGAGGCTGACGCGCTGGATTAATGGATGCATGGTAAATTTCCGTAGTCAGCTTGTACCTTCTCGGAGGTTGAAATGGGTTATTTACTCTGATTTATTTTTTCTATGACCAGTAATTTGTCCTTTTGTATCTCGACTAATTAACGATCTTCGTAAATTGATATAGGTCTAGACCAAAGCAATCATGAACACACATGTTAATAAACATTTAAGGAATACATACGTACATTATTTAATTCCAACATGTTTATTCGCATTCATAAACGTTCGAATGAAACATTAAGACAAATTTATGTACTCTTATTGTTTTTTTTATAATTGATATTGCTGGTGGTATATGAGGCATTCATACGCATGCGCCATAGATATGTAGACAGTAATAATTTGTCCCAAAACATCTTTCGGCGACGAGATGTTTCGCTGCGGATACGTTAAATGTATTTATATATTATATTCATATAGTGTGTCATCCATAGATATGGCGGAGGCAGTGGAGGCGGTGGAAGCGCTGGAGGCAAGCATAGCGCGCGCCGGGCCCAGCTCGCGCGACCTCGAGGCGGAGGCCGATGAGCGTCGCCTGGAGGAGCAGCGACGCCGCGAGCGCGACCCGCCCATCGTGTTTAGGGACATCGACGTGAGTACCGACTTAATCCTGATAATGGAACGCATTGTTGCCAAAGTATACAGCAAGCTTGCTAGCGTGTAGCCAGCGTTCAAGCGTCAATTAAACATGCACCCTCTGTGTGTATTTTGACTCGAGTTTAGCCATTCCTTTCCGAATTCCTCCGAATTACTAATTTACTAGTTAAGACAAAGATTTTATAAAGATTTTATTATAGAATGATAACAATACTTTCAATATATGTTGCATTGCTTTCACTAAATATACATCCATAGCATATCACTATATTAGTTTTTTGGTAGAACATTGCATAGGCCCGTCTAGTTGGGTGTCGCCCACTGACAATTTATTCCGCAGTCAAACACTTTACATGTCCATGCTTTTTTATAGCATAGCTAAGCGGAAGAGCATATGGGCCACCTGTTAGTAAGTGGTCACCAACGCCCATAGAGGCCATTGACATTGGCATTGTCAGAGATGTTAACCATCGCTTATATCGCCAATGCGCCACCAACCTAACTACGGTGTTATGATGTTTTGTTCCTTGTGCCTGTCATTACACTGGCTCATACTCCCTTCAAACCATAACACAACAATACTACTACTACTGCTGCTTCGCCATATAATACCCGATGAGTGGGTGGTACCTACCCAGACGAGCCCGCACAAAGCTCTACTACCAAGTAGCTTGTGTCTGCATGAAGTATTGGTATTTATTAAAACAAATGATTACTGTTTGAATATTCAAAATGAGCGCAGAAGAAATAAACATATTTTATAAAACACGCCACCGCAGTTTATGGCAATATGTAAAATAATAAACTACTTGCATAACTGGCTGACCTAAATTTAAATATGGTAACGTTCCAAAATAAAGTAACGCCTATTGTAGCGAATATGTGTTGTTAAATAAAATATACTATTATATTATTTAATGTAATGGATACATATTTATAATTGACGTTAAATATTATTTTTTCTATATGTATGTATGTACGGAATACATTTGCGGAATATAATATGGAGTATATAATGTCATTTCCTTGGAATAGACCCCGGATGTATAAATTTTAATAATGTAATTTGAATAGTTTTTTAGCTACAAGCACATAGATAGTTTCCGTTTATGTTTGCATGTCAACGAATGCGCATTCTAAGGTACATGTCAAAAATGAGATTTCAATTGGAAAATAAATAAAATATTGATACATTTGGTGTTAGCGTCAAACTACGCCGTTACATTTATTTATTATTTGATGATTCAAGTCCGGTGCACTTATGACTAAGAAAATTTAATGGATTCATAAAAATGCTCGCAAGCGTGGTAGCTATGTATCGCTGGATTGGGCATTTTCCAGAAGTGTCCACGTGAGTACATCGCTGAGTATGAGTAAGCAGATGTTTTGGACTTGATGTCTCGCCAGCTGTAGGCGGAAACGGACTACGTTGAAAGCCAAATATGAAATAATTATTGTTTATTTATAAATTAATTAATTATCGTTTTAACACTGATACTCGGTATACAGTAACAAACTGTAAATCTCCCACTGCTGTTTAAGGCCTCCTCTCATTTTAAGAGGAGAAGGTTTGGAGTTTATTCCACCGTGCTGCTCCAAAGCGGGTTGGTGGAATACACATGTGGCAGAATTTCAGTGAAATTAGGTAATCACGATGGTTTCCTTTACCGTCGATCACGAGATGAATTATGAATACAAATTACGCACATTAAAATTCAGTGGTGCTTGTCCGGGTTCGCACCCACGATCATCGGGTAAGGTTCACGCGTTGTAACTACGAGGCCGCTTCGTTACACGTTTACATTATATACGGATGTTAATATCGCAATTGAGCTAATTCAAAACACTTTAATAATTTTCCTCGTATAAAATATCACAGGGCGCACAGGAGTTCGAAGCGTTCACCAAAGCGCTGGAGGGCGTCGAGTTGTCGGCCGACGAGAAGCAGAGCCTCGACGAGCTGCAGCAGTACCTCGTGCAGGGCGAGGGCAGCTGGGTGCTCGGCGACGAGTTCCTGACCTTCGTCGGTGAGTGCGCGGCGGTGAGGCGGGGCGGTGAGGCGGGGCGGCGGGGGGAGGCGGCGAGTGCAGGTCTGCGTGCGCAGGTCGCGTGCTGCGGGACGGCGGCGTGTCGAGCGAGGCGCGCGTGTGTGCGCTGCGCTGCCTGGCGGCGGCGGCGCTGCGCGACGACGTGTCGCTGCTGCTGCACCAGGACCGCCGCCAGCACGCGCTGCTCGCCTTCGCGTACTCCATCGACAAGCTGCCGCCGACCGAGCAGCTTGCCCTCGCTATCTTCGTGAGTACATACTACTCGACTATATTCTAATATCCACTACTTTTATAAACCCTATGAGCGGTTCAAAATTAATAGTGAAATGGTAAAAAATAACGCTTCGGGCCGTGAGCTCCGCTTATGTGTAACCGTTTGCAAGCAGATGTGCAACCTGTTCGAGAACACGTCGTCGTCGGAGTGGCTGCTGTACATCAGCGAGTGGGAGAGCGACGGGCACACGCTGTCGAACATCCGCGTGACCACTAAGGTGAGCGTGTGGGCGCGTGCGGCGCGGGCGGCGGTGGCGGTGCGGGTGGTAACGTGCGGGTGGTAACGTGCGTGTGTGCGCAGGTGTGCGTGCACTGCGTGCTGAGCGAGGCGCCGGCGCTGCGCGACGCGGGCACGGCGCTGCTGTACAACGTGGCCACCAAGGAGGTAAAGACTGTGGTCAGTATCGCTCTCTCCGCTCTCTCACTCTCACTCACACTCGCACTCTCCGTGTTTCGTGAATGATTTTAATGTTATGAACAATGAAACGCCAAATTAATTAATATATAGTGACCGTCAATAAAAATACCACATCGACTTTGAAAATGAAATTTTGTGTCTTTCCAAAGGTCGATGTGCAATATTTATTGTCGGACACTACTATTAGTAATACGATGACGACGGTGCCTTCTACTACTCCCTAACTAAGTACGTAGCCTATTGATATAAACTCCAAACGTTATCATTAGAACATCGGGAATATTCGGGATAATTAATGTTTGTGACTTTCTTATAAAAATTGTAAGAAATACAATTAAAAATTATCTTAGACCTTGTCGAAAACATTTGCATTGTCAGATATCTTGATTTAACAGACGGGAGTATCAAAAACAAGTACAAATCTCCAACTCGACACTTTACAAACATTGACGACTTCCGGATAAATATTTGAACTGATTCGCACATTTGATAGTTTAATCCTATTGAACTTATTTTTTTATTTGAACATGAGTCGCTCGTTTGTCATGTGTAAATAAAAAATCTTTATTGTTTCAACGTTATAATTTTCCAAAGATATTGTGAAGTTTTAAGCTATTATATAAAAACTAGTTTTCGTGACCGGGTTTGCCCGCCTTTTGGAAGGTATAAAAAAGTAGCCAAAAACTTCATTCTGGTTTAGCCGTGAAAGCGTAACAGACAGACAGAGTTACTATATTTTATAATATTTATAATATTAGTATAGATAATGCATTGGATAAAAAAATATGAGATTCAATTTTCACTCGGATTATTACTGCGATATCATTTGGCAGAAGGAACCCTTAACAGGTCTACGTGGCGGGTATCTATTATTATTCGGTGGGTATTCACTCGATGGTAGAGCTTTGTCCAAGCTCGTCTGGGTCGGTACGACCCAGTCATCAGATATTCAGTACTTGGTGTTGTTGTGTTCCGGGTTTGAAGGATGTCACTCATCCTGAGTTTTTTTTAAATGTACAAACCACTGTCTATGGACGTTGGTGACCACTGTGCTCGTCCACTTACATAAACTACCTATATAAAAAAAAATCTTTGACGTGACGTCAGACGCTTGTTCGACAACGTAATGTTAACTAACAGCTACAATAATAACTCTTTCGAAAGCTTAAGTGACTGACAGTTATATTAATCTCTTCGTGAGTAGTAAGCGATGGTCGTAATTATTTTATTACAACTTCAAGATAATAAGGTCGTATGTAAACATTTTGTTCTAATATTTAATTTAGAATTGTCGTAAGTATACAATTTTTACATCTGATATTTTGTACTACGTAAATTAAACAGTATTATCAAGTACGGTCGCTTCGTTACTTACGCTATTAAGTGTATAGTTAATAATTATTGTTTAAAAATAATATTTAATCACTAACTTTGTATTTGTCTTTCGAGAACATTCGCTTTAGGAAAACTATCGCCACTAAATATCGATATCGAATTTTAGTGATTTCCAAGATATGTAATAAATTACTAGCGTGCAAAGGCAAATATCACTATTATGATTTTAACGATACCTACAGATTGTAAGTGAAAATGAATTCTAAGATCTATAATAATTTTACTAGAAGTTTTGACAGTAACAGTTTATAGTTCAACTAGCGACCGCCCCGGCTTCGCTCGAGTAGCGAGAGATATTCCTAAAAAAGACAGCGGGACGCGGGGCCAGGGCGCGCAGGCGGTTGCATCGCGCGTTAGTATGACCGGTTAAATTTATTTAATGCGCGATAGTTTTAAAATTACGATAACTCCTAAGATATTTATTTAAATTGGGTGGTGTAAAGGGCAATTATAATATACATGAAATGCTTAAATTAAATAACGTATTTAATTTGACAAGGATTAATATCATATCCGTTGTTATACCTCTCCAATTATCACATTATCAGACAACCATTTTTTAAAAAGTAAAGTGGGTATAGTTAGCTATCCTTAAAAGATAGATATATGCCATCGCAGACTTTTCTGTAGATCTATGGAAGGAAAACAATTTTACCATACATTATTTTGTTATAATTTAAAGGGTTTTACAGCGTTTTCGATGAAAGCTCCCAATCGGCTCGTTTTTTTTCGACCTCTTCAACAATTATCGTCATATTTCAACAAATTTACAGAAAACATTAATAAATTATACACGTAAACCTTCCTCTTGAATCACTTTATCCATTGGTGAAAACCGTATGAAAATCCGTTTAGTAGTTTTTTAGTTTATCGCGTTCATACAGACAGACAGGAAACTCGGGGGACTTTGTTTTATAATATGTCGTGATTACAAATGAAAGTGATATAACTATTGTAATAAAATTAAAACAATGACAGTTGTTTCTTATTCTGGTTCTCTATTATTTCCCAATGTGACGTAATTAAGTCATATTCATTTACTACCACTAAATGTGTATTACTTATTTATCTTGGCATGATAACATAATATGATCATTATTTTCTCTCTCAAAACGCTTTGTTCTGTGCTAATATGCTTTCAACTTATCAATGTGAAGTAAGTACTGCGTCCATTGTTTTATTAGTATAAATTTTAAATAAATCAAAACTTGTAAGACTTTTGAATTAGTTTAATTTATAAATACAAAAGTCTTCTTCAATTCGCTTTAAACCAGTTATGAGATGCGATTCGGTCGCGCTGCAGAAATGTGTTTTTGCAGCGACTCGGGCTTGGTGCTGCGCTGCGCAAGCAGCTGCCCACGCGAGCGCGCTCCAAGGTACACCACCCACCACCCACCACCTACCACTCACCACACCTTCGTTGTTAGCTTGACTCAAGTGGCCATTATGCAAATTTGTTGAAATGTGCCTTAAATATTATAATTGGAAATAAGACAAATTAACTAGGACCCCGGTTTTCCCGGCTCTGAATTCTGATTTCTACATTATATTACCTGGTGGTATGATAATATGACAGATCATCATATATACAAGAAAGATCTTGTAAAGGCAAAAGGTTGTGCCAATATATGATGTCGCTATAAGGAAAAGATTATCATTTTACATTAATATCACCTAGTGTGCCGTAAATATTTACTAGGCCCCGGTGCGCAGTTGACGATTCCGTCGTAGATTTATAAATAAACATAATTATGACTCTTTGTTAATGTATTTGTAAGCTTCTATTGATTGTTTGTATGCAATGTGTTACACATTACACACTTGTCAAGACACGCGCGCCTCATCCCTCTTGGGACGTGTACGGTTATCCATCCCATCGGCCTTTGATAATAAAGAATGAGAGTGTTTTGTGTGCACTATTTTTGTGCACACATTCATATTCACTACCTACTCGGTGGTAGGGCTTGGTGCAAGTTCGTCTGGGTGAGTACCACCCACTCAACAGATCTACCGCAACAGATCTACCGCAAAATAGCAGTACTCAATTGGTGGTAGAGCTTTGTGCAAGTTTGTCTGGGTGTGGTACCTACCACTCATCAGATATTCTGCCGCAAAACAGCAGTACTTGACATTGTTGTGTTCCGGTTAGAAGGGCGAGTGAACCAGTGCAATTACAGGCACGAGAGACATAACATCTTAGTTCCCAAGGTTGGTGGTGCATTAGCGATGTAAGCGATGGTAAAGTTAACCATTCCTACAGTGCCATTGTTTATGGACGTTGGTGAAGACTTACCATCAGGTGGCCCATACGCTCGTCCGCCTACCTAAACAACAAAATAAATCTTAATATAGTTAGTTAGCAATCTCAAGTTGATCATTCTTAGAAATGTTCGACCATAAACTGCCACGTTAGGGCCGATAACTGGTGCAACAGTAAACACAATAACTGCAGGGGTTTTCCGTGATCTTGAAATGTTGTCAGTACACAGTGAAACTCTCGTGTGTTTCGTGTTTGGCGCAGTTTAATTGAATTAGTTTCACCGCTTCATAACATTCGTTTGCAAATACAACGTTATTATTACATACGCGCTATCTCTACGTTAATAGTAAGTTAGTAGTAATCGATTGGGAGGTAGATTGTCTATGATATGTATGAGATTGTATTCAATTTACAACTTAATTCGTAATCAAATATTTCCTATAATCGTACTCCCGCATAGCCATAACTGTGTGATGTACGAACATGTGTAATGTAAGCTTGTGATGTGTATTCGTAGTTGGAGATCTATAATAAAATAAAAAAAAATCATCAAAATCGATTCACCCAATCCAAAGTTATGAGGTAACAAACATAAAAAAAAGATACAGACGAATTGATAACCTCCTCCTTTTTTTGAAGTCGGTTAAAAAGAATTTGAGATGAGATTTACAATGTTTTAAGTTTAATTATTCCCTCTTAATTTTATTGTAAGGCAACACTGACACTTCATAAGAAACTGACATTGTAAGTTGATAAAGGATTAATTTGTTTTATCAAAAGTAAATGAAACTACGCGCGACGTTATTAAATATTTACTGTGGGTATTATTGTTGTTTATTTAAAAATATTTATTCAGATATATTTTTTATCTCGCTCTCTCGTATCAATGTCAATAAAGGATGCAATTCATGGTTTCCATTGTTTTATTAGATTAAAACTTTATATTAGTGATTAATTATAATATAATGTTAATCCCATGATAACCTTCTAGCGATTGTTCTACGTCTAACTAATAATAAATAATCAACCTTACTTAAACACTGATGGTCTAATAATAAATGTTATTTAGTGGATGATTAGTGTTAAACTAAGCTGTCTTCTTCTTTCGCATGCTAAATTAATAATGGCAGAAAGAGATAATTAGTGTTTATCTAAACAGTCGTTAAGCTACTTTTATGAGAAAGGTCGTATATTGTGCTCTTTCTGTCCTTATTGATTTGACATTTGAAAGAAGGATACACAGTTCACACAATTGTTTATCTAATATCTCGATAAATAACATTTATAAGTAAGGCCAAAACTTATATAATTTTTAATGGCACTATAATTTTTTAAATATAGAACAACAATTTATTGAAGTAGCAGGCACACAGAATTCGGCAAACACCGTTAAGCTTTCATATGATTATGTTAATTGAATCCTAATATGTAGGCTTCGTTATGAAACGTCGAAATTAATTGAAAAAAGTAATAAAATAGAATCAGTAATCCCATTTCGGTTTGCTTTGTTGTGATATATTTTAAATATATTTACATATGTATCTTATAACACTCAATCAGAAACAGAAGTCGATTATAATTTTTAATTGATCGATTTAAACATAAAGAGATCGTCGACCTAAAAGAAACATCTCGTTTAGAACCATTTAGGCGTGTGTCAACGAAAACGCTAAATCTTATCTTTCACAATAAATTAAATACATGTACTGCTCGGCAAGTTCCACAGAAGGCAGCGCCGCGCGTCGGTATTTTAAATTAATCCGTAATTATAATTCGATCGATCGATATCGATTCTCTACTCGACTATTTACTCGACGTCATTATTGATACGATTCTATTTTATACACTTTAAACTTACACGCTGTAATGTTATAGTTTGTAACGGTTCGTTCATACATTTTCACATTGGAAGATGTTCTAACAGATTTATCGTCGTGGTCATGAGCCGACTGATCTATCGGTTATGTAACGTCGAGGAATATGAAATGGGTATGGTCGCGTCCGAATAAAGTGTATAAAATTGATAATTTTAATCGGAATACGATCTAATCGAATGAGATCGTTCGGGCTTGACGTATAAATCGCGTGTCGGGTCGCTAATCGCGGTGGGGGGGCGGCAGGTGTTCGACGAGGTGTGCGTGGAGCTGTGCATGGCGGCGCTGCAGCTGGCGGCGTGGGCGCCCCCCGAGGAGGCGCTGTGGCGCGCGCTGGCGGCGCTGGCGCGCCTCGCCGCGCACTCGCACGACGTGCCGCAGCTCGTGGCCATGGTGGGGCCCGACCCCGCCGCCTTCCGGTAATACTACCTATCCTATCTATATATACATATCTATATGAGGATTACTCGCTCATATAGTATCCAAGCTAGCAGAAAAATAATTATCCTTTAAGTTTCACATAAAATTTTGGTTATGCACAAATATATACTTTAGCAAACTCAATACTTTCTACACAACTGTACCTGGCCATTGTAACGCCTCGTGTCGAGCTGCAAAGTTTCATGACGTTAAAGCTTTCTTCCCCAGAGGTACGAGCCCGCGCATCGACGAGCAGATCGACCTCATCATGAAGAAGGTGTCGGGCGTCAGCGGCTAGCGGCGCCCTCTTGTCCGAGTTGAGGTTTTGTTCGTTACTCGTCGTCGTATGCTTTGCATCGTCGAGTATTTCATTTCAATATCTTATTTCCCACGCCGACTAATCTGTTGATACGTTCTCTTTATTTTGTCGTTTCGTTCGGTTTCGTTTTGTTTGTATAATTTTATTATTAACTATTGTCAATAAATTTATTTTAGATAATCGAACTTCGATTCTAATGGCGTTTCTAGTTTGTCTAGTATTCAGAATAGAGCTACTCACATCGTGTGTAGCGTTAACTCGCTTTGTACAGTAAGTACTATTATATAAATATAATGCGGAACAATGGTTTCATTCATTTATTTTAATTGTTATCATTTACGTTATATCGAAGTCTTATAGTAAGTACCTGAGGATATAATTTTTTTTTTATTGAAAATTGTTTAAAATATTCGAATTTCGAATGAACGATGTATTCGTTATTAATTTAATGGATTGGGGGTGGGGGGTTGTTGTTAGATCGCGACTGTGCATTTACACGTGATATGGTTTTACAATATATTATATAATTTATTGGTTGTAATTTAATAAATTTACGGTTTTAAAAAGCATACTTTGTTTTTTTTTAGTCATCTTTCCTTTCGTATTACGTATTTACACACAGGCTTCCAAGAAAATTGCAAATGTTTATCTTACTATTAATTTAATAATTTTATTTCTTCAATAATCTATAAATTGTTTCAATAATCATCAATTTCGATCTCACTTCTGCCGAGGCGTGATGGCCACATTTATAGTTTTTTACTAATGAATGCTCTTCATAAATCAATATAAATAGGTACCTAGACACTGTTCTACAACGCAGCCCGAGTTCCGACGCAAGTAGGCAAACTATATACGTATTTACTAACTTTGAAGAAGGTTGTATATATTATTATTTTTATAAAAAGTGAAATAAAACTGGTATTAAGTCTTATTTAAATTGCATTGTGTCATAGATGTGCATAAAAATAGTCCGATTCAAGTTTGCATAACATGTTTCGATAGAACAACTAATTTAAATTGTTTTTAATATTTTAATATTTATTTACATATTTATAGATGAATGACATTAAGTTTGAACACAAATAATGTAGCAGTTACACTGCGACATTATTTGTGTACAAACTTTTGTATTAAAAAAAAAGTTTTAAAAAATATTTTCCTTAAATTTTTTTAAGGAAAATATTTATTATATAAAGAAGTAAAGATATTACATTGTATCATGTCTAGATTATTTCAACGAACACTTCGATGTGGTTTAAAGTTGGAATTTCGTTCAATGGTTAGTTGACAGTCGAATCAATCGACGTTGGCATCAGGACAATGTTAAAGGTCTATTAACCAAAAGGGGGATAGAAATTAACACAATCTTTGACTTTCACAATTATTCTGTATAATAGTAATGAATAGCATTTCAAGGCAATTTCCAAATGAACGTTATGACGTATGACGTATGAACGTTATTACGACTATGAACGTTACGACAATGAACAAATGTTGTATTTCGTCGTACCGTTCTATATGTTTACAGGACATATTGGTCTACTACAGAGAATCCGTTAATTCGTAGAGGACAATAACGAACTTGGTGCTGAAGTTTGCAATAAATGTGATTTATTGGATATTTATACAATTTTACTAAAATGCCAAAGTCGTTCAGGCCATTAGTGATGTGCTTAGAAGATCACCCACCCACGTTCATTCATCGCTTGCTAGGTGGGGTCGTGTCGACTTGCAACAACGATAGGAGAGATCCGAGTGAAGCTTATCATCCCATAGACGTAAGAAGTCACGTGTTTATAAATAACGATCAAAGGTCGCGAGCTCGCGCCGGCAGGACGACCGCAGCACAAAGTGTAACAGTTTTATCAGTATCTTGTTTGCTGTAAGATGTTTACCCGACTACTTCGGACAGGTTTCTGACGGCATAAAGATAATGAATTAGCAGAGTATCGGTAGTCCTGTTGCAATACGCTCGGCGCGCGTACGCACTCGCGACCGTCCCTCGATCGCACTATTTACATAGAGTCGCTTCTGATAAAAATAAAATATTTCACCTTATTTCGAAAATCAGCCGTGAATCGTTTGCACTACCGGATAATTAACCTACCGTACGGTAGGCTAGCGTGAAGTCGCTCGTGAGGTGCAGAATGGAGGAGTTGGAGACCGTTCCACTGAGCGTGTCGACTGAGGGCGGCGGATTCTCGTCGTGGCTGCAGCGCCGCCTGCCTGTGCTGCGCTGGGCGCGCACGTACGACCGCACGAGCGCGGCGGCGGACGCGGTGGCCGGCGTCACGCTGGGCCTCACGCTCGTTCCGCAGAGCATCGCCTACGCCTCGCTGGCCAACCTGCCCGTGCAGTACGGACTTTATTCCGCCTTTATGGGTGAGTAGCATGGCACCGTCTCGTCTCGACATAATATTTATAATATGAATTTTATTGAACGAGTGTTATTTTTAAAGCGCAAGGTGGATTAATGTAAACGTGTAAATGGAGCGCTATTGATGATTTATATAATAGGATGTGTAAAAATAAGCTGTTTGTTATTCAAATGTCGCAACACATATTGCAAATATTGTATCTGAACAGAACGCTCTCACTCTGACGGTTATTTATATGTATTAAATGGCATTATTTGTTATCATTAATCAAGCATTATTCGAGTAAGATACATACTAATAGATTAAAGATCGTGAAATTACCTTTACAAGTAATAATGATATCGTAATCGTTGGTGAAATTATGTCAATAGATATTGATACGTTTTGAAAGCTTCGTTCCGTAATTTATTAATTAAAAAGACTGCTTTTATTTTACGAAAACCCCTTATTGATGTGAAATAATACGTAATACATTTATACTAATATGGAATTATTATTGATTGGAATGAACGCAATATTTCTCAGATATTGTATGTTTGAAAATGAGAATTAAATAACTTTATACCTACTCAACTCATAATGACATCCAAGTACCTGGGAATTATATAATATGTACATAATACTAGCGACCCGCCCCGGCTTCGCCCGGACAGCAGAGTAAATATTCCTAAAAACATATCAGTCGGCGACAGAAGGGGTCGTGGGGGCGCGCGGGCGGTTGCATCACGCGTTAATATGACCGCTTGAATTTATTTAATCCGATAGTTTTAAAATTACGATAACTCCTAAGATATTCATTTAAAAGGGCAATTATAATATACATGAAATCATCAATAGGCAATCGTTGTCCACTGCTGAAAACTCCGCCTTCCGCATCCAGTCGGTACCCGCCACCTTCATAAGGTCATCGGTCCACTGGAGGGCGCCCTATGCTACGTTTGCCGATTCGCGGTCTCTACTCTAGGACTCGTCTGCTCCAACGGCCATCGGTCCTACGACACGTGACCAGCCCACTGCCACTTCAGCCTGCTAATTTTGCAAGCTATGTCGGTGACTCCGGTTCTTTTCCGGATAATCTAATTTCTGATCTTATCCTTCAAAGATACTCCGAGCATAGTTCTCTCCATAGCACGCTTAACGACTTTGAATTTGTGGACTAGTCCCGCAGTCAGAGTGCACGTTCCGGCACCGTATGTCATGGCAGGTAAGATGCATTGGTTGAAGACTTTCGTCTTCAAACATTGCGGTATAGACGACGTGAGGACTTGACGAAGGTTGCCAAATGCTGCCCATCCCAAGCGAATTCTTCGATCGGCTTCCTTCTCGAAGTTGTTCCTACCGACTTGTATGACCTGTCCTAGGTATGACATCTCCGCAACGAGTCGAGCACTACCCAGGTTTCGATTGAGTCAAAGGCTTTCTCGTAATCCAGCGGGAGCTCCTCGGAGTAATGACACGTAAGAGGGGCGCGCTGGTTGTCAGTACTGATTCCCACAGGTTTATTCGATCTTGAAGAGAACCACTGCCCATAAAAAAAAAATCGCCAATAAAAAGTTATTAAGTTATTCTCTACATATAAATTAACTGGTTACGTATATAGCTACTTAGCATCCTGGAGTAGACGTTATAGAATGGTCGATAAGGAAACAAGCGCAAAGTAATTCAAATGGACAATAATAATTGGACATCATTTATATTTATACAGCCAAATGCATGAAAATATAAAAACATAATGATACTTTTAAAATAATCATTAGATTATTAGAAAAACCCAATAACTATTTATTGGCCTGACCTGGGAATTAAACCCAGGACCACCTGGTCAGCGGCTTTATATCTAAGCCACTAGATGAACGTCAGTCTACGTATAAAATAATTGATCAATAGCTTGGTTCCGGTACGAGAGGTGAGTACGCAAGTAATGTAAATAAAGGCCCCTTGTGCCCTAATATTTTAATTCTTAAGATTTTTGGCGCATTGTCGTTCTTAGTAAGGGTTAATATTTTAGAGTCAGGGTTAATATATCAGGTGGACCATTCGCCTGTGGGCCAAACTATTTTATGAGAAAAAAAATTAGAGACTACCTTCGTATGTGCCCAGAGACTTAATATGATAAAAAGTTAAAGTTTTATTTGCGAGAAACTCGCAAACTCGATATTTGCGTATTCTCGATAAAATTAGTTGTGCGGAATATTAAATGCAATATATAATACAAAACGAGTATATGCCCATATATAGTATTAAAATTTAATGCGTTTTGAAATAAACATATCTCTATATGTATATAACGTATCAATTAAATATTTGTAGAAATATCATCCGTTACATAATTTATATTTATTTATTTAGCCGGTACTAAAGATATTAAATACCTAATATCTTCTTAAATAGGAAAAAAATAATTTAAATGGACTATTTGTAAACGGATATGAAACCTTATAATCGATCCTTTGATCAGTGTATTTAAAAATAGAAAAAGAGTAAGAAGCTAATATCCTACTAATACGGTAGGGTGAGCTAGGGTGCCTAGCTGGTGGAAGAAGCGCGTCATAATGTTAGTTCTATGTTTACCTACGCCACGCTAACATACTCGAAATACTAATCGCAGCGCAGACGAAGCGTCGCGGGCACCAGCTGGTTAGATTATAAAATTGCAAAACGTTAATAATCACAGAAAGCAATGTAAGCTATTTTAGTTAATTAGGCTGTTTAAAAGTTGTTCTTAGTAATAGTAGGGGAGCCCAAGAGGGGATTTCGGGATTTCCTCGAGCCCGGCAGATTAATATACAGAGGGATACCTTGTACGTGGTACCTCCACCAAATATGAGCCCCATATATATGGCTGTCCGTCAAGGATTAAGGATCAGATTAGTAAAAAAAATTGATCATCAGATATTTTTGAGCGCGTCAGATTAAGGTAGGGTGAGTTAATTACATGCTAAAATGTGTATATTCCTAATCTGACAATTTGAGAGTGACGTAAAGAATAGGCAGGGCTATAACGAGGGCTGACGATTTCCACATGCTGAAGTAACAAAAATTCGTCGATAAGGTATAATGCCTTCAGCTGCGTGATGCCTATGTTCCTCTCTCCGCTTTTCTATTCCTCTCCCACTCTTTCTCTATCTATTACTCTCTCACACTGTTTTCTGTTGCCATGACGCTATCACTGTTGATCGCACAGACTCGTACGTAGCATGATGTGCCATTTACAACGTATTTCACCATTTTGGCTTATTTTGTTGTTTTAATATAAGTTATGTAAATTAAAGTTTATAAATATTGACTATTGGTCCCTTTTTTTTGTACGTGGGGAAATCTATCATGGATACCCTCCATATCTTGATGGAGGGTTATGTCGGACTTCTACCGACTAAAACCACCACGGTACCCTCCCCGTCTTAAGAGGAGCGCCACGGGATCGCTTGCGCATGCTACCGTGACGCTCCGACGGCCGGCCCGCCTATGCGGGCCTCCAATCACTAGGGAGGAATCCCAGGGTACTGGGAACCCCCTTAGTCCCGGTGGCGCCTATTGTGGCGGGGGGAGAAGGTGTGCAAAACGGAGTTTCCTTCCCCCCGGTCTTCTACGGCGGAGCGGATCTGCAGCGGCGTTCTCCTCCCGCTCCCGCTCCGCGGCCTCCTTCTGCAACATCACACTTTCACAGAAGGAGGCCATCTCCGACCAGCACCTCGCTACCGAGCATCGCGTTGATGATGCTCGGTAGCAAGGAGAGGTCTCAGCCTACAACCGCCGCCAGGGAATGCTTCTGGGGCGCCTACGCGGCACACTCTCTCAGCGTGTAGTGCGCCGTATCAAATGGCGCACCAAACTCGTGGCAGGAGGGAGACACCTTCCGCCGCGGAATTTCGTGCAGGTACTTACCGAAGCATCCGTGTCCGGTAAGTACCTGTGTCATCCTGAACGAGAGCGTGCCTCGTTTCCTGTTGACCCAGCGACTCAAGTGGGGACTAACCGCCTCCACTGTCACCAGGCCCGCCGTGGGGGACCCGAGGTCCTCCTCCCATCGAGTGATCAGGGCCTGCTGGGCTAGAGCCCTGATCCGCTCGACCTCCGCCGTCCCTGGACGGTCGCCGCGCTCCCTCGCCTCGGCCCGGAAGCGGTACACCTCCGCGAGCACCTCCACCTGGAGTTCCCAGGGCGGATTGCCCGCGACGAACAACATACAATAATCTTGAACTTGCATTTTTTTATTCATTATTTTCTCATAAATACAAGTATTCTACTTATAAAACAATTTTTTTTTATTTGCATGCTAATTCCTGAACTTTTCATTGAATTAAGTTCAATAATTGAAAAAAAAAACAAAAAAAAATATGTAATTGTCAGATTAGGCGAATCCCTCCAGGTAATCGTCAGATTATGATACAGCACGTCTAGGATATAAAGATGAACCATATATATATTAATCTGACACGCTTGCGTATGCCAAAATGACGCGCTCGATAATTTTTTTTTTCATTTTTATCCCTCACGTACGTACACCCCATCATGCAAACGATCTCATTAACATACGTTCATTATTAAAAATATATTGGACATGTATGCTATCAATATATGACGCGCTCGAGTATGTCCATGCAACAGTTTTTTTTTATTTTTGAAAATCTATAGCCGCTCCCCCCACCGATGAAAAGGTATACGTTACATAAAATCTTTTTCTTTTTATCATCCAAGCTTTGCAACCCAATAGGTCTCTATGACGCTCGAATAAATCCCCATTTAGCATCTTGGGCTCCTCTACTATAATATATTGTAAAGAAAATAAGTAGTTTCTTTTTTGAGATCTAAAGGTTAATTCTTGTTATCTCGATCTTAATTGATTACATAGTTCATAATTATACGTATGGTTTTATTTTACGATCAGCGAAGCAGACGAGGTACCTAAGCTAGCTGATAAGAATTATTTTTTATTAAACGTTTACACTAAGCCAATAATATATTCAGAATGTGTGCATTTTAAAAGCAATGACGCGATTGTATCAGGATATTCTCGAATGCCACATTTTCATTGCAAGCAGTCTTGATTATATTTGAAATAGTTCGAAAATTAATTGCATCTAAGCATATACACATCACTGGAATTTTTAATAGACTCAAAGCTGTTTAAAAATACGCATTAATGATTTAAAAGGTGGGTTTTATACCCTTTTTAAATTCCTAGCATGTGTTTTGTGTACTACAATATACATGAACTATGGTAGAAACTTGTTATTATTATTACCTACATATTTTATTTGACTTCAATCGATCAGCCTATTTTTTATTTTATTTATATATTTAATCTTTTTTAATATTTTAATTAAAACAATTTTTACTGTAAATTTCATAAGGTCTAATTTGGCCAACGTAACCCTCACCTGTCTTGTTGGTCTAGTAGCTAGATATAAGGCCGCAGACCCGGTGGTCTTGGGTTCAACTCCCAGGCCGGGCCAAGAAATTGTTATTGAGTTTTTCTGTCAGAAAATTCTCACTAGCAGCCCGGAGTCTGAAAGTTAGAAGTGTGTACACTTCCGTGCCTCGGAAAGCATAACGTGCATAATGGCGCAGGACTAACGAGCCGTTGGTCCTGCGCCTGAACTCTCTCCGGTCGTGTCGGTTTGCCGTCCAATCGGATTATGAGAGCTAATTAAAAGAGAGTGCATCCGTGTTTACGCACACACTTGTGCACTATAATATCTCCTGCGCAGTTGGCTAATCTCTCTTGAGATTGCCTTGGCCACCGTTGCCGAAATCGGTCTGCAGGACCCCCCTTACTATGTAACCTCTGTTCTCAAGTAAGTGACTGTAATGTCTTTAAATATGCATTAAACTTATAATACTGAAGCGATGCTACAGTATACATGAACATGTTATTAATAATTTTGTACATATTTTAGTTTTTTTCGTGGAAATTAGTGCAAAAAAGTATTATGTTTACAGGTACGATGCTCTACGTATTGCTGGGTACGGTGAAGGAAGTGTCGATAGGGCCCACGAGCCTTATGGCATTGCTCACGTTGCAGGCATGCCGTGACCTCCCAATCGATTTCGTAGTGCTCCTGACCTTCCTCTCCGGCTGCATCGTGCTTCTTATGGGCCTTCTGCGTTTAGGTAAATGAAATTGAAAACGCAGGCGTAGAATACAAAGTTTTTTAAATAAAAAAATTACTCAAACACTTGACTTATAGCTTCCAACTCACTACCAACTAACTCGGTCTTAAGTCGTAATCCATCACTATATATAAATTATTTAAACATGTCATATAAAAAAGTGGTTTAATAACAACAACCGAGCAATAAAATCTATCAAAACATACAGGCATCAAACAAATGATAAGCTATCTTCGTATTACACAATATGTTTGTAAAAGAACTAGATTTTATGAAATGTTTAACTTCTTAAATAAAAATGATGCAACCTCGTAGCGATCAATGTCATGACGTGATATATTTACATTTTTTTTTTTTGCAATATCATAGTTACAAACATTAGCATTGGCTTGATTGTATTTGATACATTTCGACGCACAGGCTTTCTGGTGGATTTGATCTCGCCAGCGGTGACGAGTGGTTTCACTTCTGCGACTGCTATGATCATCGTAGTTGCGCAGCTTAAGGGGCTGCTGGGTCTAAGCTTCGTTGCGGAATCTCCTGCTGAGAACCTGAGGCAGATCGTACAGCGCTGGCACGAAGTGCGCGTGTCTGACTGCGCACTCGCCGTGGCTTGCTGCACTACACTTCTACTGCTCAGGGTTAACATTTACATTGATTTTGGATTTTAAAATATATACTCGAACATTATACTTTGGCATCAAATAATTCTGTTTATGAACAAAACTATAAATAAAAATAGAATATAACAATACATAAAAAAAAAGAATTAATAATGTTTTTTCGTAATTTCAGAAGTTGAAGGACATTCCAGTAAGTCCAAAGCGGTACAAATTGAAAAAAACACTCTGGTTTATTTCGATCGGGCGCAATGCGCTGGTTGTGTTCGCTGCCTCCGCCTTCGCTTTTTACACCTACGATGCCAAGCTGCCACATTTCAAACTATCGGGTAATCAGTTTTCTTTGGAAATAGATAAAAAAATTATTTATTTTGTATCTATTTAATGTAATTAATATGAATATTTTCGGTCATAGTCTTGTCATGGTACGATTATTACGATGATATAAGTCAAATACTACAGTAAAAAAGAGTAGGTACATTGCATCTTAAATCTTAATGATTTTTATTTTATTATCGAATTAACCTTTAAACCACTTTTTTATATGACATGTTTAAAGAATTTATATAGAGCAATATTGAATTGGAAATAAAAAAAGAATACGTTAAATGTTAATTTATAAAAGTAGTATGAATATAGAAATACATAGCCTTAAATTTGTGGTTCCGTGGCAGGCAAAGTGGAGCCCGGTCTGCCCAAGTTCGGTCTGCCGCCGTTCAGCACAGTCATCGGCAACCGCACGATTGGATTCCTGGAGATGACGACGCAACTCAGATCGAGTCTAATGCTGTTGCCTTTCGTCATGGTGCTCGCAAATATCGCCATCGCCAAGGCTTTCAGTGAGTACGATACAAATTTTCATTTTTGGCCTGTCATTATGCTATGAGTTAATTATGTGGGGCACTCTGTGTAAGCATTCGTGTATTTAAATAGCGTCATATGAAAAATAAAGTTATTTGGCATTCGATCCTCGGCCGTTTCACTCCTCACACACCGCTAATAGGGCACGCGGTGGCATCGCCATAACATCGGCGACCCCGACCTGCGATAATAACGCTATTCTTGTTCCGGCGCGCAGGCAAGGGCGGGCGCGTGGACGCGACGCAAGAGATGCTGACGCTGGGCGTTTGCAACTGCGTGGGGGCGCTGGTGCGCGCCATGCCCACGTGCGGCGCCTTCACGCGCTCCGCCGTGTCGCACTCGTCCGGCGTGCGCACGCCCGCCGCCGGCCTCTACTCAGGTACGGGCGCGTGAACGTCATCGGTGCTGATCCCACAACCGTGCGGACGCAAGTGTTTTGGTTCCTTACTTGTCCGACGCTCGAAGTCTCATTTAGTCCCTATCGTGTGCAAACGCGACATTCGCTTAACGTTTTTATCGAACAATCAAAATAATATAATCATAATTATAGTCGCCATTTAATTTCAGGTATAATAACATTGCTGGCTCTGAACTTCCTCACTCGGTACTTCTTCTTCATACCTAAGGCCTGCTTATCGTCCGTTCTCATCTGCGCCGTTATATTCATGGTAAGTTCTGTTATTTACAAAAGTAACAACTTTCATATATTATTGTTACGACGGTTATAAAAACTAAGCTATTTGTAAACTCGTATGTGCATATTAATTAAAGTAGGTAATGTGCCAAAAGTTGTGTGGTTTGGAATAGTACGTAACAGTCAATATCGAACTTAATGTTGATTATGAGCTGCAGTTTTCAGAGTGAGGGGTCAAAACTTAAAACAAAACATAATATAATAAAATATTCTCTTTGCCATCTCTTTATATGCATTTAAACCCAATTTATTTATCCTCTTTATATGCATTTAAACCCAATTTATTTTATGTATCCAACATATAAATGATATAAAGAACTGTTCGACATGATTAGACGGACTTCAATATTTACATTTTTATATCTTAAAACTCATTTTTAATATTTATTAACTTTTATTATTAATTAGTTTTTTAACTACCTACAAGAAGGTATGTTTTCGAAAATGTACACGTTATTATAATGTAGTCGGTGATAATAGTGATTTTTAACCGACTTCAAAAAAAGGAGGAGGTTATCAATTCGTCTGTATGTTTTTTTTTTTTTTTTTGGTGTTGTTACCTCATAACTTTCGACTGGGTGAATCGATTTTGATGATTTTTTTTTATTTGAAAGGGGTTGCTCCGAAATTGGTCCCATTTTTTTTTAGTCCAGTTTTGACACTGGCATCCATGACAAAACCGTATAAGTCGTAATTTTGCATAAATATGTGCGCGACAAATGGACGAATAACTCGATATCTATTCAACCGATTTCGATGATTTTTTTTTTATTAGAAAGAGTGTACTTCAAGTGTTGTTTGATAACAGTTTGGTTAAATTCTGATTATAGGATCCATGACAAAGTAACGGAAATCTTCAATTCTTAGTAGCAAATTAACGATACACGGCCGAATCTTTTATAGGCTATCTAGATTTTTCATTCACCTACCATAACATCGTTATGATCAATTAATTGTAGTACTATTGTATAAATCACTTCTTTATATACCGTCAATAGTTTTCGCAGCGCTCGCGAAATAATAACTTTTATAGGCAACAGTTTGATACGTTGGGTTACATTGCTCCATTTTAAGTAGGGATCTACAAGATTTTAAAAATATAATATAGCCTATGTTACTCTGTAAAAATGTAGCTTTCTAAGGGTGAAAGAATTTTTAAAATCGGTCGAGTAGTTTTTGATTTAAATCGTAATAAAAAATCAAACAAAAATCAAATCCAATCAATCCTCTTTATAATATGAGTTATGCATGTAAGCATTAGTATATATGTATATGTTTGTAATTGAAACATATTTGAACATCTCCTAAAAGTTGAGACCAATTTTGAAAATTATACATATATATATATATATATATATATATATATATATATATATATATAAAATCGTATAGGTACTCTTATATACATGTTATATTTATGTATATTTATATATTGATTACTAGTGTTTTTCCCGCGATTTCACCCGCGTAGTTCCTGTTCCCGTGGGAATATAGGGACAAAATGTAGCCTATGTTACTCCCTGATAATGTAGCTTTCCATTGATGAAAGAATTTTTTAAATCGGCTTAGTGGTTTAGGCGTGAAAGCGTCACGAACAAACTTACTTTCGCATTTATAATATTAGTTAGGATAATATAGATACTTCCCCTTTTTTATTAATATACAGACATTCCGTCATATTTTATGGTGAAGAATGGTATAACACAACATCTTAAACATACAGTTTATTTAATTATTACTAGCAATAATTATTTGATTATGTTATGGCTGCCCAACATCCCACCAACTAAATCTATTTAATCAAAACATGTTAATTTATATTCATACATTTAACCATATTAACTAATAGTACCTGGATGACCGAGCTTTGCTCGGTATTTTTTTATTGGTAAATTGTGTTTTTTCGAAATTATACAACGCCATCTACTGGAGGAGCTTTAGTGTTGCTCAATTAAAAAAATACTCGTCAATAGATGTCAGGACGAGTTATTGATTATTATCGATAAAGTTGATTATTGAAAATACGAAGAAAATGACATTTTCTAAAAATGAAACCTAGCTAGATCGATTTATCGCAACCGAAACCGCCAGCATACTAAATTTCATGAAAATCGTTGGAGCCGTTTCCGAGAATCAGATTATATATATATATACAAGAATTGCTCATTTAAAGATATAAGATTTATTAAGTAAGTACCAAAATGCATTTTTCTTTACGTTTCACTGTTTTATTTAAATAATAAAATAAACGGCGCTGTCTCATATGAGCTGCACGTTTAGTAGGTCTACCCATATTCTACAAATTAGTGAGTGTACTTCAGATTCACTAAAAATCGAAAAATAAATAAAAATTTTAACAAAACAAAAACCGACTTCATAGGAAAAACAAATTAATATGCACTAAAAAGTAAAAAAATAATTGCGTATTCTTCTATAATTTGATAATTAACTTACTATTTTCTACTCATCAATATGTAGGTACGATTATTGTTATTTTTGGAGTCGATGTCAGCTAAGGAAACACTATAATATACCTAGCAATAATAATACGGAAATCTTTTAAAAACAAACAAAAACATACACATTACAAATTGACTTTTATTCGCCTCGTAATGTTGCGCGTGCGACACAAGCACATCTCACCTATAACTAACTATGTATGTAGTTATAAACCCACCTTGGCTGACATCGACTCCAAAAGTAACAATAATTGTAAATAAATTATCAACCACACAACACATTCGTACCTACATATTGATGAGTAGAAAATAGTAAGTTAATTATCAAATTATAGAAGAATACGCAATTATTTTTTTTACTTTTTAGTGCATATTAATTTGTTTTTCCTATGAAGTCGGTTTTTGTTTTGTTAAAATTTTTATTTATAACTTTTTTAATCGTAATACTACCATGTGTACTGTGTGAAAACGAACAACGATGTATCAATTAGGGCTTTTGTGACATCGTTCTTTATACAGTAGAACATACGAACCAAAATGTATATTTTATGAAATAAATAAACGGGTGCGTCCAGGTGGACGTGGGCGCGGCGCGGCGGCTGTGGCGCGCGAGGCGGCGCGAGGCGCTGGTGGCGGCGCTCACGTGCGCGGCGGGCGTGTGCGCCGGCGTCGAGCTCGCCGTGCTGTGCGGCGCGCTCGCCTCGCTGGCCGCGCTGCTGGCCGACCTGCTGCGCCGCCCCGCGCTCCTCATGGCCAGCGACAAGGTGTGCCTGATAGCGATAGATACTTGGATGTAGAAAAAATATATGCGGATGGGCAAACAGTACATCTGATGGTAAGTGGTCACCGCCGCCCATATGGTGATGTAAGCTATTGTAACATTTCTTTCGATGTTAATATGTATGGGTGGTGATGACCACTTACCATCATGGGCCAATGGCCCCCTACCTATTCTGTAAAAAAAAGCCATTGGAGATGTAAGAAATATTAAGCGTTCCTTACATCGCCAATGCGCCACTAATCTTGAGAAATAAGATGTATATACATGTTTCAATCGCTCACTCAGTCTTCATACCGGGGAACACAACACAATGTTGCTTTTTGTCGGTAGATTTTTTTATGAGTGTATAGTGTATGGTACCTACCTAGACGGGCTTGTACAAAGCCCTACCACCTAGTAAAATATGAAAGAAAGTAAATATAGTGAAATAGATTTGCAACTCGCTATAGATTTGCACTATGAATAGACTAGAATATCAAATATATTAAATCAATGTAAATACATAGTGTCGTGTTAATACACATCTTTTAATATCAACGAATCAACGAAAACGAATCTATTTGCTATACAACATACGAAAATATCGAAATCAAAACTAAGTTTAAAAATATTGTATACAATATATAAATAAATGAACAACGCTAATGTCCTCGCAGTCTATCGGCGGCAGTGTGCTGCTGGTGCGGCCGCGGCGAGCGCTCGTCTACATCAACGCGGAGAGCTTCGCGGCGCGCGTGCGCACTGCCGTCGACTGCAACGACAATCATCGCGAGCTGTTCGTCGACTGCTCGGCGCTCACACTGGTTGACTACACCGCTGCGGAGGTACCTTGCGATCACTGATATCCCGCCGTTGAATTTACGATGACAATTCATGATTTAGTCATCATTATTCTCGGTGATCGTAGCGAGAGTTTTTGTAATTTGTACCTAATTGGTACCCTCGTTTTCAGGTACTGGGACGACTAATAAAAGAGTTAGAGAGTGAGGGTCGGCGGGTGGTGTTTTTCCGTGCGAGCGAGGAGGCGGCGCGCTCGTTGCGACGCGTGCCGGGCCTGTGCACGAGCACGCTGCGCGAGCGCACGCTGCGGGGCGCGCTGCGGCACAGCGCCGCGCCCGCCTCGCCCGGCGGCGACTCCGCCGCGCTGCTGCTCAAAAGCGAACCGCTGCACGAGGACGTCTGACACGGCCTGAGTATATGGAGTCGTCGAACGGGCTCTACTGATATGCTCATTATAAATGTACTCTACAAGTGTATCCGTATTGAAACAGTGTGATGTAGGGCGGTGCTCTACCAATTATTATTTGTACATAAACGTTCACGAATCTTTCAATGCTTGACGTTTTCCTTCGTAATGAATGAACGATACGAAGATTACCATTTGCTTTCGCCTTGCTACGTCTATAAACACAGTTAATTAATGTTTGTAATCCTTGAATTGTCCCTGTAAACTGTACAAAAATACAAAATAATGAAGCGATTACATAAGGACTGAATTTTAATACTTTATTGATGTATTAATAATTTTATTTTTATATTTCTTGTTAAAGTCTTGATATCCTGTACACCAACACACTTCACGTCGATTTAAGATTTTATTTTGCTCTGTGTATTGTTTAATAAAATACGAAAATAAGTAATAATTATTTGAAGAATATTTTATTTTACCCTACTAAGAGTAACAATTATAATATAAATCCCGGATTAAATTATGATAAATCCTCGTTGGTATATTTACTCGGCATCCTGAACGAACCCAGAAATGTGTTATATTTGCCTACTAATGTCACGTTGTGTTTAACAATGTTGGTATTATTTTTTTTAGAATACTGGTGTCCGCCGCGCGCGCGTTAACGACATCGTTTTGTTTTTCGTCTGCCAATAATAATTAAAATATACATTAGAAATAAAACAAGTTCCATTAAATAGTTGATATTAAGCAACAATAGTAGTGTTCGTATAAAGTTACAGTGAAATAAAAACATATTGTGTTAGTTATAAGTGGAATTAAAGTGTTTTTAACTAAAAGAAATAATAACAAAGACCGTCGGCATTACTCATCGACTGTGCTCACGGCTTATCGCATAACCGTCCTGTGCAGACAAGGGATAATCACCTCTAGTGCGACAGCGCTTACTATCATTATTGCATATACAGTTCCGTCGAACCAGTGGAAGATTGTGCAGTTAAATTTTATAATCTACCGACAATATTTTAACAACAATTTTTATTCGCATTATTTATTGAAAATTAATATATATAATTTTAGAACACACAAAAATGAAATGCTTTGCATGTAACAAACCGATACAACGCAGCCAGCTTTTAACTTGCACTTCGTGCCATAACACTTACGACTATAAGTGTCTAAATATAAGTGAGGAACAGTTTCACAAGCATTTTCAAAAAATAAAACGCACTTGGTTGTGTCCCTCCTGTATGAATGTCACTCGTCGTAAAAATGACAATACACCAGTGCGCAATCAATTTGAATCTTTGCTCGAGGATGCGAACATGTCCTGCGAAGACCTATTACCCAACTCAGGCGACGCTTGCGTATCGGGAGAAGGTACTGTTATGCGTGTAGGTGAAGAATCTGCATTTGGCAACAACTCATTTCCGACGATTTCAACTAACGCAATTCCGTATGAACAATTTGGTATGTTACTTGACTCTAAAATTGAACAAATCAGAAACACTTTACTATCGGATTTTAAAAAAGAATTTTCTCTTGCTGTTGAAAGACTAAAATCGGAATTCACTCAATCACTGGAATTTATTGCTGCAGAACAAAATTCTCTAAAAGACGATGTGAAAACTTTAAGAAAAACCGTCCACACACTTCAAGAAGAAAATACAAAATTAAAGTCTGATGTCAATGATGCAAGTCGGAGACTGGCCATTTTAGAGAAATCGTCAAGAAGTCGTAACGTCGAAATTCACCTCATCCCTGAGAAAAGAAACGAAAACATACTGGGCATAATCAAAAAAATCTGCGAAGTGGTCACGGCACCAATTACAGAGAGTGACATATGTGCCTTTCGTCGGGTCTCCAAGTTGAATGCGTCCTCAGACCGTCCCCGTAACATACTTGTTACGCTGCCCTCTGAGCGGCATCGTGACGTACTCATATCAGCGTTTAGAAGATACAATAAAACGAACAAATCGAGTCCACTCAATACATCAGACTTACAATTTCCTGGTGATAAGAAAAATATATTTTTGGCTGAACACTTATCCCCGGAATGCAAAATTGTTCATGCTGCTACTAGGAAAATGGCTAAAGAACGTTCTTATACGTTTGTATGGGTGAGAAATGATCGCGTTTATACAAGGAAAAATGAGCAATCCCCTGCATTATTAATAAAGAACATCGAGGACTTAAAAAAGCTAACATAGCTTTTCTATATTGAACTGTTGGTTTATAACTTTGGTTGATTTAAATTAAATTATGTTAATATATTATCAAAACGTCAACAGAATTCGATCAAAAATAAAAGATCTCTATCTTAATTCACTCACTAACTGTTACGACTTAATTTGTTTAACTGAAACTAATCTGAATTCCTGTATTTATGATAATGAATTATTGGATGATCGATATTTTATATTTAGACGTGACCGTTCAAGTACATGCATTAATAAAAATGAAGGCGGTGGCGTTCTGATAGCAGTCAATAAGGAAATAAATGTAGTTCGACGAGTAAATTGGGAAAGTCCTATTGAAGATATTTGGGTAAGCATCGTATTGCCAAACAATAAATTAAAAATCAATTTATGTGTATGCTACTTACCTCCTGATTTGTCACAATATCATTATAAATGTTTTTTTGATAATATGCATAAAAATATTTTACTAGCTGGAACTAACGACATTAACCTTATTATAGGAGATTTTAACATCCCGACTCTTTCTTGGTCACGCTGTGAATTAAACAATAAACTTACACCTACCAGTACAACATCTTTAGACTTTAAGTCATCAATATTTCTTGAATCACTAGCGATATGTAATCTTTCTCAATTTAACTTTATCCCTAACAAAAATAATCGACAACTAGATCTTGTTTTGTGTTCTATTGATAATATTGTTGTTGAAAATGCTGATCCACTTGTACGCATGGACAATTACCATCCCCCATTACAGATACTTATTACAGATATTAAAATTTTTAAAAGTAATAAAACAAATAATCAATCCTACTATAATTTTTACAAATGCAATTTTACTAAGGTACAAGAATTGTTAAAACAGATTGATTGGTATAGCTTGGTCGAGGATAAAGACATAGATATAGTTGTGGATATGTTCTATATAAAGCTTAATGAAATAATAAAAAAATGCACTCCTACCGTTAAGAAATCATCTAACTATAACCACCCGAGCTGGTTTAAAAAATCACTCATAAAGTGTTTAGCTGAAAAAAACAAATACCATCGTCGCTTTAAACTGTACAACAATCCTCGTGATTATGATACTTTTTCGATGTTACGCGCTAGATGCAATAAATTAACAAAACTATCTTTTGACAACTACCTATCCTTTACAGAAAAATCAGTAATACATAATATTAAAGCATTTTATAGATATGTAAATAATAAAAAGAATACATACGATTTACCGCAAAACATGTATTATAAAGATTCGGATACAACAGATGCCCAGGAATGCTGTGAACTGTTCTCTAGGTACTTTAGTTCTGTATTTGATGAGTCTCTAGATATTTATTCTAATTTAGAAACAAACTTTGAACCTAACTACAATTTGACTCTAAGTTCAATTCATGTCACACAAAAAGAGATTTTTTTGGCTTTAAAAAATTTGGACCCTAACAAAAGCTCGGGTCCCGATGGAATTCCTCCATATTTTCTAAAAAAATGTGCTGTTGAACTGTCCTTGCCGTTGTATTTAATTTGTAACAAATCTCTTGATTCCGGTAAATTTCCTTCAGTTTGGAAAACGGCACATTTAGTGCCAATCCATAAATCTGGCGATAAATCAGACTGTGCAAATTATAGACCAATAAGCATTCTATCAGGTATGGCTAAAGTATTTGAAGCTTCGGTTTACAAGTATTTGTACAGTCACATTAGTCCTTCCTTATCCCAAAACCAGCATGGCTTTATTAAGGGCAAATCTACTGTCACCAATCTATTAGAATATAAAAATTTCTTATGTAATGCTTTTGCGAAAAAAGGTCAAGTAGATTCAATATACACAGATTTTAGCAAGGCTTTCGATAAAGTTAATCACAAAATTTTGCTGGAAAAATTAAAACTGTATGGTATTCATGGTTGCTTGTTTAGATGGGTAAAATCGTATCTATTAAATAGAAATCAATTAGTACGACTAAAAGGTCTATTATCGTCACCGGTTATTATTAAATCAGGTGTGCCCCAAGGTTCACATTTGGGGCCTCTTTTCTTTAACGTATTTATAAATGACCTCATTAATGAGTTAACTTCACCCTCTTTACTATATGCGGACGATTTAAAAATATTTAACGTCATTACTAATTATCTTGACTGTGTAAATCTACAAAATGACCTTACTACCCTGTCCAAATGGTGTCAAGTAAATAAAATGAACTTAAATATTAAAAAATGCTTTGTTATTTCTTTTACAAAAAAACGTCATAAAATATCTTTTGAGTACAAATTACAAGGCCAGGCAATTGCTCGACAATCAGTAGCTAAAGATCTTGGAATACTTTTTGATGGCCAATTAACTTTTCGCGATCATTATAATTATATTACAACCAAAGCTTTAAAAAATTTGGGTTTCATAATACGTACAACAAAATCCTTCAAAGAATCTTATGCTATTATTTCATTGTATAACACCTTAGTTCGGAGCATCCTGGAGTACTGTGCCGTGGTTTGGTCTCCTTCTTACTATGTGCATTCAGATAGAATTGAAAAAATACAACGAAAGTTTCTAAAAGTATTAACTTATCGAAACAATCTTAATAGGCAAATCAAAAGCTACAAAGATCGTCTAATACAATTCAAAATGACCCCATTAAGTACTCGTCGACAGCAGCAGGACTTGATTACACTTCACAAAATCATACACTCAAATTTAGATTCTTCTGCTTTGCTAGCGAACATAAATATTAATACGAGGTACAACTGCCGCAAGCCAAAAACATTTTCTTTACAAGTTTTTAAAAACAATACCTCTTTTTATAATCCAGTTATCAGAATGTGCCGCCTTTATAATGAAATAACTAATAATAATAATCATGAAATTGACATTTTTAATACAAATCAAGCGACCTTTGTAAAAATTGTAAAAAAATGTCTATTTTAAAAATGTAATTTATAAATTTAAAAAATTGTAATTATTAACGATTATATTTCTTTTGTCTTTTTTGTAAATTCAAACCAAAATTGTTTATTATACCAATTATTTATTTTCCTCTTGTAAATTAAATTCGTGTAACTTCATTGAATATCAATTTTAATATTTTATTTTTGTCTTTTTTTGTTTAGTCCATGTAATTTAATTTTATTATGTTCTTGATATACCTACTGTTGTTATTGTTTAGTACTAATACATAGTTATCCCCTGTATTGGAATTTGTTAACTGTAATAATTGGCAATCCCGTCATGTTGTGCATGCACCCTTAGGGTTATAATCTGTTCGATACTATTAATGTTTATGAAATATTCTCTATGTGATTGTAACCTGTTGTGTTTGCCTTAATAAATAAATAAATAAATAAATACTGAATATAAAAAAACATTTTTAACAATGAGTTGTGGTGTTGTTTATATTCGTAAATAGTGTGAAATTTAATTTCTACAAATAAAACCTCAAAAAAACTCTGTGTGACAGAATACACATAAATATTTTCATAATAACCTTTAATAAGATTGCTGTCAATAAGTACAGATTATGATTTTGCTATAAAAAAAATTCAAATGGCGAGAGCCAGTGATCGGCAGACTTACGGTACATTAGCAAAGTCCATGTTGAGTATTTATCGTTCTTTGTATATCTGTCTGTCCATTATGGTGGAAGTTGACAAAAGGTACTTAAAATTCATTTTGCAATTTTTATTTATTATCTCTGCGTGCGTATACTTTTTTGGCCACCTCATTTAAAAAGAAGTAATTAAAGTTTTATTTTTGTATTTTTATTATATTTAGTATTTTTACCACTAGCAACACAACACGGAATGAACGAATGTGAGAGATGGAGCTAGTGTAGCATCGAGTTCGTGACATTTTAATGAATGAGGAATGAAAAGAGAAACATTCAATTATTATTTCCTTCCAGTCTCACTCACGCAATCTTCAATTCAATCTTCATTCATCGTTGTGCATCGACCGGGCTGAGTCGATTTGTTCTCGGAACTGTAACATCGTGAAATGACAAAGACTAAAAAAAACATGTAAATTCTAACAGAAAACGAGAATAGAATATGTTAAGATAAAGTGACAAGATTTTTTTAAACATTTTTACAATACGTCTATTCTATTTTAAAGCGAGTCCGACCTCAATCTTGTTTATTTATGTTTTGTGAGTGGGTATCTTTGTGTGTTTGTTTTGCAAACAGTTAGTTTACCCTACAAAAAAAAGTGCTTTAAAATGTACAGAATGCAATGAGAGTAATGTGGTTGCTGCTGTGAGGATCGCTAGGGTAGCGACATGATGTGGAAGGTGGTAGTGTTCTGTGTGCTGGTGGGTGGAGGCGTGACTATGGCACAGTCATGGCTGGATAACATAACCGACAACCTGCTGGAAGGCACGTTGAGGGAGATGCAGTCATCAGTCGTGAACTACTCGAAGCCAGTGATCAATGTAACGTACATGGCTGATTTTGAATTCGACATGCGAGCTATGGGACACCTATACAACTCCACTCAAATGATCATCGACTTAATTGCTAACAAACAGGCGTACCCTGAAGGTGAGCTTTTTTATATTATTATTTAATGTTAATTAGAAGTATTGAAAAAAATCGATATAAATTAATTATTATCATCTATTACATATTATTATAATACAAAAGTATTGATTTAAGTAAAGCAACTTAGCTCGTCTGGGTAGGTACCACCCACTCATCAGATATTCTACCGCAAAACAGCAGTACTTGTTATTGCTGTGTTCCGGTTTGAAGGGTGAGTGAGCCAGTGTAATTACAGGCACAAGGGACATAACATCTTAGTTCCCAAGGTTGGTGGCGCATTGGCGATGTAAGAGATGGTTTACATCTCTTACAACGCCAATGTCTATGGGCGTTGGTGACCACTTACCATCAGGTGGCCCATATGCTCGTCCGCCTTCCAATGCAATAAAAAAAAAAAAAAAAAACTTCTGCATTACAGCTAGAAAGTAAGTTACAAGGTAAACTAGTGGCCAAGAGCAATAACTTGCAAGCTATGTGAAATATTGATAAGGTTCACTGAATTTGAATATTAAATCACTTAAACGAATGATTGCATACAATTATAAATGTTCAAATATATTTTATCTTGACGAAATAAATAGTTTGAACAATATATATGTGATGTACACAGTATTTGAACACAATGGCTGTGCAATTTGATCAATAGCTGGTGCTTTAAACAATACACACTTCTCCCACGGCAACGTTATGAGATTATATATTGATGAGCCTTAGTTCAATAATCTTAAATATCAACAGAAATTTCCAACATTATAAAACAGCATTTTGGAAAAGTCGACAAAATAATGACACATTTGGAAATGTTTGAATGAAACACATAGCAACAAGAACATAATTATTTGTACTTGTCTTAGCTTCTCATTACTTCACACACAATTAATTTAAGATTTGTCAACTATATTTCATAGTTATTCATTTATTCTTGAAAAATTAAAAATAAATTAAAACAAATTCAAGGAATTCAGCTTTTTATGACATTACCAAAGCTACTTATAATTCTTCAACAGTTAAAAGAAGGAGTTAATATCAATTGTCATTATTGTTGATTGTCTTTGCGTAAATATATTTATTAAGAAATCTAGTTTTCCATGTTAACATTACTAGAGAGATTATTTTTGTTCTGAGTCACACTGGCAAAGAATAAGTAATGAAAGTATATGGTGAAAATTCTTATTCGATGATGAACCATCAACCATCATTTTCACCATAAACAATAACAAAATTGAAATCTAAAGAATCAACAATAGTGTTCTTATCTATTTTACAGATAAGTCATTAAGATATTAAGTAATTACCTGCTTAAATCAACTAACAGTCCAGAACAATTGCACATTAAACCCAAGTACTGCATATCTTAAAATAGATAGTTCCGTTTAAAGGTTTAATGTTTTTAATGACATTTAGGTTGGTGAATTTGATCTTAACAAACATTCGTGCTTATTTTAGACAATTGATTGCCTACTAGTTAATATATTGATTGTATATCGTTTTGCTACCTCAGTTGTATACCCACAACAAAGAAATAAATAATTGCAATTGTTTACTTATTTAAAAAAAAACCATTATAGGAGTGGCTCCGAATTGTATATACCTATATATATTTTTTTATTCTTATTGAAAGAATAATTTGTAAAATTTTCAAAGATCGAGTTGCTGCTAACACTGACATTAATTTGTTTGTAAAACAGTCTTAGTACCTATATCTCGAAAGAAAATCTTAGGAATTGTGTGTTATTGATTTTTGTTTTTGTCCATGGTTGATTCAGTAATTTGTTTTTCCAGTGTTAAAAAAAGAGGTATTTAAATGTTAATTAACTAATAATTAAGAGATGATTAAAAAACAAGATGCTTTTTTCTTTGAATAAGTTTTAATTTCTAATTATCTAATGGACTCCTAAAGGGTTCCTAATTAAATAATAATTTAGACTAATGCTTCTTTCTTTTACATTAAAGTTAAATTATTTTATTGTTTCGGTTAATAATGTTATTTATACTTTAACAAATGCGTTTAAAATAACTTAGGTTTTTAAAGTTACAAATGACATAAAGATTAAAAATGTGTCAAGGAATCTATTAATAAAATAATTAATCGAGACGAGAAGCCTAAGCCTAATGCTGCGGCGTGTACGACTGTGCGTCGCGCTGTGTGCGAGCGCAGGCGCGGCCGTCGACCTTGCTTGTCGTGTTGCGCATGCTAACTGCTACTAGCTAGGGTTGACGAGCTACGATGTGTCGTACACCAATGTACACCAAGTTACAATTAAAAATATATATAATAAAAAGTAAAACGCGAATTTCGGTTCCTGCTCATCGGACTAAGACATGGAAGAAATCAAAAACACAATATGGCGAATTATGTATGACATTTATTTTATATCTGGATCATCATATCTGCAGACATAATCAGCATCGCTCTAACATTTATATTTCTAGTTCTATTGTTTAATAAACATTGCAACATAGGTACAGTATTTCTAAACAACCATTATAAACTTGATAAAAAATAAATTGTTTGTAAAAGTAAAAAAAAAGAGAATTTATTGACGAGAGCGCTTGATTTGAAACATTATTTCCGCTTGACTGGTCGCGAGCCCTGTAAATGGTAGTTTCTTATTGGCTGCGCCTGGCTCGCTCCCGAGACACGTCTGCTTATTATTCCCGTCTTTATTGTAATGCCACCTACAGGCTGCTCGCCCAGCACCGTCTCCCGTTTTGATATTAACATTTCATACGCAAACAAATGAGGCCTTTTTATGTTTTAGTCAAATGCAAAGGCGTAAACAGAGAAAGCAACAAAGCTTTGCTCTATTTGTTGCGGAAACAATAGTAGCTACCCTAGTATTTTCGCACTTTTCGTCCCGTCCTCTAATATGGGAAGGCACATTTGCATACAAAAACTGTTGAGTTTGAGGTTGCAATTACTGGAAAACATTTGAGTCATTAATATTTCTTGAGTCATATATTATTTGAGTATATAATTTTGATTATGCCTTATATTACATTGAATGTTTTTGTTTGTGAGCCGTTCTATTTTTTTAAAATTACCTCACCATTTAGTAATTAATATAATCATTTAAATGTATATTTTTTAACCGAATCTGCGCGACAATTTGCTTAGTGATCATGATATGATAATTGTTTCCATTAGACTGTTAATGTATAAAAGATAAAGCAATTACTAAATTAATTTAGAAATTAAATCAGTTCAATGAAACTTATGTAGCAATTTAATTAATTGCAAAATACATACTCTGAGAGATACGTTAAATTGTTTTATCAGTAAATAAATTGTTAGAGGATTATATTATGAGTCGCTGTTTTAAGATGGCAATAGGCTTTTAATAACGATTGCCCTTGATTACATATAATAGTCAGTTCTCGTCTTCCATGACCGAAATTGCTATTTCAACTTTATTCACTTGTTTTTTTTTTGGTGACGTTTGAAATGGAGTGTATTTAAGTTAAATTGCGTTCTTTGTAAACCTTCACCGACGTTCTGTTTTTATAACGCTTACTATGCTTAAGAGAGCTTTAGCCTAGTACTCTTAAACATGGCAGCCATCTCAATGGTTGTATCGTGTAAAACTAGGAACATTTGGGATATTTCTATTTCCATTCGTTCAGATCATTCGAATGACACGTATATTCGGTCTCTTATACGAAACAGTTGTTTTCTTACAAGCAGTTATAAGACGTTTGTGTCGATACAGCCAGACTTGCGTCATCGCATGAGTCAGTCGCAGCCTCATTGGTCTCGACCAGTTTCAGCTGGTCGCGAGATAAGCTTTCTAAAGACTTGGCTATGTTCTTAAATTATAAACTTTATGATGGTACCTACATAGTATATGTTGCAAGAGTAACAAAACTACTTCTAATGATTCCTCTTATCAAAGTATTATAAGTATATTTATATATAATAAAGCTGTTTTTTTTTGTGTCAACGCGATAACTTTATGATCAGATAGATCAATTAGCAAAAAAACTTTTTACGTTAGATGGTATATAACATCACATTACGACCCACTGAGTAGAAATCGCGCGGAATTGCTAGTATCAATTGTTCAACTTTTTTGGAAGATTCTGTGTTGACGACCTAAAATATTATGTTATCAGTGACGTAGGACTCCATCGTGGATGTGATATGATATGTGAATATGATAATATACATCAACTTATAACATGTTCGCTGTACTCAGGGTTCAATTCTACTAATTTACATCGATTACGAATACGTTCCCAATTCAACTACAATCCAGCTATTGACTGTTCCACATTTATTCGAATCTGAGCCAAACCGATATGACGTTACCATATAACGTAATTTCAAAACAATTTAAAGTAAATAACGTCAAAAGAATTAGAAAAGTGACAATTTTTTAGTAGAATTGTCCACCCCAGTCTCTCTGTTATCTTTAATAAAAAAGATAGTTTAGCGGTCGTTTCATTATGTGAAACCTAATAAGTAGATGTAGGTATCGAGAAGTGGTTCCTACACTTGAAGCTATTCGTTTGCGCAAGGTCGATCTTCTTCCGGGTTTTATAAAATAATGCATGCGTGCTATAAACCGAGATAGTGATTAGACTAAGATGATTGTAACTGTCGAGCACGGATTCGAATCGGTGTGTTTATCCGCCGATTCGAATTAGAACAGTGAGTCGGAAGAAGCTCTATCTCATAAGAGGAAATGAGGCTTTAGTCCGTTAATATTTGTTAAACTTTATCAAACTCATAATAAATAGTTAATTTATAATTATTACTTATATCATGTATGGTTAGTAAGACAGAGGAACTTGGTATTATCTATTATTGAAGTACTTCACTTCTTGCAAGGTCGTAGGAACTGGCGAAACACAAAGCAAGCTGTTAACCTAAAAGCTTGATTCTTCAAATAGGTCATTAGGTATGTGGAGCAGTTTGGCAAGACTGAGCGAATAACCGTTATTAATTAGGTGAAAGGCATGATTGGGTCGCGCGAGAGTATTTTCTGTGACTTTGCACTATGTATTGTTAAGCATTTTGCAACGATTGTCACGTAAAACCGTCGTATAGTCGTAATTTTTGTTATTAATTGTATTGTATAATGTATTACTTTTTATTTTTTTTATTAAAATAAAATTTATTTAAGTACATTAAAACCAGTAAATACAAATAAAAATTAAAAATAATTACTTTATGAATCGTGACCGCGTGTAATGGTGGCAAGAATGCTAGCAGCATTTTCCTTTTAATTTTTTTTTTTATTTAAGCTGCTCGAATACCACTTTTTTTAATAATAACAATTGCAATTCCCTTAAACTATTTTGCTATTGACGCTGTGTTTTTTTTTTCATTTTCCTATGATATTTTATTATGAATAATAAAATGATTTTATTAATAAAACATAATGGCAAAATGAAATTTACCGTGAAATCTCTTTCGTTTGAAAACTATGTCATGGTCGAAGTGCGCTCTTTCCATCTGCAGTGCTTATGAAATCTGCGTTCATAACTTCATACCGATATTACGTAGCTGACGTCATAATGCTGACTAGGTTCATTATGGAAATTACAATGGAGTTTATTTTCAGACTAACGACTGTTTTTTTTTAATTTTGATATTTGTTCCAGCATTTTTAACATAATATTCAAATGTTGGTGTGTTTACGTCTCTTAGTTGATTACTCTCGACAGTAAACACTCCCTGCGGCTTCGATCCATTTGAACAACAAAGCAGTGTTCATGCTTCACCTAGACGCTGTGGTTGATGCAGTCAATTTAAATTTGTTTTTGTTATATCGTTGTTGTACTTTGAAGTAGCTCAACTGGTTTTTTATGTTTAGAATATAGTTTTTATAGCCTTCATTTATTTTTTCAAATGCATATAATATGGTTAGAACAATTTAAATTTCTCGTCATTTCGAATAAATGATTGTAATTAATACACGCTGAGATCGTGAATCTTAAGCAAAGCTGGTTCAAATAATTTCAAGACCTAGCACCACAGTTATTTCATGTGCTTGATTTGTGTTTATAAATCATCTCGTGCTAGGTTGTGATGGAATGTATGTTTATAAAGAGAGTATAACAAACATTCGTGAACACCAAACGTATTTTGTAGTACAAAGACGAGAACGTCATTAACAATTAACGGTTTGTTTGGACAGCTGGCGGTTGGTCTCGTAGACGCTAGACGCTAGATGTAAAGGTGCTAAACAAGCGCTAACTGTTTGTACAACGCGTAAACGTAAGCGCTTTACGCGTTGAAACGTCACGACATGATGAGCGTCATCTGCTGTCGCTTTTTTTTATGCACGCGATGTCTCGAACGCAGAATATGGTGCATCGGTTTACGTTTGGTAGTTCTTTAGGCGCGTGCATATTATTCACAGCGGATGATGTTGTATCGAAGAATCGAGGTCGATGACCAGCGCCAGTGGCCGCTTTTATTCTTTAACTCTTTGTTTCGTATTGACTCCGTTATCAAGCGCGCTATTTAAAATATCATGGCAGCTATGACATACATAATATTTCTATAAATAAAGTTCGATGTTCTATTTCATTCATACAATGATTACAAAGTGAAATTACGAGTTTAAAATTATTATATTGTATCAGTTATTCGAGTAGTTAAAAGGTCAGATGGCACTCGATATCAGGCAGATAATTGCAGTGGGAGCGTTGTTGTTCTATTCTGAGAAGAGCGAACAATACGAACGGTTGTGGTAGTTGAGTTAATTAAACATCGTTTGTTACATCGCAACTGAGGCATATTTAGATACCCACTTACGCACGTAAATGCTTAAATACAATGTTCAACGACATCGCCATTTTTACTACTTTTTAATTAAAAGATATAGGTACATTTGTCATTCATTTATATTATTCAAGTTTTGGTGAGATTTTTATATAGCTATAATAAAAGTAAACTTAACAAGATATAAAACAAAAATTTTGAGTTACAATGATAGACTTACTGGGAAAACATGAATGTATGCAGCCCACATTATTTCAATCTTTAGTGTAGTGTGTCGCTGATAACTTATCAATGTGTATTTATTACCTATGTGTGACAGTGTTTAGCGTTCCATACAGCACCTCGCCCCTCGCACCGCCTCTCGTCGTCTGCTGATAACAATGACTGTTGACTGCTTATGTTCGCCTGGTACCTTTTCAGGACTTGCGTTGTGAAAAGCATTTTCCAGAGCGACGTCACAATATACCTACTTTTTTATTTATGTCATTTAATTTATGTCTTACATGCACAAAATATATCACACAAAATAGTGTAAATTTCATCATTTTGGTTCAATAGAACAGTAGAATATAATTTATTCGTCATAAATTAACATTGCTTCTGCATTGCATTCGTCACATTTGATAAGAACGGTTAAAATAGAAAAGTATCCATATTTGTTTTTTAGCTGCTTTTTTATTACATTATGGGGATCAAAATATCGATTACATTTTTTGTTATAAATCATACAGAAGATGAGAGAAATTTATTAGGGATAAACACAACTAGAAATTGTTCTTATTTTAAAAACATCATCTATATTGAATCATCCTCACTATATCTGCAGAAGCGCAGCCGAGGTTGCCAAAACTAAAGTATGACCCAGCATAGTCGAGGCCGGCGGCACGTTTGGATTTGGGTCGCACCTGCATTGCGTCGACCCTACAACTCGACTTGATAAATATCATCGATGACTTGAACCTTTCTAACATTTCAATTAAAACACGAAAAATCAAGTAGGCCAAAGATTTAGGTCGGATCTGCAGTGCGTCGCCGTCGTGGTTAGGCTTCTGCGACAGCCGCTTTGTATGCACTTGACTCGGTTTGAAATTCCCGACCCAAATGTGTAAACACGCCCGAGCTGCTTGTCTGAAGTCGTTCATACATACCTAAATATCTATACGATTCTATAATTGGTGATTTTAATATTATTATTAAATTAATCACTTTAATTATTTTTGTAAAACTGAGAATTAACCGATTTTTTTATTGAATCGTAGAAACATAGATGAACAAAAGTAGATAAAAAATTGAATTGTTTGTACGAAATCGTCATGGCCGTTTATTTGCGTACAGTGCCGGCGCGGGCGACGCGCCCTGTGGGGGAGCGCGGAGGTCGAATCAATTGCATCTATGGTTATCGAGTGTACCGACAGCAGTACTGACCGTGATCATAATATAAAATGTTAAATGCATTTTATAAAATGAAGGCAATAATTGATGTCATTTTCTAACGGTATCTTGAATCTTGTATGCTCGTATTATCTATGAATGGAAATTTCTAAAGCTAGGAGAGGTAGAAATACCAAATATGCCTTAGCTTAGGTATTTTTGAAACAAAAATTAATTGATAAAAATTCCTAAGAGGGTTATAAGAGGTTGTAGCAGTTTAGAGTGATATTCTTTATTACTTTAACAAGACACCTTCACTCAGATCACTTAGCGTTTTGATTATAAAAAAAGGTTAAAATAATTTATCTCATAAAATATAGGGAAATATATCAGAAAATGATGTACATTTAAATACAAATTGTAGATGTTATTAGCGATGCTGTCGCTACAACACAACGGGTGTGCGAATTGCATTAGAAGGGGAGCCAATGTCGACTAGGTATATAATATGTTATCCATTACACGTGTCCGTTTGTAAGCCTGTAACATGTACTTACGCACTATATACATACCTGTGTATAATAATATTGAGTAAAACATATATAAATATATAGTAGCTATTTACATTGAGGAATTTAATAGGCATATATTGGGAATGAAAATAGGCTACATTTACAAAATGCGATGATTCTAGAACAATCATCATTCAATCATTAAAGTTCTAGAAAAACCCGGGATGTTTGTTACATTTGTAAGTCATTTTGTTACGAAAAAGCAATTATGTTTACGGGTTTTTTAGTTATGTCGTATAAATACTTTCTAAGAATATGATAAAATTTAATAACAATAAGATAACGTATAAGATAATATATAAAAATTTACAACTAAATGATGTCATTGACGCTTTATCTTAGTTTTAATCATAAACATTTATTAACTGGCTTGAATAATTTATTGCTTTTTTATATGTTCCGTTTTGTATAAACCTCGTGCAATTTTTATAAATATATAAGTATATTTACTTGTAATGGTAATTGATGGCTAATTAAACAGATTAGCGTGTAACGGAATATCGTGTTTGAAACTTTATTATTTACATAGGAATTATTTAAAAATATTTATCAAATGAGTCATATGTTACATACTCAGCAGTCGGCTCTTGAGTTATTCGGTCGTGTACGAATTAAAAAAAAACTCGGCCCAACTTGATTTTACGAACAAAGCAATACCCAATAGGGGTACCTAATGATAAGTGGTCACCACCAACAATAAGAAATATTTATCGCCAATCGCCAAGATGTTATGTCCCTCCCTATTGCCTGTAATTACACTGGTTCACACTCTTGAAATCGGAATAGTGTTGTGTTCCGGTTAAGTATAGCTGTTTAGTGGTAGAATAAGTCATGAGTAGGTGACCTACCCGACGATCCAGCACAAAGCGCTACCACCAAGTAAAGTACAACAACACGAGTGTATTCTTATTTCATGTGTTTGGGACTAATTTAGTTGGATATTTTTTTTATCAACACTTTCGTGTTTTTACTGCTAGTGTACACTGTATACGTATGTTATAGTGATGTGACCTATTTGTTGACACGCATCGCTGGTAGCGTTCGTGTAGTTCGAAATAAAACGCCGTATAAAAAGTTTACGAACTCTCCTCCCCTTCAAATTTTGTAAAAATCTCAAACGTGATTTTTTTGGCATGTCACAAGTGACCTGGCTAATTATTGCGTTCAAATCTCATTTAATAAAATATATAAACATAAGGCATCATAAATAAAGCGATGCTTTCTAGACATAAATCTTTAGAAAACGACAAACAAAAATATTAGTAAAATGTACGACATATATTTTTTGTTAAGCTAAAATAGTAACTTGTTTTGTACCGAATTGAAAGATTTCTTAGTTGAATAATTTTTTCTCCAGCTTTGTGATTTTATAAAAGAGGTTCATTATGATGTGGATCAGTGGCTCTCTTGATGCCTCTAGCCGTTTCCTTTCGTATCTATTCAACGGACTCGCTTTGCTCAATTTCACAGCGTTTTTAATTAAAAATAATGCTATTTTTTATATTTTTGTTTTCAATGAACTGTGTCAGTGGCATCGTTTACTCGTACTTAGTTTGTGTATTGTTCCTTTTACTTTTGACCCTGGAAAGGTTATTTTTACAGTGCTAAACTTCATTATAGTAGGTACATGATTTAAATGGTTGCTATATTTATTCATATAATATTTGCGTTACTAATAAAGATATATCTCAAAAGCACATGCTGCAATGTTATTATAATATTTATATCAGAATTTAATATATTTTTTTGCTTTCTTTAAGAAAAAGATATTTTTTCTTATTTTGTTTCTCGTCAATTAGGTTTATATTTTAAATGTTAGGTTAGCCTTTAATTGTTTATATATATTGTTACAATATTTTTATACATGGCAAATGTTTTTCTTAATAAATAACGTTGGCTTCCTATGTAATAAATAAATAAATAAAATATGTAGTAGCTATGATCCGCAGTTTAGCCTGAATTAACTTTGGGATATATTGTATGTACATTGTACATGTCTGTTTCGTAAACAAATTGACTTCAGGCCTACAGTGTTCCGTAACAGTTGACGTGTTTTGTTATTGCTCCGGTCTGTAGGGTCATTATATAGCTAACTTTCCTCATTTAAAGGGCTCTTTAAAGTTTTTGTACTTGTTTATGTTCACGCTAAAAACATACTCTACTTTGTACGTTATTCATATTTAAGTGTAGATTGTATGCTTTGACTTGCAGTCACTCAATATTTAAAACTTGTTGAGCTTTGTATGCACCTGCATATTGACAGCACACAATTAGGTAGACTTATACATATGTAGTATAGTATTATTCCACAATAGTACAGTTTTCAAAGGAAAAATAGATAAGTACATTTATTACATAGAAAAGCCTTTGAACCAATTTGGACAACAACAAAGACGCTTTAAGTTTTAATTTAATCAATTAGTTTAATAAGAGAAAGTATTTCGTATCACTTGCTGTGTGTTTTCTTTCATGGGTCAAGCCATACACTAATCTCCCGGGTCCCGCCGCTCCTGTTTGTGAGGTTTTAAATTAACACTTGAATATATATTTGTATAATACAATAATATTTTGATGATTCATCATACTGAATGTATCAAATCGGCCATGAAGCTTTCTTATCGATATTTTAAGATAGTTGTATCTATTTTTATCTGTGTTGAAATGTTAAGTAAACAACTCTACGACGAATCAAACATTCGATTTCACTAACTGTTGCATCAAAGTGGACGTCCATCTGTTCCCGCAGGCATCTAGTTCACGGGGTTACACCAAAGCGAACATTACGACTCTACGATCATTCTCCTAATGTCAATAATGACTCACACACATATATAATATTTTAGAACTTGTGTTGTGAACGATAGAGTTAATAATTGCTTGCACAATACAGACACGATGAAGTGGCCACCGGTTGACTTTTCCTCTTTTGTGTCTGCATGATATAGAATTCTCGTTAACATTAGTCATACAAGTAACAAATAACGGTCTCCTACGTGTTTCTTACGAGTTTATACGTACGAATAAAGTTTGATTATCGTTAGGTTTGAATATAAATTATTAACCTTTAAATAATTGATATATTGCACATAATATGTACTCAGTATATGAATGAACCGAATTAAGTTCTCTTTCGAAAATGCCTTACTTCAAATAAAATCACTTAAGGATTCATTCCAATAGATCGGAATCGATATTGAAAATAAAAATTGATATGTTGCTGTTCACCTTGTCATAGTTGTTCGACTTGTTTGCCTTTCATTCATAAAAACATTCAATATTTTTAAATGATGTCATACAATGACTAAGAATTAGGCGTTTAGAAAGTACACTATAATTTCTGACTATATTTCATCTCCCGTATGGTCTAGTGGCTAGGATACCTGGCTTTCACCCAGGAGGCTCGGGTTCGATTCCCGGTACGGGAATAGTATTTTTTTTATATTTTTATTTAAAAGATACGTTATTTTTTTTAAAGTAATATTATTTGTAGATACGCGTTGTTTCTCTGCCATAATTCATTTATGTTAATGTGTTTCCTGCCTCGTGACACGAGTTGATGAACAAATCACATTAACTGGAGAACACACTTATAATGGTTACAGACACGTGGGGTATTTTGAGCAAATAATAATTCACTCCTAGTAATTAATTATAATAATGTACAATATATATAGCGTATTTAGTGAAAGATTCCTTTTACTTCATATATTCTACTTTAACTATTGTAGTAAATATTTTACTGTTTCGCTTATCAGCGGGCTGTTAAATTCAAAATCGAAATATAATTTAGACTAACAATATTCTTTTAAATCGTATTTTTTATTTATTTAAATAAATGATTAGAAATAAATTGTAGCATTGTAAGTATGTACAGGAAACTTAGTAGTTGTTGTTTTTCACCTATTCAATTACGTTTGTATGTTAATAGTACATTTAAAATATTATTTACCTTAACGAAAATCAACGAATAATCTTACAGTGATATCAAAATAATGTTTATTTTACAATATATTTTGTTTCTATTTTAGTCGCAATGAAAAACAATGATAATTTCCATCGATAGCCAGAATTTAACTACGTAAATACGAAGATGGTATTATGGTTTACATATAAGTATACCTATATGTAGTTATATGTATTATGATACCTTAGCTGTGAAGTGCTGTAGACGTCCCCTACGTCAGATTTTCCGCCCGTGTTCGCAACTAGATTATTTCCATCCGTAAGTTTTATTGAGCGATTCCCGTTAGCAGCAGTCTGCCGTCTTCAATCTGTTCCTAACGCACTCAAGCCGTATGTGTCGCGCTTTACTGTTACACTGCGATCAATGACTTGATACTTTTTCTTGAGCTTTACGATTTTTAAAAATAGCGAATCTTTTATTTCGCTTTGATTCATTTAAAGTTAAAAAATAACAGCCCCTAAATAAAGTACTTCTGGGCAAAATTACATTGATTTTACTGAGAAGATTTGGAACTTAATTTATTAAGATTAAGGTCCATTTTATGTTAGTCATCATGATTTTATTCAAGTCCTGTGCAGGTTGCTTGATTGATACTCATGTGATCTATCACAATTTAGTAACAATTTTTGGGAATTTCATCAGACACATGAAGGTTTTCTCACAATTTTCATTTTTTTTTATTATGATTTTCATTTACCGCTGAATATACATTACATAACAAAACTGGTTAAAAATCTACGTTTCTGTGTACTGACTATTTCGCCTCTGATTATCACTTTTTTTTAAATAATTATTTTACCTATTACTACCTATTACCTATTACCGATGCAAGTCATAATCATGTATTTTACTATCTTACAGATAATTTCGAAATAATTGTTATTCGAAACTGTTGTTTGCTTAGTATATGTAATCCTATAAGTACCTACCTAAGAGAGTACTTGAACAAACTCCTATCGACTAAGAGATAGATTATCATCACGATGTAATAATAAATAATAGTAATGTAATAATAACTATGATTCAACCACGAAGCTTAGTGAAAATAAGACTCTTAAAATAAAAATGTTACCTAAATGAATGGTGACCTTGAACTCGCTGCCCACTCTTCACTCGTCAGCGGTGGACAATGTGAAAGTGAAACGATATTATTATCTCGTGCGTGGTAATTGACGATAACGACCACCATTGATCAATGTTTTTACAATAGATGATTGTGGTATTTTTTCATTTCCTAACTATTCAATTTTCGAAATAAAATCAACGTGTGTCGTTTTTGGCAAGAAAACCCGAGATGGCTCAGTGGTAAGAACGCGTGAATGTTAATCGGTGATCGTGATTATAATTCATCTCGTACTTGACGGTGCAGGAAACCTGCATGTGTCAAATTTCACTAAAATTCTATCACTGTGTCGTTTTTTACATCTGGAATGTATATTCAAATAAATTGTGTTCGCGATGATTGTTGCGCTTAAAAGAACGAAATGATTAATTATAAATTAAACTATGGAAAACTTTGGTAGGCCTTTGTGTAAGCCCGTCTGGTTAGGTACCACACACTCAATGATGCATTGACAATGTAAGGGATGATTAATATTTCTTACAGTGTCAATCTTTGTACGACGGTGACCATTTACCATCTAGTGGCCCATATCAGTCTTCCTACATATTTTAAATAATAAAAACATAATATTCGTTTGCTCATCAAGCCACAGAAAATTAAACTTAAAACGTTTTAATGAATAAAATGACATCGAGACGCAAATAAAATAGTGTATAGTCTTGTAAACAAGTGTGTGAACAGTGTGTAAATGTTACAATGTTGCCGCAGAAGGTGATGGGAAAGTGAAACTAAAGGGAACCTTCGACATGTGTCAACAGCCACCTGATTGACCGCTACGACTTACACGCTAGAAAGCTATATGTTCCGTATACGTATAACAGTTAACACGAACATGCCTGTCACGTCAATAGTCTTAATTCAAATCAGGTGAAACTGAACAACAGCTATTTATGTACATAATATTCCATACGTTTTATGTATGTACTATCTGTGACCCGCGGTTTCACCCGCGTATAATTAATAAAAATTTAATGAATTAAAATCAGCCAACAACACCATAATAATTTTTAAATTCGAACCAGTAGTTCCTGAGATTAGCCGTATCAAACAAAAAAAAGCTCTTCAGCTTTATATATTATATAGATATAGATATATCAGTTTAGTAGTATGTCACCTCATATTTGTACCTTAACTACCTTCAACGAGGTGATACTTAACGTACTCTTTCTAACGGTATTAAATAATTTACTGTTATTCAAAATGTATAAACGAATACATATAATGTATTTTACTATAGGCATTCCGCAGTAATTTATCAACACAGTTTATCGCTATAAATAAGAAATAAATTAAAATATTTGATAACGGAATTGATATACGAGTATATTATAGCTATTAGTAAAATTATACAAATGGAACAAATGTTGATTGTTTGGTTGGTGATGTCTGAATGTATGCGGACATTTAAATAATTTCTATTTATTAGAAACAAGTCTTACATATAACGTTTCTTAGTGACTGTTCTCTAATTCTAATCGAATTTAATTTTTATAGGCTGTTATTGTCACTTGGCTTTTATGGCATAGACAGCGTCGCGTCTCCGGGCAAGTTGCGAGTTTTGAGAGCCCACTTAAGGACTCATAATACGCGATTTTTGAGGCCGGACATTGTAAGCTAAATATTTCACCGTCATAAGCCTAAGCACGGACTGGTTGGTTTTAACTATGTAACCTAACAAGTTAACGTTGTCGGTCGGTAATTCTATCGTCAGGACCGCCGAGGACGTCTTTGGAACGTCTACGGCCGTACTTCAACTCTGGTACCATCAATTTTTACTCGGTGGTTCGTAGTAGTAAGGCAAAATCGTTTACAAACGAATATAAAGAGACCCATCGGATGTCGATATTAACCAGTTTCTTTTTATAACGCTTTTATTTTTCTCCAATAGTGTAAGTGTTCGGCATGAAAGCTCTCGGACTAGCAATTATCTCTCGACGTTGACTTTCATCAATTAGATATACGGTGTATAATCTTATAAACAAATTAGTTATATAACTTGGGCCGTTTTGGAAAGTAACCTTAATATATAGAAGTTTATAGAAATAATCAAGTTAATTGATGTCGGAGGGGGGAGGTTCTTATTAATGATCATATATTTTTTCAAATAATGGAGAAAGAAATGTTATAAGTCATCGACCAATTATTTTATTATCCTGAAAAATTAATGAGATGTTTAAAAGCTATATCTCCATAACATTGCTTGCATTGCTTTTACTTCATTCGTATAATGAGATGTATAAGAAATCTTTTGATTTATATTTTGTATTACCAATTAATAAAATAATGTTATTTTTATGAAAGGAGTTTCACAATTTTATAACGACCTTGCTTGCCTATATATTAATTAAAATTTGTTACATTGTATGCGACACAATTATCTCTATTGGTCGACTGGATTTGGTTCTTAATGTTTGTAGTAAATGGGATTAATTACGTCCATATACTTCCTGTACTTGTACATTTTATACGTTTTTCCTGCATTTCGGACTTCCCGACGACTTTTTAAAGTTTACAAACCGAGTTATACCTTTTTACATTATTAAATTGTGATTTTTTATTTAGAACTAGTCTATTGATATTTGTAACGAAAGGTTGTTTTAAATATAGAGTAAGGTTAATCAGTTCAGTGGAAATTATGTGATGCATCTCATGCGTGTATACATTCGCTTTAAAGGTCTTTCATGTTTTTAGAGCGGTGAGGGCTCAAGCGCGGTGAGTGCGACTTTGTTCGCATTTACTTTGAACATTAGGTTTTTAAGCAAACTTTTTCGTGGAATATGAGTTGAATATGTCCCGAGGAAGTCTGGTTAGTAAAATATTCACGAGTCTACAAACGTTTGGGGATTATAGATACACAATACACCTAATATTGACAAACAAAACAGACCTAGACTTACATCGAGCAGAAAGTCTACTATTTCATAGTTAATATATTCGATCAACTTTAAAATACACAAGGTATTGATCAAATATAAAACTGTTATTTATATATCAGCTCTGAGCACGCGGTAGATACGAGTATGTCCCGTAGTCGGCACACAGCTAATGAAATATTTAGGGCGAACGAAGTCCCTCCCAGGTGGACGACAGACAACGGTACAAAAGGCAATTACTCTATATTTCTAAAAATGTTATTAGGTACATATAATTACTATTTAATGTTAGAATTTATATCTTAGTGGAAAATAAAACTACAATTTTAATGCCAATATCTCACATGATCAAAGATATACTCGCTTTCCATATAACCCATTAAATTAAATTGACCTTGCGTTAGTTAATTAAGTAGAGAGGTTAATTTATTATTATTTATTCTAAATATAAGTAGTTTTATATTACCTTTTATTGCGTGTTGTCGAATTTAGTTAATTTTTATGTTCTTTTAATATAAGTTTTATTGCCTTCCTTTTATAATAATTACTGCCTAAGTAATATATTATATAGATAGAGATTTTATCTAAATCGGTTCAATGTTTTAGCCGTAAAAGCGTAACAAACAGACAAAAAGAGTTTCGCTTTTTAATTTTTTAAATTTAACTGATAGATTAGCGTAATCAACCGACACATAGTCTTTATTCTATTATTAATGTAGTAGATTTATAACAAGTACTACCAAATTGAAATAAACTGTTAATCAGTTATCATGTTATTTAAATATTTGCATCCCGCTTGCAAGGTCCATTATTCCGGCAATGTCCATGACGAAACAAAAAGTAAGTGATAAAATAATAATATAATTAATTATACATTTGAAATCGTAACAAATTTAATACATGAACTGTGTATGAGACTGCTTGAACGTCTGATATTATTCGAAGAAGATAATTGTTTGAGATTCTTTTCATTTCACAATATGAAACTGTCGTTCGAAAACCAAACTATTTACATATACATATGTACATATGTACGTTACTCTTACTGATTTAAAATAGGTTTATTTTATTCTACCGCCAAATAACAATACCCACGATCAGTATAATTATTGTGTTCCTGTTAGATAGACGGGTGAGACAGTGGCAACCACAAGGGACAAAATACCTTAGTTCCAAAGGTTGGCCGCGCATTGATTAAAAATATTTTTTAAGGAACGGTAATGTGCAAAAGGATATTAAACAACCAATGACTTCTTAGATGATTGCACGCCTTGGGAATGAAACGATCGCCCCCAGGCTATTTCAAATTATTAAGAATATATTGTGTAAATCAATTATAATTGTAAAGAAACAGCTAAAAAAAAATCCCGCTGAGTTTCTTTCGCCGGTTCTTCTCAGTCTGAGGTGTTTATTTCCATACCGGTAGTAGATTTATGGCAATAAATAAGTAAGTGTAATGATTATTGAATAAAGATTTTTGACTTTGACATTGCCAATGTAAGGATGTTAAAAAATTGCGATTGATTGACCGATAGCATCAGGTCGTACCGATACAATTTTCTATCAAATTTATATGAGACTATGAAACAGTTCTGTATTAAAAGATATTTTCTTTGTTAGTAGCTTATAAATAACTGAATCTATATTGTCTGACTCGCTGGAGTGGGAGGTGACGTGGGTGGTACATATGTTTTATATACCTACAGTGGCTTATTAAATTAATTAGCTTATCTTGCATAATATTATTATTAAGATTTTAATATCTTATATTTTCGACCTTCTGACAGACCGTTCATAATAAACATATACCTACATATTTCATTAAAAGATTTTTTGGTGGTTTGAGGAAATTCGTTTTAATTTTCAGTAATTAGTGAATAATTCAATATTTTATACAAAATAATGTTAGGGTAAACCACGAATACGTGTGAGGTCAACATCACTCTGCGGTTACCAAAGCTGAAGCGATATGAGCTCGTTTATTTTACCATATTATTGACAATGTAGGAACTTAACTGCTAGTATTTATGACCAAATATTATTTTTTATAATTTCATATTATAATTATTGGCAAATTCCAGTGAAGCAACCGAAGTGCTATTATCATTGTATATTGTACAAGTTTATAATAATACCTATATGTAAATAAATGTATAATCTGAAACTTATATATTATGTAAATATATGAAGTGCATCTCTCGCACAGTATATCACGATGTCCGTCAGCGAAGTGACCACCCAAACGAATAGGCGTCATAATGAAGTACCAGCTCCCCACGCACATTACCCACATGTGTTGAACTGTAGAGGTAATAACGCTAGTTAGGTAGCCGGGAGTCCTGGCAGCAGACAGGATCGGCGGCGGGCGGCGAGCGGCTATCGATCCGCTGCACTCTCACAAAGGGCTGCTGCTCTCCCCCTCCTGTCCCCACACCACCTCACCCCCGACACCCGCCCCTCTCATCCTTCCTGGCGATAGACTGATCCCCGCCCCGCGAGCGCCGCGCATCTAATGGCGGTGCACGTCAACATCTTAACAACTTATTTTTATATCATGATTCGAAGATATTATTAGTATCCGTCTATGCCGATCAATTACGTCGGATAACACAATTATGTTAAAAAAAATACATTAAATGATCATTACGTCCTGTTGACTCAAGGATTCAGTTATATTTTTCGTTTTGATTCTGGGCATTTCAATCTAATGTGCGTGTGCAGTGCCCGAGCCTCGACCGTTGCGACAGTAGCGCCAAAAATGTAAAATTCAGCGCGGCGAGACACTGGAGCAGGGCCTTAAAGGTCTTTTTGCGCAAGGTTTTATATACAATCAAATCATTGCACTTCTCTCTCTCTCTTAAATATAATAATGGTTAGTTAAGGCGTTATAATGTAAAATCAGTACCTGTAAATATACATTTATACTTTCACAACTATATTTTTCAGTAAAGATCTAGTATTCTAGTCCAAATCTATATGTTTTCGATCTATCTGCTCAGATTTATATCATAACGCATTTACCACGTGTAAGCAGTTTGCCTACAGGTAACACGATCACTGTCTCTTAATGCCGAAACTACTATCTTATATAACATGGTAGATGAAAGCTATCGTATTACCAAGAAAATGTAATGACCTTCAATCACGGTAACGGTACTTACTACTACTTACAAGGTCTTTAGCACTTAATTGGAACAATTACAATTTAAAAAAATATGTACGGATTTGGCCCAGTCTATTTTATTTGTGAAATTAAGTTTTCGTGGTCATTTCGTTATATAATGTTATCAAAGAATTTTTGGTTAAAGCATTCAAATAAGAAATTATATTTTGCAATTTGTTAAGAACTGTTGCTAAAATTTACTAATCTCTTCATATCCCGTATGGTCTAGTGGCTAGGATACCTGGCTTTCACCCAGGAGGCTCGGGTTCGATTCCCGGTACGGGAAAACATTTTTTTTTCAAACTTATTTTTATAATCAAATATTATTCTTATAATTATATTTTTTTAATCTTGACAAAGTTATTTTTAGATTCAAAAAACGGACGATAAGGGACATTTTGCCAGAAGTCATTAGTCAGAATGTTTTCGAGTCTCGTAATATAAATTTGTAAGTAGGTACTCTGAAATGTAATATTTTTGAAGTTTGTCCTTATATGAGTGTTGTAAAAGAGTATGGACCCCTGAGACCAAACTTCTTAAGACGACGCGACGGCCTAGGGCGACAAACGTAATGACGTTGGAAATCCTCACAGGACGTTGAGGGTTCTTCGCGAGGTATTCAAGTACGTCTCACATTGCTGGAAGACGTATTATACCTTATGTTTTAGTTAATAACGTTTCAACTCCTTCAAAATAAAAAAGTAACAGCAACATATCCCATGAAACATCGCCTTTATTTACATAATATTTTATTGAATTGTTGTTATTTAAGTTTAAAATGGGTTTTATTTTGATGTTGAGATATTTTAAAACATCGGTATAATTGTCTCATTTTGAAGACTAACAAGTAGTAGTAGTTATCAATTAAATAACAACTATTTTCAGCACGCAGCTTTGTCAACGTATGTACCTATCTGTATAAATCCGTGTTAAGTGATGAAATTAGTATTCAAATCGGTTCAGAAGTTTCAGTTTTAGCTCAGAGAATAGATAAAAAATAAACAATTGTTCCTTATAATATTAGAATAAGTATTATAATCAACCGCATAATTATTTCTTATCATAAAATACATTTTTACATTTTTAAAAGCCGAGATGGCCCACATCAACCCTCGTGCTGGTACAAACGGTATCCCTATCAACGAAGAGCATTTACAAGGGTCAATAAAGAAGTCTTAAAAATAGCAAGCGATTTTAAATTTTAATACTGTAAAATCTATTTCGATGCCGTATGAAAACACTAAAAACGCGTCAGTGGAGAATCGTTGGTCCAAAAATGTTGTAAGTGCCATGGTAGTCGCGAGAATTTATTTGAAAACAAATGTTGCTCTGACGTCATCTGACGTTCGAAATCTTACGCTTATTCGTCTAACGCTCGCAGTCTCAGTATGATACTGTGTGCCGAACGCTTTCATATAAAAAAGCGGTATCCCAATGAGGTTACCGCTAACGTAATATACTATTAATGTTGTATTGATAAAAGGCGCCAATTATTATTTTTGAATAGTATTTTTAATCGAATCGAGTTGACCCAATGGTAAGAACGCGTGTATCTTATCCGATGAACGTGGGTTCAAACCCGGGCAAGCACCACTGAATTTCATGTGCTTAATTTGTGATTATAATTCATTGCTTGACGGTGAAGGAAAACATCGTGAGGAATCCAGCATGTGTCGAATTTCACTGAAATACAGTCACATGTGTATTCCACCAACCCGCATTGGAGCAGCGTGGTGGAATAATCTCCAAATTCTCCTCAAAAAAAGTAGAAGAGGCCTTAGCCCAGCAGTGGGACATTCACAGGCTGTTACTGTACTGTACTGCACTGTACTAAAATATATAAAAATGGAATGTACCGATATATTCATTCAATAACTGTTCTTATTATTGACTCACCTTGTTCTCAATTCGTGAACAAAATCGATCGGAAATGCGTTACGGCTTGTTGTGATTTTAACGCTGGCTACGCTTAAGTCGGATTTTCAAATAATATTGTATTATTATAGATATTGTATTATTATTAGACGAAGATAATTACATAATAGTGCTCGAACTGTTTTTCGATCACAATTTACATGTATGTGAATGCAGTGACAATGAGTAATAATAGTAATAAGTTTATTTTAAATATAATCTATCAAATATTTAGAAAAAATGAAATCAAATTTATTCAGTCGCGCTTCGAGCATAATTGCAAGTGGCATACTCTTAAATCAGGCAGTTTATAATTTAACTTTGGTGTGAGTAATGAGCTTCAATATCAATACCACTTAATACGTATATATTAACAAGTAAACATACGAAATGATTCAGTGATGACTGAATGTCTCAAAAATATTAGAAATATGAGATTGTTTTGTTTGATCTATAGCAGACATTGAACTGTAATAATATAGTTGCACGGTACATAAATTCCCAGATTATAATTGTATTTTGGGAAACTTTTAAAAATTAATATTTTCAAAAATAGAATACGCTTGTTTCCAGCCTTATTGTGTGTGAACGGATTGACAAAACATATAAACGATTCAGCTTCACCTTTTGACACAGATATGTATATAATGTATCATACGTAAGTGGACTCGAGTGGTGTATTGTACTGAGATCTCGTGTGTAGCTACATTACGTACTGTGTTGTGTAACGAACGTATAAGCCAGGTAACGCGGTAGAGGACGGCAAGCAGAGCGCGACGGCCAAGGTTCCCGCGGTGATCATACATATTGTTTACTTTTCGGATTATGAAAATATTATAATTTTTGCTTTACGTAGCGGTATAGTTTGAAAGTGATCATAACTTACACTTATTTTTATTAACATAATAGGTACGTATGTATACAGAGTGTAACAAAATTCGTGTTCGACCCGTGAAGTGGTTATTAGGTATCATGAGTCGGTTCTATTTATGTAATCATTATTAAATCAACAAAATATCTTATACAGGATAAGATATTTTGTTTTTAAAATGTGGACAGATGCATTAAAATTTGATACTGTCTTAGATGTAAAGTGTAAACACAATGTATTATTCTGACCGTGAATAGTTTTATTAGAGCGGGATCACGTTATAGTTTTAAGACAAAATGCATGTTTCTGTGTAATTATGGATGTTTCGAAACAGGCAATTTGCTTGGAACTGTTACTATTAGCTGTTAGACTCGTTTTTAAGGGCTTTTTTAGAAATTGTCACTCGCGGCTTGAAAGCGACTTCAAAATGAGGATTTCAAAAGGATTACAATTTTAATAAAGGGGATCATTTTTTATGGGCTCGAATTTATTTGATGTCAGTTTAGTTTTTAAAATACTTAATTATTAAACCAGAAAAACAACATTTAATTACATTGTTATTATTATTTTGATAATTGATTATGATAGTCATTTTAATCATTATTGTTTACACGCTGTTGGCTTATAATATTAAAGTATTATATAAATTTATATTTTACTTATCGTAGGATAACGAAACATTCGCACGCTTCTCATTATCTTGTTTTCTAAATGCTGCCGATTTGATAGTGTGCATACACATTCACATATATATGCGTATTGTGTGTATGGTGTGAATAGACACACACATATATGCGAAAAACATTAGGTGTGTGTGTGAACAACAACATTCGCAAGGATATCTTATTATGGACTAGCAAAACTAATCAGTGATATGTTTTTTTTAATTAGAATAAACAACATTAAAAGCCTGAAGGAAATCTCTAAACAAGCAAGTTAATCGAACTTTTATTTACAAACAGATACCTAACCACTAATTTCAATAATGCTAATTTTAAAATGAGATGATTCGTATAAACTTTGAGTCCCTTTTATATAATATAGAGAGGCGGACGAGCATATAGGCCGCCTGATGGTAAGTGGTCATCAATGCCCATATACATTGGCATTTTAAGAGATGTTAACGCCTACATCGCCAATGCGCCACCAACATTGGGAACATTGTTATGTCCCTTGTGCCTGTAACTACACTGGCTCACACACCCTTCAAACCGGAACACAACAATACCACGTACTGCTGTTTTAATCGCCCTATTTAATTGTCATTAAAAATAGTACTAACAACACACATAATGTTGATCGTTGTTTGTTAATAAAAATGTTAGACTTTATTAAGTACAAGCTGTGCCCCGCGGTTTCCCCCGCATATAAGTAATATAAATATAATAAATAAAAATAAGCCTAGAACCTTCTTCGATAAAACGACTATACAATACAAAAATAATTTTTAAATTCGAACCAGTAGTTCCTAAAATTAGCCGGATCTAACAAACAAACTCTTCAGCTTTATATATTAGTATAGATATAATAGGTACTTGCATTATTTTGCTGTTTCGCTTGATTATTATAAAGTTTCAGATGTACATATCAGATGCACATGAATTGCCTTTCATTTACGCCGACGATGAGGTGGTAGAGCGCAACCCACAGAACATACGGCGCTAAAATAACACTCATACTCCCTATATAATAGCTCTGTCGGTCCATATCAGTTTGATAAAAACGTCTGGGAACGCTTATCATATAATGCTATTGTTAATGACAAATTGCTATGTTGTAAATAATTTTATGGGTACTTAAGTTTGAACAAGCCATATAACTAAAAAAATATTATAGAGTTAGAATGTAAGTCGTCTAATAATACATAATTTTTCATTAGATACCTTCGAATGAAAAAATTTAATAGATTAACGACAATATGCAAAACTTGATTTTTTTTACTATAATATGTGTATTTTCATAACTTATTAAGATGTTAAGAACGAAAAATTCTTCTTGGGTTTATCAGCCTCAAGATATTATTTTTTCTAAATGTCACTACAAATATTTAAGAAAAATTATATCTATTTACTGATATGATAAATATTAATCTCTTATATTAAGTAGTAATAAATAAAAATATAAAAATGGTTTGGGCTCGTCCGGGATTTGAACCCGGGACCTCTCGCACCCTAAGCGAAAATCATACCCCTAGACCAACGAGCCGCTTATGTACATGTCTTAAATTATACACCGCTAGCGTAACGGAGGCTTAATAATATATATTATGAATGATTAAATACTTACGAGTATGTTTAAATATTTTAGAATTACAAGTGTTTATTACCTTCGATGTAATTATATATATGATTGTACCAATATGTATCATGCGTATATTTAACTTTATATAATGAGTTATTATTATTAATAACATAACATGATTAAGATTTTTTTAAAAGAAGCTCATTGTAGTTTGCTGTATTTACACCAAAAGCTTCGATATTGTCGTGTTATGTCGTTGAAAAGACTAATTAATAATGTTCAAATTAAGATTAAATGTTGAGCACGTCCGGCGGAGACAGTAAATTTTATTGGCCTAAACAGGCTATCGCTCTGTCCTACATCTGAATACGCACGATTATCAACTGTAACAACAAGATATATAAGATGCATTTTCATTTAGCTGGTCATACTATTGTTTTATTAGAGCAAGCACGACGAGAGCAATTGAAGACAGGCCGAACCGAATACAGCGATAACTCTTAACTATTAAATAACCGCTCATTAGTGTGATGCAATGCCTCCGAGCCGCGGCTGCGACCAATTAATCAGACACCAACAAGCGACACTTGTTGCTTTGCGTGTCGTAGACGATACAGTCATGTTGCACGAATAATTTAACTGTCACTCGAGATTATACCTATCTACTTCAGATATATCATATATGTATCTTTGATAAGCAATAATTGAATCAGTTTATGTAGTTTTTCATTAATTGTTATGTTGTTTTGCATTGTTTGTTGTAATGCGTATATTGAAGTATGGTTCAAATTTCGTGTAAATTAAGAGCAATATTTGACCAAACACTCATCAAATGTTCTACCGGGAAACATAAATATATAGGTAGTATTGTTTTATTACCGTTTGATGTGTGATCCAGTGTAACTACAGGCTAAAGCGACATAATATGTTAATGTCGAAGGTGGTGCATTGTGTTCCAAATTTGATTCCTTTTAGATTCAGTAGTTTTGAATGTGCGTTAAGTCAGTCAGGACAAACGTATTTTATAAGTTGATATATTGAGACTTGAGGTTATCCCCCTGCTGGTGGATTTAACTATATTAATATAAACACACCGTTATCTTATCTCGTAAGAACAATAAAAGGATGTCCGTCATATCGTCGCGGAGTAGGCAGAACATGTTACTCGGTTAGCTTCTTAACGACGATGTTCCGCTCTAGAACAAGAACCGGTCTGTTCGAGAGACCAGGGGCCCGGCCGCTTTAAGAGGCATATTACCAAATTTCGTATCTCAAAATTAGGTATTTACGCACGACGACGATTCGATCGGGCTCTTGAGCTTACGACACTGTACTGTCGCTGAGACTAAGCAATCTTGATACATTTTCTATTATATATTTTTTTACTTATATTTTGTAATATTGTTCATTTTAATAAGCTATATTATTTTATTTCAGTGTTTGTGTATGTTTTTTTTTATTTTGTGATTTGAGTGGATTGTTGTGTAATTGAGTTGTTATTCCTTCACGTTGATGCCCCTAGCTATTCGACCGCGGCTTCGCTCGTGTATACTATTTTTAGAATGATTATGCATTAGCTATTAACTTTGCTTTATGTATTTTTTAAAATCATTAGGTAGTAAAGTATTTAAATTTTTTTTATTGGTATTATACTTTAATTTATATTATTTTATTAAAAAAAAGTAAAAACATCTATTAATGGCATAGATCTGGCTTTTCGAGAGACGATTATTTCAGGAAGCATACACTCATTATAAAAACGCGTTAATTTAAGTAACATTTCGGTTTTCCAAAAATTGTCGTCCTTATTTATTTATTTATTTATATATGCTATATTGTACACACAGAGATACAGAAACATACAGTAATGGAAATAAAATAATATAATATATTCCAGTAGCACAAAAGGCGGTCTTATCGCTAAAAAAGCGATTTCTTCCAGACAACCTTTGGGAGATCTACATGAGCTTAATAAAGTGGTGTAGGTGTACAAATCAAATAAATAAAATATTGTTTTATTTTAGTACTATACATACTACTATTATACTATATATATATATATATATATATATATATATATATATATATATATATATATATATATATATATATATATATATATATATATATATATATATATATATACATATAAGTAGCTACACATACAATAAACTATATACATGTACATCATTACATAAACTATATATAAATAGAATAAAATAATAATTATAAATAAATAAATATGTAAGTAAGATAATAAAAATAGCTACGACAGTTCTAATAATAGGCAATAATGCGCGAAAACAAATAAACCCACACCGAAACAGATAGTTATAAAGTTAAATAGTAAGCCTTGAGTCGGATTTTAAACGTATTGATCGATTGTTTTAAGTGAAGCGGTAAGGAATTCCAAAGGCGAACTGTGAAATTCTCGTCCTTGTGTACCCTCACTATTTTTAAACGATGATCCGAGCCAGTCCACACCGCAAATAAGCATATATTTCTATCTGCTATCTGAAGCTACATTCTAGCTTAGTCGGATAATAAAACAATTAGTCAGTTTCGTCAAAAAGACGTACATACATACTCTTGAAACACACAACCAGCATTCTAGCGTAGTCGGTTAATAAAACAATTAGTCAGTTTCGTCAAAAAGACGTACATACAAACATAGTCTTGAAACACACAACCAACATTCTAGCTTAGTCGGATAATAAAACAATTAGTCAGTTTCGTCAAAAAGGCATACATACATACATACATACTCTTGAAATACACAACCAGCATTCTAGCTTAGTCGGATAATAAAACAATTAGTCAGTTTCGTCAAAAAGACGTACATACATACATACTCTTGAAACACACAACCAGCATTCTAGCGTAGTCGGTTAATAAAACAATTAGTCAGTTTCGTCAAAAAGACGTACATACATACATACTCTTGAAACACACAACCAGCATTCTACCGTAGTCGGTTAATAAAACAATTAGTCAGTTTCCTCAAAAAGACGTACATACATACATACTCTTGAAACACAGAACCAGCATTCTAGCGTAGTCGGTTAATAAAACAATTAGTCAGTTTCGTCAAAAAGACGTACATACATACATACTCTTGAAACACACAACCAGCATTCTACCGTAGTCGGTTAATAAAACAATTAGTCAGTTTCCTCAAAAAGACGTACATACATACATACTTTTGAAACACACAACCGGCATTCTACCGTAGTCGGTTAATAAAACAATTAGTCAGTTTCCTCAAAAAGACGTACATACATACTTACTCTTGAAACACACAACCAGCATTCTAGCGTAGTCGGTTAATAAAACAATTAGTCAGTTTCCTCAAAAAGACGTACATACATACTTACTCTTGAAACACACAACCAGCATTCTAGCGTAGTCGGTTAATAAAACAATTAGTCAGTTTCGTCAAAAAGGCATACATACATACATACATACTCTTGAAATACACAACCAGCATTCTAGCTTAGTCGGATAATAAAACAATTAGTCAGTTTCGTCAAAAAGACGTACATACATACATACATACTCTTGAAACACACAACCCGCATTCTAGCGTAGTCGGTTAATAAAACAATTAGTCAGTTTCGTCAAAAAGGCATGCATACATACATAAATACATACATACATACATACATACATACATACATACACTTGAAATACACAACCAGCATTCTAGCTTAGTCGGATAATAAAAAAATTAGTCAGTTTCGTCAAAAAGACATACATACATACATACTCTTGAAACACACAACCAGCATTCTACCGTAGTCGGTTAATAAAACAATTAGTCAGTTTCCTCAAAAAGACGTACATACATACATACTCTTGAAACACACAACCAGCATTCTAGCGTAGTCGGTTAATAAAACAATTAGTCAGTTTCGTCAAAAAGACGTACATACATACATACTCTTGAAACACACAACCAGCATTCTACCGTAGTCGGTTAATAAAACAATTAGTCAGTTTCCTCAAAAAGACGTACATACATACATACTTTTGAAACACACAACCGGCATTCTACCGTAGTCGGTTAATAAAACAATTAGTCAGTTTCGTCAAAAAGACGTACATACATACATACTCTTGAAACACACAACCAGCATTCTAGCGTAGTCGGTTAATAAAACAATTAGTCAGTTTCGTCAAAAAGGCATACATACATACTCTTGAAATACACAACCAGCATTCTAGCTTAGTCGGATAATAAAACAATTAGTCAGTTTCGTCAAAAAGACGTACATACATACATACATACTCTTGAAACACACAACCAACATTCTAGCTTAGTCGGATAATAAAACAATTAGTCAGTTTCGTCAAAAAGGCATGCATACATACATAAATACATACATACATACATACATACATACATACATACATACATACATACTCTTGAAATACACAACCAGCATTCTAGCTTAGTCGGATAATAAAAAAATTAGTCAGTTTCGTCAAAAAGACATACATACATACATACTCTTGAAACACACAACCAGCATTCTAGCATAGTCGGTTAATAAAACAATTAGTCAGTTTCGTCAAAAAGGCATACATACATACTCTTGAAATACACAACCAGCATTCTAGCTTAGTCGGATAATAAAACAATTAGTCAGTTTCGTCAAAAAGACGTACATACATACATACATACTCTTGAAACACACAACCAACATTCTAGCTTAGTCGGATAATAAAACAATTAGTCAGTTTCGTCAAAAAGGCATGCATACATACATAAATACATACATACATACATACATACATACATACATACATACATACATACATACATACATACATACATACATACATACTCTTGAAATACACAACCAGCATTCTAGCTTAGTCGGATAATAAAACAATTAGTCAGTTTCGTCAAAAAGACGTACATACATACATACTCTTGAAACACACAACCCGCATTCTAGCGTAGTCGGTTAATAAAACAATTAGTCAGTTTCGTCAAAAAGGCATGCATACATACATACATACATACATACTCTTGAAATACACAACCAGCATTCTAGCTTAGTAGGATAATAAAACAATTAGTCAGTTTCGTCAAAAAGACGTACATACATACATACTCTTGAAACACACAACCAACATTCTAGCTTAGTCGGATAATAAAACTATTAGACAGTTTCGTCACAAAGACATACATACATACTCTAGAAATACGCAACCTACATTCTACCTTAGTTGGATAATAAAGCAATTAGCCAGTTTCGTATAAAGAAAACAAAATTATTTAATATATAAAAATTTGAAAATTACTTCATGATATTAATATGATCTACAATAGGTAGTCGTCGCACTATACTCTTTACGTACGTATCGTGCGGCGTGCACAAAATCGACATAGGTCCTTCCTCTACAAGCGCTCGCGCAGTACTGAATTCGAGTGTTCAAAGCATCGCATTTTGTAGCAATTTAGGAGTTGTAATTATGTTATTTTTAAAGTATTTTAATTCGTTATTTTTTTAAATCATTAAGAAATTTAAATTCTTTATGAAATAACGTTAATTTTGGTATATTATTTTCCTAATAATAATTATTTATTAAGGAGAAATTCAAGACTTTTTCGGAGCGTTTTTAGTAGTTTTATGCCTTTTAATATAATTTTTTTTCATAGTTTATTTATACAAATATCGAAATTCTGTAGCCTCTACGGAATAAATCACTGTTTAAAGTATATTATGTAATTTTTTCATTCAAATTGGTCAGCACTGTAGTTCAATCTTCTTACTCAAAAAAGTGCATTCGCGCATTTTTCGTCAAACCTGCCTTGAGAATTGTTATTTTGTATAAAAAAGCAAAGCCTAAATACAAAAAAATGAGCCGCTATGGCTTATACTAATAACTGCTCTTCATTTTTCAATAAGTTCAATATTTCAAAGTCGTTTAGTTTCCCAGAATAGGAACGGCGAAATATACCGTTTATTGAAGAAATGACGGTTAAAAGGTAATAGGGGCCTTAATGTCACCGCCTCGTGTGCCACATAATATCGTGATGACATGATCTTTATAAATCCTTAACACCATTGACTACCTCATGGTAGTTTGTTTTTTTTTTTCATTATGATTAATTAACACGTTGAAGTGTAAGTTCCTAATTGTGGTTGTGTAATTTGCTTTTGTTTCGTTTTTTTTTAAATTGATATTCGAAAATGCTTTTATGTATAACCAGTATTTGTGCACCCTGTTGCGGCGTAAATGTCCATTTAAACCGTAAAATGCAGTGGCGTAACTATAACATCTAAAGTCCGTGGGAAATTCATTGCATGGGGCCCTCCTAGTAAAAATCGTCATATTGTAATTTAATTTTAATAAATCACTTAATAGACTAGGGTAGAAACCTTTAAAAATAATAAAAAGTGAAAAAAAATAATAGTAGGATGAAATCCATTAGAAAAGGAGGGGAATATTATAAAAATGAAAGGAAAAATAATTTACGGGCGATCTGAGTTCGGGAAGGGGGTAAGGGGGGGGTTTTAAGGGTAAAAAACGGTTTTTCTCGATTTCCGGCAAAACTAAAAGTACTATCGAAAAAAGTCAAATGGCAAAGTTGTAGGTAAGAAAAAGATCTAAAACTCTTGTATTTATACTTTTTTCACATAACCTCAAAATTTATGTGAAAAATTCAAAAAACCAAGTTTTTGGTTTTTTATTTTTATCTTTTACAAAAATTATTTTTTTTTTACGAAATTTGGTGAAAACTTACCTTTTTATGTCTCAAATACGCTGTAATTTATTTGATTAAAAATATTTATTTTTTCACCTTATTTTGAATTAATATCGAAAAAACACCCTAATTTTCAATCGAAAATTCACCCGTCAAAATATCAGCTTTTTTCAAAAAGTTGGTATGTTTTTTGTTCGTTGAAACCTCTACTTTCCGATGGTGAAAAAAAATATATATGTTACCGTAGTAAATCTTCTCAGAAAATGCAAAAATCGAAAATAACTCGAATTCCAATTTTTTGCAACAAACAGCAACAGATTGGGGCTGGAAGCAATATCAACGTGGAATTATGCCCAAATCTACACAAAAGAAATTAATTCCGGAAATATTGCTCAAAACTATTTTCTGAAGCTGTGAAACTGTATGTAATAGCTTAAAATGTGGTTGCCGAAAACATGCACAAATTTATGTTCAAATTGTCATGGTTCTGAAAATTGCTCCAATATTGAAGAAGAAACCTACGAGGAAATTAATGATTCAGAAGAAATTGTGGATGAAGAACCAACGCATTCTGGAAATAATGTTGGAGAGGAAGAAGGTGGTAGTCATGTTTTGAGCAATATTTCCGGAATTAATTTCTTTTGTGTAGATTTGGGCATAATTCCACGTTGATATTGCTTCCAGCCCCAATCTGTTGCTGTTTGTTGCAAAAAATTGGAATTCGAGTTATTTTCGATTTATGCATTTTCTGAGAAGATTTACTACGGTAACATATATATTTTTTTTCACCATCGGAAAGTAGAGGTTTCAACGAACAAAAAACATACCAACTTTTTGAAAAAAGCTGATATTTTGACGGGTGAATTTTCGATTGAAAATTAGGGTGTTTTTTCGATATTAATTCAAAATAAGGTGAAAAAATAAATATTTTTAATCAAATAAATTACAGCGTATTTGAGACATAAAAAGGTAAGTTTTCACCAAATTTCGTAAAAAAAAAATAATTTTTGTAAAAGATAAAAATAAAAAACCAAAAACTTGGTTTTTTGAATTTTTCACATAAATTTTGAGGTTATGTGAAAAAAGTATAAATACAAGAGTTTTAGATCTTTTTCTTACCTACAACTTTGCCATTTGACTTTTTTCGATAGTACTTTTAGTTTTGCCGGAAATCGAGAAAAACCGTTTTTTACCCTTAAAACCCCCCCCTTACCCCCTTCCCGAACTCAGATCGCCCGTAAATTATTTTTCCTTTCATTTTTATAATATTCCCCTCCTTTTCTAATGGATTTTATCCTACTATTATTTTTTTTGGTTTTAAAAATTATCTACCCTAGTCTATAAGTACAAAGTATTTACTAGTAAGTCACAACTTATAATAAATATAATTATCAACATATCTAAGCAATCAACGTTTGTCCTTTCGCAGGGTTTGTGTCTGTATCCGACGGGAACGTGGAGTTTGCATCACCTCGCGAAGAATGGCGCACCCTGCTCGCGCACTACGCGGGCCCGGTGGCTGTGGCGGTCGTCGTGTTGCTGCTGGTTGTGCTGCTACCGCTCACTGGGTGAGAATTAATACTTTCTATATAATGAAAATTAAATGCCACCGGTATATATTTTGAAACCGTAATAAACAATAGATTTTAATGACTCACCACTTATCTTGTATTTCTAGGTTGTTCTGGTGCTGTTGTCAATGGTGCAGAGTTGGGCGTCGTCGCAGACCTTTCGATCGAAAATATGACGCTTGTCTGAAGGGTATACTGGCGATCGTGTTCATAGGTCTCCTTACATTGTTCCTGTAAGTTTTATTTATCTATGCCGTAATATGTATAGATTGAAATGATGAATCCGTAATTGAACAGCGCTGAAACGTTTTTCGCACTCAGGTTCGGGGTGGTTTGCGCGTTCGCGACTGACTCTCAGATAGAGAGCGGCGCAAGTGCCACGCCAGACGCCTTGCGTGGTGGTCTGCGTGACGCGCGGACGTTCCTCGACGCGACGCAAAAGCACGCGCGCCACTTGCTCGTTGACAACTACCGCGAGCTGGAGGAGCAGCTGGCGGCCACGCTGACGGGAAGCGGCCGCGCCGTGCTGCGCAAGCTGGACGACTTTACGAGCGCCACGTCCGTGCGTAAGCTGAGCCACATGGCGGCACAGCTGGAGCGCGTGCCGTCCGAATTGCGTGCAGTTCAGCGCGCCACGGCGGATCTGCGTGCGCGTGCAGAGGAGCTTAATGCTGGTGAGATTTGCTACTTGATAAACTATTATATTAAAAACTGGAAGTCTAATTTGATAGTAGTAGGTATTCAAATTTATAAATTTATATAAAGGGTTTAGCACTTTTATATAATGTTCGACTCGTGTCTTGATTAAAATGTGTGTTCGTGTTAAGGTCTGCGTCAAGTGAAGTCGTCGCTATTACGAACGTTGGCGCGCTGTCAGGAGCGCCAGTGTGTGCAGCTGCAGGAGAAGTACAAAATAGGACAGCTCGATACGGACATACAGTACAACAAGGTGAGTGGTGAAGCCTTGGCTCAATACTAGAGATGCCCATATAGACTTGCAAATCGAAAAGCTAATAATGTGTGTTATATTATTATTCATCGCATTCACGGATAGATGCTGGACAAATATTTCCCAACGGTATGTAGTTATTATTTTCTCAAAATAACTGTCATCGTTTCGACCTATACGGCTCGGTCGTTACATGTATGCGTCCGCGGGCGCGTCCACAGATCCCGGACGTATCGGAGCTGCTGCACAACGTGACGCAGCTGGTGGACGGCGACATGCGCACCGAGATCGCGGCCGGGCTGGAGGTGTTCACGGGCATCAAGCGCACCGTGGACCAGCACATCCCGCGCGTGCGCGACTCCATCACCGCCACGGGGCAGCGCCTGGCGCGCGTGGCCGACGAGCTGACGTGGGCGGCCGGCAACGCCAGCGAGCAGCTGGGCCGCTCGGGCGCGCCCGAGGCGGTGCAGGACGTGCTGCGGCGCTACGGGCCCTACCGCAAGCACGTGACGCGCGCCGGCGCCGCCGCGCTGCTGCTGGTGGTGTGCGTCATGTCGTGGGGGCTGGTGTGCGGCGTGTGCGGCAAGCGCCCCGACGCGTACGGCGCCAGCGACTGCTGCAACAAGGGCGCCGGCTCCTCCTGTCTGCTCTGGTATAAGGATGCCTCTTTAATACATGTATAATCATTTAATATATAATATAGTATATAAATTGTTTATATTAAAGCAGTAATGGTTTGAAAATGTGCCATTCCTGAACAGAAACTTCTTTTTTCAAAAGAAGGTTTCGAGTTTATTCCACCACGATGATAGAATTCGGCTTGGCGGTACTATAGTATGTCCATCATTTGAGAGTGAACGACTGTCCGCAGCGGTATGTGCGTGACGTTCGGTATCGGCGGCGGCATCGCGCTCATGCTGCTGGTCTACTTCGCGGCCGGACTCGCTGCCCAGCGACTCGTCTGCGATCCGCTCACGTAAGTAAGCCTTGTAATTATTTGTTTAAATGACACCCTCAGATCATAATATCACTGATCGAGATGAGGTCTTACCGCAGTAGTTTGCGGTCAAATTTAGGCCATCGAGCTCACCTGTCAACTGTCACTACATCCGCAGTGAGCCGCGCGACAACCGCGTGTTCGCGGACGTGGAACGCTTCGTGCAATTCGAGCGAGTGCTGTACGAGGAGAGCCTCGACCCGGACTTTAACCTGACGTCGGTGCTGCTGGACTGCCACCGCAACCGCACCATCTACCGCACGCTGCAGCTGCACCGGCGCTACGACCTGCAGGCGGTGCGCGAGCAGACGGCGGCGCAGGTGGCGGCCAGCGTGGCGGCGCTGCGCACGGACTACCCGCCGCGCGGCCGCCCGCTGCGCATCCTGTCGCCCGCCGCGCGCCGCAAGCTCGACCTGCTCGCCGACACCGGCCTCTCCGACTTCGACTTCGACCGCATCCTCTACGCGGTGAGCGAGCGCCGGCTCACGTACTCACTACGAGCGACGCTGTTCCTCCTTTCCTCTTCTTAATGTCGATACGAACTCGATTACAGCTGGAGACGAACATGACATCTCTCTCGCTGGACGGACTCTCCTCGCAGCTGGAGAGTACCGCGCGAGCGCTGGCCCCGCGCGGGGGCTTCGCGGAGGTGGCGCGCGACCTGCGCAGCGCCGCGGAGCACCTCGCGAGGCTGCACCGCGACGTCGTGCGGCCCATGCTGCAGCGCACCGCGGAGCTCAACGTGAGACCGCCGGCCACCGTGTTCACCTCCCCGCCGCGCCCCCTCCTTGCGTGACCTACGATTTCTGTGCAGGCTACGGCGTCGGAGTTGCGTGACGTGTTGCGCTTCAACCAGTCGTCGCTGAAGGAGGCCATTCACTACCGGATTCGCGATACTACCGAAGTCGAGCTTTTCCTAAATACACAGGGACCCGACCTCGTTCAGAACGTGAGTGTGCGTCCACTGCGTGATAAACACGCCAAAATCGTACCGATCGAGTGATATCGATCTTAGTCGTCTACATAAAAATAAACGAAATACCCCATTTCGATGTCGTCAGCTGACGCGCGACTTCGCGGAGACCATGGGCGCGCGGCTGCAGGAGTACCTGTCGATGGTGACGGACGCGGTGCAGTCGGACGTGGGGCGCTGCGGGCCGCTGTCGCACGCCTTCAACTCGACGCGCGACGCGGCGTGCCGCGCCGTGCTCATGCCCGCGGTCGGTGCCCGCCCACAGGACGACCACGTCGCCGCGTCGACCGCTCTCTAACGCTGTCCGCTCGCCCCGCAGAACGGCTACTGGATCTCGCTGGCGTGGTGCGTGGTGCTGTTCGCGCCTCTGCTGGTGGTGGCGCAGAAGCTGGCGCGTCTCTACCGCCACCCGGACCCGTACCCCGGACCGCTCGTCGAGGCGTACGTACCCATATTATTCTCACTACACACCACATACCGACGTCACGGACACCTCGCCACTTACTTGCACACGAACTGCGATGGACCGAAAACATGTGACTTGTGATACTATTAAATAAACTCAAAATTCAGTTTTAAACGAAATAGCCATAACAAGTTATCGAAACGTTTAGAAATTCGGTTCATCATATACCTACTCAACATTCTAAATGATTCAATATTATAATGTCATAACTACCTTCAATTAACCATATCATTAAAAAATGACACTGACATTTTAAATTATCATTCCACAAAATATGTTTTAAATATGTTGTAATAGAAGGAATTTATGCTTTATTTGGTACATTTAAGTACAAAATACACACACAAACAAACACAGTATTATTTAAGAGACGCAATGAACATATTGAATTGATATAATGTTAACCAGATATCACGCTTAAGTGTTCCAGATTCAATATATTTATGCGTAATGTTATTTATATTTAATCGTAACGATAACAATTTTAGCAGGAATTGCAGAGAATCTTTAAAAATAGTGCTTATATTTAATTTAAGTTGTTGAAATTCAAAATAAATTAAATAATATAATTTCCTCGAATTAAATAAATTGTTTGTCTTTATTGATTCTATGCGATTGATTCTGTATGACATGGTGTTTGCAGCTCGTTATCATAATCATTTAAGAGTTTAACACACTTTGCGATCAAATCAATGCGGAAGTAAACGCGAATTGAAATCGTTTTTGAAGCGACGGTCACACTTTTGGAATGCGACTGATACAATATTTTTAGTCATTATTTCGTACAGGTGTGGCCGTAGCTTAATAAAATTTTCTGCGTTGCTGATGTGTACGGCTCGCGCGTAGTGTGTTCAATTTCTTACACGATGTAATGCGAACTCCATCTTTTGCTACCTAGATGTAAGTCATTCATCTACCATTTTTTTTATTGTTTTTTTTTGTTGGAATCGTGTGCAGTTTTCTAACACTTAAACAACTGAGTCTATTTTGTTGATAAACAAAATGGTATCGTGACGCTGCATACGATCCGCGTGTTATTTTAATTTATTATCTTTATTTTTTGTTTTTTCTATTTTTTATATAATTTGAGGTCTGTTCTACTGTTCCCTTGGTTACTAAGTTTGTCGATGTTACCTGATTTGGGTTTGTTGTGCACCCTCATTCCTGTAATGTAGTGAATGGAATCGCCCCTTAATCCATTAATTTCCGAAAGCACCAGTCTAGCCCTAGTGTTATGTTCGGGCTATTATTGTATTCGAGGAAGTGGGAAATGTAAACGAATTGCATTTTTATTCGTATTATATATTTGTAACTTATTTTACATATAATTAAAATAAAATGAAATCCCGCTCCCTCGTGTAACACGCACAAGTCTATGCAGAGTCGATGTTATGTTCCGATGAAATAACGAGCACTGTGTGGTTGAAGAGCCGAGTAACGCGTTATAATCGACAGTTCAGAGAGTTCGGCTTCAGTTCAATAATACTATCAACTCAATTGTGATATCTACCGGTCTTGTACGTAAGACGTTACAATAGATTAGTGTAGTGAAAATATTTATATATATATAGTTTAAAAAAATCTTCTTTTTATTTACTTCTTCAAATTTATTTTAATTTGGTTTCACTCACCGCCATCCTAATTCTAATCTACGGCGACGTGCCGCAATCGATCTCGACGGAATACCACAAGATCCCAGTAAACCCACTTAGCCTGGCCGCACATGTTAGGCAACCGTGTACGATGCCTCGATTCAAAAAAAATGTTTGGTTACAACTACATCGTGGCGTTTGATGAAATAGTCAAATCGGTTTGTTCAGCACACCCCACATATATACGTATATGTTCGGTCCGCCCGTGCGGTCTTGCCCAGCGCACGGCGGCCAGCGTGCGCGGCCAGGCCCGGTCGGTCGTGTCGCATGTCGTGTTGTGTCGCAGCGCGGGCGGGGCGCGGCGCCGGCGCGGCGCGCGGTGACGCGGCGCGAGCGGTAACTCGCAGGCGGCGTGCGAGCTCGCGTTCAGACGTTAGTTATTATGCTCGTGGTATTTGACGCGATCTCGTACTCGACCGTATGTTTTGATTTTGCGTATACAGATTAGCTATTTTTTTATAAAGTATCGTCGGTATGGTTTTAGTTCACTCACTGTTTATCGCTCGAGACGTGTGCTCTTCGACCCCATAGCGGCTTGCACCGATCCCGCAACGTTACCGTCCCTGGCTCGTTGGAATCTAACCGTAGCAGTAGACATTTGTTAGTCGTTTTCGTTTGCCCATTGTATGATGTCCCAGGATGACAGCCATGCGTGTTAATTCTAGTAATAACAGTGTTATGAACTCTTAATAGAATTATTATTAAAAGTCGAAATATGGGTAAAGTTATATTAACAGCAACACTTTCTGGGACAGCATCTTTGTGATAATTATGTTTCTTTAGTTTTGCGAGTGCAATAGACATAATAATATTTTAAAATGTACCTAAATCTATTGTTTACATATGTTCTGTTTTTTCAATGTGTTTGATAGAAGAGATAAAATGTCCGTCGACATTTTCGTTTTAATTTTGTTTTCGAATAAAATAACTATTCTCGATTACAATATGATTTATTTTGACGTCACTGTATTTGAATGACGTAACTGAAATATATTTTAATGCATGCATTTCAATGAGCCAAGTTTTAAGTGTTTCGACGTCGTGTCGTTGTTGTACGTAGGTCCCTAACCTGTAGTACGGGCTTGCTGTTGCTCGCTAGTCCATAACCATGTATTGCTTTCCTTATCCGCGGTTATATACAAACCCAACATAGCCCGCAATGTATTGCGAATTTGTAGACGATGTACGTAGCATATAGACTTGAATATCGTTAACTAAGTGTGCAGTGATAGAGGTCATTTTTGTTTGACAGTTTTTGTCTTTTTTTATTTTTATTCATCAAACATTAACATCACGACGCACATGTTCGTCTTCAGTGCCAGTAGTTGTCACAAATTAAAATAAGGTGTCGTAAACGTTCTAAAGAACAGGAATCTTTACGTGTGTAGAAGTCGATTTTTAACTTATAATTATTTAATTAAATGTTTCGATAGATTAATAAATGTTTAAGGTTTAAAATAAAGCAGTACTAAATTTAATATATATTTATTATTAATTAGCATAGTTATGTTAAAGTAGATTAAACCTTAGAGGCATTTATTGCAAACTATATTGTTCATGTATTTTTTGGTTATCCCCGATAATTCCACGTCCGAATCTCTTATGTGTGTGTATGCAACACCTCATAAACTCGCCAACGAACTGATGAAGTAATGGGAATTTACTTTTGTCAACCATACGATCGTCTACCAGATCGGTAACTCGGTACAGTAGTCGATGTTGTCGATCACACGAGAGTTCGTAGCGTGTTAGAGGTCGGGCGCGGTCCGTGGCGCTAACCGGCTCTGTTGTCTGTTGCAGCGAGTATTTGTATGACGCGTACGCGGACCGCGATAACGTACCCCTCGCCAAGTAAGTGCCCTCACGCATGCGCTCACACGCATTCGCTACACGCTTCTCGCGTGCACGCGGCCTTACGCGCAACGTTCACTCGACTTCTCCATTCGAATATCGTTCACAATTATATCTTTCTACACCGAGTAGAATACGACGTAAAGCCGTGTGCACTTACGAGTTCTATCTTTGCATGGGTTAAGGTTAGGGCTACTATCGTAATTGGTAATCTTTCTCAGTAATATTGTAATAAAAATATAATTTATTAACATTCCGTTTAATAATAAGTTATGTATGAATCAATTGTAACAGTGCCATATTAGTTATAAGAAGCATGCGTTAAGGAACTGGCATGGTACTGTGATGTGCATGCGAGTCCCGCACGAGGATACCCAACGACAGACTTTTAAATTATGTTTAGTTCTTACTTTTAGTTTTTTCTTTTCGTTTTCTCGGTAGGTGATAGGACCGCATTCTAGGTTTAATTTAGTGTTCGTGGGACTCGAGTAATACGGAATCGTAAACTCTACCAATTAAAACATAAAATATTTCGACCATATTGTCGAGTCCATCGATTAGCCGACGTGGTCCGAATCGCGCATGCCAGTTTTATACGCATACGAGTCATCCCATTACTAGACGATAGCCGTCGAACATAGCATAGTTTTAGAGACGTAGTCAGTCGTAGCGGGCATGCGCGATCGTAACACGTGCGTGCGCAGAGGGTCCAAGCGCAGCACGCTCGACATCGAGGGCAAGATCGCGGAGTGGCGCGGCCGCAACCACGCGGCGGAGGAGGGCGCGGGCGCGGGCGGCACGCGCGTCGTGCTCGAGGGCCGCGACGTCGTGTGCCGCCTGCTGCCCGCCGCGCCGCCCGTGCCCCCCGCCGCGCTCATCGACGACCTCAAGACGCGCCTCGACGCCAAGGACGAGGACAACGAGTCCGGCATACACGAGTCCGAGTAGACTCGCGAACGGAACTTCGACTTTTAGTAGAGCGCCGGTTGTAACAGCGTATCGTAGTTTTGTTAAGTTTTATTTTTTGGTATTTAACTCGTAGTAATTAAATTGAAACCGAGCGTACGCGGGGTTAAATGACTCATCTTGATCCTCGCGTTTGGTGAATTGTTGAAATTTATAAATTCAAGTACGATAGATAATTTTTTCGAGTAGGTATATGATATAATCATTACTTTTTGAATGTTTTCTATTTCTAAATTTCCATTTAAAACTCGTTAATGGATTGTGTCAGGTTTTTATCATTAAATATTTTAGACCTAACAAGTTTATAAATATTCTTGTAAATTTTTGACATTTTGTAATATATTGTGACAGTTCGTATTGATCTTACGACTTTTATAATTGACGTGTTAAAATATAAATGTAAGGGAAAATGTTTAAAAAAAATGATTTGCCTGAAAATTAGCGACTGATTGAGTGACCAATTTATAGTAGTCGACTAATCGAGGCATAATTTCACTTCGATCGTCTTCCACTGTTCGCATTTGCTTGAATAAAAAATATTATATTATTATTCTAGTAAAAAATATATCGGTATATAATAAACTATGTCGATAAATGTAAATAAAATAATGAGTTAAGCTAGTAATAATGCTTCGTATACTACAATATTCGTCCATTACTAACCTCACCGACCGCTTGCGCCTATGAATTAAAAATATAAATTTATAATAATCATTCCAATTTTTTAATAAAATATACAATATTGTATCGAAAACTACATTTTATGAAGTCAAAATCAAAGTTAACGATGCTTTTAAAAATTTAAAAAGAAACGCTTGTACAATCAATCGATCAAATTATTGATTGAATCAATTATTCATATCGTAGTTTTTACGAAATTAAAGGAATTTTTGAGAGATTTTTGCATAGTTTTGATACGCGGTTTGTATGCATATTGACGTTAGCTTGTTGACAGGGTCTCGAACGCTGAATTAGCACAATACAGAAATTTAGAATTAAGTAAGATTAATTAATTGTGAATATCATTATATCATGTTTGCAAACTAATTAACGTATTTGAAATGTATAAAATTAACGCGAACACAAAATATCCTTTAGTATATAAATAAGCTTGACTGTTTAGAAATGTAATCAAAAGTTCTTATCAGCAAAGTAATAAGAGAAACTCAAATGTATACAGAAGTAATATATTGACTGAATTCAATTATGAAATTGCTAACCCAATATCGCGCACGGTATGAAGTTATGTTTGCTAAATATACGAGCTTCACGTAGGGTTGCCAGATGTGTTAAAACTAACGTCAAAAATAACACGGATACATAGATGTATAGCCATAAGCCACTTACCATCAGGTGGAGTAGAGTCATTTGCCCTCCCGGGCTATAAAAAAAAATTTATATTAATTAAACAATCCATTAATTTATTAAATATAATCTTATAAAAAATTTTACGTTCAAAATTTTTGAGTCCAAAGAACGATTAAAATATTGAATAATGAAACAAATAATCTAACGTTATTTTATTATTTTTCAACCTGGCAACAGTAAAAATTGGACCTACCTGGTAACTCTAGCCATGAGCGAGTAACAAATGTTATTGGTGTTCAACTCGTACTATTTCCTAACGTACGCAATTATTGGGTTAGCTGGATATTAAGTAAATTATCTTAATATGTTATTATATATCTCACAATAATGATCATAATCATAGTATAGATGTGTGCACTGCAGCGAATTGACTTAGAATTAACGCAAGGATTTGATGGAATTCAAATGTTAGGTACATTTTATTGTAAAATATATCTTAGTTCATTGTTTCTCATCCAAACATAACATGTAATAGTAGTGAATAATAATGAATTTGATGTCTATACTCGTATTTATAAGAAGATTTTCATTTTTTTTTGTAAGTAAATAGAATAAGGCATATTGTACACGACTAGAAGCGGAATGTAGCGTGAGGAGGATTACTCATCTTGTCATCTGCGGTAACTAACAATCATTAATCATTTCATTTACAAACATTTATTACCAACAGTTTTACTAATATTACACATATCGGGCGTTTTCTTGTATCTTTCTAGAAGCAAGTTAAGATGGCGACGCACTTTCCATACTGGCCATTATAATTTTTTAAATTAAAATTTTAAAAATAATATTTGATATCTTAACTTGCACATATAAATGAAACGCTCAATGTGTGTACTAACTTGCATGTATTTTCATACACATTGGGGCCTACGATTAACGTAACGTGATTCAATTAATCAAATTGGCCTCGATTTGTTGTCTTCCTTTCTAGTCTAAATAAAACTTCTAGTTAGTTAGTTTGGCTTGTTCGTGTAATAACGTCTGACTTACAGGCCTGTGTGTTGAAAGTTTTGAGTTTTAGCTCTCAGCTGGCTTGTCGTGTTTCCTTATAATAATTCTTCGGTACTTTGTGGATGTTGCATGTTTTGCTGACGTATCCTTCGCTGTTCTGAATGAAAGCAGTATGCAGATGATTTATTTAATTAATCGCTTCGTTATTTCTTTTATATTATTCGATGTTTTAAAATTATTTCACGATTACTTATATATAATTTCATCTGAATTCTGTTTGAAATTTCTTTTTCCTTTAAGTTCACAACCCGAGCCGACGTCAAGGAACGATCCTTTCGGTAATTAATTTTCTATTATTTATATATGATAAATTATAGTAAGTATATCGATCAAAGTAAAAGTTTTAAGCCTTCTGATGCTTCGAATCGAAAGTCATTTTACATGAAATATACAGTCAAAAAGATTATTTTGAATAAAATATTAAGAATTGAGATACGTATAATATAATGTGAAGCATCGTAACGTCGGTTTCGGTTGTGACGCGGGTGTCCTACGTCGTGCTGTAGCGCCGTCGCGCGTGTTGTGTTGCAGCGCGTACGCCGCAGAGAAGCGAAGCGGGCGCACGCGCGCGCGCGAGAGCGAGACGGCCGGCGCGTCGCACGCCGCCCTGGCGCCGCCTCTCGACGCACACCACGCGCGCAGATATAATGATATGGCGCCAAAGTTAGTATGCACACCACACGCATGCACACACACAGATTGAACGCGTCAATAATAATATGATTTTATCATTTTTTTTAATAAATGTCTGGTTCCGGTTATTAACGATTATATCATTATTATCGATCATTTAAGTCGTACAAAATACAAATATAGAGCTGTTAAAGTTGTTCCTACACGTGACGTACCTATGTACATACGCTTTAATATAGTAACCAGACGTAAATAACCAAAACAATTATAATAGGCTTTACTTTTACACCGATTTGGGTGTCATAAGTAGTGCACGTTGCAAAAATCATTGATGTCGCCGTGGGCTCTTGATTAAACATATTTAAATAAAAACACGATTAGAAGTGATAAATAATGTTAAAGCTTATCTGTGGCTTAAAATGATTGGTCTAATCGCGACACTTTCATTCATCCATACGGTGTGTGCAGGCACTGGGAAGAAGGCCCACCTCGCTACCACGGACCCACTGAGTACGAGCGCCCTCCGCCATACTACTATCCCGGACCAAAGTGAGCATCATATCATCGCTTTTGCATGCATGAACAACTTTTACATATTCATAATAAATAGTTATTACAGACGAGAACATAATATATGTGTAAGAAATTATTTATTGCCATAAAGAGCCGCGTGTGGTGACGCAATTGTTTCGCAAACGAGAGACAGAAGTTACAAATTGATTCTGAGTTATAAGTACTGCCTCGTCGATCTAGTGGTTCGATTTAAGGACGCAGATCACGACGGCCTGGATTAAAACCCCAGGTCGCGCCGATTAAAAATTTATTTCCTTACGAAGATTCCAGACTGAGAGAGAATTTTGTATTTTGTGTAACCGACCCGCATTTGAGCAGCAGGTAAAATCCATCTCCTTAAGAGGAGTTCTATGCCCAGCTGTGAGACATTAGTTTTATTTGAGTTTTTTCTTCATTATTAAAAATTTACCTTTCAAACGTATTAATTATATTAGAGATTATACCTAAACATATTTTTTTGATATTTGTAACTGTCTCGTCGGTCAAATGGCAAGCGTTAGAAGTCAGCTTATAAGACTACATGCCACGGTTTGAAATTGAAATCTCGGAGCGGTTCAATAGAAAGTTATTGAGATTTTTGTCGAAAATTCTCAATAGATTCAGAAAGCGTTGCCGTGCATCGTAAGTTACGTATAATATAGATTGGTCTTATCTATTCCACTACATGTTGGATTGCCGTTCACAACGGAATATTGCACTTTTCTTTGTCAACTATACTGTTTATTTAAATCCTTGCAGTTCGCTAGTCATTTTTCTTTCGTTTTAATAATAGTGTACTACTATGTTTCAGTGATAGACAGTAAACTCGCGCTCACCGATCTCGACGACGACCTGCTGAAGTATTAAACCGTGCGACACGACCGACTGTCGCATCGAAAAGTGACATCGATGCACACCGACACTATATTTCTCTACATAGAGGGCTGTTTCAATGAAGAAAAATCAACATCCACAAAATTATTGTAGAACGAAAAAAAAATTAAAATGAAAAAAAAAACTATTTTTCTAGACTAATTAAAGTTAAGTCTAAAAACTTATGTCACTTGCATTTCTAGGCCCTCATATTCTATAAAGTATATTGTAACTTATGATGTAACATTGATATTAAATTAATAATGATAAAGATGTACGGTGTTGGAGTTCGGTTCTCGATCACAGTAACTGCCATATTTGGACTGTTTCACGTTTTACTCCGTTAGCTATTTTATATAATTTTATATACATGGTGTATTCTATCGAGCACGACTATCATTAGTGATTATTAGTTTTAATAAAAGTAAGTGTGGATGTTGCATTATAATTCGCATTTTATTAAGTAAAAATAATGTGTTAAAATAGTCGTTTATTTTATCTCGATAGTATACACTTATTTCTGGCTCAATAAAAATAATGTTATTATAGTGTTTTTCGACCAGAATATCGTTGGCTTTAAATGATTTCTGAACGCTTTATGTTAAGTGTTAAGTCGCGGAGTCTCCGCACAAACATATGTCTGAATACGAGAGATTACGTTTAGCTTCGATCACATATTTATGTAATTATATTCGTTTAGCGTTTATACACAAGTGTGATATAGAGATGTGAGGGTACCTTTGAGAGGGAGTTTAGTAACTGGTGTGGTGGTACACTGAGCGAGTATTTCGGATAGCAGAATCGTTGTTAGTTAAATGTTGAAACGACACTCCGTTTGGACTTTTATTATAAAGTCCGATTTTATTCAGGAGAGTGGGGACAAGTGTTTACTCGCTCGTTGTTAAAGCGAGATTTGAATGCATTTATTGTGAACCTAGTATTATGAAATTTACTCTTTACTATGTAGTCGGTAGTTTTAAGTAAATATGTAAGTAAATATAGGTAATATGAAAAAAACGCCGCCCCAAATGAGACACTTCGACGTTTTAATACGATATCTAACAATGATATACCAAGTTATAGATTAGTAAATGTATTTAGTGTAAGTTCCTGTGGCCGGTCGCTGCACGCGCCTCCCCCCCTCTAACAGTCCGGCGGACGCTCGACCGTCGCACGACCGTCGCACGACCGTCGACGCGTCAAGTTAGTGCTAGTCCCTGTGACACTAACGATACGTTTTAGTTTAATTGTGATTATTCGTCTAGTTAATGTTAGGTTTTAAATCGTTGACTGGCGACTTTGTTCAAGTGATGTGTCATATCGTTTTATTTATAGCGGTTGTACGGTTCGTCTTCGTAATGCCAAATAACCGATTTTATCCGATCGCCTGCGAGGTGGTCGATCGTTGATCAGCGTCTACGTAATGAAATGTCCGCTGTTATATATCAAGGTGTGCTAAATAACAATGTAACAGAAATCCGTACGAATTTATTTTCCAATATCGAAAACTTTAACTTGCCACCTTACTTGGTCTCGGTACAGGGATGATCTCAAAATAGAAATGACATTTAGCGATAAAACAAAAATAATACAGTTTGAGGAAAATTAAATTTTTGGATCACAAATTGGATTTATTATTAAAAATAACCTCATGTGACATTTCTAGTTTACATATTCTCTGTTCTGAGGAACCCTCGGTGAATTCTGTCTTCCTTATAACTCGTGTGAAACTTCGGCTCATTTTTCGTAGAAAACTCTTTATCGTTGGCAAATTTCGAATTTATCGACTCACAGTGCTCAATAATTGTTCGTTCTGTTAAATGAAACTTGGTGCTAGCGAGGCATCCACATAGTTTTATTAGTTGGAATTATTTAGGGGCCGTTTTTTATTATTATTTCTCGTGTATAGCGAAATTATGTAGCGTTAATTGGCAAGTATGACTTTTATTAATAGTTTTAAGTGCCGAGTAAAACGGGACGACTTTTATTGTATAGGAATGTTTATCGTACAATGTAATGTTTATGTGGGCGATCTTGTAAAGTGGCACACACGAGCGAACGTAACATATGTATATCGATATTAATACACGAATTCAATTCATCACGATAATTATCGCTCGATGTGTGCGTACTCGATGTATGTTAGTTTGCGTACAACTAAATGTACGTTTAATGTAATTCCAAGTTTGAAGCGAATGATTTGTATCGAGGTGAATTTTTTGTACGAACGTGCCACGGTCACACGTGGCTGTGCAATCCGCAGATCTGGACTTTATGAAGGATTATAAAATAAATATTTGATTATCTCCAATATGAGTATTATTTAATACATCCTTATGCCTATTACATATTGCCAAAGTAGTTGACGCTTGACGTATACATTATCATGTATGTATGATATTAACATTCGCGTTCGAAACATGTCAAATTACATGTCGAATGCGAATGTCAATCTCTAAGGGCCCAGGGGCCCCTGCAACTAGTAGTTTTTAATGCTTAATTGTTATAAATAAAAAGGTTTTTTATGCTTTTTTTAATTGCACTCGCAGTACCAGCATAGCCGGCCGTGTAGAGCGAGAGAAACGATTGCGGGGCAAAGGTCGCAAAAATGTCAAAAAGAATTTACAGGGTTATATAAGCTTTATTTGATTTTTTAAATGTCAAGTCGTCGACCAAAGCGCGCTGAAAGACAATCTCGCTCTACTCTGATCAAAGGCCAGGGCCGACGCTGAATACCGGACAAAACAGCTTAATCGTAAAAACTCTTCATCAGCTTTACAAGTACAGCGTTTGCTTGTGTTTAACTTGTGAATGCTTATAGCGCTATAATTATTATCGGATACCCAGGGCCGGATCTACCATATGGCTTTTTGGGCTTCAGCCCAGGGCCCCCAGCTAAGCCAAGTCAAAGTCAAAAATAAACTATATAATCCATAATTTTATTAAATTAAACAGATCGTATGGTTTGCAGTTCTACGAATCATGCGATCAATCAAACCTATTAATTTAATTTAATTCAAGTCTACTGTCTCACTGTCTACTTACTGACTCATTTTTGTCTATACATTGAGTAATTAGGTGGGCCCCTGAATAGTATTAGCCCAGGGCGCCCTTAACTCACGGTCCGGCCCTGCGGATACCTACTGTTCATGAATAACCTTTTCAGATAACATTTAGTCCTGCAAACGTTTTTGATAGACATGTAGGTATATATAGGTAATTGAAAGTATTTACTTTTAACATTCCGAGAATATTTTATTTTTCTTCAACAATTCGTTAAATTCTAATACTGTTAAAAACACGCCAGCGATCATACACTATATAATATATTACATAGCTTAAGATAACATATAAATACACTGTATATTACTACTAAAGTATTGCCTCGCTTGGACACAGCGGGCTAAACTATGTTAGCCTTAAATACCAATGACAGCTAATTCAATTATAATTATCTCGTTATAAAAATTTTGTTTTGACTATATGTTTACACTTCTACTCTTTGTGCTGATTAGAGATCCCGTACGGTTACACCTCGCGAACATTCTGAAACAATGATTAATAAATACTTGTATTATAAACACAACACATCGAATGGCGCAGATGCAACGAATGGTTTTTAATCAATTAGTGTCTGATTTGAGTTTTGCTAGGATTTGTTAATTATGTTATATGTCGGTATACTGAGGACCCTAAACAAGACTAATTTATCTCTCAAAACAACTTACTTTCATGCCATACAAGACAAGTTGTATTGTTATTGCGTTAAAACCAACCAACTTATTGCCAGCCATTTTTCGTGAAGTGTTTTGAAACACTTCGATGGGTTTACACATGGAATAAGTTTGAGCGAATGATGATGATGCGACTAGGCCGAGTTCTTCGAACGTACCAAGTGGCTCGCCTCGCTGCGCGGCGCTGCGCCTCTAGGAGCAGTCGCTCGAGCTCAGAGCGACACGAGCAATGCACGAACTCGCGCGGCTTCACGCCGCGGAACACCTCCGCGATGGACGGCTTCACGTTGTAGAATATGATTGTCTGTCCGCGAGCGTGGAAGTCCTCGATTAGAGATTTTATTCCCTGAAATATTATAATATGTAGTGAGAACGACAATGTTAACTATACTTAAAAAAACACTGAAGTTGCTTACACTAAACATTAAAATCTTAGTATATACATTTCATCTTTTTTAGAAATTATAAATAGGTCCGATTATAAAAATAAACTGCAAATATCGTGCGTACCTTGGCCGCGGTAAAATCAGCCGCTTGCACGTGGTGCGCGTCCAGCACGAGCGGCGCGTCGCCGGCCGCCTTGCGCAGCGCGCGCCGCACGTACTCGGCCGCGGGGAAGGCCAGCGCGCGGTCGATGGTCGCCACCGCGTACCGCACGCCGCCCTCGGACTGGAACGTTACCACGAAACCTCATATCATGTACGCTCAACGTCTACAAGCATTAGCCGATGTAAACCTCTGTTCAAATTTAAATTAAAGTCGACTAGGAAAACTACGAATTTTTCCTAAGCTTAATTTATTGATGAGGTATTACCGAAATGGGGTGGAAATTGAGAGCTGAAGATCTAGCTCAGTGGCGTTCCATTGGATAAGTTCTATGTTCAGCAGTTGACGAGAAAGGATGATGATGATGATAAACTTAAAATACTGGAATTAAGTCTGGAGAGCATTTACTAAAAAAAAGCAATAAACGAAAGACATGATCTACCTACTACAGCGAATTCATTGAAATTACCTACTCATGAATATACAATAGAGTTTACTCACAACGGCCGTGGTCACGCGCACGGCGGGACGTGCGGACGCGTAGAGTAGGAACAAAAGGTTAACTGCGATGCCCAGCACGATGCCCAGCTCCAGTCGCGTCACCAGACACGCTCCGAATGTTACCACCGCAGGTATTATATCCACCTCTGAAATATTAAAATAATTGAAATGTCATTCGTGGAAATTTCCGAGTAAAATATTTGTTTGGCCTGTTCCAACCGCGAGGGGAGTAAAATCAAATAAACAACTTCGACAATTAATTAACACAATATCATTGGTTGAAAGCTTTTATAAATTATATTCGTTACTAGCTTGGTCCGCGGTTTCGCCCGCGTTGTTCCCGTTCCCGTAAGAATACGGTGACAAAATTTAGCCCATGTCACTGGCTGTAATGTAGCTTTTCATGGGGGAAAGACTTTTTAAAATCGGCTTAGTGGTTTAGGCGTGAAAGCGTAACAAACAAACAAATTCATATCCGCAATTTATAATATTAGTTAGAATGAACTTTGGAAGTAAAATTAAATTGGATATAAGTAGTTAAATGGAATAGTGTTATATATAAAGATACACATATTAATCAAGAACGAAGAAAAAATGGGATATTATATATAGGGGATATTATAGCGGATCTACTTTTGTAGTGTGTGCAATAAAGAATAAATAAATAAAATCGCTTAGAATATATAAATCTATATTTTGTTTGTTTTTACTCCTTTGATTGGACTTGGGTATAGCTACTCACTCTTTGTCCGCCATATCGGTTTAAAGACATGCAACTCCATCATGAAGACGACAGCTGCTATGATCACAGCCGCCAGCGAAGCTTTTGGAATGTAGAAGAAGTAGGGTGTGAAATACTGTGAATATACAAAAATAATAATGTTGTTACAGAAACTATCGGTATAATGAACCAAAAACCATTTGATGAATATTATAATTTCAAAAGAAGGTAACAAACGTTTTGTATTTTGTTTGTTTCGTTTGTTTTTTAATTGTTACCTGATTACACAAAGTTAAAAGTTCCTTTGTTGGGCAATGTAAACCCTTTTACTACAGAATCCTAGCAAAAGTTCAAAATTATTCAATTGCAAAAATAAAAAAAAAAATGTTAAGGAACGTTTGTATGTAAATTGATATCATAAAAAAATTACTTTTTAGACAAAAACACATCATGGGAATTTAATAAGTTCGCCTCTAGGCCGATTCTAATAAGAATATGAATAATTGCACTGTAAATCCAAAAAAGAAACGAAAAGTCCCGCGTAGTTCCTCAGGCCTGAGGTGCTGAGGTGAGGTCCAATTTTTTGACAATTTCATGCTACTATATTATATTGAATAAAGATTTTTGACTTTGAACTCTGTTACCTCATCACGACATCACGAAATCACTGGACCGATCCTTATGCAATTTGATATAAAACCGCATTGAAATGACACGATTACAAATTATTTAAAAAAAATGTAATATAAATTGACCAAGACATTGAATCTTCTGTGAAAAAAATCAAAATTATGATTATGACGGACGGACATTTTTATATTAAGTTAAAAATTGCTATATATATATATATATGTTGCTCCAAAAATCTGGTTACACAAATTATTTTATAATACCTATATTAATTAACAAATACGTTTATTCTATACCATGATTCATAACGTATCCTAAGATGTAATATATGATATTGTATGGATAATTGAAATCAAATTGATTCAGGTGTACCTGTAATGCTAGCAGGACAAGCGCACCGGTGTAGAGGCCGCCGGCGGGCGAGGCGACACCGGACGCGTGGTTGACGGCGCCTCGCGACAGCGCCCCCGACACCGGCATGGACTCCACCAAAGACGACGCGATGTTACACACGCCCAGCGCCACCATCTCCTGCGTCGCGTCCACGTACTTTCCCTCCGCTACACACGCGCTCGTCAAGTTATACAACTCCATATTGAACCAGAACTAGCTGAGCAAAAACTGTATGAGCTCATCCAAATGGAAATTATTCGTCGAGTTTTGCAAGTAATTCATACAACTTATATATTATGTATCTATAATTAGTTTCCTAAAATATGTATATACTTACAGAAGACTTTTGCGAGTGCGATGTTCTCTAGTATGGAGAGCAGTGGCACCACAAAAATGGCGGAACCGAGTGTGGATGCCATTTCAGTGAAAGAGTATGTGTGGTTCCCCACCGTGGCAGAGAAGGGTGGAGGAGATATCTGGGGCAGGCCAGCCTTCACTTCGCCTACAACGTTTACAAAAAATCTTGTTAATGGTAACAAATTTATGGATCAAGTCTCGAAATATCCCTCAGGGAAATCAGATCCTGCAATTTGTGATCATACTGGCATACCTTTTTTCCTATTTTGTGTTATGAAGAAACAGACAAAAAATGGTCGTAGGAATATTTGTTAGTGACAATTGTACTGACCGGTCAGCACGAAAGGCTGCTTGTTCTGCGTGTCGAAGTAGTACGCGAGGGCGGCGCACACGAGTACCACGAGGATGTTACGAGTAGTGGAGAGGAACCACAGCGCCTGCGCGAGCGCCGTCTTCAGCCGCGACACCTTGCCTTCGCTATCTGACATATCCTTAGTACCGATCTTTATGTCTTTAACTTTCTGTAAAAGATATATTAAATTTGGGTGAATAATGGAAAACATTTATATATCATATAAATGTTGTATTTATATTCAATAATCCGTAGCTGAGCAACTTGGTATCTTCTTAAGAGGAGAAGAGGTCTGGAGGAGTGTTTCAGTAGTAGTACACGCATAGACTGTATTAAATATGTTTTAGATATTATTAAATTAGGTCTGCGTAGTTCCGTCACGGTAGCATGCGCAAGCGATCCCGTGGCGCTCCCCTTAAGACGGGAAGGGTACCGTGGTGGTTTTAGTCGGTAGGAGTCCGTAACCCTCCATCAAGTCATCACATATGGAGAGTATCCATGATGGATTTCCACACGAAAAAAAAAACATGTCTGCATAGTTCTAAAGTGACAATATAAGAACCTATATATCAAAATTAAATATACGTTTAGAAATAGCATAAAAAATATATTTTAGTATAAAAATCTAATTACGCGGAGTATACAGCGGGTCAAATAAAATTACTTTTTCATTACATCTGTTTAAAAAAAGTTAATTAGAGTTCGATAACATTCAGTGCAGCTTTTCGTCACGGTAACGATTTTGTCACGGCATTCATTGTCGTTAATTCATATTGCAGCATAACATTCATGTAGGTAGGAAAATTTTGAAATTCAATTGTTAGGTTGAAAAAAAATATTTTCTTTGTAAATGACGTCAATATTCGGTTTAATTAATGTAAATAATTCACTTAGATCATTCCATAGGAAACCTCATTGGTTACCTCTGCCGGTCGACTTTAAGGACTAAGCAGTATTCTGAACCATATCTTACCCCAATGCGCCACTAATTTTGGAAACTAAAGTTATTTACCTTTTAAATGCCTTTTGACTCACTCGCCCTTGAAATCGGAATACAACAATACTAAGTATTGATGTTCGGTTGTAGAATAGTAAAAAATATCTCAAATAGTTTTCAATATTTTAAATTATAATACAGTTCACCCGCGGTAATCCGACCGCTGACAACACGGTGCTTTATAATCCGACAAATTCGCCAATACGACACCGCCTCGCAAAGCGTTGATCGGATTACCGCGGGTGAATTGTTGTGTATTAGTGTCGTCATTACATAACATACCAAAAAACTGTATTTATGACAAAAATGTGAAACCTAAATAACGAGCGAGGCCATAAAAACGACTAGTATTATATAAGCTACTAGCTGCTCGTCCCGACTTCGTACGGGTAAAATAAGGATTTTATTCCGTCCATTTTTTAAATCAATAACCTTTAAATGTTCACTTATCGATCTATTCGCCCGTACATTACCGTGTATGTTCAGTGTAGGGTATTGTAATAAAGAACTACTAAAGAAAATGTTAAGGAATCGATGATATCTTCTAAAGTCTTCTTTTTCTGCCCTTATCCCACTACGTAGGGTCGGTACAATATTAATTTTTCTTTCACTTCTTTCTGTCACTCGTACTTACACCTTTCTTACACAATCCATCCACACTTTCTTCGGCTTCCCTTATATCCATCAACTTTCATACTGATCATCCTTCTAGTAACATGTTTTTCATCCTTTCTCATGCCCATAACACGCTAATCTATTACTCTTTAACTTTTCAGTTACCGGTGTTACTTCCAGACTTCCTTTTATATACTCGTTTCTTATATTGCCTATTCTAGTTACAATGCACATCCCTTTTAATATTCGCATCTCTGCCACATGCATTATTTTTACATCATCTTCTTTGGCTGCCCAACATTCAGAACCATACATCATGACAGGTATTATAACGATCTTATAAATCTTCCCTTTGATATTCAAGGGCATTCACAAACCGTCGACCTGTCGCCATTTCATCCACCCTGCATTTATCCGGTTCCTCACATCCCTGTCAATGTTACCATCGATTCTGGTCACATATCTTCTGGGAACATATCTTCTAGAGTATTTATTCAAATAAGTGTAATAGACAATTTTAATCGATATTAAGTGGCCAAGGTATTAATAATTATAGTAACAATTATAAACATATTTATCTAAATGAGGATTATAAAAAATAGGAAAAAAATATAACATAAACGAAAACTATTTGAGATACTAAAAAAAAATAGATCGGGAGGCTATATATCTATATATCTAAGGCAAATTCAAAAATTCAAATTAGTAAAATCAGAATAGAAACGAACGATGATGATATTCTTATCATGACATGAATCCCTATGCAATTTAATAGTTTCAGTTTGATTATACACAGTCATGTAAATTCATTTTTATATGCTTCGAATTTGAGCTTTCGCTAAGAAAGACTGGTACATAAAATCATGCATAAAGTGAGCAAAAAGCGCACCATAGATATCGGGAGCGAACAGCAGGTACGCTTAGTCTGGTTTATCTACCAAAAACGTGTCTTAATATGTAATTTTTTATTGATTATATTTCTGATTTTTTTTACACCGCCCATGCGTCGATCTTGCGTCTGAAATCTTTTCAATCGTGTCGGTTTGTCGTCCCATCGGATTATGGGAGTTAGGGAAAAAAGAGTGCACCTGTGTTTGCGCACACACTTGTGCATTATAATGTCCTGCGCAGTTGGCACACCTTTCTTAAGATTGGTCGCCGTGGTCGAAATTGGTCCGGAGGGCATTATTATTATTTTTATTGTCACACTAAACAGCGTTGTCCTCCTTTATTCAAGTTCATTCTTATTAGTTTTTATATTTGTATGGTTTTCAATGCAAAAATGTTAAATTAGGATACAAACAAACATAAAAAATAACTAATTTTCCCTCTTTTTTAATTGAAAATATAATAAATTTATTTCAAAAGCATTTTAATTATCAGATCCTTAAAAAAAACTGCTATAGTATAAAACTATGGTGTGGTGTCTGTTATTAACGCTCGCCAAAAAAGCGACTTTTCTCTATTTTATAAAACGTTTGAGTTGTACAAAATAAAATAAAAGTAAGAAAAAACACGATTTCATTAAAAATGATACATTACAAAATTAAAACATTTTAAACGATTTTTGTTTGGTGGCGCATTGGTGTTATAAGCGTTAGTTAACATTTCTTACAATGCCAATGTCTATGGGCATCGGTCACCACATACCATCAGGTGGCCCATTTGCTCGTCCGCCTAACTATACTATAAAAAAAATTACAAACAAACATTCAAAAAAAAAACAAATTTTACCTCTTTAAAATATTATGTAGTAGTATAGTTAAAGAACGAAGCCTCGGGCAACAGCTAGTTTATCAATAAATACATCATGAAATCGGTTACTATGGCAACTGTTAATGATGTTTCGTATAGGCTCTCCAGTCTCCTACATATAAAGTGAATGATAAGATATACCTATTATGTGAAAAATCTGTTTTGGATGAGAGTTGAACAAAATCAGCTTTCTTAGCTGACCTCTACTCGGCGAAAGGAATATTCCTACCAAAATTCAAGTCTCTACGCTTTATGGTTCCAGAGATATGGTGATGAGTCAATATATTGGTGCAAATCTCATATATAATTGTATATATATATATATATATAGATTATCTATCTCTAATCAGAGGCTTGTATGATAAATTTCATGCTTCTAACATTAAAAATGACGGACCCGCTATACAAACTTTCAACCCCTATTTCTTCCTCTTGGAGGGTAAATTCTCAAAAATCTAGAATATCATATTTATTTATTCCTAACCAAAAGCTATTATATAAAATTTCATGCTTCTTACATTAAAAATGACGGACCCGCTATACAAACTTTGAACCCCTGTTTTACCCTCTTGGGGGTAGATATTCGAAAACCCTGAAATACGTATTTATCTATTTCTCACCAGAAGCTTGTATATAAAATCTCATTCTTCTTACATCAAAAATGACGGACTCGCTATACAAACTTTCAACACCTATTTCAACCTCTTAGGGAGTAGATTTTCAAAAACCCTGAAATACGTATTTATCTATATCTCACCAGAGGCTTGTATATAAAATTTCACACTTCTTACATCAAAAATGACGAATCCCCTATACAAACTTTCAACCCCTATTTCACCCTGTTGGAGGGTAAATTTACAAAAATAATGTATTACATATTTATTTATTTCTAACCAAAAGCTTGTATATACTATTTCATACTTCTTACATCAAAAATGACGACCTCCCCATATAAACTTTCAACCCCTATTTCACCCTCTTAGGCAGTGAATTTTGGAAAACTCTGATTTGTGTACTTACTTATTTCTAACCTATAAATTGTGTATAAAATATCATTGCTCTAAGTTTGAAAATGACGGATTTACATACTACGGTTCATCCCTTGTTTCGCCCCTTTAGGGGTGGAATTTCCAAAAATCCGTTCTTAGCTGACCTCTACTCGGCAAAAGGAATATTTGTACCAAATTTCAAGTCTTTACGCCTTTTGGTTCCAGAGATATCGTGATGAGTGAGTATATACGTGGAAATCTCCTTTATATATATAGATTATCTATCTCTAATCAGAGGCTTGTATGATAAATTTCATGCTTCTAACATTAAAAATGACGGACCCGCTATACAAACTTTCAACCCCTATTTCTTCCTCTTGGAGGGTAAATTCTCAAAAATCTAGAATATCATATTTATTTATTCCTAACCAAAAGCTATTATATAAAATTTCATGCTTCTTACATTAAAAATGACGGACCCGCTATACAAACTTTGAACCCCTGTTTTACCCTCTTGGGGGTAGATATTCGAAAACCCTGAAATACGTATTTATCTATTTCTCACCAGAAGCTTGTATATAAAATCTCATTCTTCTTACATCAAAAATGACGGACTCGCTATACAAACTTTCAACACCTATTTCAACCTCTTAGGGAGTAGATTTTCAAAAACCCTGAAATACGTATTTATCTATATCTCACCAGAGGCTTGTATATAAAATTTCACACTTCTTACATCAAAAATGACGAATCCCCTATACAAACTTTCAACCCCTATTTCACCCTGTTGGAGGGTAAATTTACAAAAATAATGTATTACATATTTATTTATTTCTAACCAAAAGCTTGTATATACTATTTCATACTTCTTACATCAAAAATGACGACCTCCCCATATAAACTTTCAACCCCTATTTCACCCTCTTAGGCAGTGAATTTTGGAAAACTCTGATTTGTGTACTTACTTATTTCTAACCTATAAATTGTGTATAAAATATCATTGCTCTAAGTTTGAAAATGACGGATTTACATACTACGGTTCATCCCTTGTTTCGCCCCTTTAGGGGTGGAATTTCCAAAAATCCGTTCTTAGCTGACCTCTACTCGGCAAAAGGAATATTTGTACCAAATTTCAAGTCTTTACGCCTTTTGGTTCCAGAGATATCGTGATGAGTGAGTATATACGTGGAAATCTCCTTTATATATATAGATAATAAATATATTGAGATTAGCTATACTTCTTATTGTGCATAATTATTCACTTATATGACTTCTATTAAATTATTTATTTAAATACAAACTTAATTTAATTATCGGTACAATGTATGTAATGACATGAAACAGTCAATTTGATGAGACCGCATTTTTATACATAGCAAGTAATTAAAAAATAAAACTCGATTTATAACAGAAGAACAATTAAATAAAAATGAATGAGGTATTTAAGCGTAACATGGTAAATGGCGGTTTACCGGTAACAGGATGTAGTCAAGTTAATGTTCGTGTTTATCTCTTGATAGACGTTTGTTACAGTCCAGAGTGCATAACAATGGCTGTGATCATTACGTGTGATACAGCGATATAAAACAGTTTAGGTAAATTCGTAGTGACACCTGTGTTATTTGTCAATTCTGATGACTTGATTATGTACTTGTGATTGTGATGCAAGACGAGACTGCTAATGTGAATAATTTTCTTAGGAAATATAAACACACGGCAATTTAAAGTTTATTTATTTTGCTTGAAACTTCGAGCGATTGTCGTAAGTGCGAAAAACTATGAGTGTAGTTTTTAAACCGGTATGTTACTGTTTATATTGTTTTAAATAACCAAATCCTTAAAAAAGCAAATTTGTTTGTTGGATTCTCTCTATTTTTTATTGATTGATTGAATTTAATAACTATTTATAGTCCTATTATCGAGGAAGGTAATAAGCTTTTTAATTATATTTTTATTAATTATAAGCGGGTGATACCGCGGGGCACAGCTAGTAGTATCTTAATCGAAAGGTTAGCATATATATTGGTATTACTATTATGGTAGTTACTACTATTATGGTAGGTAGTACTTACTACTATTAAAAAATCATTATATCACGAACTACCTACCATGGTAGTTTGTGACGTAATGATTTTTTTAATTTAGGTTTTTTTGAAAAAGGCAGATTGATTAGTAAAAATTATATCCTTACTCTTAGAAGTAATAACACCACGATGCAAGAAACGCCCAGCACAGTGTCCCACAGTCTGGTTTCACCTATATGCTCGTACATACCGGTCCACACCTAAACATACATACAAGGTAAAATTATCGACGGGAAATTATCAACGTAAATTCAACCGACTGTACGTTTTATTTCCAGACAGAAACCTATTTATGTATTTAATTAAATGATAATCAGCGACTATTGCCTATATATTATATTTAAATAATATATATAAAACTCAACCTACATTAACACATTACACAAGAAAACCATTGATACCAAAAAAAAAATTACTCGGTAGTCATTGAGGAAACTAATATAATCTTTATCAAAATTTATTCTCACAAGATAATAGATGATTATCTAGTTTCAGAAACATTGATCGAATATTTACTAATTTGGTTTTAATCTGGATTGCCATTGGTCGGTACCAGCTGATGATGCAATAAACGACCAATCAGCGTTCAGATTATAACCAAATAAGATCTGATTTTGATCATCGTTTTGAAGAACCTAAAGATAAATTTCGCAGTAATTTATTTGACGAAGGTCGATAGAAAGTCTTTATAGCAACAAAAAGTATTAAATTGACTGACGCTTGTAAAAAATGATGATTACATTTAGCAAAAAGTAACAGTACACAAACTGGATCAACGGAGATTGTTTGTAAAAACCTTATTAGTTCTATGAGTAGCGAATAAATTTAATAGGCAAAAGTGAATTATTTTAAGGCTTAGGTATTGAATATAATTAACATATAACATATAAAAATTTTGCTTTGTTTATAAGTTCTATACCGGTTTTAATAAATAAATATTAAAAATCAATGTAAAGACATTGCTGATTATGTATATATTATGTATTGTATATACCTGTAAGAATTTTCCACCAGGAAAGCTGAGCCCCAGGATATCCTTGACTTGAGTTGTAGCAATTATGATTGCAGCGGCTGAAGTAAATCCAACAGACACTGGTCCACTGATGAAGTCGATCAGGAATCCTAAACACCACCATTGTTGAGCAAATCGTATAATCTTGGAATAAGAGAAGCGAATAATATCAAGCATTATGTTTGCGTTCGTGTATTGAGCCGTGTGAATATACATTTATAAGTAATACTTTAGTCAACGATCTGGATTTTTTAATAAGTACAGAGTAATGACGGGCCTAATACTAACTTCAGCTGGTTTCTCAACTAACTCTTCAAATCAGCATGCAATAATACTAATCGTATGTATTGCTGTTTAGCTTTAGAATACTTAGGAGCTTGCACAAGGCCGTACCACCGATAGGGTCGATAGCTCGTCTGTGTAGTTATCACCTACTCACCAAATACTCTACCACAAAACAGCCGTACTTGGTATTGTTGTTTAAAATGTGAGCGAGCCAGTGTAATTACAGGCACAAGGGATATAACATCTAGTTTCCAAGGATCGTGGCGCATTGGCGATGTAAGCGATGGTTAACATTTCTTACAGTGCTAATGTCTATGGGCGTTGGTGACGAATTACCATATGCCTATCTATTTTTATAAAAAAAAAGTATAGCTAGTTCTAAATCTTGGTGATATCCAAGTACGATATTTTTAGGTTCAATTAAACATTCTGAGAATAAATTCATGGGTATGTTCAGGTCAGCCTGATGTGTAAAACTATTATTGGTAAAAGTGTCATCTTAAATTTTGGACAAAATACCAGCCTGCTGGCTAGGCTTAGGGGACATGCCAATACTACGATAGGCCATTTAACTTGTAGAGTAACGCATACAAATAGACTTAATTTAAAAACTATTGATTAACCCTCGTGACGTCGACATCACACACGTGGTAGACAACAGCATGTATTTTCGACTGATTTTAAGTAATACTTAGCTAGATAAATAATTAAATAGGTACGAAATGTAGGTATCAGTTAGAAATTTTCTTTTGTTATCTTGACTTATATCCTATTAGATATCTTACGGCCGAATACTTAAACGTCATTCAAATATGAAGTGGAACTTAATTATTTGAGACGCCGTTAATTTAAAATTTCGCATACTAAATTTGAAATTAATATTCCATTATAAACATTAGCTTGATTGGGTATTTAATTATTTCCAAATTATATTTTTGTTGCGTTTGCAGTTGAAACGCTTGGACATTTGAGTAATAGTGCAAAATATGTCATCAAAAATATTACATCCCGTCTTATGGCCTCTACGGGTGACAGGAGGGCTGGTTCATTTTTTGCCCAGAAAATCGGAATTGCGATTCAAAGGGGAAATGTTGCTAGCATTCTTGCCACCTTTTCACGCGGTCACGATTTGTACAGCAACTATTTTTAACTTTGGTTGTATTTAATTATTAATCACCGTATTCTATATACACTAACTTATCTCATAGTGCGACACTGAAATTATTCAATAATGATGTTGGTCCGCCATTACTGTCTACAGATAAAAAAAGTAAACGTCAAGATGGCAAATTTTTGAATTAAAAAAAATAAGAAAAAGATTTGTTTTAAATGTTGATTAAATAATAAACGAACAAAAAATTTGATTGGGAAAGTTTGTTTGATAAAAAGGTGTAACTTCAAAACGAGTCAGCCGAGTTTGCCGTGTGTGATTAATCTACGTACGTGAAAGAAAAAGAATGAATATTTCAAACATTCCGTTGATTGCAAAATGACGTTATAAAAATATTTTGCAATGATCGGCTCGCGCGCAACTATTTTCTTTAGGAAAACGTGAAGAAACTATAATATTATTTATTACGTCAAGCAACCATTTTTATCGTGAAATGACGCGTATCATATAAGTAGAATTACAGTGATTTTTTTGCCATAGGTATAAATTTAAAAAAATATATAATAAAACGATACATAGTTAAGTTAGATTAGCATTTTTATAACGTTTGATATAATAAACTAATTATTATTATTAGTCATTAGACCTTAAACTTGATTGGAATGAAGAGGAAGCGCCGACCGTGACCTCAGAGTATTCAAATGAGACAAAACAAAGCGAACGCTGTTACCGCTTGTCGACGCTCGACGCCAACGAACCATTGTCGACAAACAATGTGTTTGTTCTCATAAATGCCTGTTTTGATACACACTACACGACGCTGAAAGATGTACAATCTTCGCTTCGCTATAATTATATGAACTTTATAATATTGTCTAGTATTAATTTTGTATTTGCTTAAAGTGATTTTATTGAAAGTAGAATACAGTTACAAAATTATAATTAACGATAAAAGCAAAGGAGTTTTATCGCTACGTCTCTCTTTCAGACAAACTTCGGTTAAAGGACCGTAGATCGATAAAGCGCTTGCTAAATCCATACTTATAATAAACCGATAAATGTGCAAAAGAGAAGGAAGAATGTTTCTCAAATAATTGATATAAAGTTTACCGTATCCTTTAAATCCTATAGATGTCTTAAGATTATCAATCACTCGTTTGATAAGTCTATTATTAGGAAGGTTTAAATTGTTGATAAACAATTTCTTTCGTCACTCACCTAGTTGAAGTATACCCATGATAAGTTCAACACAACCCGATAAAAACGCCAGCAGCACCGCGAACTCTGGACCGAGGCCGTGTAGGTTTTCCCTCGTCAAGATCGCGGCGATGGCCGTTGGGCCAATGGCTGAATCCTTCACGGAGCCAAACACAGTGTACACGAAGCAAGCCATGAACGAGGAGTACAGTCCGTACTGAGGAGGCAGACCAGCCACTCCCGCGTATGCTATTGCTTGCGGGATCACTGTCAGCCCAACTGTCAATCCTGTAACAGAAAACAGTAATTGTAGTCAAAACAGTATTTACTTGAGGTTTTAGTCGCAAACCTCCGGACCTGCGGCCTTATCTAACCACTAGACCAACGAATCACTCATATGTAATTTAACTGAATAAATGACAAAACATTTCCTTAGTCAAGAAATCACTCGTAACAATTAAATTATCTCCGAACTCAAATCTTGCAAACTCCGAAGAAGTTTGCAAAACATTTAAAGGAAATAACTTATTGATTTTACTTTAATTTTTTGAAACGAAGAAAATCCTTCTTATATCAAATAGTTCCAGTATCGCTTTTTTCGCTACTGAAATAAGTCACGATTGGTTAAATTAAATATGAAGTACTTTTCAAACAAATGTTTTATTTTGTTTTGACAAAGATATATATAACTTTGGTGGATTACTTATTGATAGGGCTTTATGCAAGCCGGTCTTGTTAGGTGCCAGCCATTCAACATCTATTCTACCGCTGGATAGCAAGAACACCTAGCATTGTTGTGTTCCGGTTTGAAGTGTGAAAGAGTCAGTGTAAGTGGCTCCACGAGGGACATAACATATTACTTAACAATGTTGTTGGCGCTTACACGAAGGATGGCCAATGTCTAAGGGCAGAACCACTTACTAATAATGTTCAACGACTACAGCTCGCTTTTAGGGTAATATAATCTAATAAATTAAGGTTTATCACCAATATATTGGTTAGGTATATTAACGATTTGCAAGCAATTGATTTTAATATTTCTATTCAAGCATTTGAAATTAATTAAATTTAATTGCAGAGATAATAATAAATTGTTTAGCACAATGAAAATACATTATAAAATTTAATTTAGTTAGATAATTATTATTATACTAGTGAAATATTGGACCTAGATCTAGGCCGTAGGTTGCAAAATAACACCACAATGCCCGCGGTCACACAATTGTAAATCTCTCTAATTTAACGCTTCACCGGCTAATAGACGTTAGGTATAAATAATTCTGTAACAATTACATAGTTTATATAAACTTTTATAATTGCTGTTTTAATACGAGATTTTTTATGCAATTTCAGAATTTCTATGAAGTTAAAATTTTATTTTGTTGCTCTATACGTAGTTGCTTCAAAGGTTGTTTACCAATAAGAGCAGTAGCCTGTAAATTTTAGGCTAAGGCCTCGTCTTCACTCTTATTCTAATGCGGGTCGGTGAAAACACACGAAGCAGATTTTTATGCAACACATACAAGTTGCATCAAGATAATCCACCAATAAGTAATCCACCACCAGGGTAGGTGCCAGCCATTCAATATACAATTACACCGACGGATAGCAAGAACACTTAGCATTGTTGTGGTCCGGTTTGAAGGGTAAATGTAAAAAAAAACCGCCGATTGCAAGATTTACTTTTATAACACAAATTAAGAACATGAAAATTCAGTGGTGCTGGCCTAGGTCTGGACATAGCCTTCGATTAAGATTTACATGGTCTGTTTTCGGATCAACTAGTCACCTTCGATTTAAATCTATTACATGCAATTTCACTTATAAATGCAGACTTGTTTTAATTAGTTAAGTGTCAATTTGCCAGGCAGACTACCGCCTATGCGCCTAATTCGATATGAGCAACACGTGAGTTAGTGGAATTATAGACACAAGATCGATATACAAAAAGTAACGGACAACCAAATTATAATTTAAGGTTTCACCTTATATAAACGATAAAATAAATGATCGGAGGTAAATTACCATCACGTGATTTGAAAATACTGATTACGTTACTGGTTAAGTTAACTAAGTAGTTGAACTAATCAAAGTTATAATCTAAAGAATTTAATACGAATTATAAATAATTAGGAATTTGTTGATAAAAAATTAATAGCATAAATCAGCAGCCAGATTTAACGGGTGACGTCACTTCTATCAACAGTATAAACACATTAAATTCCAACTATGTCAAATCCTTTGTGAAGCCACAGATGAGTTAACAGATAAAGGCGTGCGCCGGAGCGTATCGCGCATGCGCTCGCGCACCTGCCCTCCAGAAAAGGGCAGTGGCTTCTGGTTTCAGTCAAATCATACATCGGTTTTTTTTACGCGTTACCTTGTCGTAAGTAATTATTATGATTTTAAATTGTTGTTATAAAAATACTACGATAAATAAAAATAAAATTAAAACATTTAATTTTAATGTAAATCTTGCATATTGATACTTAAGTAAACTTAAGTAATAAGTTTTTATCGCATATATGCATTACATATGGGGGAAACACGTAACTGCATATAAATATATAAGTTAAATGTAGTAAGTAAAATGTATAGTATACAAGTTTTTCCAGCGAGATAAAAAAAAACAAATACTCATTTTTGTGCTTACTCGCTTAACATACCTGCAATAATATCCGCTAAGCCGCTTCTGAAGGAATAGTGAGGCAGCCAGGCAAGAATGGGTATCCTGCGCAGAAGAGTTTTCTTCGAACAACAGGCTCGGAGGCGCCGGACAGCATCGCTTTTCCACGTACTCTTCTTGGGCGTGGGTGAATATTGCGAATACGCTCCATTGCCTACTGTAAATAAAATACTATTGTACTGTTAATAGTTCAACGGTGACCATGAATCTCATGTAATTCATGCTAAAGGGTGAAATATTGAATTTAGTTATAATTGATTATATTATAATAACTAGAGATATTATTATTTTATTAGCACTACCGGTTGCAGTGTATAATAGATACGTACATAATTTATAGTCCGCAAAAATTTAAAATTATCAGTTTGCTAAATATAAAATACTTTTAACGGATCGATTGGATGAATAATGAGGAATGTAGGCCCTTTTTGTAATAATCACGTAGTCTTGGTTGATTTATTAACAAGTTTTGTAAAAAATAAAGAAGTATAGAAACAGTAATTGTAGAAATAAATTGTTTATGGTTTTATTCGAATATCTGCTTAGAATTATCAGTACGCCACAAGGCTAATTGTAGAGTGGGCAACGGATACCTCTCTAGTATTTAGTATATTATAATGATTTGGTAGACAAAAAACACTCAAGTGATAGTATTAATAAACAAAGAACTAATATTTGCATTAATTTGACATTGCCGAAGGACAAAGTTAATGAACTATTACCATCAGAACACATATATAAAACAGTGTTTGATGTTAAAATAACTCGCTTTAAATTCATGAACTATTTGACAACAAATTGTATTAACAAAGGTCTTGTTTCCTGAATGAGGTGGCCCAGTACAAATATTATTGGACTAACTTTAATTAAGTGGCAATATTTGATATCAAACGAAACAGCTGTTCAATTAAACGATTGTATTGTAAAAATTGACGTTAATCATCGTAATATAATGTGTATATAATTGTTCGTCTAGTGGCTTCATATAAGGCCGCTGACTCGGTGGTCCTGGGTTCGATTCCCAGGTCGGGCCAATAAATAGTTATTGGGCTTTTCTGTCAGAAAATTCTCAGTGGCAGCCCGGAGTCTGGTAGTTGGAAGTGTGAACACTCCCGTGCCTCGGAAAGCACGTTAAGCCGTTGGTCCTGCGCCTGAACTCTTTCCGGTCGTATCGGATTGCAGGAAAGAGAGTGCACCTGTGTTTGCGCACACACTTGTGCACTATAATATCTCCAGCGCAGTTGGCTAGTCTCTCTTGAGATTGGCCGCCGTGGCCGAAATCGGTCTGGAGGACCTTATATATATAATTGTAGGATTTGATGTAAACTCTTTTTGAAAAGATTATAATATTTGACACTATGCAATAGAAACTTAGAGTATATATAGGCGAGTTTTTATGGAAAAAAACAATAATTAATCTACACATAGAAATAAACAACCTAGTGATATGTAGGTATTATATAAATTCCGATACTTGCTACTATTGCTATAGTAGGTCAAAGTAAATACAAGGTCCAACGACGTAGTTCATTTATGAGTGTGACCTTGAACCCAGTGAACCAGCTGGCTACAATCACCTGAAACCTGCGCATGCGCCGGCTAGCACTACATCCGTAAACGTATGTAGGCCACATTACTGGAAATCTACGTAAGCACTAAGTTTATTTACCTAGAGTTTATTGAGCCTTTGGTTTGTAAAGAAACATGAATAAAAAATTAGTAAGGGCTTTATTTTACATAGTTTTATTTATTTCATTGGTTTGGCGCATTTGGTGCCATATGTGGCTAACAGACCTCTGAATCCGACCCTGATGGGCTGATGGTGTAAACCTAGTGGGTAAGCTTAATATAAGTTCCCATAGTCTAATCCACGCCATAATTTAATTCTATGCCCAATTTTTTTAAGCCCTCCAACCGTTCGAGTGTGACAGCAGATAAAACTGCAAAATAGTCTCGACTCTGTCAACTTCCGACCACCTGGAACTAACTAACGACTGAGTGACTAAAAACTTTAATTACATATTTCTTAACTGAGACTTTAAACCAATTATTACCTCGGAATCTGTATCCACATATATTTAACTTAGCATCAAGAAAAACAAGGCACATAATTAATAGGTAAAGCGTTAATCTGTAAAGTGGTAAAAACAACTACATTAGATTGTATCAATCTGTCATTACTCGAGACATAATTACGTGTAATTATTGAGCCAACGTGTCAATTGTTCACGGTTAGTTGAAGAACCATATGTGTTGTATGTGTACGTATGTGTACGTATGTGTACGTATGTGTGACGTGCGTATGAAGGCTTTTATAGACAATTGATTGTAAACCTTGTGGTAAAAGGAATATATTAGCAGTAAATTTAGAGGAAATTTAGAAGTTCTGCATAATTGCTTATACCTTTAACTGTCTTATTTAAAACTGCAATATACGGTGAAGAAAGACGCGGGCCATCTCTGATCAGCGGATAAAATTAATAATTCATTACATTGTTATGAAAATCTAGATAAAATAAAAATTAAAGCGTCTTAAAATATAAAGCGGTTAATAGTTATTGCGGTAATAAATAAACCGCAACTGCAATCTTCTATTTTATTTTGTAATTATTTATTAATAACAATACTTTAATGTGACACAATCTCAACCACAAACATAATCGTTTTTTTTTAATATAGAAATAATTAATTAATTTTAGTCGAAATGTTTTCAACGATCTATGAAATAAACTTTTAGTTTAACTGTTTCTCTCCAAAACAAAAGAAATATAAATATGTATGTATTATTGTCGTCGGAGAAACGTGAACAAAATCGAATACACGTTGAAGACGAACGACGAAGGAGATAGGTTTTAATGTCATCTGGTGAAAGCCACATACCAACTGCGCTACGTCAGACATACCGACTAGCCTTTTCATTAACATGCTAAATCTAGAAAATCGTGGCTTGAAGTGAATGCAAAACTCAATATCTGGTTACAGTTAGTGTGGAAAATATTGTCGTTCAAGAATTCAATAACTCCTTATTGTCCGAGTGTTCGTAAAGTTCATTTATCTATCCGAATGAAATAATACATAACAAAAGTAAATGTTTGTAAAAACTTTATTGTATTGAATTCTAAAAGTCGGTATTAAATAAACTTCATTCAAACCATAGTCATTGAAGTAACTGAAGCCGTGACCTGCAGGTAGAATAATTGGATCTTAATTCAATAACCAAAGGTTTTGAGTTGAAATCCGATAAAGCGGTAACTTTCAATTATCTAAAGCACAAGCTCGTAAGTCGTACCGTGATCAGCGGTAAAGAATTTTTTTTTTATTATTATTTTTTTATTGCATATGAAGGCGGACGAGCATGTAGGCCACCTGATGGTAAGTGGTCACCAATGCCCGTAGACATTGGCATTGTAAGAGATGTTAACCATCGCTTACATTGCCAATGCGCCACCAACCTTGGGAACTAAGATGTTATGTCCCTTGTGCCTGTAATTACACTGGCTGACTCACCCTTCAAACCGGAACACAACAGTACCAAGTACTGCTGTTTTGCGGTAGAATATCTGATGAGTGGGTGGTACCTACCCAGACGAGCTTGCACAAAGCTCTACCACCAAGTCGTCGAGAGAAGACCTGTATGTCTCATATACTAATTTCTTAACATGTATTGTATATCCACCAAACCACAACCAGTTTGATGGACAGTATTCTAAAAGTTATCTTTGTACAGCACCTATTTAGCCATTTACGCTCATATTTGAAGTATAATTAACAAAAATATAATTTAGAAATATCTATCTAGACCCTGGAAAATTTATTTATGCGTGTCACTTGACATAGTTAATATTGTTTAATAATACAAGTCTTTATTTTGGATTTACAAGTCTTATGTATGTAATACATCATTAAAGACTGATATCTGGTATTTGAAATATTTGCCGATCCGATTTATAAATTGTAATAAGATAAAAAAAAAAATGTTTCATATGTATTGCAATCGAATTCTGAGAAGTGTATGCGGAAAAACATACTAATTTTATTCACAATGCATAGGTAACATTAAGATATCGTTACGTTATAATATCGTTATCAATTATTATTTTTACTAGAGTTGTTAGAAGACAACTCTAAACAGTATACGTTCCAAACCGGTGGTAAATTTTAATTTACCGTCTTCACAGAATTATAATCAGAAATTAAGCACATTAAATTCAGTGGTGCTTGTCTGGGTTTGAACCCACGATCATCGGTTAAGATTCACGCGTTCTTACCACTCGGTTTAAAAATATTCACAAAATTTGTGAATATTTTGCTTAAAGGCCAATTTATTTGTAATACATTTATTGTTTATTTTTGTTAGGCATCTCGTTTATGTTGTTGCCTAGGGCAGGTGTACTCGCTGTATATTTCTACTATTTGCTTAAATATCAAGGGTTGTTTGTTAAACAAATAAAGAAATTCTATATAAATAATCGTATGGTCATGACTCATTGTACGTGACCGCTTTTACTAGTAGTTACATTGACGAATGTGGTATGAGGGTTAAAATTTTATATAACACTAGCTGAACCCGCGGCTTCGCTATTCAGTTTGGAACAAAAAATCTGCTTTTTTAACCTACAGCTTAAAATAGTGGACAACAAAACTACGTGTTTAGTATACGTACGATAGAATTAACCAATTTTGCCGAAATAATAACTAAGTGGCCCCTCAGAATACTCCTTTATATAACAAATTAGTATTTGCATTTTTAATGCAGTTTTGAATATTATCACGACCAAAAATAAAAATAAATATTGTTTCGGTAACTCGCAAATTGCCATGTCGACTGCAAAAGATTTTGAGATCACGGACAGACACTTAGATTTTTATTTATTTTTTATAGAGTATAGATATAGAGAAACCTTGAAGAAACAATCGATGATTGCTTTTATCTATATATGCATAGACAAAGACGAAACAGTTCAGCATATTTTATTCTCCTATGTATGCTTACGTAACGTTTTCTTTTTTTAATTTTGGTAGTTATTGAAGTTGAAAGCTAGTGCTATTTCTATTCCGTACAGTTAGCCATTTAAAAAAAAAATTATACCACTATGCTTATTTAAAAGCGATTAGGACCGTCCTATCGATCGTCTTATTAATTTCGCATTAATAAAATCAAATTAATAAAGAACATAAATCTAAAGGAATCATTTATATTAGGTAACCTCCTCAATGTCCTGAGAAGTTGAATTCAAGAAGCGATTCTACCAACTATATTAGTGATTTATTCGTATGTATGTGTCTTTTGCATTATTAGTAATCAATTTTTTTTACGTCACTTAATTTAATATGCCAGATTTTTTTCGTTATATTGTATATTAACGACGTATTAAGTTTTTAGTTGCCAAAATGATAATACCTCGCGCCGCAACCATAAAAGTACAATATCTGCGATGACACGAAGTCAGTCGACCGGAATGTAACGCTTCGCATAATCACATACACGTTTTTGAGCGTGTTGGAAACATTTGAATTTCAGCTCACTATTAGGTGTATATTAAAACTAGCTTAAAATTAAAACTCTAGGATTTGCCAGCATGGAATCTGCCATTTTAAAATAATGCCTATCCAAATTATACCCTTAAAAATTTGAATTATTAGGTGATGTAGTCTAAAAAACAAAAAAATGTTTGTCTTGGTTTTGGTGACTCGCAAATAGCCATTTAATCTAAATAAGAGTTAGATATTTTTAAATTACAGATAGATAATTTTGATAATTTGTTTTATTTATCGTACGTTCTATAAATCACTTATACGTAAATGTAAATTAATTGTAGCAACTCTTATTTTTTTTTCTATAATAAATATAATTATGAAAACTGGTTTTAAAATAATACTATAAAAAGCATTAATAGTACTTTTTAACAGGGAAACGTTTTTCATAGTATTATATAATATATATATTTAAATAATCCAATATTCGTTTAAGACTTGTTTATGTTATTTAGTTGAGGTATAATACTTATAGATAGAGAGCCGTCTTTCTTTTTCAAAAATAGAATGTGATTCTTCTATGAGTAACGACTTCCTTTGGATCGCACTTTGTCTTCGTCTCTTTGATGCGTCAGAACACGAATCACGATTAAGGGGACGTTGATAGGAGCTGAGCGCTACCGGTTTTAACTGATAGAAATCACTGGGACAATACTACTAGTCGGGTTAATCGAGATAACGCAATAACTCAAAACTAATATAAGTAACTCGCCTTATTCTTTTAAGCTGGACAGGTATTTAAAATTAATACGATAAAAATACTTTTTACAAACCTACTACAAAATTAATTAAAATAACAAACTCGATAATTAAAATAATTAAGTTTGTAAATGATACTTTATTTTAATGATATTAAATTTATTTTTTCGGTTTTTCTGCTCTTGAAGGACAATACGAAATTCCAAGGCATTCCGAGAAAATCTTTGACATTATCAAAATTAATTACAATTATAGCAATAATTTAATCTGTTTTAATTCTGATTCACGCAAAAACTGCCAACACTATTGGGCTATCGATACGGTATTTTCATATGAAAGCTTATAATATGTTAAGGGTAGATGTGGTGTTTGTGACAGTTATATAAGTTAAAGGATAATATAAACGTAGTTAGAAATAAATTGTTGCTCCAGGCGATATATAAATGAATACTGCCATGACTAAGTAACACACGGAATGATACCCAAGACGTCTCCAAGAGAGCTTCAAGACAGCTTACTAACCTAAAAACGTTACAAGCCTATTTTATATTTTTAAAGGTATCCGGGGTTCTTTTATTGAGTTAAGTGAGTTTTTTATCCTCTAAAACCACCGTGATGGTAGATCGCTACGGATCGGAGATGCTGCAGAGGCCCTAGTCAAGTTGTCATTCTACAATTTTAAACGCTAATAGAAAACTAAACACATGTATGACTTATCGTTGAGAGATGTCATTCTCAAACATTTGTTTAGTTTTCTATTAGCGTTTACAATTGTAGAATGTCAACTTGGCATGGGCCTCAGGATCGTGTTGATATAACGCATCCACGGCCCTTCTTAAGCTGTGCTCCGATCGTTAAGTTAGTCAAGTGGCCAGTAAATATGTTTTTACTATAGTTTTAATTTACAACTACTAAATACGATACAGAAAAAAACAATTTACACATGACTTAAACATCACAACGTTTACAATTAAATAAATAAAATAATAAATGAGAGAAATAAAAAAAAAGTATTAAGAGTTAAAGGAAGGTTCACTCGAACGACTGCCTTGAAGTCACAATTAGCTCATAAAAACTTAATTAGCCTCTCTAATCAGGCTCAGGAAATTGAGCGTCGCAAAAACAAGTCCTATGTTTATATACAATTATAACTAAATAACAATTTTATCTTAATATCATTATTCGCTCGGCATGTGAATAAATGAACATAGCTTGACCAATTAGAAAAATTTTTTAGAGATAGAATTGAGATCACAAATTCATATAGGTGCATTTTATTATAAACATGCATGGTGAACACACCCATACTTTAACATTTACTAAAATAACTACTGAATGTATTTTTAATGAAACGACATATTAATACTCGTAACATCTTTGAGCTGTTTTATCTTGTCGCGGTGATTTATTGACGTTAGGTGAGTCTAGTTATTATATAAAAAGGCGATATGCTTTTCCCCTACGTGAAGTGAGGGACTCTCCGCTGTAAAAGACGCCTAATACTTGGTGGTAGAGCATTGTGCAAGCTCGTCTGGGTAGGTACCACCCACTCATCAGATATTCTACCGCAAAACAGCAGTACTTGTTATTGTTGTGTTCCGGTTTGAAGGGTGAGTGAGCCAGTGTAATTACAGGCACAAGGGACATAACATCTTAGTTCCCAAGGTTGGTGGCGCATTGGCGATGTAAGAGATGGTTAACAGCTCTAATAACGCCAATGTCTATGGGCGTTGGTGACCACTTACCATCAGGTGGCCCATAAGCTCGTCCGCATTCCTATGCAATAAAAAAAAAAAAATTATCGGATTAGGTTACTCCGTCTTTTCGAGGAGCGCAACGGGATCGCTATCGCGCATGCCGTGTCGAAGTAAAAAAAACCTACCTAAACCTCATTTATGTCCTCAATTAATAGTACTTCTAAGGAATTTTGGACGATGTATAGTTTTATATACTTAATCTGTTTTATTTGTTGATTTGTAGCTACCTACTATACTTATATAACTGTTTATGTGTATGTATATTTTTATACATGTATTTTAAAGAAAACATTATGTTTTCAAGAAAATTACGTAATTGAAATAAATTTTTATTACTCAAACTCAAATGGCGGCATAAGTATGTGAAGCATAAAAACGATAAAACTTCCAACGTTATTAAGTCTACACTAGTTTTGATAAATACTTTTTTTATTCCTACGATATTCTTATTAATATTATAATGTGAAAGTAAGTTTGTTTGTTTGCTTGTTACGTTTTGTTTATGTAATTTCGCATACATGTTGTCAGTATCAGATAACACCTCCCACCTCGCGCGGGCGAAGCCGTGGACCGAAAATTGTTCGAATTATACCTAACTATTATAAATACTCATTAAAAATATTCGCTATATTATACTTACTTATGTAATTTATGTGTCACGTGATCGGAGAATCGATCACAATGAAGAACGATAAAAATCGCTTCGATTCGAATCGAATGCATTCGCCGTAGATCGTTAAATTACTACTACATATACAACTATTTAAATGTCATTTATTTGACTACACGGTGCAATTGTCAGTGTGTGTGTCGTTTCTTGTACAACTGTATTAAACCAGTTTTGACCTATAGATTCAATAACTTTTTAATACACACATTATTAAAAAATAAAGCTACTTTTTAAAGTTTATTATTATATTATCACAACTTATAATTATTGTTGTCAATGTCGAATTATATTTTTTGACATTTCAAGATCGATGAACTTAACAAATGACTGTGAAATTATATATTTGTACCGTTTGCAAGTGAAACGTTTCGATCTTTGAGCAATTATGTAAAAACTTTTCTAAAATATACAATTCCGTCTTACTGTGACCACATGAGGGCTGATTAAGTTGACGCTCAAAGATTCGGAGATTCTACTCAACGAGGCAATGCTGCTAGCATTCCTGCCAGCATTCCGTTTGTTCATGATTTGTGCAGTAATTTAAAAAAAAATATATAAGCTTATTAGCTTATTTTTATATAAACTTATTTAAATACACAATGTTCATCTTATGTAAGTAAATAAAACCCACTATTTAAATATTTAAATAATTTAACTTTTACTATTTTTTCTTATTTGTCCTATTTAGACCGTCTGATGCTCGTCTTTGCACATATGAGTAGACATATGGCGGGCTTAATTGACATTCGTCGTAAGGATGTCCCTCACTTTGCTTTAACATATAGGCTATGTATCCCGAAAAAATAAAATAATATTTATTGTATTAGGAAGATACTGGGGCACTGTTAGTGGGCATCTGATTGTAAGTGGTCACCACATTCAGTAAGAAATGTTAATCATCCTTTACATACATCTCTAATGTGTCACCAACCTTGGGAGCCAAGACCTTATGTCCCTTGTGCTTGCAGTTTAACTTGGAGCGAGCAAGTTTCAGCACCCTTCAATAGAAAACACAACAAAACTAAGTATGTCTGTTTGGCCATAGAATATGACATTATGATGAGAAGGTATGTAACCAGACGGGTTTGCGCAAAGCGTTACCGCCAAGTAAAATATATTTCTCGTTATATAAAAAACCTATTGCCATATCTAACGTCAAGGTGACAGCAACTAACTTCCTTAGTATTCGTAGATAGAAATAAACAACTAAAGACTGCACTTCTTAATGTAACTTCAATTCTAAAGAGAAGTGCGAGAAACGTGATGAATATAAAATAATGTTTCCGTTTTAATACATTTCGTATTATAAAGCGAAATTACTTTTATCAATAAACCAATATCAACTTCCTATTTGAAAAAAACGGTAAAGTCATTATGACCTTAGAGTATATTTAAAATGGCCAATTTTCAGTCTTTATTAAGTTTGCTGGATAATACGTTCCGGAACTGAGGTCCTAGTCAAGTTGACATTCTAAAATTGTAAACGCTAATAGTAAACGAAACAAATGTATGAGAATGACCACGTGACTTTTCGTTCATCGATGTCATGTCACATACATTTTTTCAGTTTTCTACTACGATTGTAGAATGTCAACTTGGCTAGGGCCTCTGATATAAAAAGTTGTCGTCTGTCAAATTTAGTAAACACGATCAATTTATCTAATGCACTTACTCATAATCCGATGTGATGAGAGTCCAACACGACCGAATAGAGTTCAATCATAGGAATATTAGGTGCTTTCCGCACTGGCAACGGCAAGACTTCCGGTTGCTACTGATAAATTCTGGACAAAAACCCCATAGCTTTTTAGTGACTGAACAATAGCTTGATCACAGGACCTCGGGGCTACGGCCCGTTAAGCTTATCACAAGACCACCAATGCACTCATATACATATGTGGTATTTCTATACACTACATACATTTATATTATGACCTTACTTGGTATGTGCTCAAAACTATGAATTATTAAGCATCAATTATTAGGTATCACCCACCCATCAAGCCATATATTACACGTCAAGCAGCAATACTTAATATTGTTCTGTTCCGGTTTGAAGGGTGTGTGAGTCTGTATAACTACAGGCACGAGAGACTTGACCTCTTAGATCGCAAGATAGATTAGATTCCAATAAGTGGCGTTTTGAAATTGGTCTTAATGTGGTCAATGAGTTTGTAATTTTTTTTTGTCTGTGTACTAAGAACAAACAGCTTTCTATTTGGTATTCATCAAAAATGCGTAATTTAAACACCCACCTAGCCCCAGCACACGGGTATCATTCAAAAACTTGTAAAACAAAATTAAATATAGAGAACATCTCATTTTTATACGTAGCCTAACCCCAAGCGGCTTAAAATGTTTCAATCTATTTAGCCAGAGCGAGGTATCGCTGCATTCGTTTACGCGTCTCAATTCTACGTGCGATACGAAACGACTAGATATCTAATATAGATAGCAAAATAGTAGATATATAGTCGCAATATTATAAAAAACTGTTAAATGTTTTGTAATTCAAATCCAAAGGTTTCAACATTATTAGGTGTGTACTTGGGTAAATTAAATTAAACCTGCCTTTTTTATCTGCGTCTTTATTTGATATGTACTAAATGAGCCTGAACTTTGTATTGCGTTTGTTTTATTTTATAAATAACTATCTTGTTTAAATTTATTTAAAGAAAACAATAAAGTCAAAAACCGAATTATCTAGTAAATAAAATAGCACGATACAACAATAATAATCAAAAATCATACAAGCAAAATCATTTCCTAGGAGGGTTTGCGTCAGGCAGGCAGCCGGTTAGATAAATCTCCCAAATCATTTGACCGCGATGTAATCCCCGATGTAACTGATATAAACCCATTTAAAAAAAATAAAGGAAAGAGAATGTTGAGTGTAGTACGTTTTTATTTTGTACGAGTAAATGTTAATATCTTTTATTTTATATCTTACAATGACCAAGGCCATATTACGTACAGCATTAAAAGTCATAAAATTATTCCTCAATAATTAATAATTTATCTAACCAGAAATTATCAAATACGAATTATAAATAGACATATCATTGATAGACAATTACTTAGGTATGAAATTTTAGCAAACTGGTACGTGATACGTGTAAGCAAACTTTGTGTTTTTCTTGAACAAACTGGGATTTTCAGGTTCGAGACGACCGTGAATTAGGACGCTAATGATAATTACGATCTGAACGTAACTCTTGGCCTTTGACATCGATTACCTACTTAAAAACTACCTGTTGTGAAGTTTGTTCTCAACCTTCAGCTCCGATTACGTCTATAGATAGACTGTCGTATCAAACTAGTTTACCTTTTATTTATTTTTTCACGATACTAATGGATTTGTATAGGTGCTTAAAATTGAATGTCAATTTAAACAAACGAAACTCGAGAAACTAAGTATGATTTATTCATTAAGCGTTTCTAAAATTATTTTTGTTATAAAAAATGTTTGTGTAAATTTTTTCGTGTAATAAAATACTTTTCATTTTATCTTATCAATAATCAAAAATATGTTTAGAAATATTGATTAAGTGTAATTTTTATACTAATTTTTTTAGGAGGTACATTTTTTGTTTTCTTAGTTATTTTTGACGTGACAACGTCTAATAAATCGATGAACGCTGGCTGCATGCACGAAAAAGGATGAATCATTGTCCCGTTACGCTGATTGTACGCTTGCGCCGCATCTATCTCTCTTTCACTCGATTGGCCTTCATTGATTTCATTTGACTCCTTCTTTGTTAAACGGTAAACTATGGTCCGTAAACCGACTTTACAGACAACCATTTTTTTTGTACAAGCAAAAACTATAAGTCTTATTAATGTGTAACTTTCTTATTCTAGGAAACTTTATATGTTGCATACTTTGCAAATATATACAAATGGCTTATTTTCTCAACGTAGCTATGAAAAAGTTTGTCATAACGGTCGCATTCCATGCCAACTTTGCTAAAACTATATCAGATACAAAAAACCTTTGTATGCGAAATTTGTAGATTTCTTAAATGTATATAGATAAATTCACAAACTCATTATTTTATAGACACAAAAGTACACAGTCACCATTTTTCTAACACTTTTACGTTTGTTAACATATCCATTCAACATAAAATTCATAAAACTTTAAATAAATAAACATATATTTTATTTTAAACTGGACTTGAAATGATCGTTCCAATCCCCATGGTGTGTGTGTGTTTTATTATCTGAATTTCTTATTTACTTTAAAAGAAAAAAAAATAAACTGTCGAGAACTTTATCTATCTATTTGTAGAATAATTATATGTAAGGCAAGTTGTCATCGCGGAAGCTCAGCAAGGCCGCGAATATGAATTTGTTTGAAATTAATTTCGTAATTAAAGGTTAAGGATACTAGACTATCATACGTTATTGACATTTTAACAAAAAAACATTCGCCAAATACAAAAAAAAAACCTTATAATTTTGTATCTATTTAGATGAGTTAGGTCAGCTATTAAACCTTTGGATAACAAGTTTTTAAGATTGCAATGCTGTAATAATTAATCATCTATATTTATATTGTAAAGTTGGTATTTTGTATTGTTGTTTCTCGTACGGACTCATTACCAGACTTACCAGGCTGACATATAAAACATTTTTGCTTTACATTACTGTTTTAAATGAGAAAGGTTCGTACCTTAGTTATTATTACCGATTGCCCTCGCAAATGGTACTGGTATTTTGTAGTGCATAGTTTTGTTCTCATCGTGTTTACGAAATAGGCCTACAAAATCTAAATACGTGAAAACTACTCGTAGCTTCTACGTAATTTGATGCGTTTCAATCATCGATCAAAATGTAGACTGACTGTCATTATCACATCGGAAATCTTAACTTAAATTCCAAATGATCACGTACTGATTACATTAATAGAGATGTATACAGATGAAACTAAGCCGTTGGTCTGGAGATATACTAATAAGACTGCAAAGTTTAATGTCTTAGGCTCGAATCCAGAATTGGACCAGTAAAAGTTATTTCCATCAAGAATATTTTTAGCAAAAGCTGAAAGTTAGAAACATGTCAGTGTCGATACTTGCTTGCCTCGACAGGTAAATGAAGCTGTTGATCGGTTTGCTGTTTCATCAGATTAAGAATGTGTAGCGAAAGGAGAGTGTATAGGTGTTCGCGCCCATACTTGAGTATTATAATTCTGCGCATTTAAGAACCGTCACCCTGGTCGTGGAAATTTGTTTGAAGTACATAATCATTAGAGAAACTATAAAAGTCTTATAACAAATAATGTCTAGATAAGTTACTGGATATTTTTTTTATTATTATTTTGAATGCAAATATAAAATCAATACCGATAAAGTCACAGTTCCGTCTGTCAGCGAACAGTGTTGGACCAATTTTAAAGACTTAAATTATCAACAAATCGTAAAATCCTTGGAGTGTATTGTTCGATTCCCTTTATAATTTTCGACGTTAGACAAATTGATCATTGTTGCATAAAACGCATTATTGTTTGTTTTTAAGTTTCTATTTCCAATTGCAACAGGAAGTTAAGAAACCTACCAAAATGTAAAGAGGCATCTGATAGAATCTATTTTTTACACAGGAACTGTTGATAATAAAAAGAAGTGTCTTTGTTAATTAAATTACCAACAATCCTGGGAACGAAGATTATCTTCTTCGTGTTAATTGAATTTAAATTTAGACTTAACGGTAAATATTGTTCCAAATTATCAAAAGTATTATCATTAAAACGAACGAACCGAAGTCAGACCAAAAGTTTCATACACAATTTTATTTACAATGGTAAATTGAGATCAAAGAACAACAATCACAATTGAATAAAGGTTTAGTTAGTTGAACGTTTACTTTGTATTATTTAGTATTTGAAGACTAATTAAATGTGTCAATGAAACTGCAATTTTAAAATACTTAAAATTGCAATTATTATTAAGGAGCTATAACATTTAAACAACCATTGAAATTGGTTCCTCAAATCAAAATCGATGTATAAAAATTCTGACATGTTTCCTTTGTTATTATTATACTGATAAGTGATTACCTTATATTTGTTATCAGTATATTCTAACCGTTTAATAATATAAGAAAATAGCTCTTCCGAGATCTAAATAACATTTCATTCAATAATGATTTTGATGAGATCGGAATTCAATTATTGTTATTAAAACGCGATGTTTTTAAATTGATGATCACCATACGTGCGGAATGACTAATTAGACACAGACGAGTTCACTCCGTTTCGTTATTATATTTTTTTAACTGTTAATTATCAAATACATAATGCCTCATTTTGTGATTGTTTTGAAGACGTTTTTAGACCAGGAAGTAATAAAACGACCCTTAAAATTGTAATTAATTCGACTTTGTACTGATGATTTTTAATTTAACCTTTGTTGATTTACTTTTGGTTATTTATTTAAGTACATGTATAGTTTCAGAGTGTGTCATTATAAACGCAATGTCGTTATGAATTTTAATAATGCTTATATACTACTAATCCCAATAATATTCTAGATAAACTTATATTACTCACTGGGACTGGGGGATCCGCAGGAAGCTCCTTGGCAAGCGAGACAGGAATCTTTCCCATGGTTGCCGTCCAAGCTGAGCGTCAGCGTTGGAGCGAGACTCGGACGAGGGCACAGCTTACAACCCCCATTGTACTTCTCGCAAAGACACGCGTCCCTACCCAGGTTCTCAACTTTGAGCTCGTTCAAACTGTATTTATCGTACCGTTTCTCTAACGACGCGGCGATCTTGCCGGGCTCTTGAAGAAATTCGCACGAATCGGGACAGTCGTGGCACTTCCCGTCTATGTTGCGATTCGTTTCTGAAATATTATCGTTCTCGTTGGAATCCAGCTGCATCTGGTAAAATCTGTCGTCCTTCCTCTCGCTGTCCGTGCTACCCATATAGGACGTGAGAGTGACTTCCGAAGAGGACCGGCCCGTGTTGTTCAGCTTGTATTTAGTCATGTTTAAAAGTATGTTTTGAACACGGACGCGCGAGACATTTTACGTAAACGATTTTAAAGAGACACGGCACTGTTTGTGTTTTAATTTTTATTGTTTGGTGGGCATTTTATTATCACAGACGGAGAGTGACAGCGCGGTCGCGGTCGCTGTGTAGCTTCAGCGGTTGGTCGCGATCGAATGAGTCGTGTTGTGGAGCGAGTGTAGTTGTAATGCAGAAGTAAGGCTGTTGCGGGAAATGGTGTGAAATGATACGGTATTATTATTTTGAAAAAATGATTGTTACTTTACTCTGTAATTTTTTAAATGGCTCCGTTCTGGATATGACGATAATTTCTTTAGTTTTTAATTTTATTTTCAAATAAATTTGCAAAAACTTATGAAAAATAAACTGCATTTTATGTGAAAGGAATAAGTTTAAAAAAATATAAAATAAAAACATATGGCCGCCCGAACAGGGACTTGAACCCTGGACCCTTGGATTAAAAGTCCAATGCTCTACCGACTGAGCTATCCGGGCTCGTAGTAATAGTAGCGAAAAAATAGTATAGTTGTTATAGATGAGTTGTTCTATTTTAGTGAACAATATATTATGATGATATTATTATCAATAGTATATCTTATTGGTTCGAGATAAAGATCATTTTTCCTTAAATTAAAAATTTAAACCGTAAAGTTGAAATATTGTTATGTTTGGTGCTATGACTGATTACTATTGATAGTAAAAGTTGCTTTTGCGTTAAAAAATGTAGGTATTTAAAATACATTTATAACATCGCTATGTTATTTATAGCAACAACTTTTTTTTAATTCCATTTAATTCATATAAATAAAAAACACGATTTATTTTTTTGTTAAAATATTGCTTTATGAGCAACAAAGAAAAAAAAAACAATTTTTTAACTTTAATATCAATGTTTATTAATATTGTTTAAAATACCATTAAATATGTAGTAGTCATTTACTTCAATGTTACCTTAAAATTGGTTCCGTATTTAAAGTTGACATGTTTTATTTTTCGATAAGCTCGCATTCTGTGCAATGTATAATTTAATTATTATTATACATAATAATATTTTCTTATTCTATATTATATATATTCTTTATTATCGTTAATCTCCAAATTGATTTCAATTATTTATTTACTAGCTATTTCTTCGTCTCACTTTTTCACTAAATATACACGAGGTTCTTGCCGTGATTTTCTTTTAAACAAAGCGTTATTTAAAACTATTATTATTATGGTATAACTATTTATCGACCGCGGCTTCGCTCGCGTGTGAGCTGGGACAGGTTTTAGGCAGATTTGCTGGCTACCCAGACAACGTGATTCATGATGATTGTTTTATTAGTTAATTCGTAAAAGCTTAATAAACGAAGAAACCTTCTCATTTATATTAGTTAGAATTAATAACCAATCAACCATTCCTAAATATAATAAGCCGAGATGGCCCAGTGGCTAGAACGCGTGAATCTTAACTGATGAACGTGGGTTCAAACCCGGGCAGGCACCACTGAATTTTCAAGTGCTTAATTTGAGTTTATAATTCCTCTCGTGCTTGACGGTGAAGGAAAACATCGTGAGGAAACCTGCATGTGTCAAATTTCACTCAAATTCTGCCACATGTGTATTCTGCCAACCCGCATTGGAGCAGCGTGGTGGAATAAGCTCTAAACCTTCTCCTCAAAAAAGGAGAAGAGGCCTTAGCTTAGCAGTGGGCCATTCATAGGCTGTTACTTTAAATTACAACCATTCCTTTCCCCGAGTTCTATTTAACCCTTACTGCACACTTTTTTCTCTATCATTTTTTGCTTGTAAGGCTATCTAGGTATAGCGGGTTTTGCAGAGCTGTCAATGTCTCTAAAACAGAAAGCCATACGTTTTGTCAAACAATTAATATTTTATCCAATCCGAGTAATTAATCGATATCATATCATGTCATATCGATAGAATCGATCTCGAATTCAAATTGGCGTTCGGAAATTAATTTATTGAACTTTTTAATTTAAAAAAAAGGTGTGTGTGCGATTCACACACGATAGAAGTGAAACTTCAGTAAATCGACAAAAGAAATAATATAAAATAGTATGTATATTTCTGTCTCATTCTTTGCTGGCTTCATCCTACACATTTTTGTATTTGTATCTCTTACCTGTCGTTTTTTCCGTTGCATCCGGTTAGAAATCACAACGATTCTAAAGAAGTTTCACTTCAAAAAATGGTATTAATAAATATGATCTACATTATTTTTTGGTATCAGTTAGCAGTTGCTATTATTGTACTTTAATTTTATTTAAATATGCTTAATATTAATTACACATAAATTGTCAAAATTATATGGCTATAACATAATTAAGCGGGAGGATCTTATGTTGTTTAAATATAACTGAAGCCACAATAGTTGGTAACTATCAAGTTACCATTTTAATTATCAATACGCGTTGACCGCTATATTTTGGTGCGTAGTGGACATAGAGACAGTTTTTTTTATTATGTTTATGTAATTATAATTAAAAAAAATAGCTTTTCGTGTCTGTTATCTTGTTAGTTAAATTATTCTAAAGCATAAATGTTAGATATTAATATGAATTTCAATATTATATATAGTTTTAATATGTAATGTCGGTATATATTGTTATTATTCCTACTGGTTAACACTGACAAATAAAAGTAGGTATTAAAAAGGTCAATAGAAATGTCCGTGGCGATATTTATATAAATAAAATGAAAGAGGTCTGCAGTTGTGCGCGCATCACGGAAAAACTACTGAATAGATTTCAATGAAATTTTCTAAATTTTATTTCTTAGACACTTGGGCCTTATCAAAAGAAAAAAATATTGCGATATCTTCATTTAATAAAAAGTTATTAAAGTTGCAAGATACAACGATTTTTATATGCACTGCGTGTTCAGTGATTTATGTTTAAACAAAGTATATTTTTGCTTGCGATATTTTCGATGTTTTTTCCTTCGTACTTTGTTAATATATGAAGCAACGCGGACGAAGTCGCGGGTATCAGCTAGTATTATATAAGTCTCGTGTATTTATTGGGGAGGCAATGTAATGTGTAATATGATTTCTTAAACCCTAAGTAGAAACTGAAGGAAGTACCTATTTGGTATGAGATCAGGAACTGTCATATACTTTTTTACTTATCCATACGTTTTTTATTTGTAATGTATAATACTCGTTAAGTAAAGCTCGAGTTGTTTTTTCTTTCTTTCTAATGTGAGGAACGACGAGAACTAAGATGTAATGTCCCTAGTGCCTCTATAGTTACTTTACAGTACAGTAGGTGGTACCTTCCCAGACAGCCTTACACGACCCCGTACCACCGAGTTAATCTATATTTTATAGATAACATGTTTAGGTTTAAAATTAACGATAAGCTTAGTTCGAAATAAGTCTTAATTAGTTCCAGTGCGAAGCCTAGACAGATTGCTTGTTTCATTATAAATATTTTCCGTTCATTGTGTAGAATTAAAGAATATCTTTTATCTTAAATCAGGATATGAGCTATCTGCAATCTCCATACATACAAAGGAGGAATTGCATTAAGCGTTTCCGTGCAAAACGAGCTTCATTTTTATGCTGAGTAATAATGTAATGAGTAATCTATATCGTCAAGGACATTGTCCTGCCGGTCAAGCCCATGCCAGATTGTAGGTTTACAAAGTTCGGTTACGTTTCACGTGTAACCACTGAGCCATTGACGGCCGAATACTGAAACGACACTTAAATATTAAGTGCAACTTAATTATTTGAGACGCCGTTAAATTCAAATTTCGCATACTAATTTATGAGCTTCTCAATGTTAAGTAGTGTTTAACTTTGAGTGACTCAGTATTCGGCCGTGAGTCTACTTAAAACTAAGACTGTCGAAATATGAAATAAATCATCGTTTTGAATTATAGAACCGTAATAAGAGGAAAGATATTATAAATACAAAAGTGAGTTTTTTTGTTTCACGTCTCAACCACTCCAACGATATCATGACATTTTGGAGAGGTACAGAAAAGAACATAGACTACCTCACACCTCCCCCCGCACCACCCCTCCTCACGAACGGGCAGAAAGTAGTGGTCGTATGCATATAGAATCCTCCTTTTTTAAGGAGAGGGTTTGGACCAACGCGGGTTAGTGGAATACACACGTGGCAGAATTACAGTGAATTTAAACACATGCAGGTTTCCTTTACGTTAAGTATGAGATGAATTATAATAACAAAGAAAGCACACGAAATTCAGTGGTGCTTGCCCGTGTTTGAACCTACGATCATCGGTTAAGATGTACGAGCTCTTACCACTGGGCCATCTCGGCTTATCATATACTATATTGGGAATTGAAATAAGGTGCTGCGTTATCACACCAATACATTTTAGTAACAGTTTGAGGACGAAGTCATGACGGGAATTTTTACATTTATATTATATTCCAATGGGAATAGAAATAAATGTAAACACACCGTAGATTTATAAATTGCATGCGATTGTCAAATCGTTCTGCATTATTATGCACAACAGTTCTTGATTAATTTACCCTTATTCATAATACAACACTATTCCAATTAACTAGATATAACCACATTAATTTAACTTCCAAAGTTCCGAATACAACTTCGCGGACAATGAATACGCCATTTTTTCGCGTATCCATAGTGAATGTCATAGATTATTCAACATGTCGACCAATGACATCGCGTCAATTGATATAGATGATATTGCATTAATTCGGTGTCAAATTTGTTTATTTATGTTTATTCCTGTTGTGGTTGGAATAGGCTATAGGTGTGTTAAGAAATAATCGGAAGACCTCCCGAACATCGAGCGCTACCAAGAATTACCATACCGTGAGAAATAATCACACCATGCATTCCTTGAAGTTACCACCTGTTGCCAGCGTCGCTGCTTTGTTTCGCAAGACCTCCCGAACATCGAGCGCTACCAAGAATTACCATACCGTGGGGACCATTCAGTGATTCACCGATTTCGTTATAAATATGTAATTCAGACTACAGATCTTCACTTTTTGTTCTGACATCGAACAGACTGTCACGTATTATAAATTAGAAATAATTAATTGTTAAATTTAATTACTTAAATAAACGTATAAGTTAAATTCGTTCGGTTTCATTCTGCATCCTCAACGGCAGCCCTACGTAATTGGCGCAGTCGGTAGGATGCTCGCGGAACGTTTCGCGTAGAAGATTTCCGTAATCGCGTGAAGCCCCGCCGTAGCTTGTCTAGCTGCTGCATCCAGAGCATCCGAATCTACGAGTAGTGCTGCACCAGAGGTATCCAGACATCGATAACGCAGAGAGACCGAAACATGTTCATGTGAGTACACTAGATTCTTTTTAGTGGTTGCTCAATCCTAGCCTAACTAACCTGTGTTAATAAAATTTGCCAAGATTTTTCATTTAAGAAAATCGAAGGAACCTAGGATAGTTATTAGTAGTAGGCAAACTTTCGTAGATAATAGAAGAGATATTAGTTTAAGTAGTATAGAAGAACAAACGGAAATGTCTGAGTTAGACACCATTTATAAAGCCTTAAGGTTGGTACCCGAGTTCGACGGGAACCCAAATCTACTTACTAGATTTTTAAAATTATGTAACCAATTGGTAGGACAGTTTTGTAGTGATAGCAGTAGTGAATTAAGTAGGTGTGCCCTTTTCAACGAAATTCTTAACAAAGTAACAGGTTCTGCTGCTCGTTTAATTAATTCTAATGGGCTTCCATCCGACTGGCAAGGCATTCGAACTGCTTTAGTGAATAACTTCGCGAACCAACGAGATGAGACCGCTCTATATAACGATTTAGCAATTTTATCGCAAGGTTCTAGCGCCGCGCAGGAGAATTATGAGCGTCGCCAGAATCTATACAGCACTATAATTACCTATGTAAGCCTGCATAATACCCTACTCGAACACTTGCGTATATTAAAATTAGAACACCGCAATGAATCCGTTACAAATCTTATGACGTACGCTGTAATGGCTTATAATAGTTCAATCCATTCTTTCACGAAATGTCGCCCAATAGACATAATTACTGGTCATTTAGATCCGCGAGATCCTTTAGACATGAATGTAACAGAGCACCTAGTGCAGGAATATATAGTAGATCACCGTAAGCGAATGTTAAAGGTATACGAAATCCTTAATGAAACCGCTTTTCAGCGTCGTACTGAAATAACCGAGAACATTAATAGAAATCGCGAGCCTGAGCAAACATATGCACCTGATCAACGAGTCTATGTCAGAAATCCCCTAGCTAATAGACAGAAATTAGTTGCTTGCCACACGCACGATACGGTTGTAACAGATTTACCTATACATATTTATACAAAGAGAAAGAAAGGACCCGTACCCAAGAAAAATGGACCGGGTATTCTCCCCTTCAACCTAGGACCCATTTCTCTTTGCCATTCCTTTGTTCAAATTATAAATTTAAATAATCTGCGAAATAGGTTAGAATCCGTTCGAGAGAAGTTAAGCAATCTAGCACCTGACTTAAATAATAAAACGTCGTTACTTTACGCTCCGCATATCAAATATCTTGCAACGAAATTAAATGACATGTCAGAGCAACTGTTAACCTTTCAAGGAAAACGTTCAAAAAGAGGCCTCGTTAACGGTCTTGGTTCCATAATCAAAAGTATCTCCGGAAATTTAGATTATACGGACGCACTAAAGTACGAAAATGCCATTGCTATTCTACAAAAGAACGAAAATAACTTAGCCATTGAAATAAATCATCAAATAAGTTTAAGCAAGCAGTGGGCATCTCAGAGTTCAAATGTTACAGATAGGATAGTAGAAAACCAGAGGAAAATAGAGAACATTATTAAAACTATCTTAGATAATGATGTTAGGAAAGAAGAAGATGCAATTAAGTATTTTCATTTAGCCCAGCTACTTACAATACTAGGTGATGACATAGACAATTTGTCACAAGAGTTGTCAAAACTACAGAATCTATTGGCATTCATAAGAGCTAAAAGCATCCATTATTCCGTTCTCGATTACGACACTTATATAGTTATGTTAAATAAACTAAAAGGTTTATACAATTCAAATGTAGTGCTAGATATTCATTTTAGGGAATATTTAGATCTATTAAGATTAGGATATTATTATAAAGATAATGATATAATCTTGGTAATTAAGTTTCCAATCATGAATCCCAATAACTACATCCTTTACAAATTGTCCTTAGCCCCTAATAGTAATGATAAAATTATAATCCCTACCTATCCATACGTAGCAATTCACGAGAGACAGAATGTCCGAAGTACAGTCACGGTCATCTTTGCGACGACAACTTAAACCGACACTATGGAGAGCAAACGAGCTGCATTCAACATCTTATACTCCAGCAACATATCCATGAAACCTGTCGGGTTACTCCAGTAATCTTATCTTCTCAAGCCATGGAACAATTGGATGATCGTCACTATGTTCTGAGCTTTCCCAACTTAACGAAAGTTCATTTAACCTGTTCTCAAGATCAATACAAAAACCTTCTCGGAAGCTATCTAGCTGAAATACCTAAAGGGTGTGCTCTACAAACGTCCATCTTCACCATCACTAACCACCATGATCAAGTAAAAGGACAAGTTTTGAAAATGTTGAATATAGAATATAGTAATGAAGATCCATACAAAGCGACAGCGAAGAACATCTTGAAATTGAACAGTATAGATTTGACTCACTTACATTCAACCAATACCAGGATTGCCTCTCAAGAACCAGTGACTTTGGAATTGTCGAACTTAGACACACTCTATCACACGACTATACCTGTCTACCTACTCATCGGTGCATCAGTACTCACTATTAGCATCGTCCTCATTCGTCGCAAATGTATGCATTCAAAAAATACCAACCAGAAGGAAAATGAGGCAACCAGAACACAAGAAGTCCAGGACAGCCCCAGAGATCCTATGTCTCTATCAGCACTATTTTCGACAAAAGTCTCCAAATAGCTGCTGATCCTGCGGAGGGAGTTGTTAAGAAATAATCGGAAGACCTCCCGAACATCGAGCGCTACCAAGAATTACCATACCGTGAGAAATAATCACACCATGCATTCCTTGAAGTTACCACCTGTTGCCAGCGTCGCTGCTTTGTTTCGCAAGACCTCCCGAACATCGAGCGCTACCAAGAATTACCATACCGTGGGGACCATTCAGTGATTCACCGATTTCGTTATAAATATGTAATTCAGACTACAGATCTTCACTTTTTGTTCTGACATCGAACAGACTGTCACGTATTATAAATTAGAAATAATTAATTGTTAAATTTAATTACTTAAATAAACGTATAAGTTAAATTCGTTCGGTTTCATTCTGCATCCTCAACGGCAGCCCTACGTAATTGGTGTACTATTGTTATCATTGGTTCAACGGTGTTAGTCTGCATATACACAGACATACATATTATGAAAGATATTAAGCTGAGATCATAGACAATGTTTAATACTTTTATAGTTTTGACATATTTCTAACAACCGGAACAATCTCGTTTTGTTTTTATTATTAGAATAGATTGAATATAGGTCATTGTCAAATTGATTTATTCTAAATAAAGACGTCTGATTCAAGTTGCGCTTAATACCGACGCGACGGTTTGATTCCCCCTCGTTACCGATACTTGAATTCGTATTATTATTTAAAAAGACAAACACTGCGCCTTGGATTTATTAAACGCTTGGTCCCTGGTGGAATATTCAACACGGTGTTGTGAGTGCGCAGTGACATCCTCGCACCCCTTTTTTAAAGAAGATTTATTAGTGAAACATTCGTTATAATAAACAAATGTTAGGTTAAAGTTAACTTAATAAAATGTATCGCTGTAATTTGTATTTTTCCATCCTTCGTCATGACCAGAGGTATGGGGTTAAAAGTTTCTGCGAAGAATTAACTATCCAAAAAAGACGTACGGTTCTTTCACAGTCAATGTTGAATTTCACGTTATCACTTGCTTGCTTCAGAAGATCTAATCGTACTCGATATCATAGTTTCTTTTTAGCATTAGGAACTTAGCGTCCTCTAAAATATAGGTGGACATCGATTTTTGTTTTTTAATCTTTAGATTTCCCTTTTAGTGATAATCAACACAATATGAACATCTTAAGAATACAACTGCTCATTTCACAAATCGATACTTTGTGGAATTTATACAATAAACTTCCGTTTCTCATTGAGAAGAATAAAATATTTTGTAATCTATGTATGTGTGGCGGCGTTTTAGTCAATCACTGGTTTATCTCTTTTTGTTATAAATAAGTGACACGCACATAGACATGTTAACCATCGCTTACATCGCCAATGCGCCACCAACCTTGAGAACTAAGGTGTTATGTCCCTTGTGCCTGTAATTACAATGGCTCACTCACCCTTCAAACCGGAACACAACAATATCAAGTACTGCTGTTATGCGGTTAAATATCTGATGAGTGGGTGGTACCCAGACGAGCTTGCACAAATATCTACCACCAGTAATTTTTTGGGTATCGTTTATAACAGTTTTGGAAACAGTAGGATTAGTGTTTCGATTGTTTCTTATTGCAATTGGGTGGCAAAAACAGAAAGTTACAATCAAAATCATCCTGACTAAATTGCACTAAGATTCAGGATAAGTTAATAAAATATATTAAAAGTAAGGAAGAAAGAATTCGACGACTTCAATCATAATATAACGAAGTGTTTCATGTATTATCTCGATAATCAAATGGTTAATAACGAGATGTACATATGTACCAATAAACTGATCTCGCAGGCGTGTCGTTCCAATGAATTGTGACGGTCGGGGAGTGTTCTCGTAAAACTGTCGTGTGGTGTATATAAGGAAACAATATATTCAAATTGTGCTTTATTTGAATTAGCTCTTACAAACACTTTCAGATTGTTTTCTATATACATCTTGTTAGTTTGTTATAATACCATTGAGGTGCTAAAGACACTAGTATGAGACTCCGGTATTAGTTTCATATTTCATTTTTGTATTGATTTAGGATACTTAGTATTAGATGAATGTTAATATCGTGCCCGCTTAGCTTCTAATCAGTGTGTCGTGAAATTGTCATACGGTGACCATTCTTACACGACTATATTGTCGCCGTTATCATGGTTTGATTCCTAAAAGTATGCTTGGTGGTAGGGCCTTTTATGAGCTCGTCCTCGTAGGTACTGCTCTTTTGGTTGTATCCAAGATCAGCGCTAATTTATACACATACGACTGCTTATGTAATCCATAGTAAAATAGTAGTAGTGTCACTAGTAGGTAGCTATATGAAAGTGTGTCCGCCCGATGACGTCTGCACTTGACCGTCGGTGGCGCCCTCAGCGCCAAACGATTACTTTGATGGGCGACAATGATCGTAATTGACACTGAACGAGGATATGCTAGAAACGTTCATTTTAGGGTTCAGTTTATATAGTTATAGGTATAGTTAGAAAACTCCTTGGTCCATACAACAGCGTTATTTAAAAAAAAAGAAGCACGCTAATTTTAACCACCGCCATCTTGTTAGTGCACATAAAGTTAACGTAATTAATTAATTACTGGCGTGACTTACGATTTGTAATGTGTTCAAATGTGTTATTTTGATTAAAAGAATAATTGAGTAAGTAATTAACATCAATTTATATGATTTGGTTTAGTTTTATGAATAGAACAATTCGAGGTTCTTATAAATTCAGTTTTCATTTCTGGATGCTAAATGTACCTATATTAAAAATATTTCCAAACCAATACAAGCGACTCTCTTACACTTTACCCACTAAAATTCTAAGAATCGTGAAATAATGAAAGGACAAGAGTCTCAGAAATTCGTATCCTTCAAAATAATAAAGAAGGTAATGCAATTATTTATGGTTTATTCTGCATGAAAATCAATGAAAACACCATAGTAATTTAACATCTACCTTTATACTCATTTATCGAGTAATAAGCCTTATTTATAAACGCCTTACTTATAAACGCTGCTTAATGAATGTTTAGTTCCCTATTTTCTCTCTATCTATCATTAAAGATTTGATATTCGAAAAAGGAAGACAGAAAACTAGAGTCAGATAGAGTTTGCAAAACATCAGGTTTTGTGGCCTCATGTCTAGCCACTAGACCAACAAGGCAGTCAGTCTTTAATCGCCGCAATAAGAATACTATCAACATACAATTTCTATTGTTTTTAAATAAAATATAATTATCTCATAAGCCGAATGGTCCAGTGGTAAGAACGGGTGAATCTTAACCGATGATCGTGGGTTCAAACCCGGGCAAGCACCACTGAAGCTCTGTCACATTTGTATTTCACCAACCCGCATTGGAGCCGCGTGGTGGATTAAGTTCAAACCTTCTCCTCAAAAGAGAAGAAGAGGCCTTAGCCCAGCAGTGGGATATTCACAGAATGTTGTTGTTTTTTAGAATTATCCTGAAATGAAATATATTAGTTTTTTGGCTCACTTCACATACGCGATTAAAACATAGATATTTATTTAAAATAGATGACGCTAGATAGGAACTATTATTTTAAATGGTGGACATGACTATAATTATTTATACTATTAGCGGTGTATAATGCACCATTATGAAAAATAATAATGACTGTAAATATTATGGATTTGATGAGCAGTTGTTTTTAATTTTTTTTATAATGTGTTCGGGATACTCTTATACTCGTAGATTGTATTGTATTTATTTGAGTCGGCGTTTATTATTATTAATTGTTAGATGATTATTGTAAGCAAATATCTAGTTAAAATACAAAAACTTCCGTCCCGTCTCGTTCCGTTTCCGTTATGATTTTACTCCACCTGTCGGGTCAGCTATTTTCGAGCTACGTGACCATGCAAGTCCCTTCTTGTCAAAGTCTTAATATTTTATTTTCGAATACAGGTCTCAACGTTGGAAATGTCCTATATGCCAAGCATGCCACGCTGCCACCCCTCATTCCATATAGAACATCCTAAGGTTTCTAAGGTTATTTTATCAGGTAAGACACCACACACAGATTTGTACGAACAAGCGAGAGCGACGTGGCCCGTGAAATCACAGGTCAAATATGACAATAAATTAATAACTAGAATTCGTTGATATTTAGTATTTAATACTGTAGTATGTTTCGTTTCGTTGGAAACACTTAAATTATTTTACAAAATAATATACAGGGTTATTTGTAATGACCCAGCAACCTCGCAGGACTAGATAGCTAACACCATAAGCAATAACTTTTGTTCTACGACTTTTGATAATTTGTTATTTGTTAGGTTTTATTTTCATACAAAAATAAGTTATTTATTTATTTTCTCGCTTGAACGTTTATAAATCTACGCGCAACGCGGTCATTAAAAATAACCCTGTATAATAGACCAATGTCCAACAACCAACGTATTGGATATTGAACAAAACGCCAAACAATATCGTGTGATATTAATGCAGACACACAAACATAATTATTGTTAATGTTGATAAAAATAATTATCTACCAATTTATATTATTACTTAATCTCGTCATGGTTCACAGCTAGTTCAGTTCCGGTACAGTTTTATAATATGCATAGATTTGTACCAAATATTGAACAATTGCACCCAAACGTGGTCCTTCGTCATCGTCACGCTGTTTCGCAATAGTTCACGGTTAATTTGCAGGTAACGCGGAAACGAACCGACCTTGCGCCTCCCGCACCTTCCGCGCTTCACAAAAACTACACCTGCAAAGTAGGTTCAGCACTAAATCGCTTTCTGCTTGATACTTTCCCGTTACTCAAAATTGCTAACACTTGATATAATGATTAAGTTTCCTAAAATGGAAATGGTGTATGTATTGTATTAGAAAACAATGCAATTAATAATAATAACATTTGGGACATTATTCACACACTGATCCCAAACTAAGCAGAGGTTGTTATATGGAGACAAGACAACTGATATAGGTACTACAATTATACATTATATATCCTGGGTGGGAATCGAAACCACGCCAACCGGCTCGTCGGCTAAACCGGATCTTACAGCTTAAATTACGGAACGACTCCATGGAACTCTGGATAAAGCCAGTGTCGACGTCAAGACTGAACCTTAAAGTACCAAAGTATCACCCGGTAACATTATTGCATTGATTTTGACTCGTCAAATGTAATAATTCGATATATAAAATCGAGAGCCATTTGATTTTGCTGACATTGCGGGCGTTTTCAAAATAGTATCTACTTTAAATAAATCATGGTTACTTTAGTCCTAGGAACCATGGATGTTGATCATCATCGTTAGCGGATCTAAAAGTGTGCCTAATTAATTGGCCTAGGGACTAGGTTGACCAAATCGAATTTATTTTATACCTATATAAAATTCCTATCTATTTGTGTAAAGTAAATGCGATCTAAGATCTAAGTTGTATTCTTCTAATCGTTATTGTATTTTTTTAAGTTTATGTGTAAATAAGTTCTGGGTTATTACAATGTTAATACTTGATATAATTAGTTCATAGATATTATTTCCATACATTATTTTTTATCTATAATATTTTTTCATAGATTCAAAATTTTAAAATTACGTTTTATATATCTTTTTATACTTGCAGTGCCATCTATGTATTAAACTCGGAAATAAATACGAAGTATGTTAACCTCACTTCTGCCATCTATTGCGCGACGGTTAAAACGTGTAATATACAAAAATTATTAGGAAATTAAATAAGTTTAATCTAATGAATATGGTTATTAATAAAAATCAACTTTATTTTCAAATAAATAATACAAAATTTATAGCGCAATTTTGTAACCATTTGTACCGTAACGCGCAATGTTGTAAGCTTAGCATATTCTACTACTCACTAGATGGCGGTAGTACCCTAAGCTATTTCATAGTACTATTCTATAGCAAAAAAAAAAACTTTTTATCAATCAACTTCGATTAGATATAATTATGAACTAAAAATTTCAACTCCATTGGTTGGGAGAACAGGTTTAAAAATTTGTTGCTAGTTTTTAATTACAAATACTAACAAGTGAAGATAAAAGCTTGCAAAAACAAGCTAACCTTATGAACATAACATACGGATGTTAAATATTTTAAAACAAATTGTTAAAATATTTATTTAATATTATTTGAAAATCTTATGACATTTTCTCAGTTGATTTCATTTTTCCTCTTATGAGACATAATTATTATCACGTAATTGTTAATTAATAGCTAATAAATTGATTGCAGTTTGCAGGAGCACTGATTAGCGGAAAATAAGACAAAAATTAAATGTCGATCATAATAATTATTTTAAGTCGATCAATTAAGTAGATATAGCTGTCATGGCATGCATTACGCATTTTCCTCACTACATAAATACATTAAGGTAATTTTATTGAATTATAAAAATAAGATAAGAACCAGCACGTCATGTCGCTCAGCTGGGCCAATTCCTTTTTTTCTTTTTAAGGAGAAAGTTTGGATACATAATATGTACTTAGTGGTAGGGGCTTTGTGCAAGCCCGTCTGCGTAGGTATCAATCACCAACTAATCAGATATTCTATCGCCAAATATCATTACTTAGTATTGCTGTGTTCCGGTTTGAGGGGTGATTGAGCCAGTTTAACCATTGGCAAAACATAAAATCTTAGTTCCCATGGTTTGTGGCGCATTGGAAATATAAGGAATGGTTAATATTTCCTATGGCCAATGTGAACGTAATGCATCCCATTTTATAATGTAAAAACATAATAATATTATGACATTTGACCCCAATCTCTGGCGTTGTAAAGCCTTTTGCAAACCCAGCCAGATTAGTCAGCAGTCTGTGTATCAAATCCGCAATCCTCTCGATTCAGGGGAATAGGAATTGGGTGGTACCCAAAACCCTACCTACAAGTTTATAACATAAAATAGAAATAGAATAAAATATAAATCTAAGTAGTTTTTGTGGAAACGACGAAAAAAAAACTATATGATAAGCAATTCTTTTTTTAATCATGCAATTAATTAATTAATAAAACTTACCCGACTTGAGAGTTAAATAAAACTTACCCGCACGAAGTTGCGACGTGTTACTACAACCCTAATAATAATTCCATGCCATAATAATATCACAAACAGATATTTTAAACCAAGTTTTTGGAGTTATTGTTGTTTATTATAATAATTAACCACAAAATGTTAAAACATTTACGTATTTCTAAATTAAATAAATTAAAAGTAGGTAGGTGACTAATATTATACGTCACATAGAATAATGTTATTTTATGTGATGGTATCGATTTATTTATACAGAAACAATCCTTTGACCCATCGCTGGGCAAAAGCCTCACTTCCACCTAAGACTCTAGCGGCCGAATACTGAAACGTCAATCAAAATGAAGGTTTCCTCACGATGTTGTACTACACCACAGCAGAAGATTAGTGTTATTCTTATTATTAGGCGTGTTATTTTATTACAAAAAAAAAAACCGGATAAAAGTATTACTAAATTAATTTTGATGAAGATTAATACTCTAATATTAATATAAAAACTCAGTGGGACTTTTAAGACTTCGATGTCGAAATTTTCAGTAATTTTCAAGGTTTATTGCTGTCAAATCGATGGGCTATTTTAGCTTTAAATAAGGCTGTCTTTTATGGGTAATTTTTCATATAAATGAGCGTATAGTATAGTATAATAGTCATTTTTGGATGAAATATCTTGAGTTCTTAATATTTTCACATTATATCGTATCAGATTAAAGACTTGAAATTATGCAAGTCACTCTATCTTCATTAATGAGCCGTCTTAATATATTTGCGATGCAAAATTTTCATTTTAGCTTAGTCATGCTATCTCTACGAAGCCGTGAATGAACGCGTCGGCGGAAAAGCGATCATCTAGGTAAGCCTATCCTTATTTATAGTTACGCAATATTTCATAGTGTTGCAAAGACACTTTTATTCATGTTTTATTCTCACATGGCTGACGTCAGGGCCGTTAGCCGTGTTTCCCGCCGTGCAAAGCATGACTGCCATTTTACATTACAAGTTGCCAAAACTCAATACTAGATGGCGTTATAACAGTAGCATTTTCAAGTAGGTACGACAACCACATAGGTACTAAGATATAATAAATTATTACACAACAAGTTACACCGTTAAATATTTGAAAGTTATTTAAATTAAAAACGTTTTAGAACGAAGTTCATTATCTCTTGTACTCTTTAGACACTGCGAATGAGATCCAGGGTGGAATAAGTACAAGATTTCTACCGTCACGAGCCTTTTACTATAGTACGTGTATAGCTTACGAGCATGTCTATGTATCGATAAACAGCAGAATAGATGTGTGACGTGCGCTTTATCAATTACAAACAAACATCATACAACAACAACCTACTTTTTTAATTGTTGTTCATATATTAACTTAATGGAATCTTTAAGAATTCAGACAATCTGAAATACACCGCCGTGGCAGTAAGTAGATTACTTCAAAGGTTACGGTACTGTAGACGTATTCCAAGGCCCCAGCCGCTTTGACCATTGGGACCGACATTCTGAAACAGTTAGAGTAAAATTTACTAAAATACTTATTTTACTTTGTTTTTAGTGTGTGTTGTTATAGCGGCAAATGAAATACATAATCTGTAAAAATTTCAACTGTCTAACTATCACGGTTCATGAGATACAGCCTGGTGACAGACGGATAGACGGACGGACAGACAACGGACTCTTAGTAATAGGGTCCCGTTTTACCCTTTGGGTATGGAATCCTAAAAAAACATATTGTTGATTTTCATATAGGCCGTAAATATATAATTGAATTTTTTAACATATGACATAGGTATATGGAATACATAGATTTCATAAATTATGTTAAAAAAAATAAATTTTATAAAAAAGAGTAAATATCAAGTTTATTGACGTTTGTTTCCGTAGAATTTATTTTCCGGTCTTGTGCATTTAATTATGTAACATTTCGCGAATTTGCGCTTAATAAATGGTTGTGTTGACGATTGTGATAAAAAAAAATCACGTCAAATTCAGCGTCAAGTGATAACGGATTCTGACATTACCTGACGCTTCTACGCCTGCGGAAATTTAAGATAAACAAAATGTATATTTTTTATTATGATTAAGAAAACTCGTAACCAGTCTAATTCCTAAAACTGAAGTGATGTGCTCAAGTCGAAGATTAAAGTTCATGGTTTACTTTTAAAAAATAAATCACACGCATCGCAATCAAACTGGTTTTAGACACGTAATAAATAAAATAATAATAAATAAATATCCTGGGACATTATTCACACACGGCCATCTGATTCCAAACTAAGCAGAGCATGTACTATGGAAACCAGACAACTGATATACTACATATTATACTACTTTTTTTTTTTGTAAATACATACTTATATAGATAATTACACCCAGACTCAGGACAAACATAGATGTTCATGCACACAAATGTCTGTCCTGGGTGGGAATCGAACCCACGACCTGCGGCATGTAAGGCAAGTGTCTTACCAACCACGCCAACCGGCTCGTCAGGTATATCGTCATCACGTATATTGTGATGATTAAAAAATGCTTCAAATAACTTGTATTTGTTTAAATAAAATCGGTCAATTAAGTGCTAACCCCCGCCCCTAGACAATAGCGCAGTAAGAAATATTAATCGCAATGCGCAAATTCGGTTCCACATGGAATACTGCTCTCATCTCTGGACGGGAGCTCCCCAATACCAGCTTCTTCCCTTTGACCGCATTCAACGTACAGCAGTTCGAATTGTCGACGATCAGGTTCTCACCGACCGGCTTGATAATTTGTATCTGCGTAGAGATGTCGGGTCGCTCTGCATCCTCTATCGCTTGTACCACGGGGAATGTTCTGAGGAATTGTTTGGTTTAGTCCCAGCCGTTGAATTTCATCACCGGATATCGCGCCAAATTTCGAAATACCATCCTCATCACCTCGATTTCTGGAAATCCACATAAGCGCGTTTTTTAAGGCATTTTCTTCCTCTTACAACCGCCCTGTGGAATCAGCTCTCGCCGGCGACTTTTCCGAACCGATATGACATAGCAACCTTCAAGAAATGAGCGTACTCTTATCTCTCATCAAAGGCCGGCAACGCACCTGCAAGCCCTCGGACGTTGCAGGTGTCCATGGGCGGTGTTAGACACTTTCCATCAGATGAGCGTTCTGTTCGTTTGCCTCCACTTACATAATTTAAAAAACCTAGATATTGTATTGTTGTTTAGAAAATTATTTATCATTATATTATATACCTCGAAAAGTCGCACCTACCACTAGTAAACATTAATTAATTATATAATTTATTTTAAGGATTTTATATCACTTTGTTCATTTATGAAAACAGACTAACGCATATTTTATGATTTTATGTAGCAGTCATTGCCATGAGCTATAAAGGTTACTTATCAGGTCCTCATTATTAACATTCGTAAACACGCGTATGAAGGTTACAGAATGAGGTCTGGTCGACATAAAATATATAATCACATAATACTATTGTTTACGAAAATGTGTTTGTGCGTTGAATAATTCAAGTTAGGTTTAAGTTAAGCAATACTTATAAAAATGTTAAAAAATTGCGGCTAGAGTTGCCAGTGTTCGCAAAACCCCGGTATCTTTAATAAGATTACTCTTGCATCGAAAGAAAGGCCTGCGGGTCGTATATTGCATTTAAGTGAAGTTAATACGAGTATGTGGAAGTTCATTAAAATGTTATGTACGAGTACTAATGATAAGTAAAAATCCTTAACAGGGAAGCTTAATGTACCGGATAATAATTGCTTCATTAAATAAAATTTGGAAAATAATTTACAAAATGATCAATTTTTCACAACTGTTTTTGCCCTCGGCTTCTCCCCATGAGGCCATCGGCTTTGAGGGGGCCCAATCACCTAATACGCCCCGTATTAGGTGATTGGGCTTGGATGTCAGGCTGGCTTCACACCAATTTTATTAAGCGTAACTGGCAGATAAGCAGACTGAGCTACTTTTGCATTTATAATATCAGTATAGATTATAAACTTTTATGAGCACGAGTCACAAGAGCATTTCAACTGTATTTAAAGAAACAACATAATATATTTTTGTTTATTTTAAAAGTTATGATTTGTTTGTTGTCTGCAATCGTTCAGTCTTCAAAATAACTTCGCTCTGTTATAATATTGTGGGTATTCTTTTGGAAAAAATCGGGCATACGGTCAATTCACTAAATAATCACAATGTGAATGTAATAGGGAATACGAACGATATTAATAGAATGTTAAAATATAGATAAAAACTATTTTTTATCAATTTGATATAAACTAGAACTAAATAGCGATTGATGAATATGTGGATTTAATGACTGAACCTTGGATCTACAAAGAACAGTCAAACATACTCTGTGCCTCCGTTTCCTTATTCCACCACGGTGATTTAATGTGGGTCAGTGGATTTCAGTGAAATAATAGTATTCCAGTTTCCTTGCGATGTACTTCTTCACTGCCGTGCACGAGTTGGAATATAAACATAAGTTAAGTAGATGAAAATTGGGTGATGCCTGCTGCAACTGTGATCATGGGTTTCACCCTATTCACCCTTCTCTATAAAATGTCACCTAACCAACCCTTAACCTTTATCTTCTGCCGACATTATTACATATACTCATAAAACATTCCAAGGTTTTTTACCAATTTCATGGTTGCCCTTAAACTAAACACAACGTGCTATTGTGATGTTTGTTTAAAAATTTTAGGAAACGTAGTAAACAGAGATCTTAATCATCTAATTCTGTACTTTTTCGTAATGTTAATAACCTTGTATCATAACAGTGAATGTCATAACATAACCCCGATCGTCCCGAACCGTGCTCGCCATACTAATGCTCTGATTACGATGCGCAGGAGTCGCTGGCAATGGACGCAGCCGTGAGTCTCTGGGTCGCGTTGACTTGCCTCGCTATTCTTTTTAAATTGTGTTGACGAAATTCTTGACTTGACAAAAAATTAGGTCGCTTTTATATTAAGTGTTTGTCTAAGTTAAGTTCTTTCGTTCGTTCGTTTTATTCCAGCCATCGGATATGTGTTCAGAAATATTACCCTTTACCGATAGCTGTGAACTGCACACGAATAAGTGGTTGCTTACCTGATTTTAGGGTAATTGAAATTTGAAACTTGGGAAAACCATTGAGCTGTATTGTTCTTTAAATTTATGTATTGAAGGTGCTACCTTCTATCTTTTGGTTCGGAGTAAGCCGAGTGACTCGCCTTTATGTGACGTCATTGCACTTAACATAAGCGTTTTATTGCAAATTTAAAGTAGTTTTTGAAAACGTACCTCAAAAAGCTTTTATGCGTATTAAGCTTTTTAATGTTTCGTCCTGTAAGTTTCGTCCTGTGTATTCCCTAACTCTCATAGTCTAATATCGCATGAAAATTCATGCGCAGGAACCGCATTTTTTTATTGCATAGGTAGGGGGACGAGCATATGGGCCACTGATGGTAAGTGGTCACCAACGCCCATTGACATTGGCATTGTAAGAGATGTTAACCATCGCTTAGATTGCCAATGCGCCAGCAACCTTGGGTACTAAGATGTTATGTCCCTTGTGCCTGTAATTACACTGGCTCACTCACTCTTCAAACCCGAACACAACAGTACCAAGTACCGCTGTTTTGCGGTAGAATATCTGATGAGTGGGTGGTACCTACCCAGACGAGCTTTCACAAAGCTCTACCACTAAGTAAATTAGTGTGCTTTCCGAGGCAAGAAGGTCTCAACTCTGTCATATTCGAATTTATAGATAGAAAATCCAACTGTTAATGGTCCAACTTGGATTTAAGCCTAAGACCTCAGGGTCTGCAGTTTTGTAAGCTAACCATTGGATTGACGAATAATTTTTGTTTTAAGTTATAAGGGCCAAACGGAGAGGAGGCTCATCTGATGTACATTTGCAACACTGGAGATCTGAAGGCGCGTTGTCGGCTTTTAAGAAATGTGTTGGTTCTTTTTTGAAGTTTCCCAAGTTGTAAAAGTAACAGTAACCGCCTGTGAATGTCCCACTGCTGGGCTAAGGCCTCTTCTCCTCGTTTTTGTATTATATATAACAACCAATAGACATGATTTATGATGTTCATGTAATAATAATAATAAATATATAAGTGGACTTCGTAATCTATGTATTGTAAACAAAGTTTCTGCGTCTCAGTTCATATCATAACATAATGGACGAACAATTATTATAAAAAACTTTTCCATATAACGATATTTATGTACAACAATATATATAATAAATGTACAAGGTTCATCGAACTAATGTTATTGTTATTAATTATATCATATACTAATTCCACTAAAAAATCAATGAGAATATTAAGCGGGGAGGCAAAATCGAGGAGGGAGGAAAGCGAAGAGGGAATGGATTACAGTTTTTTTTGACAAGCCGAATTGCATAGTTTATATATACTTGCCTTTCGCGCCGCATGTAATGGTTTTAATTCCTATCAGGACAGACGTTTGTGTATCTTAATCATTTAAGTATGTATTTACAAAAGAAAAGTAGTATATGTAGTGTAGCACTTGTCTGATTTCCATAGTACAAGCTTATCTTTGTACTGTGGAATGACTTCAGTTTGGGATCAGATGGCCTTGTGTGAATAATGTCCTAGGATATTATATATTTAATGTTATGCGTGTTTTATATAAGTAATCATGTATTCTGCCGTGATAACGATGTTGGGATGGATGTGTGGACTGACGAGAATTGAAGGAATTAAAAAATAGTACGTAAGATGTAGTTCGATATATGCTCACGCGACAGAACAACGGAATGGAAGTAGATTGAAATGGAATGAACAGAGTTTAATAGAAGATCGTTAATTACTATTGTAGATAATTTGCCGTCTTTTCTTTTTGTCTCTTTCTTCTGTATGAGGAACGAAGAAGAAGACTGTAACTGAGGAATATTTTAGATATTTTAGTCTTAATATTAAAATATATATTATTCAAAGCTCTTTCAAGCAGTTTTGAATCGTAAATCAACTAGATACAATTCAATTTCAATTTACCACGTGGAAAATCAAGGAATCATAACTCGACTGTTCTTTTAATATGAAATATAAATTTACTAATTGCTAAAGCTAAAAGTTTTGTTTGGTAATTATGTTGAAACACTGCAATACAAATCATGGCTGACTAAAAAAAATCATTGTTTTGTCATGTCACTGGTATTTACCAAAACTATATTGCACAATCAATACCACCAATAATAACGATGGCGACCATTTTGTGGATCATGACTTAATGAGCAATAAATTTCCTAATTTAGTTCATGTTAATTGGGTTAAAATAAACGATATAAGGAATTTTTTATTCGTATCATTTTTTTCAATTAATTGAAAGTTTATTTAATTTAAATAGGCACATTCGTTTGTTTTTGGTGATTCACACAAAAATAATAGATTTGATTAATATTATTTCTTTAACATAATTATGGATTTATTTACTAGCGTTTTCCCCGCGGTTTCACCTGCGTAGTTTCCGTTCCCGTGGAATATGGAGACAAAATATAGCCCATTTTACTCGCTGATAATGTAGCTTTAAATTGGTGATTTTTTTTTAAATCGGTTTAGTTGTTTAGGCGTGAAAGCGTAACAAACAAACTTACATTCGCATTTATAATATTAATTTTTATTGTCTTAGGACAGACATAATATACTATATAGAATATTTTTTACGGCATTGTTTTTCAATAAAACATTAAATGACTCTAGCGGTATTTTTCTGTCACAGGTATGTTTACATATTATTTCTTACTTCATTTTGAGGAATGTCACACATGTTAAAATGATTTCATATATTATAAGTAAATCCACGTGATTGAATTGAAAACTGACAAGAAACACATTATTAAATAATCCTTGGTGGCTTTGTGTAAGTCCGCCGGGCCGATACCAACACCACTACCACTCGTCACTTATTCTACCACCAAACAGCACTGCTTAGTAGTTTTGTGTTTATGTTCCAGTTTAAAAGCAGTGTAAATATTGGCACAAGGGACATAGCTATATGTTTCCCAAAGCACATTAACGATATAAGAGATGGTTAGATGTATTACAGCGTCAATTTATTTTTTATTTCATAAGAAGGCGGACAAGCTTATGGGCCAGTGGTCAACAACGCCCATAGACAATGGCATTGTAAGAGTTGTTAACCATCGCTTACATCGCCAATGCTCCACCAAACTTGGGAACTAATATGTTATGTACCTTGTGCGTGTAATTACACTGGCCCACTCACCCTTCAAACCGGAACAAAACAGTACCAAGTACTGCTGTTTTGCGGTAGAATATCTCATGAGTGGGACCTCTGAGTAGGTCCCACACACAAAGCTCTACCACCAAGTAAAGTAAAGTAAGTCAATGTATATAGTTGGTGGTAATGACATTCCATCAGCGGGCCCATTTGCCAAGCCTAGTCTCATAGTCGAAAATAATAATAAAAAAAAACTAATAACATTAGGTATATTGCAGAACAGTTTCGTAGTTCCACAGTGTTCGATAATTTTGACCACATTATTGTTTTAATTAGTATTATCTCCGCTCATAGTGGTGACTGGTGAGGCCACCGATAATCACCCATAAATAAACCCATATGAGTGTTATGTTGATAATGCTCTAATTGACGACCAATGAGACCATAATTTTATTCGTTATTATTATTTAATTAACGTAATCGAATGTGTCGCGCAGTACTCGTGTGAGAATTTTGTAACTTTAATTCTGACTATTAATATATTTATCATTTCATTGGTTTTTGTTACCATGGACTAATTAAAAAAGAGTTACACAGTATTGTATGTTATTTCAATCTGAATTGTTTAATTATTGATTAAAAATTTATGTCTAAATGAGCCCTGATTAGCAGATGGGGGAAGGTCCTGGGTCCTGTAATAGCAGGCCTGGGGATAGTGGAGGTGAACTGCCCCCACTGAGTCGCTGAGTAGCAAAAAGAAGCGGCACCCTCATGTATAGGCTGACGCAGGTGCTTACCGGAAATGGCTGTTTTGGTAAGTATCTGCACGGGATAGCGAGGTGAAAGTATCTTATTTATCTAAGTCTAGGAGTTATCTGTCTAGGATGTAGCTCGCTTGCCTAGAAAAAACCTGTTCACTCTGGATTCGAAGACACCAACCTTGTGAGTGTGTTGAAAAACACCCTGACGGAGTGTGCTGCATGGGGACCCCAGACGCATTCCCGGGCAGTGGAAACCTCACACTACCGAGCATGATTAGCGCCATGCCAAACGTATACATGATTAGAGATGTTGGATGGAGATGGTCTCTTTCTACGAGAGAAGAAATTGTGATTAATACGACTGACTATCGAAATTGCAGTAATTTAAATGTATCGTTTATATCAGCGATTTAATAGAGTCATGTTTCTCTAATCTCATAAACCTTATATGTTTGTCTTGCTGGAAAGATGACACATCGAAATGGATGATCAAGCAAAATTGAACATTGAGGAAGCTAAAATCCATCCCAGTACGAAGATAATTTCCGATCTCTATGTAATATTATAGTTATACATCTACTTTTGTTTATATTTAAATATAAAATATCATATAATATGATATTGATCTCAGCAATTATATATTGTATAATGTCTGGGTTTTTACATACAGACATTAAAGTTGAAAATTGAAAAATCCATTAGCTGGGCGAACCCCGGTGAGACTGACCTTCGTTTGCAAACTGGTTTTGCTCAATTTTATTAACCACTACCCGTGTGGACTTCGCGTCGATTGAATATAATATTACATTTATTAAGATATACAAATAAATATAATAATATACAAGCAAACAATTAAATAGATTACTACATAATCACTTCTTTAATTCACGTGTTTCCTTCAAAGATTTTTATTGAAGAACAGTTTATTTAAATCTAGTTTCCGCACGCGGTTTCGTGTGAGTTTAGGAGTCTATTCCTTTCTTATAGCACTGACAATGTTTATGTAACAAACAAACTAACTGTATTCATATATATATATATATATATATATAAATTTATCAAAAAAAATGGTGGTTAAAACTGAGAAATAGAACACGAAAATGTTTTCTTCTTATATTTTGTCTATCTTTCTGTATATATTCGTTAACCTCCGAAACTACGGAACGGATTTTGTTGCTGTTTTCACAGTTGAATTAAGCTCGGCTTGGTGCAACATTTAAATTATTGCAAACATATTTAAACCTCAATAAATTTATTATTGTCTGGGCCAGTTAGAACAAAGTACCTCGAGTTCTACGATCTTATAAGCTACCTACTAAACATCGAAGCATATACTAAAAGATAAGAAAATCAAAGACAGACGATTAAGATGACAGGCATTTTTGTCTACATAAAAAAATATACTACCAAAATATATATTTAAAAAAATTATTATATATTAAATAAACATCCCACCAAAAGCTCTTTCAATTGAACATCTCACACTACATAAACATTCGATCAATAATACTACTAGATAAATAAATCTTTCTTGTATACAAAAAATCCAATACATCACATATGAAATTGCAACGCGTAAACGGAATTGAGCTAGTTAAGTATATAAATATAGTTTGTAAAATTATTATTAATGAACAAATATTTTACATGTATTTGTATATTGTTATAACTATTTATGTAATGTTGGGTCCATTATCAAAATTGATAAGACAAGTTTTTTTAATTGATTGAGCGAGTGAGCGTGTGCATCGACGTAGACATTATTAGGACAGTACATAGTCATTTATGTGCTGCAATTTAAACTTATAAATATTGTATGTGTCGGAACATGTAAACGTAAACAAAAATGTACGTACCGTAGTACGTTGACTTGAACTTAAACCCTCTTTCAATAATGTCTTATAGATATTTTTAAATTTAATTTAATTTAATAATACAAATTAAAAATAGAAATAACTACTATACAAATCAAAACCGGTATGTGACAACAAAACTAGTGGCATTATTGTTTTATAAATAGAATAAGATGGAATCACTCGACATTTTAGAATTAATCTTCTAGATCTTCGCATAAGGTATATAATTTATAAATAAATGAAGAATGGATATTTTATAAATGTGTAGAAATAAATACTAAGATGATGCATCATATTATATGATAAGTGTATTCATTTTTGCATATCCTAGAGTCACAATTTTTATAATTTTCACGAAATAATCACGAAAAGTTAACTTATGTTGCTACCAATTAAGAATGTTTTATACGGAGAAGCAAAAAGCTCAAACGTTACACTTTTAAAATCATCTCTGTACAAAGTATTTAGAGTAATAAAAAAAATTGGTTGCCTGTAAAGTCGGTATACGGGCGAAAGTTTTACGTGACAACGACTTTGAGTGGTAAAATAATTTTAATGTGAATATTAATTCGTATAGTAGGAAGAAGGATGAAATAATAGTAACAATTCAAAACATTTATTTATACAAAGAATTATATTTAAAACATTAATTTATACAAAGAATCTCGCACTGAATTTCACTTTTTATGTCTGTCTCTCTCGCTCTTAGGCGGGCTAACCATGCCCGAGTGGAAGGGACGCGTGCCTCTCACTCGCTCTCATTGTGAGCGCATAACGTGAGCGGAGCGTAACGCAGTTTCTTGAAGTGTCACCCGGCAAACCAATTTATAAGACGTTGTCACGTCAAAAATACAATAAATCTAGATCATTACGAATATCCAGTTTTAAAAATGAATGTTTATTAACTTATCGTTTTTTTTTATTATCATACAATCTTGGACGGAATATATTCGATTTTTAAAATTAATTCGATCGAAGATTTTCCTTGTCTTTGGACAAATCCCTGTGTCTTCGTACCTGAGGGTTTCCCGGCTGATTAATGCGGGGGTTTTAAAGATTACATCATAAACTGTATCGTGATATTATACCACTTTACATATATAATTATTACATAATGACGTATGATATATTATTCAATGAATATGATTGTGTTAACGATTGTACTTACTGGTTTTAAATATACTTGTTGTTAGGCAGACCGTTAATTCGAATTAATTTTGGTCTCAACGTACTATGATTGTTATTGTGTGATTTGTTTTAATAAAGGTAAAGTTTGACCCAACCGGGCTGTAACACTTAATTTTCATGTGCTTATTTTGTATTTATAATTTAATCCAGGTATCGTTGGGACTTTGTGAGAGCGAGTAGTATGCCACATTTGTAAACGTCCCGAAATAGTGCAGAAAAAAAACTCTTAAATTTCACTTACCCTTAAAAACTGAACGCAACCTTACTAAGTATTCGTTTTAAGCGATTGATCTGACGAATGAGAGTATAGAATAAAATAATCTTCGGCTTAATCGCATCAACTTCACGTGTTTCAGAATTAAATTACAAACGCGAGATTGACACGTGCTGAGATGGAAAGTCCACAGATTATAATCTATAATCTACCAATAATTTTATCTCTGAATCATTAATGCCATAAGGTAAGTAACAAATTGGGTAAAACCATACCCGATTGATTTTATTATTGGTACTAATTTCTTAAATATATGGTATATAACGGGATGTCGTTGGTATATTGTTTGACGAGCCACACGTCCTGGGTTCGATTCCCATCCAGGACAGACATTTGTGTGCATGAACATATCTGTTTGTTTTGAGTCTGGGTGTAATTATCTAATAAGTACGTATTTACAAAAGAAAAATAGTACATGTAATGTATTTGCTTTCCATTGCACGAGCTTTCCTTAATTTCGGATCAGATGGTTTCGTGTGAATAATGTCCCAGCCCTCAGGATATTTATTTAGTTATTATTTATTTATTTATTTACGCTATGCTTGATCTACTTACTTGGTGGTAGAGCTTTGTGCAAGCTCGTCTGGGTAGGTACCACCCACTCATCAGATATTCTGCCGCAAAACAGCAGTACTTTGTATTGCTGTGTTCCGGTTTGAAGGGTGAGTGAGCCAGTGTAATTACAGGCACAAGGGACATAACATCTTAGTTCCCAAGGTTGGTGGCGCATTGGCGATGTAAGCGATGGTTAACATTTCTTACAATGCCAATGTCTATGGGTGTTGGTGACCACTTACCATCAGGTGGCTCATATGCTCGTCCGCCTTCCTATACAATAAAAAAAAAAAAAATCTTTAGGAGGCGTGGCGTCGCACCAGCGCCCGGTGTAGCATTAGAGTAAACGAGAGTGGCCCATAACAGTTGCTACGTTACCCTTCATAACAGATTTATATATATATATCTGTTAATGTATAAAAATAAAATAAAATAAAAAAGCTTTTATTTCTTCCAAACACTGACTATTTAAATAACAATGATTTGAAATTTTGTTAGTTGGTTAGTATTACAGTACTTATATCCTATATTAGTAATATTAGTTATTCATCGTCTGTGTAAGGACCGCCACTTGCGGTAAAAGCCTCCTCCAATTCCTTCCACGTCTCTCTTTGTTTGGCTATTCTGGACCAAAGTTTCCCAGCTATTTTGACGATGTCATCACTCCATCTTTTTAGGGGCCTACCTCTCCTTCGTTTCCCGTCTCTAGGCGTCCAGTCTGTCACCACATGAGTCCACCTGTTAGGATCTAGTCTCTGTAAGTGCCCTGCCCATCTCCATTTTAGCTTCAATATTTGCTGTATGACATCCCTTGCCTTGGTAATCTTCCTTACTTCTCCATTCCTCACTCTATCTCTTAATTTTATGTTCATAAAGCTCCGTTCTATGGCCCGCTGGCAGATCCAAATTTTTTTTTCTGTTAATGTATAAATATATATATCTGTGTATAAAATATCTAGTTTTGATTAAATAGCGAAATATATAATATTCATTTAATAGCTCAACGTATTGTTTGGTGTTTTATTGATATAGTTATTGTATTAATGGTGGGTGAGCCGTTTTTAATACTACAAACACAAGATAAATAACATAGCGGTGTAAAAAGTATTTTATATTTTCTTACCATGGAGAGTTCACCGTTTGATTTATCGAGAATAATTGATGAGCACTACCACCGCAAATTAGCATCTGTAAGTTAATTTTGTATATTTGTTAAAAAATAACTTGTTACGCAGGTAGAGTACGGCCTGGAGATAACATTTTTAAAATTGATTCTTAATGAAGAAAAATCGTTTTAATTGATGACTAGCGAAGTGACCAGTGGTATGTATTTTTTAATAAAAAAATATTTTCTTTGCATTTGAATGAAGTGCATCATGTAAAAAAACTAAGTAAAAAAACTGCAAATTTCTTGGTATTTAATGCAAAGGTTTTTTTAATTGTTTAAACTTCTTAAAACTGCAAACTCACGCCGTTATTAGTCACGAAGTCTTGTTACCTATTGGATGAATATAAGAGTGGGTTATCTGATGGTTGATCTTATATATAAAAAAATGTGAGCCGTCACAGGACGCCTGGTTCTTCTTAATTCTTTTACTTCAGTGACTATAGTGTATAATATATAATACGCACCACTACGCATAGATTGTATATGCCTCGTTGGTGTAGTGGCCCGGTGGTCCTGGGTTCAATTCCCAGGTCGGGCCAATAAAATGTTATTGAAATTTTCTGTCGAAAATTCTCAGTAGCTGCCCGGAGTCTGGAAGTTGGAAGTGTGTACACTCCCGTTCCTTGGAAAGCACGTAAAGCTGTTGGTCCTGCGCCTGAACTCTTTCCCGTCGTGTCGGATTGCCGTCCCATCGGGTTATGAGAGTAAAGGAATAGAGAATGCACCTTTGTCTGCGCACACACTTGTGCACTATAGTATGTCCTGCGCAGTTGGCTAATCTTTCTTGAAATTGGCCGCCGTGGCCGAAATCGGTATATATATAATGATATATAATAACAATAATCGGTGATAATTTAAAAATATATAAATTGTCATCCATCCATCCGTTATTTAAAAATATATAAATTATCATTTATCATATTTAAAAATATTGATAATAATCATCGGGTAGCATGGTGACTCGCCCCGGAATGTCTCGCCACGCCAACAATCAGTTTAACCCGCGGCTATAGATGTTTCACATCAATAAGTTAAGAGTAAAGTACATTTTACATTTTCAAATAATCTAAAAAGGAGATAATTAACGTTGAAATTTATTATTTATAGCTAAGAACCATCTCTATCAAGTATCAAACCGAAAAAAAAACCACATTTTAATCTGATCATTAGTTTGGGAACTACGAAGCCACCGACAGACACATACATCGATATACACGATAAACTTACAAAACTCCTCTTTTTACTCTCCTTACATATTACAGTAGTTATGATACTACAGTATCGTCTCTACAAAACAAATATATTGTGCCAATATGACTTTTATATATATTCAAGTCAGAAGTAAAAGACCACTTTCAGATGCACTAGCGATTATATTGTGCCACAATCAATAAAATAAGTAAAAATAAACATATTCATTAAACCTTACCTTTTTTGACTAACAATGATTTTTAAAATAGTTGATACTATGTATTGTAAGATATTAAAATATTATTTTTTAGTTTTATTTTTTAAATTTATTTCTTCGCAGATGTGTTGTGTTTGTGTTGTTTATTGTCAGCCAGCATCACATTCTACGTTTCAGGATTAAGAACTTTTTACGTCGTAGAGTTCAGATGACTACATCATTGGCTCGGAATGTGTGCTAGTTGACTTCCTTGAGTTTTGTAGTTTGTCATTTTTTTAATAACATAAATATTATTTTTTTAACGTTTTGTGGCAACGTAAATATGTGTTGACGTTTTATGTTTAACTAGCTGTGCCCCGCGGTTTCACCCGCGTATAATTATTAAAAATATATTAAATAAAAATCACGGCAATAAATGAAATTCATTGGAATGATAGTGGGGCCATCTGTCAAAGATTGTGGGCTCATGCACAACACTTTTCTGAAGATCAAGACATGATCAAATGCATAGTTCTTTTTAGTAGGTATCATTTTTATAGGCAAAGTAACCAAAGGATATTCTTAACGTGTCATATTTTTCTTTAAATATTAAATTAATGACAACATTAATATAAGAAATGTTAATTTATTGCCTTCAAAAATAAGCCGTAATATGCTTGTCTACGGAAGCGAATACATAAGTCGCATTTAAGTTATACTTTCATATCTAAAATATATTTACAGTGTACAGAAAACGAAACAAAAAACCAAACGTATTAAAATGCAAACGGATTACAATTCAATATTAAATAAACAATCAGTTAAATAATATTTCCTAAACGTGTCTGGTCTCCACGATCACACCCTGACCTTAAAGTGTACCGCGAATTTAAAGAACCAGTTCTTCAAGTATCATTCTTCTTTTTTGAGCAATACCTCTCGTGGATCATCGCGTGTATGTAAGACGCAGATTTAAATTAAATTTTATTTGCAAAACGAAATAACTTTGTGGCCAAAATAATTTTGTTGCTTCGGGAACTTGTAGGTGAGTACATAAAAACTACTAGATTTTTTTTTGATAGCGAATCGTTTAATGATGGACGTTTTAGAAATAGATCTTATTGTTTAAGTGTTAAGTTACTATCTTCCTTTTGTTATATATTTATATATATTGTATATGTATGTGTGCTGAAAATATTCAAGTTTGTTTAGTTTATTTCGTGAATTTAAAGTCCATAACAGCGTCACACTAATTGAAGAACGCACTGCAATGTTGAACCCTGCGCAAAAGTGAGTACAAACAAAAAATATCAATGCTAGGTTAAAATTAAATATATAAAGCTTTTTTGAATATGATTTCAACTGTCGCTTTGGAAAAATAATAACAATATCCAATGAGATAACTAATCTCTTGAGATTTAATGATGTAACTAGTTATAACCGGATTAAGCCTGTATATACTCGTAGGTATTACTTGTTATTTCGTCTGAGCTAGCTAATTATACCCAGACTCAGGACAAATAGACATATACATGCACACAAATGTATTAGGTGGGAATCAACCCCACGATCTGCGGCGAAAAGGCAAGTATCTACCAACCAAACCAACCTGCTCGCCTCGTTAAAAGAATTAAGAAACGGTTGGCACTGGAGTCTGCAGCGCTTGTCAGGAATTACCTAGATAAGAATATATATAAAACATTCGACACCAGCTTGTCAGAATTTGCTTTGTCAAACAATAAACAATACTCTAATTAATTGCAAAGCCCAAAGCGTATATTCCCAGCAAACATGGAATATATGACGTTAATAGAGGTCAATTAAACAAAGAAGAGATAGTGTCGTTTATTTTATTGTTACAATTCACGTTTATTCTTATTTTAAAACATTTATTGAATTTACAGTCTAATCATATATACTGTATCGAACTAGCTGTGCCCGCGGTTTCACTCGCGTATAACTTAGAGAAATCACGAAGAACAGACTTATAATATTTCAGTATATACAATATTTTTAGTTTTAATTTCGTAGGATTTTAGTATTTTTTGGTTTTTACCGCACCCGGATCTGGAGAAGGCAACATACAATTGACCATGAGAAACACAGAATTCCCTTAAATATATTTCGACATACTTGAATGTCGTTGCCGTCGCTTTATTTATTGTGACTGCAAACGATACTTTCACAGGAAATTCTATCAAACTGAAAGGTAAATATTTGTATTTAAAAAATAATTATTATAACTAACTGACTGGATATAAAATTCAAAAATATGGGAAAAATATATGCGTAGTCTAGCCTCACTGTACAAAATTAGTCCTTTACGCTATAACAATCGCTTTCATTGTTATATTATGTTACAAAACATGAAATCACGCATGTCACGTCAATAGAATAAATTTAAGGCGCGTTAATCTAAGTAACTGCAAATCGACCGAACATTCGGCTTCGGCTTTCGCCACCTTCGCGGCCAATTGACTACCATCGGCTTCAGCTAAAACTTCGGCTCACTTTGCTCGAAGTCGAAGGTAGAAGTTCTTTAGGAAGGTAATTGCATTTTTTTTCGTTTTTCGTGTTTCGGTAGGCGAACGAGCATAAAGGTCACATGATGGTTAGTTGTCACCAACGCATACATATGCATACATATTGGTATTGTAAAAAATGTTAACTATCGCTTACATCGCCAACGCGCCACCAACAGATCACAGCGTTTTGTGGTCACTGTAAAATATTCACATCCCGACCTCCTTTAAAATCGCCCATGACGCGTTGTGAGAAACACAGGAAGACCAGATAATGAAATTCGAATCAACTATTATGCGATTCGACCACAACGTGTTGTGGCAATAAGTGATCAGGTCACGTACTGAATCTCAAAATAAGGTTTTTATTGGAAATTTGAAAACGCAACTGCAACGCACCTCCAATAAATAACTTATTATCTTCAGTTTTTGAATTTTAATTAAAAGCTAAAATAGAACACAAAACATAGACAACTTTTTTTTTGGAAAATCCAGACGCTGACGTCATTGTTCTTTAAAAAATGTAATGAGCTTAAACACGATATTAGGATTTTATCACTAGACTGGTCAAGGTTAGTTTTTTGTTTCCCAAGGCCGAGGTCGGTGTGGCTCGTAACTAGTTGTAATATCTACTTCCTAACAGGTCACTTGGATTTGCGTATTACACGTGTTACAACAGCCGGCCTTGAGAACTTTGAATTACTTTGCGAAGACGAGTCAGTGGTCCGTATGTGTCGTCAAGGAGATTGGTACACAATGTTTACATAAATGCTTGTAATATATTCTAAATTCACACAAAAATATTTGTATTTCACTATTTATATATGCCTCGTTGGTCTAGTGGCTACTTGTCAGATCGAATCCCAGGTCGAGCCAATAAAATGTTATTGAGATTTTGTGTCGTAGTAGCCCAGAGTCTGGAAAGTTGAAAGTGGTCATTCCCGTGCCTCGGAAAGCACGTTAAGCCGTTCGTCCTGCGCCTGAACTCTTTCCCGTTGTGTCGGATTTCCCCGATGGCAATCGGGTTATGAGAGTTAGGGAATAGAGAGTGCACCTGTGTTTGCGCACACACTTGTGCACTATAATATCTCCTGCGCAGTTGGCTTATCTGTCTTGAGACTGGCCGCTATGGCCGAAATCGGTCTGGCGGGCAATATGTTTATGTTTATGTCTATATTGTACAAGTCTTCCTGATCTACTTCGGTCACGGTGGTGATTCTTCAGACTAGCCATTAGCGGGACAGTTAGCTAACATTTCCATAATCAGATGAAATTCCGACACGCCTTTTACAGTCGTGATTTGACGTTCCGTCAAGATTATAGACGCAGTACGGCTTTACTTGCTTCTTTACTTGCTGCTCTTGGATAAGGGAAGTGTAACCTAAGAGGCCCTAGCCAAGTTGACATTCTACAATCGTAAACGCTATAGAAAACTAAACAAATATATGAGAATGACATCGCTCAACGATAAGTCACGTGGTCATTCTCATACATTTGTTTAGTTTTCTATAGCGTTTACGATTGTAGAATGTCAACTTGGCTAGGGCCTCTGCATATAGATCTCGAACGGATAATTCAATCACTTTTTAAAATATATGTATAGCATTAAGGATAAAAAAAATCATAAATGATTAACCGACACGGCTTTTAAAGCGTGTATTTGTATAAGTATATAATAATAGTATCGATAGATAAATAAACATATAATTATATTATTAAACTTTGATTCAGTTCTTGCGCAGTTTAATAAATTTTTGAGCGTAGCATTACGCAGTTGAATATGATACTTTAATTCGATGAATGAGTCATCTAGATTTGATTTATGGGTAATGTATGTATTATATTATTGTTGAGCTGAGTATGGCGTATTATATTACTATACAATCTATGTTGCAATAACTATTCTATTTGTGTATTGATATCACTAAATAAATCTAACTAACTCTAAGATGCGACGCGATGTTTTGTTAGAAAATTGCAATGTTACAATTTTTGAAATAACACTTCGCATATGACTCGTGAATTAATACTGGCGGTAACCAATCTAATGGAACCCAATTATCCAGGTGTAACTACATTGCAACTATTATTCCTCACTATAAGAGTGAGGGAGACTAGATCCGATAGGACGACGAATACGATATCACCAAAAAGAGTTAAGGCGCGCGATCAATGCCCTTAGCACGTTTTTGAGGATCGGGAGTTAGACACAGCCTTACTTTTAAGCCCAAGGCTGCTATTGCTATTGCACTTGACCGATGATGCAGTAATTAGCTGAGTCGATATTCCATAGGAAACAAAATAAAAGATATAACATTGAACATCGAAAAGTAGCGGAATATTGGTTGCAACACTAATGTTTATGTGTAAAATCAGCTTTTTATTTTTTAACGCTGGAAAAACGCATGACGCGTTTCCCCCCACTGGTAACATGGAGGGGGGGGGGGTATGTGGGACTCGCCGCATGTCCAGGGCACCGAGTGCACCCCGGTCATCGGAATACCCACTAAAAAACCAGCGGTACCCTTCCCGTGTTAAGTGGAGCGCCACGGGATCGCTTGCGCATTCAACCGTGACGTGTAAAATCACCTTGACTTGACTTAAACATTTTGAGGTTCATCTTGCTTCCAGAAAGAAAAAAAGGATATCTTTAAGTTTGGTAGTGCTGGTAATGAAATAACAATCAAGACGTTATCAACTTAAGGCATGTCAATAATATTACCAATATTATGAATTATCAGAATAAACATAAAATGATTATAAAAAATTAAAGTTATAATAGCAAATATACCTATACATACACGTACAAATACATAAGTACGAATATAGGGAGAAAGTACGACACTGAGACGGTACATTGACGGTTGAAGTTCTACACTTATTTTCGATCTCTAGTCGGGTATGTAACGTTACGATAAGTCAATTCTAAGCCCCTTGCATTTCATATCGTATGGAGTTCCTGTAGGTATGAACTGTATTTCCATATCAAACGTCAAACGAACGAGCTCACGCCATCCGTTAGTTAATTGACCAAAAATATTTATATAAATTCTAATCATACTACGCGCTACTTTAGATAGAACGCGTTTTAACGTCGTAGTGTTTAAAGGTCGGTTTACATTGATCCAGTATTTCGGTCCAGCGCTACAATCCAGTGACTTTAAATTGAATGATAACATTACACTTTTCAGTCTAGTTTAGCATAATGTCTTGTCTATGATACTGGTTATCAAGTGCCGGAACATTGTAAGCCAACCTTTATATTTGTATTGAAATGCTTGTATTTTTTATTGTTTTTTTTTTTAAATTATATTAAGAACGGATTGGCTTGTTTTTCGAAATATGAATACATTATCAAGGATTTAGTCAATCAGAAATATTTTGTGATAAGCTATATTAATTGTATAATATAAGGGTATATTAGTATATTTCGTTGAATTTTAATTATGAAATAGAGCTTTATGCTAATAGTTGTAAAAGGAATTCGGTAAACAATAAAGTTTCACCAATTAAAAGCTAAATTATCAGCGAATAGAGGGAACTAAGACCAACGTTTTTGCATCAGAATCGTCACTCAAAATATTTCTTTCTAATTAAAAATAAATTAAATGTTGTATATAATAAATAGCTAACCGTTTTTAATAAATGCAAAATGCATAAGAAGCATACACTAAACATACGCATGCAGAATAAGCAACACATTCATGGTATTTCCTTACAACATATATAGGGTTATTTGAAATGACCCAGCACCCTCGCGGGACTAGATAGCTAACATCATACGCAATATATATTTGTATAAAATTTAAATCACCCCAAGCAACGATATTTTCCCATTCTACGTTATATTTCATTTTATTTTGTACTTATTGTTGTTTTTGCTAAGTTTTCTTATATCTTTAAAGATAATTTTTGAAGTTTAATTCATCACTCGAATGCGGGACGATGCATACACATATGGCAGAATTTCAGATTTTTTTTTTATAGCCCGGCAGGCAAAAATTTCTGCTCTACCAGATGGTAAGTGGTAGTAGAGTCCAAATGCGACGATGGCTAGTGCAGTCGGGAAAAATGATCTGCACTAGCCGCCCTCGCCTTACCAGCCCGCTAGATGCTTCTTCACGCCTCATTTGAAGCACAAATTCGGCTTCGACACAGATTTGATAACTACGTTGTTTTGATAAGTAGTGCAAACATTTTTACTTATCAAGTAATCATTATTTTTATTCTGTCTATTATTATTTCTGCTTTTGTTGTTATTCCGAAAAAAAATCAAGTAATTTTTATTTTATATCCTTTTCAGAATTAACATTGTTTTTTAAGTAGCTGCATTTAGCTAAATATGAAGTTACAATAATTTTTTTTTAATATTTAAAATCTTAACTAAATTCAAATAACATTTAAAAATAATTATTATACAAATCGTGATGACCGCGTGGAATGGTGGCAAGAACGCTAGCAGCAGTTCCCCTTTGAATCGCAATTCCGATTCTCTGGGCGAAAAATGAACCAGCCCACCAGTGGAGGCAATAAGGCGGGGAGTAATATTTTGTATGAAAATATTAATGGAATATACATATTTTGTTTTTATTGGTAAATGGGTATTTAAGTTTCGTTAAGATTGATAAAACCTATGACATAAAAACAATAATCATACCAATAATAGCACATAGTAACAAGCATTCGATAATAATATATTCATAATAAAATAAAGCTGTATAGCAATGCAAACAGGTCGAACGAGTTCTAGACCGTCTGCCGTGAAATAAATAATTCAATTAATCACAAAAACTAATATTCAACGAATATGTGCAATATGAAATAATAAATATATAATAACATTTGATTAGACCAGCAACTTTAATAATAATAACAGAATATTTAGTCGATGAAATTGGAAAAAAAAATTTCATCGTCATTTTTCAATTGTTTATTTCTACAAAGAAATACTAAAATATACATATATAAAATAATTTATTTGTACATGTCATAACTTGACGGAGCTTTAGTAAGGGTTGTCAAATTCAATGACTAGCCAACTGCGCAGTGCACAAGTGTTAAGATATTTGTTAAGAGTTCCTAAGTTCCTTGTTCTTGTCATGTTATGACATAATATAGATCTCTATGTATTTTGTATCATATTATGTGTATGTACCTATGTACATTTTTGTGTACTGTGGATAATATAAATTATTATTAACGCCTCTTCACGGATTTCTGTTTAGCCCCAAGGTCGACTTGGTGGTAGAGCTTTGTTCAAGCTCGTCTGGGTAGGTACCACCCACTCAGATATTCTGCCGCAAAACAGCAGTACTTTGTATTGCTGTGTTCTGGTTTGAAGGGTGAGTGAGCCAGTGTAATTACAGGCACAAGGGACATAACATCTTAGTTCCCAGGTATTAAGTCTGCCTTTTGTTCCAACTATATATTGTGGTGGTCAACATTTAAAATATATATACTAGCTGTGCTCGCAGTTTCACCCGCGTCTAACTTAAAGAAATTAATTACATCGCACTTGTAACATTTAAGTATATACAAAATTATTAGCTTAATTTTCACCAGGATCTAGATAGGGCAATGAACCATTGGCCAGGACAAAAACAGCATTCACTTTAATCTATTACTTATATGATATACTTAAATGTATTTCCCTGTGATTTATATTTGTGACGGCAAGCGATATCTTCATAGGAAATTGTGACTTTTTAAAACTGAAAAGTAAAATTAACATTCACATTAAAACGAAGTACTATCAAGTATTAATTTAACAAAACAATGAGAAAAAAATATATGCCGCAACCAAACGAAATACCTATCCTACCTATAAACTTTAAAAAGCTATTTACAAACCGAAAACAAATTAGTAAGTATGAGTATTTTTAAACAACCTATTCCCTTTTTTTCTCGTTGGAAAAACGCGTTTACGCGATTTTTTTTCACCGGCGCTAAATGCGCCTCAATACCCACTAAAGAACCAGCCGAACTTAAGGAAACGCTTAAAATTGTTTAGTGATTAAAACTATTTTGATAGCATTAAGGTATTCAGCTTAAGCGGTCTTATATACTTTATGCTAAGCAGACTTTGCTTAGCTATAATAAAAAAAAAAACTCGAATGGGATTGGCAGAATTATAATAATTACACACACTACTAAACTCAAATGAACGGGAGAACCAAATAGGAACTCAAGATTCTAATTTCAAACAATATGATTTTAAAGATGGCAATACATTCTTAAGTCTTAAGTATTGAAAAAACTATTAAAAAATGGCGGATATATTATAAAAATATTTTTATATGAAAATACTTTATACAACATAGAAGCATTTCACTTGCTTATTGATAGTCAAACTACCACTGGTTCGGAAAAGAAACACCCAGCTTTGACCCCTCAAAGCTGGGTGTTTCTTTACCGGCACACCGGCAAAGAATTTGGTGGGGTTTTTTAATTTCATTGTACAAAAATATAACCAGGAGGCGATTGCTCAAAACCCAATCAATTCCCACTAAAAATATATTATTAATTATCAATATATACATACATGAAATTATAAATATAAGTGACAATATAATACCTACTATTAAATTAAGTTTATATTTATGTCAATTTTTTAAAGCACATTTTCATACATATATATTGCATGTAACTGCTTTTGAAAAATATATTTTTGTACATATATCCTGTTATTTATTATATTTAATGCTAACATTTGCTTTTCAATGCCATATTTGTAATATAATTATCGCCATACATAAATGGTAAATGAAAATAAAATTTTAATGATGGATTACCATTCTTAATATATTTTCCTCCAGGACAGGGCAAGTCATGCTGCTTATTAGTATGGTTTGAAAATAACCTACTATGATATCATGATTTGGTAGGTACCATTTTCGTTAGCACACAATATGTCGACGCGTGATTCTTGGGGAAATACACTACGGACAGTTTTATTTTGCGTTCAAATAAATTTCTACCTTAAATTTGTTTACGCAAAGTTTAATTTTTCAACGCGCTTTCGGATTATACATCCTTCTGGTATTGAAATACGTGGCGCATTTCAACCAATCAAATAGCGACAAATAAGTTAGTAGAAAGCTGATGAATTTACCGATTATTATTGGTTATATTTATAGAGTTTAAGTTGGGCGTGAATCATTTAATACAACATTTAAGATTTGTTTCAAACCTGCGATTCTACTCAACTTTGTTCGATATTGATCACCAACGTAACTTGACCTCTTCAAGATATGTCTATTTTTATAGACGAGCATATGGGCCTCCTGATGGTAAGTGGTCACCAACGCCCACAGACAATGGCATTTAAGGAAATGTTAACCACCGCTTATATTGCCAATAAGAAGTTATGTCCCTAGTGCCTGTAATTACACGGGCTCACTCACCCTTTAAACCGGAACACAAAAATAACAAGTAATGCTGTTTTGAAGTAGAATATCTGATGAGTGGATGGTACCTATTCAGATGAGCAGGCATAAAGCTTTACCACCAGAAAAGGAAATATATCTGCTAACCTGTTCTTTTTTGCTCTTATCAAGTTTTTGACGTGACAGATTCATTGAGGCACCTCAGGGGTAAGACCGACTCGTTTACGATGACGGCAATTGCATGATACTATTTATCTCTCTTTCCGCCGCAGTTCTCTACTCTTTTCTGTAGGCGTGTCGCAATTACTACATATATTTTGTTTATACGTTACTAGTTTTTAGACTTCGCTCTCGTACTGGGTGGGTATAAAATAGTACAAAGTCCATCCTTAGGTTTTAACTTTCAAGCTTTTTTCATATTCAATTTTATCAAAATCGGTTGAGTAGCTTAGCCGTAAAAGCGTAACTGACAGACATAAAGAGTTGCTTTCTCATTAATAAAAATAATATACGAAAATAAAATTAATTTACGAAATATTAATAATTAATATACATACATAGTTAATATAGATTTAAATATAAGAAAAATAAAAATATTTTAAGCGAATCTATTGTTTATTTTAATCTTTATTTATTTATTGTTTTTCTTTAATATTAATTTAATTGAAATTCTGACACAGGTGTATTCCACCAACCCGCATAGGAGCAGCGTGGTGGAATAAGCTCCAAACCTTCTCCTCACAAGAGTGGAGAAGAGGCCTTAGCCCAGCAGTAGGACATTCATAGGCTGTTACTTTACATTAATAGTAAAATCTTTCAATAACTATCAATTTCGATGTTCACTTCTGCCGGGCGTCCACTTCCGTTTCCCTTATTTTCCAAGGTCGGTGACGTACCGCCAGTCAATAAGCGGTGGTGATCACTTACCATCAGTTCAGGCTCATTGGCCAATCCACCTACCCATTTCAAAAACAAAAAACCATAAGTTTTTTCATTGCATGCTTCTTCTTCGAAACATTTGATAGTTTCATTTGGCTTGTTAAGATTTTTTTTATCTAGACAGGTTTTGAGAACATAATCAGTAAATCTAAGTAACGACTCCGCGAATATAATCGCAATCAGAAAGGTGTTCTGATAGGTAACGAACAAGAGACGAAAAACTACACAACTACCTAACCGTTTTTTTTTCTTGAGTGTTTTAAATACTTATAATAATCGACCCAAGGTTGCCCAGTGAATAGAATCATAGAACACATTATATGCCTAGAGCATTACTGGGGATGTATTTATGTTCTTTACTATAACCTATATAATATAATTACAGGCACAAGGGACATAACATCTTAGTTGGTGGTGCATTGGCGATGTAAGCGATGGTTAACATCTCTCACAATGCCATTGTCTATGGGCGTTGGTGACCACTTACCATCAGGTGGCCCATATGCTCGTCCGCCTTCCTATGAAATAAAAAATAAAAATAAAATGATAGAACTGTGTAGCATTCAATGAAATTTTCAATTAAAAAAAGTATTGCGATATCTTCATTTAATAAAAAGCTATTAAAGTTTGAAGAAACAACGATTTTTATGTGCACTGCGTGTTCAGTGATGTATGTTTAAACAAAGTATATTTTTGCTTCCGATCTTTTTGATGTTTTTTCCTTCATACATACGAAAACTTTGTTGATATATCAAGCAACGCAGACGAAGTCGCGGGTATCAGCTAGTAAGTAATAAATATTTAGTAAATTGTAGTTTTGCAGTTTAGAATCGAAAATGTTAAATTTCAATTTTTTCAATGGTACGAAAATTACCACATGATTCTTTTATTTTCAGTTTTGGCCACACGGCCACAGAACTTCCATCACATGTCTATATAAAATAGAATATTTATTATTAAATAACTTTATAATTTATAAATGTAAATATATTCATATTTATAAATAGCTTATCGATGCAAAAATTTGAGCGAACTGAGGAAAAACGAGGTCCAGTTTCCTTATACAAGAAATATCTGTTGCTCAGGATTTCCTCGCTAGCAATTGCGGCGTAAGTGTACATACCGTAATGATTACGGTAAAGAGGAGGGGATAGTCATTATCATTATCACAATACGTGCGCCACGCCAGTGGCGCGTGTCCGTACCTGCCTCACTAAAGGATGCAATCTACATACAAAACTAAACTAACATAAAAATTTTACTTGCAATTTTCTGAAAAAATTGGTTTGTAGGTATATGTTATACGAATAGAAACGGGAGTAGTCTAGGCTAGAGAAATATCTTTCCCAATATCTTGTCTTCCATTAATACTATTCCCAACGAACCTTATAACAATGCCTAAATATATGTTAAGGTCCTCCAGACCGATTTTCGGCCACGGCGGCCAATCTCAAGAGAGATTAGCCAAGTGCGCAGGACATATTATAGTGCACAAGTGTGTGCGCAAACACAGGTGCACTCTCTTTTCCTTCCGCCGCGTCTGCGGCCTTATGTTAAGCCACTAGACCAACTAGTATAAATATATGTTATGCTGATAACAGTCTGACAAAATAGTTTTAGCGTCAATATTTTACGTCTATACTCTATACTAAACAAGGTATGCGTAGATCCTTATAAAAACTATTTAATGTTATGAATAAGGAAATAAATATAAAAAATAAAATTACACGGCTTCTAAGCGAAGTGTACTATCTAAAATTTATTTATTTTTATTTCTTTCAAATTTATAGCAAAATGTCTATCAACAAAATATTATATTCTTAAGAATTTTTTGTTAGTCTCCATTTTGCTATTTTAGATTTATTAAAATGCTTTGCAGCATATTAATAAATCTAAAATAGCAAAAATAAGCATCTCTTATTCATTGTTAAGTGGTAAGATGTGTTATTACAATAACAATAATTTAAAAACAATATACATATATATGATGTAGACAAAAAGGGTATATTAAAAAAAAGTGAAACTAACGTATATTTATTTTAGCCTAGCTCTCTTAGCACGTGCAGCGGCCATATCACGCGACGTGCGCATGCTCACCACAGAGAAGTAACACCATAATTCTTTAATCATAAGAGTTGTTTATGTACATTTATATTATACATATTGTATGCATTTGTTTACTTATTATGTTGGGGCGATCCTTGACATATCTGAGTTGAGGCAGGCATCATAAGCAGACAGCGCAGAATCATTACGTAATCTGAGCTATGGAGTTGATTGTGAACCATTTATGGAAAAAAACGATATTTATCAACCAGCTTGTATCTTGTTTTTCCAATGCACTGGTTTTATAAAACAAATATGTTACTTTACTTGGAAATATTTTAATAAAACATAATTTCTTTACAAATTTATTTAAGTTGTTTTTATCCTACTATGACGTATACAAGAAGAATAATGTACTATTGAAATTATACTATTTATGTAATCTTAGCTATATTATATATAAAAAGTCTGTTTGTTTTTTACGCTTTTACCTTAACTGACTTTTATGTAATTTTGCATATATGTGAGAGGTACAGAAAGAGACATAACCTAACATCTAAACCCGCTTCATACGCGGGCTAAGCCGCTGGAGATAAATAGTTGTAAATAACGTCTAAAATATAAGCAATATATAATGTACACTATCTCATATATGTACGTTTATATGGAATCATATATGGAACCGCTTATAGAGGATATTTATTAAGATAAATCTATACATATAATAAAATAGTAGACACCGGATGACAGAATATGTTTTTTTTTTAATTATATCGTCATAACAGCTTGTGCTTCAACGCACAAGCTTCTACTATAAAACCAAGTAATCGTTTATAAGCTGGTCCTGTAAACATAAATATAATAAACATCTTAAATTTAAGATATATTCAAAAAATAGCACTACTATTCATTGCAAAATGTTATCATTAAACCAACCATAAAACCCACCACAACATGTTAGACTAAGCGGCTTGAGCCGTTACTTTATACAAATACGTCGTTGCTCGAGAGATTCGTGTTTCTGTCTTGATATGCACAGTAACTATTTTGTGGGTCAATGTTTTACAACAGGATATGACAATCCTGTTGTGCTTCTGTTGATAAACTTGAAAAAATTGTAAAGGAACGCTTGTGGCCAAGAAGCTCACATGTGATAGCAAAGTTTATAATTAATAGCACTCTTTGGGAATTAAAAGACTACCTCCTGACTAGAATTATACTGAAAAATTGTAAACAATTCTTGTAATTGATAAAAAAAAAATGATAACAAAACCACTGAGAATCATCCGCCGACTCTTTTCAGGTAAGGCTTTTTTTTCAAACCGGTGGTAGTTTTTACTTTAACAATCAATAAGTTAGTGTAATGCTTCCATATTGAATAAACAACTTGATTTGATATGGTTTATCAAATTTTATAATAGTAGAAGTCGAAAGTGTTACACTCCAGAGCTTCTGAAATCACGTACATCCTCGGCATACGACAGATTGCTACGACTCACTACTGTCATCGGGCCGCCATCGCAAATAGTCATAAGGGAATCAGGAGACTGAGTTTGCACGCAAATTTATGAACCAGCTGTGCATATTATGAGTCTTTCAGATTGAGTAAGGATGAAGAATATTTATATCTTATTAGTACATACACATGTATGGATTAGCGTATAGAACAAGTTTCTTCTAATAAATGAGATATTTTCAAGTTTTCAAGCCAAAAATCTATATTCAAAGGCTGGTGTTTCCTTACAAATAAAGATTGTTGTCGGAACAGATGCTGCTAAAATACCTGTATACTAAGTTACATAATATTGCAATTTAAAATGAAATAAAAATGTTATTTTACAGAGATTAAAATTAATATATGTATACTGACGTCAATGACGGCCCCGCCCATTTTAAAAAGGTCACTAGACTCAACTCAAACTTGCCTGGCATTTGTTATACTTGACTACTCGTCGTCTGCGGTTGTAACAAGTACATTTTTTTTTGAGCGGAATATTCTTAAGGCAACTTATCAACTTAACTTTTTAATTTAATAATTGTAAATAAACAATAATATGTATGAATGTTGGGTATATACTTCGTATCCACATAAGGTGAAGAGTTTTGATAAACACGTGTTGGAATTAATGATGTTTTCCTCCAACGTTGTGCACGAGATGAATCATAAATTTTAATGATGATAATTGTAATAATGTCGCAATTTTCAAAAATATGTAAATATATAAATAAAATAACAATAGTTACAACTAAAATGTGGCTTGTATGTACCCGACAGATGTGAAACTTCACATTTTTGATTGGACAATCGTGGACTCCAAGATCCTTGGTACAGACACAAAAGTAGCATACAAAGTTCTTGGGTTTTTCTGTAAACAAACTCTTAAGCAATGCTCGGACACTCAAGAAAAAGCATGTAAAGACTGTAGCAGACTGTGCTAAAAGCATGTAAAAAAACATGTAGTGTCTTGCGCATGAACTTTTTCCTATTGTTTTTGGTTTGTCGTTCCATCGTAGTAGAGACTAGAGAGTAATGGAATAGATAGTTCTTTCATTTTTGCTTACACTTACACCAGTCAAATTTGAAAATGCACTTTTGACTTTCATCATAAATATAATAATACGTCCAAGCTACGTCTTATAATAGAGTTGTGACTATAAATGTCAACCAAACTGAAAAACTGTATTCACTAGTATTTTATTATTTATTTACTTGTCTTTATATATTTGTTACACTTTTATAAAAAAAAAGTGCTGATGATATAATCATACGGAATAACTACAGCATACATAGGGCTAGCTTTTCCCCATGATTATATCATCAGCATTTTTTATTATATATACCTGAAAAACATGTAAGCATATATAAATATAGTCAAGTCAATAGAAAAGATGCACCATAGACATAGACAACACTGATTGCTTTGCTTTATATGCTTTGCTTTATAATATATATAATTATATATATTATATATCCGATCAGATAGATGCGGTCTTTTTACCCTTATCCCCTTTTGAAATAAGTTTCCATCTGTACACAAGAACAATTCATCACCATAACATAGGATATACTTGGTCGATCGATGGCTCTGTACGGGACAACCGTTTGGTCTCACAGCCTGTCGGCCGTCCGCCGTTGCAAAACTAAGATCCAAAGTTCGCAGCGGAGAGTGGCCATCCGCGCAGTGCGGGGATATCGCATGATATCCTATGAGGCAGGAACCGTCGTAGCGCGCTTTCCGCCCTTGGACTTTCTGGCGGATATGTACGCGAGGGTTTATCAACAGACCCGCATCCTCCGTCAGAATAGTGAAAGCGCGCCCCTTCCGAGTGCGCTCGAGGCGTTGATGCGGCGGGAACACTGGAGGGCTCTTGTGACGCGGTGCGACCGTCTCTGCCAAGAACGGTACGCGCGCAAACGCGTCGTCGGAGCGATCAAAATCAAATCAAATCAAAATACTTTATTCAATATTGAAGTATTACACTTACTTATTGATTGTCAAACTGGAAACTACTACCGGTTCGGAATCCGGATCCTGCCAATCTTCGAAGCCTGGATGACACGAAAGCGACGAATCAGCTTCCGACTTACGCAGGTAATGAACGGTCTCGGTCGTTTTGGAGAATACCTGTGTAAGATCGGACGCGAAGCGACGGCGATGTGCCGGGACACTGCCCAGCATACGTTGGAGGCGTGCCTCGCGTGGAGTGCGGAGAGGCGGGTCTTGGTCCGCGAATTCGGACATGACCTGTGGCCGGGATGGCCTCGTATTGCTGTAAGCACTAGCGAGGAGTGCAGGGAGGCTCGATTATCTTCGCCCCGGAAACATTATAAACGTTAACATTATTGCGAAGACATCTAGGTTTTTCTTTTTAAATGGTATTATAAAAACTAAAATTTACTTTTTTATTTTTGTTTAACTTATTTTAATTTGGAAAAAACGGTGTTTTTATATTAAATAAAAAAATACTAATATAACCAACAAAGTTCCCATATTAAATTAAGACATAATTATTATTTTCATACATTGGCTTAAATATATATATTTGTCGGAGACAGGGTGGCTCTCTGCCACAGACATGTGAGCGTTGTCATGGGAGTCAGACATTCGATAGAATTGAATCTAAATCACAAAATTACAGTTTTATTGTCTTTTACAATCTCCCAATATTGTTCTTATAGCAATTATACAAAGACGATCATTATTCTATGCTGTCAGTGCTTTCATCCTTCGTCTCCGACATATATAAAGCAAATCTATGAAGATGGAAAGGTAAGGCCGTCTACGTATCATTACACTGCCTCAACTACTGTTCATATATCGCTTCAGTTATGGTCCATCTAAAATCATTTATCAAGTAAACAATTTAAAAAATTAAAATTAAACTTAAGATTCGATTTTTAAATTTATTATTGTACAGACAAACATTAGACCTTGATTTAGTTTTATAGCTGGATTGACATATATGGTATAATATTCAGAATAGTTTAATATTTCGTTCTGGTTCGTTTGTAAACGAGTTTCATACTCGTGTCATTTTATTTACTAACGGACATTATGACGTCAATCGCATTTTTTTTTTCATAAATTGTCAATATCAAATTCCACGAACCGGAATTGCAACAGTTCTCTAATGTTGTATCCTAGTTGGATACGCGAGTAATGCAAAAAAGATGAAAAATAATACGTTTTAAATAATATCCACGCAACTATCCTTTTCACTCTTATAGTAAAATGAGTTATTTGAAGTAGTTATACCTATTTCAGCGAGCGTTTCAAAAATTTCAAAATTGGAATCTCATGTATGTACGTGTTTATGATCGTCAAAAAGTAATAGTTCATGTTTACATAATGTGTATAATCTTGATTTCACAACGACCTTTGTATTGTAAATCCCCAGAGATCCATCGAGGTATTCCCGCGTATCCCTGTGTGTGTTTATTATGTAAGGGGGCAATGAACTCGCGATAACTATAGCGTAACGCGTATGTGTTATCGATGCCTAGCATAGTATAGGACTAAGTGTCCTCACATACCGCTTGTATCATATTGTTGTCGCGAGAGCGAGTTTAAAATTTAATGCACATAATGCGATACTGTGTCAAAATTGCTTAAGTTAAACACTGCTTTCGCTCTTTCTGACACTATTGATTTGACATTCGAAAGAGGGAGACAGCAATGTTTAACTAATCACCTGCTAATCACGTTTATAAGTAAGACCGTTAGTGTTATGATAATTACAATAACTGGAAACATAATGTTATTTCAGTATAGTGACTAATATAAAATCTTAACTAAAGATTTCGAGCTCAAACCGGGACAAGCAAAATTGAGTTTTCTTGTGTTTTGTGTATCATCTTGTTCTCTAGAAAGATACCAGGATTCCTGCATGCGTCGGATAACATTATTTATTATTTATTTTACTGACGTGACAACGTCTAATACATCGATGAACGCTGGCTGCATGCACGAAATTGTCCCGTTACGCTCATTGTCCCGTTACGCTGATTGTACGCTTGCGCCGCATCTATCTGTTATGACGTTGTCACGTTAAACTATCGTCCGTAAACCGACTATACAGGCAACCATTTTTTTTTAAATTATTTTAGCGTCAAAGCGTAACGGACCGCCTGGCGATGTAAGTCGTAGGTTCAATCCTGACCCCATAGGCTGTTATTGTCCCCGCTCAATAACTGTTAGTATTTATTTTATTGCCTAGGATAGTGGATGAGCGTATGGGTCACCTGATGGTAAGTGGTCACCAACGCCCATTGACATTGGCATTGTTAGAGATGTAACAATAACCATCACTTACATCGCCATTGAGCCACCAACCTTGGAAACTAAGAAGTTATGTCCCTATGTGCCTTAAATTACACTGGCTCACTCACCCTTCAAACCAAAACCCAACAACAGCAAGTACTGCTGATTTGCATTGGTAGAATATCTGATGAGTGGGTGGTACCTACCCAGGCGAGCTTGCACAAAGCTCTCCCACCAAGTAATTCCTTAAAAACGTGGCATTATTTAAAAAAATATATATAATCTCGGAGAATTGACCCAAAGCGGCAATTTAAAGTAATTTACATAACGTGCAATGTACATGAGACGGTATCAAAAATTAAAATAGCGCAATATGAAATCAGAAACAAAACACACACCACCTATAAACTTATAAAGTAAAGATTACGTAAAAAAATCGTAATTAGAAATAATTTTAAAAATAGAAAAACCTATGAAGTAAATCTACCAGTTAAAACTTACCCACAGAGCTACAATAATCATTGAGGTCTTGTTTTTTTTTTTAAATAATTAAAACAAATTATAATAATCATACAAATTAAAATCGAGTTTCTGAAGTGACTTTAATCAAGACTAGAAGGTCGGCGTCGTTACGAATTTGCACGTGGTTAAAAAAAATCACCGCAAGTAAGAACAATACAATCACGCGCCGACTCATTTATGTTTCGGCTCGTCTTAATTTATACAAATTAGCTGACACGTGTAAGTCGAACTTTGAAGCTTTAAATTTACTTTCATAATACTTCTGACCGAATGTCGGCAACTGTTTGGAACTATTATGGACTAACCATCTGTGTAGTAGACTTGGTGGATTACTCGGTGGTAGAGCTTTGTACAGACTCGTCTGGTTAGGTAACACTCATCAGATGTTCTACCGCAAAACAACAGTATTTGCTATTGTTGTGTCCAGGTTTGAAAGGTGAGTGAGCCAGTTTAATAACAGGCACAAGGAACATACCATCTTAGTTCCCAAGGTTAGTGGCACATTGGCGATGCAAGCAATGGTTAACATCTCTTACAATTCGAATGTCTATGGGCATTGGTGACCACTTACCATCAGGTCGCCCATTGGCTCGTCCGCCTTCCTATGCCATAAATAAAGTCGTTTGTATATAATATTTTTTGTTAGAGTATTTTATATGTTTATGGTAAAACCTTTGAGTCAAACTTACTACAGTTGAACCCAGACGAGCTTGCACAAAGCCCTACCACCAAGTAAATGTCTCTCGATAAATTAATGATTTAGTAAGAAGCAAGCTAGAAATGAAGAATATAGGACTTGGACTATGTCTTTCACCTACCCAAAAACACGCGGCAAGAACTGCGGGCGACAACTAGTGGCAACATATAAGTACATATATAAATTTAAGTCATTTATTGGTCGATAGTGCGACCCAAATTGGCTCGTTAAAAATTAAATTATCCGAATAGTTTATCACTTGTTCAATTTTAATATGTAAAAAATGATAACAGCCTGCAACGTAAATTTAATTCTGTTAGAAAATAATTAGGTAATAATTTCATAGTTGCCAACAGCAGATTATATTAATTATACCTACTGAGGATCTTTACTGTGAAATACTTACTAGCATATGGTACAGGTCGATTTGTACGTCCTTCCTTTTATCATTGTTTTATATGCCTAAATAATTTAATACGAAATGTATTCTAAGCTTCAACCCTCATATTAATAAATTGGCAAATAGACGCAGCTCTGCAGCTTTCGCGGTAAAAAAAATTAGAATGTTGACTGATATTGAAACGGCTCGCCTAGTGTATTTCAGCTATTTCCACAGTATAATGTCTTATGGCATTCTACTCTGGGGTAATGCAGCCGACATAAATACGATTTTTGTACTGCAGAAGAGGGCTATTCGTGCAATTTATAACCTGGGCCCGAAAGATTCATTAAGATGTAAATTTAAAGAAATTAAAATAATGACTGTCGCTTCTCAATATATATTTGATAATGTTATGTATGTCCGCAAAAACTTAAAAGATTTTCCCAGAAATTGTGACGTACATACTGTTAACACCAGGAACAAGTATAAACTTACAACCACTGTTACTAGATTACACAGGGTTAGTAGGTCTTTTATGGGACAATGTATACGCTTTTACAACAGGATCCCAGAAAGCGTTCAAAAATATTCAATTGTGAAATTTAAAAGAATTGTTAAGGAACGCTTGTGTGCTAAAGGATATTATACAATCAATGACTTTTTAGATGATTGCACACCTTGGGAATGAAACGATCGCCTCCAGGCTGTTTCAATTAAAGAAGAATATTATTATTGTATTGTTATTATATATCATATAAATATTGTAAAAAATGAGATGAAAAAAAAAATCCCGCTGAGTTTCTTTCGCCGGTTCTTCTCAGGCCTGAGGTGTTTATTTCCGAACCGGTGGTAGACTTATGACAATCAATAAGTAAGTGTAACACTTCTACATTGAATAAAGATATTTGAATTTGAATTTGAATTTGAATTATGTACCTACTGATGAAGACGATAAGGCTTTTCTTATAGATACCAGACTGACAAGTGGATTCATAGTTATTGGAACTGTGACCAGTATTAAACATTTCTTGCACCGTCAATGAGTCCAACCTTGTGATCAAAGATGTTACATCCCGCGTGTCTGTAGCCTTTTCGGTCTCACCACTAATACGGAACAAAACAATACTAAAGTATGCTGTTTTTTTGAGGGTATGAAAAACATGTCTTAAAGCCAACCGAATAATCATACAAAAGCATGGAAACATTAATGGTAATTATGTTGTTCGTTTGAGTAGAGTTAGGTAATGTAAAAAAAATAATTGAAATGTTCGGTAGAACCGTTAACTAATATCAATATTACACTATAGATTATCATGGCTCTGAAACTATAGAAAATGTCATGATTAATATAACATGATCGTATATGTACAAAAATTCTTTATTTTTATTTCATAGGAAGGCGGACGAGCATATGGGCCACCTGATGGTAAGTGGTCACCAACGCCCATAGACAATGGCATTGTAAGAGATGTTAACCATCTGTTACATCGCCAATGCGCCACCAACCTTGGGAACTAGGATGTAACGTCCCTTGTGCCTGTAATTACACTGGCTCACACACCCTTCAAACCGGAACACAACAGTACCAAGTACTGCTGTTTTGCGGTAGAATATCTGATGAGTATGTGGTACCTACCCAGACGAGCCTGCACATAGCTCTACCACCAAGTAATACTAATACATATTTACAATTAATTTAAATAATATTTGACTTATTTATATTTTTGTGTACATTAATTCAATATTTGATTATCTTATCTTGTAACAACAATATATTTATTACTACAGAAATGTAAAAATAGAGCAATTCCACGCCGCTTCGTGTTTGAGTTGTGCAAATAACAAGTAAACCCATAATGTAAGAAGTGCCTTTTGTGAATGAAAACATTATAAATAACATAACTTCATTAATATTAAGTAAACTTAACTGTATGTGTACCTTATATCGTACATGATATGACGGCTGATTAAAAAAATAACAAACAGTTTTTTCATAGTAAAATAATATATGGGTAAAATAACAAACGGCGAGCAGTCTGAACGGCGGCCGGCGATCCTTAAGTAAGGGAATACATATAAAAACAATTATATTATGAAAATTATTCATTAAAATACTAAGAACAAATAAGCTTAACAGGAGAAGAGAAGAGACTTTTTAAGGAGGAGGACTTATAGCTTTTTTAACCAGCGCTGCTCCAATGTTTGATGAATAAACATAAGTTTGACTTTGTATTTATAAGATTTTTTTGGGTATTTTTTGTTATATACATCCATCAATCGCGCACGTTATCGCTTCTGACTATGTTGTGAACTTGTGAATCATCAGCAAAGGCATTTTCATCAAGAATTGGCCTAATTTCATTTTTTGAGATAGAGTTAAGCGGTGTAAAAATAAATTGTTAGAAAATTATTACTTGTATTACAACTAACTGTCTTTGGAAGGTAGCTGATATAATTTACAAAAATTGTCAAAAATACCGTGAAAATATTGTAAGTATACAATATAAAAACTTCATAATTGTAGGTTTAGGAGTACACTTTGACAGAAACGAGAAGTGTTTTTTTTCTAAAAACTCGTTATAGTATATCAAGATTTCTCACACATTGTTTTAGCAAGGTCACATTATGTGGGGTGCAGTTATAATTGAATAATAAAAAATTCAGATAGAGCTGCATAAGAGGTAATACTAGGAGGTAAATAATATGACATGGCACTAAAATTACGACGTATAATATGTTTACTGAAACCACGTACCTGTAATATTGCATCATGATTATGATTATTATAGCGTCAGCTAGTCTGCGGTAGTTTGTCGTATAAACCCAGAATGAATCAATATAAGAATGGTCAAGTTTTATATGAACAAACATATGTTTTTATATTCAAAACGTTGTATGTAACAGTCTCTTAATGTCACATACCTGGCATTTAGCCAGACGAAATGCCATTCTTATTTTGATATACATTTGCTTGGTTCATATTTATTACTATTGTTAAAGTAAAATTAAAGGCTTAGAAAAAATAGGGCCAGATGCCTATCGAAAAAAATCAGTTCAAAATCGCCTTATAATATCGGAATATCGTTTTCGTGGCTATCCTATGACTTATCTCTGTGTCATGGAAAAGATCCCACGTTACCCAGCCTCCTGGAAGCCGGCATTATGTGGGACTTCTACCCACTAAATATCGTGTAATGGTCGTCTTCGATATAGTTTGGGTTGAGTGAGAGACATTAGGATTATTATTACATAACGCAACCCCACGTGTTTTTCGGTCTTGTCTAGGTGGGAAAGATAATTTCCCTGCCTAAGATTTAGCAGGTCATTGATGGTGTTTGTTCTTTATATTGACAAAATTTATATGAACAAAGAAACAAATATATACATATGTGCTATCGAAAAAAAAAACAAAACTTCCAATAAAATAAATATGTTCTGAATGTCACGTATTCTTACGAATTTACGTCAAATGCGGTTAGTGTAAAAAGATACATGAATTAAATGTCTACTCATAATAGAATGACAAAACCAACTGATATTTAAATGAAATGTTCCAGTTACAAGCATACGCTGTAAATAAAAATGGTTTTTAAACTTATTCGTATTAAATTTGGGGCGTCAAATTATCTCTCTACATCTCTATGTATGACAACATACATAGAGATGTGGAGAGATAATATACACGAAATAAATTAAATGGCATTAATTTAAGCTCTGCATATTTTTTCAATATAAGGGAAATTATAGAAGTTTTACCTTTATTTCCAACATGTAAGAAAACAAAGTCGCTTGAAAAGCTGAAGAAAAGATTATTGTTACGCTTTCACGTTTTACGTTTTACTTAACTTCTCAACTGAACATCATAATACTTTGAATACACGTTGTCAGGGGTACAGAAATAGAATAGCCAACTGCGCATGACATATGTATTAGAGTGCACAACTGTGTGCGCAAACATCACCTATGTTCTTCTCAATTCAATTTGTAGTCCGTAACTCTCATAATCCGTCACGATGGGATGGGTATCCGACACGTACGTTAACGATAACGTTTTTACGTGCTTTCCGAAGCAAATAGATGTATGGTACTTAACAACCATCACACACTTCCAAGCAGCTAAACCTGCCGTCGGACTACTATACATATATTTTTGTATATACACATATGTACACATATGTTATATTTCATTGATCCTATGTTAGTTTAATTGTTGTTATGATGACGAGGCGAAATAAATCTGCTTATACGCGACGAATTAAAGCTAGTCGGCACATTCATGTTTCAATATATAATATACATATATGACATAGCAAGTTTTATGTATATAATATAAGTTATCGCAATGCTTTATCTTGTATTTGATAATTCATTTATCACGATCTAGCTCGCTCTATCTCAAAGCTCTATACTCTATGCTATAAATTGATAGAAAAAATATTTGTGTAAGTTTTACGAATTATATTTAAATGATATTTAATTATGGTTCAAGTTTCATTCACAACAATAAATAATTTAGCAATGTAGGGTGAGTATAAATAGTAAAACTACTGTGTTCTTTAATCCGTGGCCATTTTAATTGATATTTGTATGAAAACAAGGATCGAATTATACGTAGTTCGAAAACATAATAAAGTCTGGATGTGGATACACTTTACAATCATATTCACAAGGGACGTCACATTAGGCAGACAGGCTTGCAAAAGAGCTACTAACAAGTACCAAAAGAATCCGTGTAATTTCCATAAAAAAATTTATAGCATAGGTAGGCAGACGAGCATATGGGCCACCTGATGGTAAGTGGTCACCAACGCCCATAGAAATTGGCATTGTAAGAGATATGAACCACCGCTTACATTGCCAATGCCACACCAACTCTGGGAACTAAGACATTTTGTCCCATGTGCCTGTAATTACATCAGCTTACTCACCCTTTAATCCGGAACACAACAATACCAAGTACTGCTTTTTTGCAGTAGAATATCTGATGAGTGGGTGGTACCGACCCAGACGAGCGCGCACAAAGGTTTAACACCAAGTAAAACTGTTACTCAGATTTTTGCCAGTTCGATGTTATCTAAAATCAGATGCGACCATAACACAATTTACTAATTCTGTGACGAAATGGTTCTCCATTTGACACTTGACCGATGATAATGTATTCCTGGTCGAGTTAAACGGTGGCCATTCTAAGGAAGGCTAGTTAACTGTACAGGATATATTATTATAGGTCATTAGTATGTTTGCAAACGCCTTCGATACCATCGAGATCTGGGCTGTTCTGGAATCCATGCAGAGATGCCTAATTGACTGTCGGTATGTCCAGGTGTTGAAGTGTTTGTACGAAGCCGCAACTATGACCGTCCAAGTACAAGAACAGAGCACAAGACCAATCCAATTGCATCGCGGGGTTAGACAAGGGGATGTAATGTCCCCGAAACTTTTTACCAATGCATTGGAGGACGTCTTCAAGACGCTCGATTGGAACGGACGCGGTATTAATGTAAATGGCCAACACATTACACATCTGCGATTTGCCGACGATATTGTCATCATGGCGGAAACTCTGCAGGATTTGGAAGAGATGCTAAACAGCCTGAGCGATTCTTCAAGACAAGTAGGTCTCGGAATGAACATAGAAAAGACCAAAATTATGGTCAACCATCATATATCCCCGAGACCGGTGGTCGTAAATGGCTCTCCACTCGAAGTTGTGCAGGAATACATCTATCTGGGCCAAACTATACAACTGGGCCGGCACAACTTTGAGAAGGAGGCCAAAAGAAGAATACGCTTGGGCTGGGCGGCATTCGGGAGGCTGCGTCATATTTTTGAATCGTCGATCCCACAGTCCCTTAAGACCAGGGTCTTTAACCAGGGCGTCCTACCAGTAATGACTTACGGTGCCGAAACGTGGACACTCACCGTAGGACTGGTCCACAAGTTTAAGGTCGCTCAGCGAGCTATGGAACGCGCGATGCTTGGGGTTTCTCTGGCAGATAGAATCCGAAATGAGGACATTCGCCAGAGAACTAAAGTCACCGACATCGCGCGTAGAATTAGCTCGCTGAAGTGGAAGTGGGCTGGTCATGTCTCCAGGCGCCTTGATGGCCGATGGAGCCGACACGTGTTAGAGTGGAGACCACGTTTAGGCAAACGTAGTGTAGGACGCCCTGCAGCAAGATGGACCGACGATTTGAAAAAGGTGGCAGGTACGGGATGGATGCGGGCTGCCCAAGATCGGGATGGTTGGCGTTCTTTGGGGGAGGCTTTCGTCCAGCAGTGGACGGCAATAAGCTGTAAAAAAAAAATGTTTGCAAACTACAACTAAACTAAAACACACTTTCATAATTGAATAAAAAGCAAGAAAGAGTTTAAGCGGAGGCTAAGACTCCGTGCTTTTTAAAGATTAGGTTGTAAAATGCTGCCAACTTTGAGCAGCTGAAAAATTCCTACAAAATATTTTTAAATTATATATATATATTTTTTAATTTATGTTTAACTCATGATTTTTTTTTTTTTAAATAATTGTCTTAATTTTCATTGATCATATTATTATTTTGCTCAATGTCATCAATTTTTATATTTTAATTTTAATCTGTTATTTTATATTTTGGCCAACGTGTGTTTATACGTCTTATTCTTCTTAGCTCCAATTTGAACTTGTAATCGGTGGAAACTTAATTGGTTTATGTATTTATTTTTGTATGAATTATTTTCTATTGATTGGTTGTAATACTGTTTGTTTCCCAATAAATAAATAAAATAAAAAAAATAAATAAAATAAAATAAAAAACCACGCGACCTGATACGAGAATTGTCTTCGATAACTCGGAATCTATTTACTTGTAAGCTAAGTTACCTACTAGACCAACGAGACAGATATGTTCAAGAAAAATAGAGTCATTGTTAATTACTCTATTGTCAAGTTCATGAACATACACGACCAGTCTCAATGTTACAAATTATAATTTTTAATTAAACATTTATAATACTATATGAGCACTTAATATGGTCGACGTATGTATGTATTAGTTTCGTTTTCCTTATATGAATGTTTTATTTATCCTTTTTCTATTACGTTTTGGAAAAACGGAAAAATGTTGTGACGTTATAAAGTTTTTTAATCATTCATATTGTTTTTATTGAAAGTTATTTTTTATTAAATAATACATTTAGTTATATTCTTTTGATAACTATTTGATTTGTATAATTTATTAATAACTCTGGTAGAGTCATGAAGAGCACCTGGAGTTTGGGTGGGAGACAAGACAAATTTACTCAACGAGTGGTCGGGCTTTCTTTAGATACCACAAAGATTTATTGGTCAGCTATTTTTCGCCAAAGATCAATGCTTTGATGACGATATGCTTCAAAGGGCTTAAAGGATAACATTGTTATCTAATCCAATAAGGATGCAAAAATAGAAATCTTAGTTACCGTGTTATTGGTGGCCTTCTTATTTTAAAATTAAATAAAAAGGTATAAACAGAATAATAAGTTATGTTTATAATTTGTTTTGGAATAAGATTAATAACATTTTGTCATTTCGTTTATTACATCTATAATTTTGTAACTTATAAATATTTTTTAAATATATTAACAGAGCCAAAACGTTATAAATAACGGATTTTAATATACATTAATTTTACTGTATAATAGACGAAAAAACATAATGAAATACATAAAACATAAGAAAATTGGTATATGCTAAGTTCTATTAAGTTAAAACATTTCGGTTGGTTTCGTTGTAATAATTATAAATTACTTATTAAGTAATAAGCAAGCAGATAAAACAATTGCTCAAGATCAATACTAATAGGGCTGTTGATAAAACTGTATCAACACTATCAACATGTCTAGTTACTCTTATAAACATAAACATCGTAGTACAAAGAAAAGCGCGCCCTACTACCAGGCACGCTACGCAGCCGCGATACGAACGCGGGGAGAGCGTGTAAACAAACAACTTTGGATATCGTAGTATGAATAACGCGCTCTCGACGCCCGCCGCCCATTCCGTCGCGAAACACCGGCCGTGTCGCACGCAGCCATGATTGATTACGCGCGCCCCTACGACCAAAGCATGTGCGATCTCTATCTGCCTCCCACACCATCGGCGCCCGCGCGTCTTGACGATTTCCAAGTTTTCAAAAAGGGTAACCCTTCTCACATCTACGGAAACTACTACAATAATTACGAAATGTACGAAGAACCAGAAATCGAAAACGCCGCCAACGTTTACCACAACCTCGTTAGCTCCCGCGAGTACCGTCACGAAGACTGGAAGCAAAAAATGGTCATCGAATGGCATGATAATGAAACTGTATCCTGGATAATAGATTGCGCCGTCACCCACGGATTCTGCGAGTATGATGTACCGTTTTATAATTTCAGTGTCCCAGGTATGGAACTGAGAAATATGAGACGAGAAGAAATCCAACAGAGAATGGCCCATCCCAGCGTCGATCCTAATCTATCAAGAAGGATAGGTGACACAATTTTCGACAAATTGCAGAATCGTTTAAATGAAGACATGCTACGGCAGTCGTCAGTGTTTAAATACGTGGAGAGTGATCCGTACCAAAGTAATGAACCAGTGAAGACAGTGTTAGATTTGGACTCTTTGGACCATAAAAACAGGTTATATGCTTCGGGCTATAAACCAAATGACATTAGTTTGTTTCAAGCTGCCGACTCCAGCGATGATGCTGAAGATGTATTTCGTTCCTCGGAAACGGCATCGCCAGAGTGTTCATACGGTAGTGATGGTAGCAAATCTGGTGACGAGGAAGAGAAAAGAAAAATGTTTAAAAGACCACCCGGACGTCCTAAGGGCAGCGGCAGAAAAGTATGTAAGCGCCCTAGAAGCGTGTCCGTACCAGAGTTTCTCCGGAATCTCTTGTTTGACGAAAAATACTGCCCCTCTATCATCAAATGGGAAGATCACGCGCAAGGAAAGTTTAGGTAAGTCATCATAAACTTTTACTAAGAAGATAAACCCTTTAATAATTTACAAAAAAAAATGCAATGTCGTGACTTGGTCATTTGTCGTCGGTTGTATCTTCGCCGCTCATCCATAATTTATTTCATCTCAAGTCACGTGGATCGGCGGACACCAATAAACGGTTTTACAGCTCAACTATACGATGTCAATACGTATTGATCATTAGCGTTCGAAGGTTTACTTCTGTTCTATTGTCTCATAAAAGTACAAATAGTTATTTTATAATGTAAAAATGCAACACTACGTGTTAGTTCCATGAGTAATCAAATAAAAACTTTACATAAAACGCGGATTTAACAATCCGCAACAATTCGAGATATACGAGTATGTTATATTTAAAACGCAAATATCAATACTTTACTGCGCGAATTTATTATACTTATCAAAACATTTTTCTATTGCGTTAATGTTACTAATTAATAAGCACTATATTATATTGTAATATTTGCGTATTTGGGTTCGAATTTAGTGAATTTGTAATCAGTAATTATGATAACGATAACAACAAACTGTATTAGATTTAAGACCAACATACATCTGAGGCAATATAACAAATCTTTGACCACCAAACAAAAATATAATGACTACTATGATTGAATAAATTATTTTAATTTTTAAGAACTAAAAGAGATATACTAAAGTTTACGACGTCCAGAATGCAAACCGAAAAAAATTCAAGGGGCAATATCGAATGTATTAAATTCCTGAAAATATTCATACAAGGGACGTTTTATCAACACAGTTTGTATATCACATGAAAACCATGCATTTTAATGGAACATCGTGATATCGTATCTTTATAATCACACAATATATTTTAATCCCGAAGCATACAAGGCTTGAAGGCTATATATTTAAATTCGGCATCATTATCGCCATCATTTGCTCCCATCCCATTTATTTGGGATTAGTGCAATATATTTCAGTACTGAGAATTTGGCCAACTTTTGTTGTTGAGATAGATTAGCTGTTACTTCTCAGTTCTGAAGTATTTAATTCCGAATCGGCGTTAGATTATATATAAGCAATAAGCAAGTGTAACGCTTTTATATTATTGACAGTTTTTTGCCAAAATTGATACGCTAATGCTCGAATACTGAAACGTCTTTCAAATATATAAATAATAATGGAACGCCATTAATTTCAAATTTCGCATACAAAATTTTGAAATTAATGACGTTCCAAATAATCAAGTCCCACTTCATTTTGAATGACGTTTCAGTATTCGGCCGTAAGTGCTCGTAATATTTATAGATGTAGTTATCAGAATGTTTTTGTCTAGTTGTCTATTACGAAACCAAATTTAATATTCGATATGTTAACAATATTTAGAGACATCGCGTTACTCTTTCACGTTATTGGCTTATTATCGATTCCTCTCAGGTTTGTAACTCTGTGCGGTGTAATATGATCATGTTGAAAGGCTAGTGTGGAGAATTTTAATTGCTCACCATTATCACTTGGAATTAGGTCATTTGCAAGTTGCAATGCGCACATAATTATATCAATAATTATTTATAATTTTTATTATGAAAATCCATCAAATTATGATTCCTTGTCTGACATTTCAATATTTTAATAACAGTTTTACAAGTTTGTAAAATGTAAATGTTAGGCTCATCATGATTGTCCTAATGAGAAACGTGATTATAAAATAAAATAGAATAAAAAAAGTCTTCTAGAAACAAATGAAAAATCAATGTGTTTAGTTTAAAACAACGAACATTTAGAATTTTATTAAATTCTCAACGTCTTCAAAGATGACCTTCATCGAAGCATCCGAATAAAAACGCAGCGATGCGGTCAATGTGACTTTGCTGACTGGTCCTGGGATCATGTTGTCCGAACACAGCGTTATAATTCAATACAACCAATGCATCTTTTATGACGTACGAATCTGCATCATTATTATAAAGTAACATTATATTCACATAGTATTTAGTTCATATAATAATAAAAATAGAACTGGTGAGATTATCTTGTTCACATTATGTATTTTTTAATTGTACAATATTTTTCCACTCAACAATATATATGTTGGCGTAGGTTATATCAATTATGATTAGATCACTGCAAGTCATGTTATTTACACGTTTTGCAACAACAGGTAAATATTTACTATAATATACCATCGTAGTTGTTTTCTATAGATACTGTCAATGATACGTTTAGATTTTATATATGTTTTCGTAACTTACTAAATATAAAATATTAAAAAAAACCATCTACATAAGGAATAACTATATTTTTATACATATCCTACTAATTATTAAGTTTATTTGAATTTCCAAAAAATTTCAAATATAAACTACATTGTACTTTATATATTTTAATCAAATTATATATTTATTTATAAAATCATTAAAAAAATTGTTTTAATATTATTTTATGCATTAAAAAATATATTACGCCTCTTTGTGAGGTCTGTGCTCTCAAGCACAACAGCACATGTTTTTATACTTTACCTTTACCTTGCTGGTTTGACTTTGTCCTTGCTTGATTCACACGTTAACTTGCAAATTTTGAATGCGTCCTATTAAATCGTTATATCAATGGTATTAAAGTCTATTTTATCATGACAAAATTACAGTTTAACCTCAGAAGTTATTTGAGTTCAATCATTATTGCGTCGCTCGGAGCGGTGGCAATTATCATTATGACCCTTATCTCTTTATCTTTAGGGTTTATATCGTTGTGAAGTCGTTTACTTCGTTATTATATGGATTCTAGTTTGCCATCCATATTGTAAATATTTAAAACTATTTTGTTGGCACGGATTAAATAATATTTAGGTCTTAAAATGTTTAAAGTTTAAACTACCTATATGTTGTCACAGGGTCTCTATCTATATATGTAATTTTGTATGTATATGTTACTTTTGTTATTGTGGTACAGAAACTAACATTTCACAGCAGGTCTAACTTTTAACACCATTTTAGTTTCTTATTAGAACTCAATCTCATTGTGTTTTGATTGATATTTAAATTTCGAACTATAATCTGATTGAAATGACTCGTCTTTTTTTTTGTTGATTTTTCATGTACGATAAAATTCTAACTATTTATAAATCGAAAATAAATTCTGAAAAATCTCAAAAATGCCAAAGATTTTTCGCCTAATAAGGTTAAACATACATACAGAGCAAAATATAAACTTTGGCAGCGTCTGAGCAAAAAAGGATACATATCATAAAATATAATTGAAAAGATCAAGAATATACGGTCGTTGTATTATTATTAACTCAGTCGCTGAGTGTTCAGCTTGAGACCGGTTTCTTAGTAAATAATTCTCAGAATATATACTTCATAAACACAGCTTGAGACTATATACTTTGTATTTTTTTTTATGTAATTCCATTTGCAATTTTATTTACAAACACTACTCGAGACCTGTTTATCAATCGACGATTCTAATATTTTGTTTTTTTAGTTAAACGAATAAGTTAATAATAATATTGCATTATAATCAAATTTTTTTATTACGATTTTTACACTTAAGCTGCGCATATATTATATATTACGTTTAATTTAAAGATACAAAAAGCTCAACAATACATAATAGATTATTATCTAATAATAATGAAACGTGAATGTTTTTTATACATATTTTGTTTTAAACACAATTGACTAGATTTTAACATCGACCTCTAGATTTATTATATTGTGAATTTTGAAGATGATGAATTGCAACATGTATGGTATACAGTTTTTTATGGCATAGGAAGGCGGACGAGCATATGAGCCATATTATAAATAATATTTAAGTTTATTAAATATCAAATTTCTTGTATTAAAAATACAATAAACAATTACTTATTATAGTCTAATTGGAAAAAGGACTTAAAATAATGTTAATTTGAAACCATCATATCCACTACCTTCTAGTAAAAATATATGAAGATCCCAATCACTTTATATGTATTTGAGACAGCTCTTCTCATAGTCGAATTCAAAGCTCAGCCCATTCCCTCTGGGGTTGACTGCTATAAAATCACTTTCCGATCGCTTTTATGGGATCATACCTCCGTATTAAACATACATCCTCGTTAAATGTGACCATTTGAGCATTTGACCTTTTATAAATCTGAAAAATTAAAATTTTAAATTCAATATTAAAAATAGAATTGGTTACTAACTGTTGGTTTATTTGGAATGAATTCTTCTATGTATTTATTTTAAGGAGTTATTGAAAGATGTCAACCTACTTTGTTATTATATATGTATTTACTAAATAATACATAAATATTTTTTAATAAGATTTTCTTGAGTTTCAATTGTGATTATCAAATGTATAGCCGAATAGATTCGAATTGGTATTCGGAAACAACGGCTCCGTTCTATTTGTTTAAAAAATGTAGTTGTTTTCTAAAACAAAAAAAACGATAATTTAAAAAAGGAACATTTTATTCCATATAATATAGTGTATATTAAAGGAAACAAAAACCTACATTCGAATTTTAAAAAATTGACTGATTTTAATCAAATAACAATTAATTTAGATCTAATATTATTTCACAAAAGAACAAACTAGTCGTTCATGAGGGCGGTTCCCTGCACTGGTATAGATTTTTTCGTTGCTACGCAGCCTCAAGGACGCTTCCGCCTTGCGCTTCCTTGCGTACACGTGGGAGCATAGACTTGCCAAGCCGCTCGGCTTTGGCTGCCCAATAACGAATATTTATAATTAATTTTTCAAATTCATACAAATACACACACAGATACACAAACTCAAGCTGCTTTAAATGCACACCTCGAAAACTAAGCGATAGTGATAGTCCTCTAAGCTTTAATTATTTCTAACAAAGATATATAGCACGTACATAATAAAAAAATACAATAACATAGTTAGCACTTTTATTTAGTCAAAAGACAAGCTAATTGTAAAATAAACAGTTTTAATTATTTTTTTAAGTTTCTGTTCAAGACATCTCTTGAAGAAGTATATTCATGATTTTTTTTTTTCGTCGGATTTTTTTAATATAGCATTTTGAACTCATATTCGCTTACACGCATACGTCATCATATCCATTCACTTATAATGTAAAGATTGTGTTAATAAAGGAATGTGAAAGTTAAAAGTCGTAGGCGCGAATGATAGTATAATAGCTACATAGAATCGAAATTCATATTATCGGGCGTCATATTATTGTTCTATTAATTGAAATATTTATTTTAAATAATTATTATTAAGGAAAAAGACATCATATTATAATTAATAGAAGCACTCAAAGTTGACCTTACTTTGATATTAAATAAGGATTAAATATTTTTCAAGTTAAATTGTTTAATATGTATATACTTTATCGTGTTTGGGTGAAACTTACACATAAAATAATCGATTGACAAACGGACATAATGTATAATTTGAAAGTATAAGAAAAATCGCACGCCCCCGTTCGCTACGCACGGACAAAAATAAACGACGTAGCCCTGCCGTTACCATGGCAACGGCCGGGAAGCTTCCAGTCACGTGTCGCAGCTTCCGATTTTTTCTCGCATTTTTCTCCTTCCCCCCTCGTGTACGCGCCTTAATTGCGTCTGTGAGAGTGTGGTCCCGAGAAATTAGAGCAAGGATAGTTTGTAAGCAGAGGCCGCACGCTATTTTATTAAATGATTTAATTACTTTTGATAAAAAATATTTTAAATTAACACATTTATATGTAATCATAACCATATTCAATGCACAACGTAATATAAACTGTTGAAAATTATTTTATACTCAACATGTAATAGAACTTAAAATAAATACATATTACTGTTCAGCGCCATAGTTGATAAGTTTTAGACAAATAATTGTCCTTATTTACAACGACAGGAATTTAATTCTAATTAATATTTAACAATGTAGCAACAACAAACCATTAATTAATATTACAAAACATATTATAGGTATGTCCATCCGGTGTATAATTAACCGAAAGATAAATGGTTAATTTATTTTAATAACAATTGTATGCTTAACGTTATTTTCCATTAAAAAGTTTAAACATGTTAAATTGTAAATTGCTGTAATTATTATGCAAAAATTTATAGTTATCATAAAAAATACTACGATTGTTAACTTGAATACAGAGAAAACAATGACTTTTTTACAAACAATAAAATGAATTATCACGAACGAGATAATTCAAACCCTCTGTAATAAATTACTCTGTGGAACGCTTGCACCAAAGTCCCTGTAACATTTCTTTTTCGTGAAAATCTATTTATAACTAGGGCAGCCTCGTGTTTGCCGCAACACAGTCACATTGGACTCTATTCCCTTGGTGGTAAGGTTGAATTTCGTTTGTCTCGAAAATTGTGCGTTGATGGAAGCTATATATATTTTTTTCTCATAGTGCCTCTATTATATTGATTAGTAAGACTCCCTCTTCCGGGTGCGGGTCGAGCGTCTTTTGCGAATACTCCTCACTTTTCTTTGTTTTCCTTCGTTTATTCACTCTTAGTTTGTGGGATGAAAAATACGCATTACGTTTGGCCTAGTTTGTAATGTATATTAAATGTAGTTTTGATACCATTAAATAACACAGTCAGTATGACTTTGACAAAAAAGTTTGGCTGTATGATAGGATCTATTACTGATTTAAAATTATATATAAGTACATACTTAAATTCGAAATAATAAAGTGAAGCAAAATGATTATAAGGGTGGATAAACTTTATATATATATATATATATATATATATATATATATATATATATATATATATATATAAGATTTGAGTAAAACTTGTCTGTCGGTGTTACAGATATGAACGTGATGAGATAAACGAGTTCTTCTTTAATCATAAAATTGATTTTCCATATTAATGTCTATTCGTGACCGATATCACGAACAATAAAAATGTAATCAAACAGTTAACATCAAATTAAAATTCGATTAAAAGTAAACTGCTAATTTTTTTTAGACCACAGATTAAAATTTCAACAAAGCCGAACAAACAAAAGTAACAGCTTATTAGCTTTCAATATACTAGATAACATATTCTGTTACTGAAATTTCTATAATGAAATGCGAACTAATATATATTTAAGTTGCTTATGTTAGAGGTCTTGGTGGTAGAGCTTTGTGCAAGCTCGTCTGGGTAGGTACCACCCACTCATCAGATATTCTACCGCAAAACAGCAGTACTTGTTATTGCTGTGTTCCGGTTTGAAGGGTGAGTGAGCCAGTGTAATTACAGGCACAAGGGACATAACATCTTAGTTCCCAAGGTTGGTGGCGCATTGGCGATGTAAGAGATGGTTAACAGCTCTTACAACGCCAATGTCTATGGGCGTTGGTGACCACTTACCATCAGGTGGCCCATATGCTCGTCCGCCTTCCTATGCAATAAAAAAAAAACATTTCAACATAAAATAACTCCTGTATAGACCTAAGAACAAGGCGTAACTAGCTCTTTCGACATACATATATGTACATATATGTATGTAGTTATGTACCTACTATAGTTTAACACGTAAATCTCTACGTCGATATCGGACTTGTTCACTGTTCAGCCTGTTACAAAAAAACCGGGTCGGTCGCTTGCTAACAGCAAGTGAGTAATAAAAATATACCTATATTATATAAAATGTTGGATATCATTGGTTTATCTTGATTTTGGTTTATTTTTTATCATAAGTTCTCAATGCCCGTGCAAAATTTTCCAAGTAACTTAAATGGAAAGTGAGTTGAATTTAATTTTGTTACATTTATTAAATGTAAAAGTAAATTTCCCAGTGTTGGACCAAAGTTCCTTTTTGAGAACAAGGTTTGTAGCTTATTCCACCACACTACCCAAATGTTTGGTGAAATACACATGTGTCAGTTCCATACGACACATGCAGGTTTCTTCACAATGCTACCGAAGCACGTGGTTATGAATACAAATTAAACACTTGAAAGTACAAGGCCTGGGCTTGAACGCATAATCTTCGGTAAAGACTCGTGTTATATTTATTAAACAAAATCACGTTATTGAAACTATACTTATAACCCTGGATAGGTAGCTTAATATTATAGATTCGCTGCGTCCGAAAGGTTAGATTGAAAACACACACACACACAATCACACACACACAATCACACACACACACACACACACACACACACACACAAGCGCGCAGATATTATTACGAATTAATGTTATACCCAATTGTTTTGTTAAGGTTCGTTATAGTTTAATCGAAATATTTGACTCACACATATAAACATTTTATCGTAAATAACTCGTATAAACATGATAAGTTATAGAACTAATAAAAGGTAAAAATGACCATTAACATCTGATTGACCGATAGAATTATCCGTGGATAATATTAACTCGAATACTATAAGTTTTTTTGCTAAATTAATCAACAAAATATAGTTTCAAAGAACTTTAAATATCAATCCAGCAATTTACACGGTGGGATTCCCCCGCGGTCGATTCGCGCACACATCTACCAAAAACACACTCGTACACTCATTTATGTACATAACTACATAGTAATGACGTGTGCTGCGGTGGAATGTGCAACTCGGGAAATATTAAGATAGACCAGTTCCAGTTTCTTGTGACTTGTGGACAAGGTAAATGTTTGTTTTATTTATTAATGTCAGTCAATACTACTTTTACTTTCATTCATAAGTATATTAATATCTGTATTTTTATTGTTTTTCTAATTATGTTTCTGGAAAATCTAATTTTAACAATCAATCAAATTTTGATAACACAATGATATGATAATCATATAAATATGACTGATATATATTGTATTACAATAATTAACTACAACATGACGCACGCGACTCCATGAACGCGTTAATAAGTCAAAAAGTCGTCACAGTGACAATCTATTTAGACGGCAATTAAAACCGTATAAACTTAATTACAAAGAATATATTAAATAATAGGAATACTTAATAAAATATAATAATATGTTGAATGACGTTCATATTAAAACGATTGTTATTTATTTAGTGACACTTTGAATAGCTACAAACCATGGTCTTATACACAGGTCTATCAACTACAGTAGTGGTGGACTTTGGCTTAATGATTGCTGTTCAGTTCAATTAATGGCCGCCAGAGGTATGACGATCGGTAGATGGATATGCCGAACACTTTTTAAAATCCAAACAAATCAAAAATAACAACAAATCCGCAAAACTCAACAAAACGATATAACAATGATTAAATAACACAATACTCGGGAAAGAAAAATTTACGCCACGTGTTACTCAACCACGTGCGATAGCTCACTAAACGACGCATAGCGGGCGTTGTCGCGAATTAAAAGTTATATCACAATCGCACCAATCTCTCACCATTGAAATTGGGCTCCGTTGATAGACCTGTGTACAACCGTGCTATAAACGTACCCGTATGCTTATTACCAAGTTCTCAATGTCATCGAAGTAGACAATTTCGTTTGCGTTCAAATCGAGATAAACTCGGTAATCGAATGGTGTCAATCGAGCGACTAACTCAGTGACGTCATGTGTTACACAACATTGATACCTGTGGCACAGATAACGAAATGGTGTACATTTGACACATCTACGTTTGAAAAATAAAAATATTGCACATAGAAGATGTAAATATAACTTCAATTGGCGTATGTACTCTACATTACATTTATTTGTATTCCAATTTAAATAGCATATAATATAATAATTATTTTTAATTTTTATTTGTATTTAGTTAAGGTTTTATAGTAAATAAAAAAATAGCAAATATTTTTTTATAACAGTACTTCCAACGTTTTCCAACTTCAAAGCAATGGCAAATTGTCTGTCGTGTTGTTGACAACGCCAAATATTCTGTATGTAATTAACTTTAATTATTGACAAAATTAACGTAAGTGTTGGTAATTTTCTAACAGTTGCATAAGTGGTAAAGAGAAAGAAGAAATTTCTAACTATATCCGTGCAGTTACCTATAAAGTGTTAGATAACTCACTCTAGAAATAAGTCATTTTTTGTCATTGGTTTTAAGAATAAAAGTTAACCATCTTTGTTGAAAGGGCAATAAAATGGATAATATATATGCAAGCGAGCATATTATGTATCTATGACAATTATTGTTAGTGACAAAGTTCTACAGATATTCTGGTATTATCATAAACTATTTTTTATTTCTAAAACCACACATGCAACATACAAAGCATTTACAAACAAAGTATCTAATATTTCAATTACAAGTGTACATAGCACTTCGATATTCATAAATTGTGTAAATTAATATCCGAATTTACAAAACTGTTAAAATAGAAATCAATAAAAAATCTCATTATATTTTTTTTTTATAATATATTTTAATAACAAACTCTTTGCTTACCATTTTTAATAGACAAATATTGATACGTCCATAATATTAATATGGCATTGTTAATAATGTATAACGACGATATTGAATAATAAAATAAGTAATAAAACCACACCGCCATTGTGTTGATATTGATTATATTTTCATGACGTTGGTATTGAGATCATACTAACTATTAAAAAAAGCAAACAGTTTTTAAGCGTCTTCCCTTATGATTTGAAGTTCGTTGGACTACCAATACGATTGCATATAGACAATGTACACACAGTTAAATTTCACTCCACACATGCACGTTCCCATATACTCTATTCCAATCGGAGTAGGATTAGGTAAAGGTAAACAAACCGTAGATTTACAAATGGCATGCAATTTTCTGATTGTTCTGCTGTTATGCACTATAAACAGTTCTGGATTCATTTACCCTTATCCTTATCCTTAAATATTATAAAACAAAGTCCCCCGCGTTTCATGTCTGTCTGTATGTACGCGCTAAACTAAAAAACTACTGAAGGGATTTTCATACGGTTTTCACTAATAGATAAAGTGATTCAAGTGGATGGTTTACGTGTATAATTCATTAATATTTTCTGTAAATTTGTTGAAATATAGCAAAATTTGTTGAAGAAGTCGGAAAAAAACGAGCATATTGGGAGCTTTCATCGAAAACGCTGCACAATCCCTTTGAGTTATAACAAAACAATGTATGGTGAAATTGTTCCCCTTTCATAGATCTACAAAAAAGTCCGTGATGGCATATGTCTATCTTTTAAGGATAGCTAACTATACCCATTTTAATGTTTAAAAAATTTTTACATAAAAATGGTCAAATTGGAAAGCTATAAAAACGGATATGATATTAATCCTTATTAAAATAAATACGTTATTTACTTTGAGCATTTAATGTATATTATAATTGCCCTTTACACCACCCAATTTAAATCAATATCTTAGGAGTAATCGTAATTTTAAAATTATCGCGCACTAAATAAATTCAGGCGGTCCAACACCCATCATGCAAACGCGTGATGCAACCGCTTCCTTAAATATTATAAAACAAAGTCCCCCGCGTTTCATTTCTTTCTGTATAAACGCGCTAAACTAAAAAAGTACTAAACGGATTTTCATACGGTTATCACCAATGGATAAAGTGATTCAAGAGGAAGGTTTACGTGTATAATGCATTAATGTTTTCTGTAAATTTGTTGAAATATAGCGATAATTGTTGAAGAAGTCGGAAAAAAAACGAGTCGATTGGGAGCTTTCATCGAAAACGCTGTACAATCCCTTTGAGTTATAACAAAATAATGTATGGTGAAATTGTTCCCCTTTCATAGATCTACAAAAAAGTCCGCGATGGCATATGTCTATCTTTTAAGGATAGCTAACTATACCCATTTTAATGTTTAAAAATTTTTTACATAAAAATGGTAAAATTGGAAAGCTATAAAAACGGATATGATATTAATCCTTATTAAAATAAATACGTTATTTACTTTAAGCATTTAATGTATATTATAATTGCCCTTTACACCACCCAATTTAAATCAATATCTTAGGAGTAATCGTAATTTTAAAATTATCGCGCACTAAATAAATTCAGGCGGTCCAACACCCATCATACAAACGCGTGATGCAACCGCTTGCGCGCCCCGCGTCCCGCTGTCGTCCGTACGCTAGCTGTTGCCCGCATAAATATAAGTAAAGGATAAATGTTTGCTTGAAATTTGAAAATCTGTGATTTAAAATTAATATGTATGAAATGCATTTCTGTTAAGAAAAACTTTAGTAACGGTTTTTTTTTTATTTTGAAGTTGATGATTATTCTTTAAATAATCATCAGTGGACTTATTATGAATTCCTGTAGTTTGACTTAATATATTTATAGTTAATATTAAATAGCCCGCCGCCTATCTACGCCGTTGAGTATAGTTAAAACCATAAAAGAGCAAGCGTACAATTTTTTTTATTCTATCAAACTACAGGCACATAGGGCATAACATCTTCGTTCCTACGGTTGATGGCGAATTAGCGATGCAGGGAATGGACATTGTTTGAGCATGCACTATAATAAGTGTACATGTGATAAGAGTTCTCACTAAAATCAACCAAGGCGGTCATTGAAAACGACAGGTCTTAGAACTTTTGGTTGTCATAGGGTAGCAGTAAGTCATTGTGTGTTTAGCATTTTGTTATTTGCACTCAAAATTATGGTAGCGTAGCTATTACTTTACGCCGATTTTAAGTGAGAGAGTGGTAACTCCGGCTGGGCGTGCCGGCCCATTCCGCTACAACCCGAAGGTATGCAACCTGGCACTATAAAAACCTACCTATTAATAAATTACATACAGGTAAAGTGCGTCTTTAAGCAATCGCTAGGGACTTGAAAAACCGCAAAACGGACAACCATCGATGACGTATTCCTGCATGCGAGTCGCACACCCAGCGATGAGCCGATGACCGAATTCTTCTCCCACAGTGTACTGCTGCATAGTGCCGCGCACTTTGTCATCGTCGTAACTTTTAAAACATTTGTCCAAATGATATAGTGTAAGAGACAAAAGTTATCTTCTTTAAAATTCTTATTGTTATATTTTGGTCAATTTATAAATTAATAATTATTAATAGCTTTATAAATTATAGCCTATTTGTTATTTTGATGTATTAGCTATATTATTGTAAAGTTTCATTAAAATCCATTCAGTACTTTTACGTGAAAGGGTAACAAATGTCCATACATCCATACAAAATTTCGTGTTTATTATATTAGTAGGAAATAGAATTATTATATGCCCTGTACTGAACATATATAAACTGTACTGTATGGGCGAATAAATCGATTGGTGAATGTTTATATCTTATTGATTAAAAAATGCACGGGATAATTTTTTTAATTTACCCGTACGAAGTCGGGACGGGCAGCTAGTTTATAATATAACAGTTTTCCACTTAACATTGAAAACGCCATCTTTTCGCGAATCCATATTGAATATCATAGATTATTCAAGATCACGATCAATAATATGGCGTCAATTGATATCGGTGACCAATGGTATCGATGTCAAAGTTGTTTATTTGGGTTTATTCCTGTTGTGGTTGGAATAGAGTGTAGAAGTTTACATTTACCACTGTACATGCGTATAAACACTTTTATACTAAAGCGCATATATAAACTAAATACTAGACCAGTTAACCTGCTATATTCGATTATAAGAGCAAACTTATAATACTGAAATGTACATTATAAATAATATGTAATTATAATTATTATTACTGTATGCAGATATAAATTTCAGGAGCGAACGAAATCACGTCGCCAACGTTGAAAAACTTGCGTGAAACGGAACGTTTAATATATATAATACTTGCTTTTATATAAAAGCAAGTATTATATATATTAAACGTACGTATTAATACCTTACTTATAACGGAGTATAATAGGTGAAAGAGCCACGCCTCTATCGTTGATTAAGGATTGGATCCCTGACCTCGTATGTCGCCGGCCAGTCTATTGTTGAATTGATTATACGTCACAGTTTGTTCATTTAGTTATCTAATAAACCAACCGCTTTTAATTATCAACCATAGTTGAATTTTATTTAGAATTAAAAAAAAATAGGTATATTATTTTACTATTTAATTTAATGTATTAAAAAAATTTTAGTGGAGACGTTAAGAGAAAATGTTAATTAATATAATAAACTTAATTCCAGATTTAATTATTATTGTACTTAATGTCAAAATAGATCGATGAAATAGATAAGAATATGACACACGCTATTATCGATAAAAATAGAATGCGATGCAATTAAGTATCGTCATAGCATCCGAGTGGTGCGAGCGAGACGGAATGAGGATAACGTGGTACAAACGTGCGCGATTTATCTCGTGAGCGACGTAAAAAGTTTGCAACTGTACACATGGCCACGTGCTAAAAATCGCTTGTGATTCTTTCTGTGGACTGTTTAAAAACTTGAAATACGATGTAGCCTACCGTACGGTATTGTGTCGGGTTCCGTTAATTTATACGAATGAATAAATGTACTTGGTTACTCGCTTCAATTTTTTTTATTGTTGTTTAGCTCTCAACATTTGCTTCCTGATTCTAATTTATTTGATAATTATTTTATATGTGCAAGTTTCAAGCATATGCTTTATAGAAGTTATCCAGGCTGTTTATTATCGGTTAGGCCACAAGATTCCGCTCTATTATAGAGCAATTCGATTGTTTTAGAAAAAATATTTTACATTTTTCATTGTTTATAGTCAACACAAGAAATTTCCAGAACTATTACATTACATATTATATTCATATATCTATATTGATATTATTACAAGATAATGAATAAGTCTTAAAAGAAAATTAACATACACTTATTACTCGTAAGCATAGCTATGTATATAGTTTTTTTTATATAATTCACACAATTCATATCACAAGTCCAAAAGAACAAGTTTTCATTTTAGTTGAAAGAGTACAATTGGTTTTAACAAGCTCTTATTTAACTTCACCTGTTAGTCCGTGAGTCATACCTTGTGAACTAATTTTAAACCAGTTCCTCACAAATGATTGCTGAATTTCTGCATAGAATGCCCGTGCATACAATGTGTACTAAATATTTCATTGAAAACAACGTGAAAATTATTCAATATTTTCATATTAGTATTTAAAAAAGCTAAATAAAAGCTCGTAAATGTGCAACTGCTGAGCAACGTTTGAGCAACTTTAGTGGTTAGTGGGTTGGTTGTGTATTTGGTAGAATTCCTGCAACGCATGTTTTCCGAAGGTGCTTTCTTCACCGTCGATAAAGAGATGAATGAAAGAATACGAGATGAAAAAAGAAAGCTCTCCAAAATTTCAAACGGCGACCAACAGCGATTTTCCACGTAAATTAAAACGACAATGCAGTCCTTATAATTATTGCGTAAAACAGAAAAAGTAATATCAAATGCTTGTCTTATCATAATCCGATAAATATTTATTTGTGATTCCACTCTTACTGATGTTTATGAAAAAAAATATGAATAAAACATTATACCTTTTTTTTACAAATAACGGAAGTGACATAAGATATCGCTTATAATTTAAATGCTTTAATCAAATTATACGACGAACGTCGAACTACGCACGTACAAACAACAAACCGACATCAATCATCAGGTGACGCAAATAACTACTGAGAGTTTAAGCCATTGTGGTTCAGTAAGGTGTTTCAAAGAATCTATAAACAAAATTAATGCAACTTAATCGAATGTAATTACATAAAGAATACAAGTGGCATACGAAAGAGAAAGAGACAATAAATAGAGGGGATAGATGCGTCACAAATAAAAAGATGCAGGCACATCGATCTACTAAACTCGACTAAATAATAGAAAGATACGGATGTAAAACACGTTTGTGGGGATAAAAAAAAATAAAGAATGCAATAGCTTTATATTATATATGAAACTCGTACTAGCTTAAAATAACTCATCCAGTTTGCGGTCACGTTTATTTCTCGTGGCACGATGGAATGACTGATATATTAAATAGGATGATCACTTGACGATTCAGTAAATAAATTTTGAGAGAGAGTAGTAGAGAGAGAGTAGAGAAATTATTTTCATTGAAACTAAATGAAACAGAGGCCCTAGCCAAGTTGACATTCTACAATCGTAAACGTTAATAGAAAACTAAACAAATGTATGAGAATGACATATTTCAACGATAAGTCACGTGGTCATTCTCATACAATTTTTAGTTTTCTATTAGCGTTTACAATTATTGTAGAACGTCAACTTGGCTAGGGCCTCAGGATACAATTTCAATAGTGTGATTCTAGTGAGTCGTAAATAGTAGTAGAGTTTTATATACGATTATTTAAAAAAAAATATAAATAATTTTATTACATATAATATTTATATAAAATAACCACAAGCTGTTTGTTCATTTTAATCCTTATAAAAAATCGAGAATAACAGCAATAAAGTCAACAGTAACTGTTTTATTGATTAACATACAATAAATATTAATGATTTACACTTTAGTTTACATGTTCTGCATAAAAGGAATTGGATTTTACAGAACTATACAAAAAAATATACAAGAGTTACCAATCAGCAATACTTTACTATCTTCGTAATAGATTTCCAGTTTGAGACAGTGTAAGTACAAGCACAAGGAAAATAACATCTTAGTTACCAAGTTTGGTGGCGCATTAGCGATGTTCTGATTCAATCGAATGGGCGAATCATTCAGGAACGTACAAGGATCAACAAATTCAGTCTACTTGATATACTAGTTGCATACTAGAGTCTCTACATGGATCGTAAAGTGATATTATAAAATACGAATATTATAAATGCTAACTAAATATTTGTAACTCTTTGTGTCTGTGTGTTATGCTCGTATGGCTCAGTCACAGAATTGATTTTCATGAAATTCGATATTAATTAAGCTAAACTCCGAGGAACAGGCTACTCTTTATAAGTACCTTACACCCTATGACTATATAACCCAAAATATTTTTCAGTGATGAGTGATTAAAACAGACAAACTTTTCAGCTTTGTTACTATATATAGTAAGCAACATAACAAAACAAAATTGTAGTATTATCTTTACAGCAATCTTTGATCTAAAAAGCATCAACATCTACAGGTAAATACTTCTCAATTAGCGCGACGACTGTTTCGCAGAACTCTATAAGTTTTCCGATGATTCAGAATGAAACAGATATAGCACGAGTGTATCGGTGAAGTCAATAAGAAATAAAATACATGCATATTTATATTTCTTAGAATGGCAATTTGTATAATGAACGCTACTTTATTTATTTTTATCAAGGCGTAAATGAAACAATATTTTTTTACTATTCCTCGAAAAGAAAATTGAATTAAAAAAACATTATAAGAAATGTTATTTCAGAAACAAAACATGTTTTCTTTGTGTGCGAATTTCTCGGAATATCTGGAAACCATCAGCTCCGACATGTTGTGAATTTAAACTGCCTCAATACTTGATCGATTACACTAAAACTGACCTAATCACAACCGTATAGAGTGTGTTTTCATCTGTCAATACGGTTTGTTTTGAAGAGATGGGCGTTGGGCAAATCTGATGTGATGTATAAACAATCTGGAAAAATACTTTTGTGCTAATTTTATCCATGTTTGAAAACAAGATGTCAATTGACAAAATCATTTAGTCCACAAATATACAGAATATACAATATTTTAGATTCATATTTTGTTATATTTTTTGTGCGTGAAATTAAAGTGAAAATCAAAGGAAATTACAGCCCTACATTCATTATATAGCATTTTAAAAAATATGTATAAGCTATGTTAAAATTAGGTATTAATAAACAGTAATCTGTAAAAAAATACGTTTCAAACTTTCGATCTCATGTATACAATTTTTTATGTAAAATAATTGATCTCTCGAATGACAATTTGACCCGAAGCAGGCGATTCGATAAAGTGGACGATTAAGGGGATGCCCCCTGACAGCAAAGTTTCGAAATATTCTTTCTTAGCCTTGCGCTTTAACAAGACAAAGATCTCACCAGTTATGACTCTTATGTATTATAGTTTAAGCTATGAGCTTATAGTCAGTTACTTAAGACCTTTTACAATGAAAATTTTTAATAACATAATAAAATAGCACTTTAACAATAAAGGTTGTAAGTAATCTGTGCTTACATCCTATAGTTAATAATAATTCAATATTATTTGAAAAACGTTGATAATTAAAATTGTAAGGTGCACCAGAACGTAAGCCCGCATGCAACACGACCGAGGTAATTAGTTATTAGTTGGTTTATGCGATCTGAGCTTGCTGTTTCAGATAGTAAAAATATTTGCATTTTATTGAACCTGTTTTAAAGTAATGACATCCATAATTCCATAGCAAGAAATGAGCGGTTAATACCCGTACGTTGTTAGTCGACATAGAGAATAAATCTATTAGATTTTGAATTTTTTAGAGCTATTTTGTAACAAACTTGAAACTCACCGTAGTAAACGGTCGTAAAAGTCAGAGAGCGATATGCGAAATTGACCATAACAATAGAAAAATTTCAAGAATACAAGCATCAAAATAGTATATCACCCATTATTACTAGTACTGTAGTATTCTTGGAAGAGTCAAGTAATGAATAAAGTTAAGGTAATTTTATATATAGTAAATCGTGCATCCTTGAATATGTAGTTTCTATGAATATACTAAACATCGGTTTTGTCCCTTTTTACAGCCTCATTTCTCCCCCTCTTTCTTACTAAAAAAGTAACTAAGTGAACAATTCATATGTTTTTACTAATAAGCAGTTATTCAAACAAAATAATTTAGTATTTTTTAATATTGATTCGAATAAAGCAGACAACATTTTAGTAGATACATATTGTTATTGGTGAAAGTGATAATCACCATCTCTGTAATCGAATGGTCTTAGTAGAGTCGATTGTATTTTGGATATTTCCTTCTAGATGGGTGCCACTCACTACCGCCATTTACGAAGTATTGTCGTGTATTCGGTTTGAATGGTGAGGGAGCTGATAAAAAAATACATGTGTAAGACTTCATGTGGAACCATACTTTCGCTCTTTCTGTCAATACTGAATTCACATTTGAGAGAAAAAGACAGCATTATTTTACTAATCAGCCTATAAACGATATCGTATTTTAATTGAATTATATTTTTAAATGTTTTTGTTTTGAAATCATATTTTTATCTTGAATTTCATGAAAAATATTACGACATCACTCATTATAACCTTACATATATTTCCTTACAAGTGATAAGAGATAAAGCAAGCTGTTTCCACTTATCAAAGGGCATCGTAACGATAACCGATAACACATTTTAACTCTGAAATCGAAAGTAACTTTTCGAAAACGTAAGCTATCAATACATATACAATTTTATATAACTACCGATGTAGTATTTTTATTAGTAGATTAATTAAATATAAATCAATATTAAATGCTCTGTATTTGTGCCAAACACTTATTTTCAAATGAAAGCAATAATAATAATAATATCCTGGGACATTATTCACACATGGTCATCTGATCCCAAACTAAGCAGAGCTTGTAATATGGAAACCAGACAACTGATATACTACATATTATACTACTTTGTTTAATAAATACATACTTATATAGATAATTACACCCAGACTCGGGACAAACAGACATGTTCATGCACACAAATGTTTTTCCTGGATGGGAATCGAACCCACGACCAGTGCGGCGGCGCGAAAGCCAGATGTCTACCAAACACGCCAACCGGCTCGTCAATAAAAACAATATATACAAAAAAATATATATGTCATATATAACTTTAGCAAATAATATTTTATTCATGCAAATAAATACATATTATGGCGATGACATATACATATATGTACGTGTAGAATATTTTATTTTATTATCAACACATCATATGATATAAAATGACCTCAGATATTGAGGTACAATCCGAAGCCAGTGGTTCCCCTTTACCTATTGATTTTATGCCCCGTTAATATTATTCGTAAAATAAATTACATTTGCAAACAAAACACGTATAATTTAAAACAGTCGATCGCCTTGGACGTGAATCTTAGGTACTGTTTTATTACAGTGTTTATTTTATATATTATAAGTACCATATAAATAAGTAGTGATCCTAAAGTTAGTACCTTGTCTCAGCGAGCCTTTATGGATAAAATGTGCACTTTAAGAAATGATCGAATGAAAGTTTATTTTGACATGGTCTGAAGTAAAAGTCGATTTGTAATATTTCTTTCTAATGGCTTTCACTTGCATTTGTTCATTATAAGGAATGTCTGTAAATATTTATTTAAAAAAAACACGTATGGATCAATCAAGGGGCTATAATTGATTGTTTATAAGTGGGCGTGTCAGATTAAACAGCATTTAAAGGTCCCGCTAGGCTAAGCACAAATTTCTTCAAGAGGCGGTTGATAGCTTATTTCAACACGATGCTGTATTCAGATTGGTTGCATATGTAATAGTTTTTCATATGACACATGCAGGTCAATATTCAAGTCAATATTAAGTGCTCGCTAGGGTTTGAGTTGTTAAGACATCAGCTCTGAACACAAGAGTGCTTAACGAACGCATAATAATTTACTCTACATATTTATAGATCAGAAAAGTATTGAAGAAGTAATGGAACGGTTTATGAAAAATTAAAGACAAGAGGTATTCGCGTTCCACTAATATGAAATAAACGTTTTGACTTTGACAATGTTATATCTATTCTGTTTTTATATTAAAGAAATATATACTTTATAAAAAACACCATAAGATTTTAATTTAAGTACGCTGAACGAGATCAGAAACATTTTCCGTCCAAGGTTCGTCAGATTTGCATAAACATAACGCATTACGAGGTGTTCCTTGGCCGACTTAACTCGGTCAAGTGTATGTACTCGGAGAATAATTGTAGTTTTTCCTCACAAGGACATTGACTTTGACAACTTCCTCTAAAAACAACTATTGTACATATACAAGTTAAATAGACTAGCTTAAATACATAACACTGCACTTTAAGGAAACAATACTTTTCATTTATATTATAACAGACACAATGAAGCAAATTGTATCCCCATTTCATGTCCACAAATTAGTATCAGTATCCCCATATCACTTCCATAGATATTTAATATTAGTATCTAGGTATATAAAAAGAACTGGATAACGATTCAGTCGGATTAAAAAATATATTTTCTTTTGATAACAATTTTTTAAGTTACTTTTTTTTGTATAGGTAGGTGGACGAGCATATGGGTCACCTAATGGTAAGTGGTCACCAACGCCCATAGAGAATGGCATTGTAAGAAATTTTAACTATTGCGTACATCGCCAATGCACCACCAACCTTGGGAACTAAGATTTTATGTCCCATGTGTCTGTAATTACACTGGCTCAATCACCCTTCAAACCGGAACACAACAATACCAAGTACTGCTGTTTTGCGGTAGAATATCTGATGAGTGGGTGGGGGGAAGCTCTACCACCGAGTTGAATACAGAATCTGAACAGTGTTGAACTCGCTCGCAAGGGATATAAGGCTGTTAGTCCTGCGTCAGTAGAGATCACGGGTGTTTCAATTGATGAGTCGTCTCTGAGATTGACTGATAATTATTTTTTAGTATATGTATGTATGAGTAAGTGTTATAAATTTAAATACAATTTAGATTATTGTCAATTTTGAATTACACAATAATGGTTTTGTTCTTTTATTTCAATAAAATGTTACCTGCCCCTCAAAACAGGGTGATAAATACAGCTGAGTAACATTAATTTGAAAACCATCGTAAATACAATAAATGCAGTCATTATTTGTTTGACGATGCAAGTAGCATTACGCGAACTAGTTAATGTGTTTAATCTAACTCGATTGCTTGAGATATTTCTAAGTATAGATTAACAATAAATATATTATCATTAGAAGTCAAGTTGAACCCTCAAGATGTATAAATACTTTTTTCTAGGAAACGATAATGTCCTAACCGACTGACAATTAACAATCAGCTTAAAGTATATGATATAGGATTGAAATTTTCAATACACCTTAGTATGTAGAGGCATACTAAGAATTGATTTTAAGGGGGGGGGGGACTTAGGCGTTGAACTTCCACTTGATTCAATTCTTCCAAGCAAAATATTTGTTATTTTGATTCAACTTGAGTTTCACTGATAACGCACTTAATTTTTTTATCTTTACTACGTTGGAGTTATTTTTCTATCTCATATTTCTGCTATAAGCAGAAGGACGTATGTGAGCAAAAAATGCGAAACTGTGGGTACAACATTATTGAATTTGCAAACGATCTTGTAAAGCCAAGTATGTATATTAAAATTTAACGAATCACTTTGCGACTATACTTCAATGATTTGCATCGTTGCAAGTTTCTTGGCATTACGATAAATCTTAATAAACATTTGAGATTATGTGTTTTTTTTTCTCGCATGATTTAGCGCTCTATAGGAGCTCTATAGGAGCCCTCTTCAGAGAAGCTTAAGCTGCAAGTATGTTACAATTCTATCCATGATATAAATTGTTGATACAAATGTATCCTCGTGTTCGGTTAGTTATTAAAGAATGTTCTAGTGTTTATAGCTATATGATTGTATAATCTAATTGGTATCGTCGTGGTACCATCCGCATTTGGCCGGTTGGCTTTCATTTTCCAGTTATGTGCCGGGTAAAATGAAAAAAAACCTACTTAAATTTTATTGTATTTTAGATGATGTTATTTATTATGGTTTAAACAGTTTTAATATTTACAGAGGTTTCATAGAATAAATAAAATAAAAAAATTCATACCTCATGTGTCAGAATCCAACTGAACGCCAAACGAATAACATACGAAAAAATCCAACTGATTCATGTTTTGCGATTTCGATAAATATTTTTTACGACGTTTTAACAATATTCTATCTCCTAATCGTTATGCTGGTGACATACATTCGTAGAAGTCGAACGATTACAAACCTGGCCGTAAATAATTTTAAATGTCAAACATAAATTATTTTATTTATTTTATTACGTTTTTCATTGTTATCGTTTGCCAAATTAATTATGCATCTTAGTATTTTTTTTAAGTATGTATTTCGTAGCAGCCAATTATGATGTGTGCTAGGATTTAAATAAATGAAATAATGTTTACAGCTTATTTCAAATTATTTCTTGATTATTATTAAACGTCGTCGAAGCCGACTCCTGTGGTACAAGAAAATTTATATGAAAAACTGAGAGCAGATTCCGAATTGGAATTTATGTGGTGTTGGTTATTTTATAGAGTAATAGTTTTCGCCTGTGTGTTAAGTTTTTCAGTGGTTTAGTAGTTAAAGCGTAACTGACAGACAGATTTTCACACATAATTTATAATGTTATTATAGATTCTGTAAGTTCGTGAGTGAATTAGTGAGTAGAAAAGGAAGGGAGCAGTTTTAACGAACAACAACATCGATTGAGAAATCAAGTGTTGTTGTCACAATATTGCACTCGATTACGTTAGTTGATAACTTGCCAAGATCTACGCATGCTTCAATAAAATGCGTCTCTGTTCTGACCTATTTCAAAATTTTTGCTTGTACCTATCATATCTACCGTACTGCTAAACTTATAAAAAAATACATGAAAAAGAAAGATTTAATTTTATTATTACTACATTTTTTTGATTTGACATTTCGTGTTTTTTTCAATATATTTTGGTACAAGCTTGCAACATGTGTGAAATTTGTTTAGCACATCCATCAATTGTTTTAAACGCCTGCATCACCACTTTGGTAAATAACGATTCCCTAATACATAAGATAAGGCAAGTCATCATTTGCTTGTCTTATCTCAATAACTGACTTAATATGACGGTAAAAAAATAATAAAAAAAAAAACAAAAGATTAAATTAATTTTTTTTTTCCAACAATTTAATCTTAAGCGGTAAATTAATTTACTATATTAATGTTTTTATTTAACTAATTTGAATTTATTCATCGCTCACAGTATGAAATAAAAATCTGAATTATATTTTTCAGGGTGAAAAAGGATATAGTTTAATCATTTAACCTCGATAATAATGACAAGGAAAGTTGATGTCAACTAGTTAATGACTTTTAATACTTTTATGCGTTAAAACAACAATTAATTATGAATTTAATGATAATTACGAATTGATTCAATCATTAAATAATGACGTAGTAACTTTGAAGTATTAGAACGAGGACTCTTAGTACTATTTTATTACATTTGTGGCTATTATTTTTTAAAATATAATAATAAATAAAAGAAGATTAAAGAAAACATAAAAATAGTCAAACATATTAAAATATCTTGTAGAGGTCTTGAAACCCTAAACACGCATTTCATTTATTGAAGTTTCTTTGATTAAGATTATATATTGAATTGGATTGGTTGGTATTTGTGATATCCTTATAACCATAAGGAACCTGCTGTTATGATAAATAACTTACACCATAATTTACTTCAGAAATGAATATAGTATGACATAAATTTAAAATATGCCGTATTTAATATTATTGCGTCCTTAAAATAAAGCCATTTTATTGAAGAAGTATTACCTCGAATGGCTATTTTTGGTGATGCATAAATTTGATCGTTTTACAGTATTTTTGTATATTAAATATATTTCACGCGTGACAAATATTACTTTGAATCGGTAGTGAGAGCGAAGTTTAAAAATTACAATTCTTTTTTTGAAAATGTGAACATTCTGAGGCATTTGTAGCCCTTATAAGTTAACAGTATACGGGATGGCTAATCATGTCACAGTTGTAATGCTATTGTTCGCCCCACTCAAAACAAGAGAAGCGCGTTCTGGAGCTGGGAGGATTAGAATGATTAGAGCATCATCAGCATCAATGATGGCAACCCATCAAATGATAATATGATGGGTTGCCATCATTCATATGTGCACGACAAAAAACAAAAATTGGCAAATAGGTTCAACAAGGGCTGAGTGTGTATGTGTTGTTGATTAAATTAATTACAATTTAGCGAAAAAAATAAAACAAATAGTAAATATTAATTTTAAATAAGACGTTAGTGTTCATAGAAAACAATAACTATCTTAATGTTAATTGATAGACCAATCAAATATTTGACTGATACATTGATAACGAATAATAATTTAATTATGACAGTTTCAATTATAATAAAGTCATAAGAAAGCCATTGTATCACACAATAATAAGCTCTAAGCACTTTTATGTTCTCTTTACATGTAGTACATAATAAAATATTTAATATAAGAATAAATAAATAAACTAATGGCAATCACATGAACATAAAGGACGACATGATGTTAAAGGTCAAGTTTGTAATTGCTTGATTAACCCTTCGTTCGTAATTTACATCACGCTTATCAGGAGATTTTAATTAATCTATATATTATATAAAAATATATATATATTTCTTTACATCATAAGCGTTTTTCAATGGTTTGGACGGAGTAACATTGTTAGCCAGATGATATACATGTAGGTGAATTATGTAGGTTTCCTTCACCATCACAAACGAGATGAATTATAAACACAAATTGGACACATGAAAACTCAATGAAATCTTTAGTTGAAGTTTACATGCTCTAACTAGAAGGCATCTCGATTCTTATGATGCATCCGATTTGATTAGAGTTTTGTACAGCTGTTGTTGACAGTTGCGTGCATAGTTTTGGCATGGTACCATTAACCATCAACGTAGAAGAGTCGGTATAGGTTAATTGTTGGCAAAACAATCTGAAGAAGTACAGTAACGCACACATATGTGTTTTAGTAGGGTAAATAAAGTAACAGCTTGTAAATATCCCATTGTTGATAACCTTAAGCCTTTTCTTCTACTACACGATGCTTCGAACCGCTTGAATACACGTGGCAGACTATTATCAGCCAAATATAGGTATCATCGCAATATTTCCCTTCAGTGCCAAGCACGAGATTAATTCTAAATAAAAGTTTACCGGTGCTTGCTCGGGTTTGAACTCCCAAGTCGGTTAAGATTGAAAGACAATCAGAGCTCTTCAAATAAATAAACAAACAATCTTATCAAGATATTACTCATTGAAACCTACGTTTAAATATGTATGAAGTGATAGGTCAGTAATCAGTACCGCATAAAGTCGGGCTGCTGCAGCTCCATCTAGCGGCGAATTACAACAAATTGAATAAAAACTTTCTCCATGAAAAAAAAACATATTAAATGCCAATTTTAATGGTGGTTGATTTAACACTGTCGAAGTCTAGTAACCTCATACAAAATTACCAACATCTACATATAATAAATATAAGATTGAGGTATATGTTGTTACTGTATAATAATAAATATGCACGTAGGCAAGTGTTATACGCGTACTACATACATAACGTTATGTGATTCATATATTTAGTGAATTTGGATGCGTCGTGCGCTCGCGCGAGGTCGGGGCCCGGCCTTGCTGATCGTACCATCAGCTGGGCCAAGGAACGCTACGTGACACGCATCCTCGCCACTTCGGAATAACCACCCATTAAAGGCTGACAACCTTTAAAATTTCTCGTAAACACAACAATTTATTACGGCCCTAAATTAAATAAATTTATTGAACTTTATAGGTTTTATTATTTATGTTTTTTATTTTATTTACATATAAATAAAAAAGAAAACTTTTCTATTGAGTTACAAGGATTGAACAAGTTGCGTCATATTTCGATAATTAAATAGAACTATACAAATTCTCCATTGTAGTGTTATTAATCGCAAATAACATTGAGCGGTGAGGTCAATAAGGACTTGAATAATTCGATATTGCAAAATAAATATTATTACCTTTTTATCTTTAAGAGTTGACCATTATTAGTTCTTACATTGTGATGCGTTTATTCTACATCGAAGATAGACGTGAAAACTTTAAAAAGTACATATTGATGTAGCAGTTTTATGTAGTATTCTGGATGGTGCCTCGTTTAGCTTCGAAGTTAGGAAGTTGAACTTAGTTTCTGAATATCTGAGTATTGATTGAACGATTGCAGCATATCGTGTAGTGTAACTAAGTGTATGTTTTTATACATATTTGTACGGAATGAGTTTCAAGTCGGATTCTGTAGAATCCACGTTCCGAATCGGTGGTATCGCTTGACGATTCAAAAGTGCTGTTAAAAATCTATCTAAATAAAAATACTTTAATTTTATTTGATAAACTAGAAATATGTCTTGTATGATTCATATTCACAATTTGTTGTCATTTTTGTACTAAAAGGAATATACATTTAACATCTCAACGTTGTCTTTTTAATCTTCAACGTTATTTATATATTACTAAGTGTCTTTCATATAAAAGTAGTGTATTACGTACATTAATGTCTATGTATTGTGAAATATTAATTCAAAGAAGAATTTGTTTTGAAATAACTTATCAATAAAATGGTATTTATCAAATTATTATTGTAAATATCGCACAAAAGTAACAATTGATTCTGAATAATTAGCCAATACAATTAATTATCGATAAAGATCAAATGTATCCTGATCTATTGTTTCCAGGACCTTCGGATTATTGTTTTATCAATTATAACTAATTATAAATAAATATTTAAACGTAACAATGACAAGGTTAAATAAAAAAAAAGAAAACCTAGTTATTTCAAAATCACTTTGTTGATTGTCTCTTACTTGTAGCGTTTATTTTTCTTATCATCTGTAGGTATATAAAAATTTTTTTTTTTTCATTTTAAGTACTTATCATTTTTACAAAGAATTAATAAACAAAATTACAAAATTTCATCTATACGTCGATCATACTATACAACATATTATCACAGAAGCTTATTTTAGCTACACTTGTCACGAAATATTTTTTTAGGTAAATAAATAAATAATCGATTTATAATAATTCGTATCAATTTTTTTTAAATGACAATATGCCAACCATTCTACTAACTCACTCAAAAAACTCAGAAACTCTTTGAAATTGGAACAAAACATTATCTACTTTAACCTAGGTCGTAGAGTAATGCCTATCCAGTCGTCCTTACACATAGCCCTACCACTAAGCCTACCACTAAGACATGTTTTGATTGACCTGTTATGATGTAACGAGTTTTATAAAAATAAATAACTGTATTTCACATAACAAATAAATAATTGTATTTTTACATTATATAAAAGAATTTATAAATCTTATAATTGCGTATAAAAATTAAGCAAGGATACATTTATCAAAACATCAATAGAACTAATGACTACAGCCGTATATGTTAAAATTTAATTGCTCTTCAAATTAATATCGCAGCGATCATATTTATAACCAATTTACAAAGCGTTTGGTCTGTCAGACACCTTTTTCATTCGCTCTGACACAAGGTCGCGCGACGCTTGGATAGCGCGTCATAAATTATAAAATTACTATCTTCATTCATACGGACAGCGTCGAAAACGCAGCGTTTTTTTGTATTAAATAACTAACTGCCAATCTTATTAAGTCCTTAAAATTCTAAGTAGTCTTTCATTAAATATAAATTAAAAAAAGTCGATACCTACCTAAGAAAATGTTGGTACATGTTAGATTGAAAAAGAATTGACAGATAGCTTAGTCATTTCGGTCATTATTCATTTTTAAGGTGAATATATAAACCTGTTTTGTATGCTTCAAAAGGTCTTTAAATCGATTTGTAAAAAAATTGTTAAATAAACTTTGTAAATAAATTTGAGAGCGACATAGAATCCTTATCCAATAATAATCCAAAGATTAAACCTTTTGACTCAACATTTGATAGTATTGATAAAACAAACGCTATTATTGTCTTTATAAACAACGTCGACGCCCGGTGCTCAGAACGTCACGTTGCCGGCCAAGCTGATAATGACAGCAACTAGTAAACCTTGACTCCGATCACAATTATCTGGACATTTTGCATCACTTGACACCGTTGCCGTAATACCCGTTTCATTCGCACCGTCTATATAAGACTTGTTGACGGGAATTTATTTAATGACCAGCAAATTATATGAGGGTATGTTATTAGACGCCAGTTGAACTTGAATCGTTTGTGTTCGCCTATATATTGATAAGATACGATTGGTTGTTATTATGCACAGTCCGTGTTGCAATTATAAGAATTGTAGATGATGAGGAATCTTAATTATTCCCACGTGTATGTGTGTGTTTATTACTTCTATAACTAATGGATACTGTTGTTATTTTGTTCTACTATAAAGAAGTCTTATTGCCTTAATCCTAATGTTTCATTTTGAGTCTTAGCTCGTATTCCTGTTAAAATATAATCGATTGGATAAATATTTGATTCTAACTTGATATAAAATATTACAAATTTTTTGTAGTCCAATAACAAATGTTCATATTAGTTTATAACTAAGCTTCCTTTATGCATGTTTTTAGAATAAAGTCAGTGTAGTAAATTAATAAGAATTGTTGCGTGAACATCATTATCATCAACATTGAATCGACCTTGCCTATTGCATTTAAACCTTGAATTATAAATAAATCGGAGAAGAGCCTGAACAACCAATACGATTGAACAATAAGATCAAAATGCTATATAGAATAACTAAACTATGTATTATTTTTGCTAACAATATTATTCTATTTATTTCCAGATTCGTGAAACCAGACGAAGTGGCAAAACTCTGGGGTCAGATGAAGCAAAACGACAACATGACGTTCGAGAAGTTCAGCAGAGCGATGCGGTATCACTACAGACAGTCCGTCCTGGTGTCCGTCCCCACGGCGAGATTGGTATACCAATTCGGCCACAAGGGGCCCGACTTCAAGACAGACAACCCGAATTTCATGAAAGTAAAGTCAGAAATCGACATACACGACATGACATATTCGAATTCGTAGTGGAATATTTAGAATTTAAGGAATTTATTGGAAAACGATGCTCATGATGAAGTTGAGGCGATGATAGTTAATGTTTCATGTTTGTAACCTGGGTGCGATACTCGAAGCTGAAATATGACTAGTGTTGGTCACGAATCTCTGTTGTAATAAGATAAATGGAAAATTAAAAAAAAAGAAAGAGAGGAAGTGAAAGATGTTTACGTGGTAATGTAAGATAGTTATGCTCAGAGAGATCGCTCCCAGGAATAAGTTGTTTGGAATGAATAAGAATAGGTATTAGAAGGAATATTGGAAAAGATAACGGATTAGATAGATGTTTCCAGATTGTAATGAGTGTGATTAAAGTAAGCTCGGTGTCCGATTCGGTCTCGTTTTGAAGGTTGTAACTTACAATGATTGTTGGATTGTTGCCGTCAATTAAAGGTTGTATGCCCGACTTGTTGAAGTGTCCATATTATTTTTTTAAGTGATCTTTATTACTAAGAATACTTTTATGATCGACGTGGTGTTTCCGTGATCGAACTTATATGGTTGTTCAGAGTTAAGAATTTTTGATAAAGTATTTTTAAAAATTTCGATTGTTGTTACCATATGGATAAGATTAGTTTAAATAGACTATTATTATAGTTAAACGATATATCTTTAACATTCCGATTTTTATTTATAATATTTCTGATATATTTGATATAAATTTAATTTTCTAATTTGTAGAGGTAGTTATTGTTGCCATACTTATTATCTATTACAATGTACTTAATTACAAATGTATTGTATAAATTAATATTTCAAATTTGTTATTTCACTTTATAGATAATACTTTTTTTTTCTACGATTATTTATAATTACCTATCTCAGTGTTAGATTTAATTTAGAATATCTTAAGTATGAAATGGCGCGCATGTGCAATATGAAATAATGACAAGTGTCAAGATCTGTCGGCCAAAGATTATGTAGTTTGAAAAATGGTACATTATTGATTTAAGAAAGATAGATTTTTTGATATTATAAATGTAATTTAGTTTTAAGTTGGTGACTCTCAGGCAATTGCTGTGATTTAAAGTAAATTTTGAATCGATTTAATTTATGTGTATAGTTATCTACAAATTGAATCAACGAATTATATAATTAAGAATCACAACAATTAATATACAGTTTTAATTGTTAAATATAAATAATTTAAATAATAGATTAATCACTAATAATTATATTTTCTTTATTACTTTAATAATTTCAACGTATAAAAATGTATTAACAGTTGTCAATTTTACTTCAAGTACAAAATTTGTGTCTTCACAACAATATTAATAAAATGAAGTACAGTATTCTTATAAACAATAGACATTAAGATATTTCGTGACGTATATTGATAAATTCGTGTTTTATTGTAACTTATATATATAATAACAATTGCATAATATTGATATTATTGAAAAAACTACCTATAATAAAAAACAAAAGACATTTGCTTTAATTGACACAGCAAAAATATTTTCTAAAATATTAGCCAAGTATTCTAATTAAATAAAAAAATGTAATTTAATATTGATTGAATAAATCAATTGAACTTGATTGTTATTCACTTTATAAATTATTGAAAATTCTTAATATAAGAGTCGACGATTTGTTCTCTTTAAAGATGTGTCAAATTCATTCCATTACAAAATATGTTTTATTAAAAATCTATTAATATTATTAATTAATATAACTTTCGCAAAAATAAAAAATAATATCTTAATTTTATTATTTACAAATATTAAATATTTTCAAATAAGAACTATATTGGTATGCGGTATAAGAGCCGTTTAACTAATTTCATAGCTAACTGATAGATAATACTAAAGTATTTTTATGCTTAAATGCAATACAATTTTTTTAGAAGAGATGAAATATAATAATTTATTTTATGCGTATTTATGATAAAAAAATGTACAAAAACCTAAAAGTCAGTATGTTTTTATCCAGTTTGTATTTTAAGTTTATTTTTATTAATTTACAATGTAATTGTTTGAATTATAATTTTAAGTTTGTTTCATGTGCAATTGAATTACTGTATCATTTCAGAATTATACGAAATAGATGGAAGATTATACGAATTTTAAATGTGAAAAGTTGTTTCAATTCTAACCTTTTTTATTTAAGATTTTTTTATTGACCAAAATGCGGACTCAATACCGGAATAAATAAATTCTCAATCAGTCCGTTTCATCCTTATTCTCAACCGTTAGGCTATTCAGATACATTTAAAAAATACTAAACAATTTCTATAATTTTCTCCTTTGTTTTTCTATCGAGATTTAGTGTTATCAATAAAAGAATAAGCTCCAAACCTTCTCCTCAAAAAGAGGAGAAGAGGCCTTAGCCCAGCAGCATTCACAGGCTGTTACTGTAATAAAAGAAAATTTTAAATAAGAATACAAAAAAAAATCGATTAATGAAATTTTAAAATAAATAAAAAAGTTAACAAAATACATGTCATAACTTTATGGTTATTTTGACACACTAATGCTTATGATGAAATATTTCCGATGATCTGTATCAAATGCTAGGTATTAATTATTAAAAAAAAAACATAAATGTTTTTATAAGCGAGCGATGACTGCATTGTGTTACGAATATTACGAAAAAAACGTTTTCAGTTTAATTTAATTGTGATTAACACAAATTCCAATTGTTTCAGTATATTAACAGGATTAAAGTTCTGAGTAACTATCAATGTACAGCAATGCAGCTTAGTAAACAACAACGGATTTTGTATTTTTCATAACTCTAAACTCTAAAGAGATAGGTATAATACTTTATTTAAATTAAAACCTTAACTAAATACAAATAACATTTAAAAATAATTATTATACGAGTCGTGACCGCGTGGAATGGTGGCAAGAGATATTGCATATCAACACAACCCCATCGGATGACAATTAATCAATAATCTTTTATAAAAAAATTAAATGCATACCAAAGAAGAAACAACTAAAAAAATCAAACATGTTTGTGGACATATTAACTTTATTATAAGTTTGGTACCGCTATATTTTAATACATGCGACTTCGCGGCGGAGGACTGCAAAGTGCAATTACAAATAATCGGACCTGTGAAAGTTGACATCTCTTTTTCAATTAAAAAATGAACTGATCTTCTAATGATAAATATTTATTCTTTATTATTTTTTCTTTAATTTTATATATAACGCTCATGTCAACTTCTCTTATCTTTTTCATCTATAAAGTAAGGAAAGTCAAAATGCAAATAACCTAATTTATGTATATATATCAAAGTTTATATATGATACAAATCAAGTATAATTTCCATATTTAGTTAAATTTTAAATACATACATAAATATCCTATCAAAATTGCATAACAATGGGAAAAACTTAACTTAATTGGAAAGTAAATAAATCAAGAAATGCAATTAGTTAGGTACTTTAGTTTTACATTTACTATATATATATATAGTAATATAATATATCCTATTATATATTTATATTTATTACTAGAATAAGATTAATACAGATAGATGAGTTTTTGGACGAAAACAACTTTTTATACTAAAGAAGAGACATGATTAATTTTTTTTTATATTTTACTTGGTATTGTTTTGTTCTGGTTTGAAGGGTGAGTGAGCCAGTCTAGTTACAGGCAAAAAGGACATAGCATCTTAGTTACCAAGGTTGGTGGCGCATTGATGTCGATGTAAACGATTGTTAACATCTCTTACAATGCCAATGTCTATTAGACGTTGGTGACCGATTACCATCAGGTGACTCATATGCTCGTCCGACTATGCTATAAATATATTGATATAGTTGAGGAGTTAAATTACAAAAAAATAATTGTCAATGAATATTGCAAGATTTATTTTGGCGTATTAATGAATATTAATTTGTTGTTTCAGTTAAAAGCTATATATAAATTAAGTAATTTCGTAAGTCTATCATTACAGTTTAATTTAAATCAACTACCTACTCTCCAGATCTAAACGTGAAATCCGGTGAGAATTAAAAATAAACCGTCACTTACTCATTAAGTACATAATCAAGTCAATTATGTCAGTCTTTCGAATATTATCGTGTTTCTAAATTAAACAAGATGACAATTAGTGACGTCATTGGAATTTTCGCCAAATAATACATTTTGAATTCGTTGTTATCAGTAAAATAATATATTTAATCATTTTTATAAAACCTTAACTAAATACAAATAACATTTAAAAATAATTATTATACAAGCCGTGACCGCGTGGAATGGTGGCAAGAATGCTAGCAGCATTTCCCCTTTGAATCGCAATTCCGATTCTCTGGGCGAAAAATGAACCAGCCCTCCTGTCACCAGTGGAGGCAATAAGGCGGGGAGTAATATTTTGGATGAATTTTTTGGCACTATTACTCCAAGGTCCAAGCGTTAAAACTATTAATATTGTTGGAGGATTTAAAGTTAGTGAACTATCAGATAGCCATGAAGCGTCTGTTATAGCACATTCCATGCCGTACGATTTCAGCTTAACACAAATAATATTTTATTCCGCCGCGTTTTGCTTATAAGAATTAATAGTATTTAGGCATTATTAGCAGGGTCGGATACGTGGTTAACGTAGCAAAAGTTACAAATGCTACAGGCCACGCACAAAAGAGGCAAGTGATGAGTAAAAAAATATATTTTATTAATTTAAGAGAGATTTCCTTTCATTAGATCAGGTCAGATAAAGGGATCATGGTAGCGATCCTGTGGCGCTCCCCGACCAGACGGAAAAAAATCTGCTGTTTTTTTAGTGGTTATTTCGGAGCCTGGTCTGACGAAAAAAAAAACATCATCTACGGGCCCCGCACACAGTGCCGTAGCAAGGTGGACAAGGGCCCCGGTGCATTGATAAAGAATCGGGCCCTCACCCCCACTCTCCACTTAGCATGAACTACGGAGTTCTGTAATTGTTGATGTTCATTTATAAACATAAAAAAAACAATCTTGTGAGCAGGCTCTTTTCTTACGTTAGAGGAGCTCAAGGGCCCTGGTGCACTGCACCACCTGGCCCTACGATAGCTACGCCACTGCCCGCACATGCTTCATCTGGCACTGATTGGGCATTATCAGACACAGAAACAAACACATATTATTAGATAGCCCCCGCCTGGAAAGAACGCGTGAATCTTAATCGATGATCGCGGAATCAATCCCAGGTAAGCACCACTGAATTTTCATGTTCTTAAATAAAAACATATACACACACATATCTATAACATAATCTGTTACTATTTCAATATTATTTATTGTTTATTTGTTATTCATTTTTTGCATAAAAACATTTAATCTTGTGCAAGTGTCATTGTTATGTTTAATATTATTGTTATCACGTATAATTAAGGTAGCATTTAATCTGTATCTTAATAACTGTCTTTATTTTTGTACTTGTCATTTAGTGCTTACTTTGTTGGTGTTCTATTAATATATATTTTTAAGAAAGGCGAAGGAAACTTCATTAAAATTCTGCCACATCTGATTCCACCAAACCGCAATAGAGCAGTATGGTGGAATAACCTCCAAATCTTGTTTCAAGAGGAGGGTCTAGTTAAGGGGATAGTCACAGATTGTTATTTTTTACCGTTGTTTTTCACCTTCATCAGCTGTGTTGGCAATTAAAAATCAAAGCTAAAGCTGTTGTTACTAAATAAAAAAATAGGCACACAAAATATACATAATGCATAATTATGTCCATCATGCATGGATTAGGATTTTGGTGTACAGATTTTTAAAACTACCGATGAATATAGTTGCAGCCTGGGTACAGGATATAACTGTATACTGGATTAATGTTTTTAAGTAAAAAATAATAAGTTATAGAAAATATTTATTTAAAGAACGCATGATACTCAATATATTTACGTCAGTAGTGAAACTCCCATCTGTGTCAGTATGTAGGTGATCATTTTAAGAATAATACGCCAATAATGGTTTAAACTTGTTACATTATTTAATATCTAATAATATATATATAAATATATTTAATTTATGAGAAGAATGTACCTGCTTAAAGAGAAATACTTAATAAGTAATATTGTTTTAAATTTATATGTTTTGCTTGCACCGCCATCTATTGACGAGTAGATGCCATTACAAGATATGCCTTGTCCTCACTAGATGGTTCTCCTAACGTATCACAATATTTACTAGTTTCGTTTAGAGATTTAATCCAACATTTTACTGAATATTTGGTACAAACTGACCATACAGTTTCGTGCAGTTCCAATAGATGGCGTTGTTTAAAAGTACATAATTGTTATTTTTTATGTTTGTTGTTTAAACTAAAAATAAAATATGATTTTGCTATAAAATAATTTAATTAATTGTAATAAAAAGAAAATTGGTTGCCTGTAAAGTCGGTATACGGGCGAAAGTTTTACGTGACAACGACTGAGTGGTAAAATAATTTTAATGTGAATATTCATTCGTATAGTAGGAAGAAGGATGAAATAATAGTAACAATTTAAAACATTTATTTATACAAAGAATTATATTTAAAACATTAATTTATACAAAGAATCTCGCACTGAATTTCACTTTTTATGTCTGTCTCTCTCGCTCTTAGGCGGGCTAACCATGCCCGAGTGGAAGGGACGCGTGCCTCTCACTCGCTCTCATTGTGAGCGCATAACGTGAGCGGAGCGTAACGCAGTTTCTTGAAGTGTCACCCGGCAAACCAATTTATAAGACGTTGTCACGTCAAAAACTCAATACCAATTGCATTAATAATAAGTCTTGTATTAAAAAAGTAAGACATTCGTTAAACAAAGTGCTTATTAATATTTCAAACACATCTTTGTGGTCGTATCTTATTATGATTTCCATCTGTAGGTATATTTAATGTGCAATTGTTTTAAAAGAGTAAATACGGGACTTTTTTAAAAAGATAGGTGACGTAATGACTTTGTTTTTTGCTATTTTTTTATTAGATCACTACTAGACTTCAACACTAGAATGAAATTGAAACGTATTTTAAGCTTAGACTAAAATATTACAGAAACGTAAACTATCCAACAAATCCAGTCAAGGTCCTCCTTCTGATCGACTTCGGCCACGGCGGCCAATTTCAAGAGAGATAAGGGTAGTTCTTATTATTAAGGAATATTAACGGAACATTTTAGTCCCATACTTTTTTTTCCTTAATTTAGTATGCAAAGTAGCCAGAAGTCAAGATTTTTACTTAAATAAGCATAAGTTTTGCGGGTCAGACAAAATATTGGTAAATAATTGAATTATAGGCCTTTTAATTTTTTTTTAAGACAGGCAAGTGATATACTGCACAGGAAAATGAAAATTAACTTAAAATATGTATAAAAATTCCTAATAAGTCGCGTGTATATGCTTGATTATATATAATTTATCCATTGATTGAAAACAGTTAGAAAATATTATGATGTGAATGTTATTTTACTGGCCGAAATGTGAGAAATAACCAGGAAAGTGAGAATATCAAACACAATTTCTCATTTTTATTTTATATTTAAAAACAATGAATTACAAAATTTAAATAGTAAAGCACTAGGAATAATGACAGTCTGTTTTAAACGAGTCTTTGTAGATTAATAGTGTAAATTGATCTTAAAGAGATCATGTAATCAACTAATTTAATGTATTCTATGAAATGAATACGATAAACTGAATTAAAAAATGGCTGCTGTAAAGTAGGTTTACGGACGATAGTTTAACGTGACAACGTCATAACAGATAGTGCAGAGGATTAAGTATGCTCGGGCTTTTGGCATCATTCCTATCAGAATCTGACTGGTCAAAGACAACGTTTGGTGTCGGTGTTGAATATACTAAAACACCCAACTGAAAGTGTTCGCACTCGTTACTGCAAAAACAACCCAGATATTTCAAGTTTTTTTTTGGAAAATTTGCATTCCTTTGCACTTAGTCTACTTGTAAAGTACCGTTGATTGTAAGCAAATTTGGTTGTTCTCTTGAAATGAACACCTTCATTTTTGTCAATCTTAGAGTCTGTTGTCGTAAACATTGTAATATTAGGGCATCGATCCTGAATAGCATCGCAAAACTGTGTCAAGTTTGAAATATCATGTCCCAAGGCCACGATACTATCCTCTGTTCTTTTGCAAGTAGCCCCAACACCATCTGGCGCAACTTTACCATGGCCAGCTTCATGGTAATTCCAACACCAGTTCATAAAATTGGGCCACATTTTGGATATTTTGCATGCCAGTACATAGAACATAAGCTTATTTCAATATTGAGTCACCATCACTGATGAAATGGATATTTTCGATGCTTGCTGGGAGTTGTTTTAAGACTGGTTGAAGATGAGCCCAAATATCGTGAACGTTGTGTGACAAATTGGTTGAAACCGTGCCATAGGATCTTGTAGAATTTCTCATAACGTTTTCTTTCATTTTTTCGCTTTCATGCTAATACTTCTTCCCTGGTCTTTTATTTCTTAGGTTGTGGCATTTTGGTTTCAGTTAAAAAAAGCCTCAATGGGTTAAAACATAAAATGTTATGAGGAAATTAGCAATCTAAACATTCACGTTTATCACTTTCCTTTATGTTATCACTTTCCTGTCTAAATAGATCCAGACAAGTGATACACAGGAAAGTGATAATTTTGAGGTTATTCATAAAAAACACAAAAACGCTGTATTTGAATGACATGTTAATGCTTCATAGTATATTTACACCAGATATATTATTTAAAATAATAAATAATATTTAAGAAATCCAAATATTGTTTACGTAAATACATGCCATACAAGTGAGAAGTTGTCTGACCCGAACGCGTCTGCAGTCATTGAGATCTTCGTGGCGACTGTCTGATTGGCTGTTATGCGGAATCATAAGCGGCAGTGAGCATATTTTACTACGTACTTTGTCACGGAAATGTGACAACAGCGCTTAATATTTAATTTTTAGGTATTCTTGACTTGTTTTTAGTTGACAGGAATGTGATACACAATTCGTGTCGCCCCTATTCTATGATGAAAAATCGACTAAAATTAGAGAAATACGCAACTTTTTTTTATGTCTTAGCAAAGTTTTTTTCATTGTTACTGTGATTAGATATATATATATTTATTTGTGTACTTACTTTACGTATTATGTCAGCAGAAAACTTGCGTTTTGTAAAATCGCCCCACAGGAAAATGACAATTTTGCTCATGTTTAGGGATTTTTCTCCAAGAAGATATTTTCGTACCTAACTGAATTTCAGTGCCCATGTAGAAGCCAATTAGTTCCTTATTCTAGATTTAAAATTAATCAGAAATATTAAAAAACTAAGGAGCTATGACTTGAGCGCACCAAAATTCCTTTACTATAAGAACTAGCCATAAGCCAACTGCGCAGGAGATATTATAGTGCACAAGTGTGTGCGCAAACACAGGTGCACTCTCTATTCACTAACTCATAATCCTATGGGGACCCGACACGACTGGAAAGAGTTCAGGCGCAGGACCAATGACTAAACGTGCTTTCCGAGGCACGGTAGTGTACATACTTCAGACTTCCAGACTCCGGGCTGACACTGAGAATTTTCTGACAGGAAAACCCAATAACTATTTATTGACCCGACCTGAAAATTTAATCTAAGACCACCGAGTCTGCGGCCTTATATCTAGCGACTAGACCAACGAGACAGAAAGTCATATCGTAATTACATAACAAACTATAAACCGACTTAGTACGGGTGAAATATATATTATAAGTATTTAAAGTAGAGAATAAGAACTTTGTTCAGTGACACACTTCGATACAGAAATATTCGAATTAGAGACTGCACAGTGCACATGTTAAAATTGATATTATTATGTCGTTATTTTTGAGGTACGGTAAATGGAAAAATAAATATTAACTAATTTATTTTTGAAATTTCATAAATGTGTTCTATTACTTGAATAAATAAATAATAATAATAATAATTAAAGGTAAACCTGTATGCGCTTATGAGAAAGATCCATATTCGATAATTGTGCAGTAATAATCAACTCCAATATTAGTAAGCGTAGCGCACTTGAATCAAAACGTTCAATAATATTGTTACTAACAACATTGTATTAGTTAAGAGAATTAAATTAAATTATACAAATCAGTGTAGTATTTGGCATGTTTTTTATTAAAACAGAACTTATCACTCCGTAAATGCTTAAGTTGTTAGTTTTAAGTGTATCGTGATAAGTTGATGGTGTATCTCAATAAATAAGTAAATAGAACCACGAGTGTCGAGATTATTTCCAAGTCAAAATCAGTAGGTTTCATACCTAGTGATTATAACAGTGGTTGTTATCAAACGATTAGATTTGTCTACAAAAACATTATCTATACCTAATACAATTGTGATTATTATGACTGCGCAATTAAGCAAAGTAAATACTGCTCTTATCTTTAACATCAATCGATATATAGTCACGTGTTGACAAAAGTATAAAACAAACAATTGTTGAAATGACAATGACGCTCTATAAAAGAAAAACTTGTTCACATGCGGTCCCTTCTGGCCATAGAAGACCGTATACTTATGATGATGATTAAGTACTTGAGAGTCATATATACTCCTACCAAAGAATATTTAAATAAAAATTATAACGTCAAATAAATTACTCAGGATATTATCAAATACATCTTGAGTTTTATTACATACTCCTTAAGTGCTATTTTTTTTTCATAATATTAAATCAGGCCTTAAGAGAACAACAAAGTTAAGTTTTTAAAAATTAAATTTTAAAATATATAGTGTACAAATAATGACCGTGTGGAATGGTGGCAAGGATGCTAGCGGATTTTTTATAAGAATATTCTAGATGCCCTCGATTTTATTGTAATTTTTATGAACAATTCTAATTGCTAGGCGCGATTTATTACTTAATTCCATTGTCGAATAATTAATTATTCTTTTGTTGAAAAAAAATTGAAATATTCTCTTGAGGTTAATTTTATAAATTATTTAATTTTAAACAAATCTTAATAGAATTATCTATTTTACCTTCCAAGGTTCCAACACCTAGGTACAATACGTTTAATTTAGGTTTTGAGGTTCATGATTCCGGCTCTACCAAGTTGGGTAGGAGGTGGCGTCTGTATCGTTAACTGGGTGAACCAGTGGCTTCGCGCTTCGTTTTTGTTTATTCGAAGTAATTTGATAAAACTAAATTAAGGTTGGTACAAAAGGCGTATTAAATTACAGAAGGCAATCTCTACCTGTCAACCTTTAGGATAATCAGAACTACTTGAACTTTATACAGCATGTTATTTTTTTCTTAAATTAAGGAATTTTATTTTTAATTTTTAGGTGGACAAACATTTGGGCCACCTGATTGTATGTGTTCACCAACGCCCTTACACATTGGAAGTGTAAGAAATGTTAACCATCGCTTACATCGCCAATGCCCGACCAACATTGGGAACTAAGATGATAATTACACTGGCACACTTACCCTTCAAACCGGAACACAAAAATAACAAATACTGCTGTTTTGCGATAGAATATCTATTTATAACTATGTATCATGCATATTAAAATACCTTTGTTACTATTATTTGTGAATGTTGGAACGGTGGCAAAAATGCTAGCAGCATTCCCGATTCTCTGGGTGAAAAATGAACCAGCCCTCTTGTCACCAGTAGTGCTTTAAGACGGGTGTAATGTTTTGGATGATTTTTTTGCTCTATAACTCCAACCATTTCAGCTGTAAACGGAACAAAAATATTTTGGAAAAATATATTTTATAGGTTAAATTTTAATTAAATTGTTCGGTTGATAAGATTATAAGGACGATACAGCTCAATAAAAAAAAACATTATTCCTTTAACCTATATATATGTCGCAGCTAGTTAAGCTTAATTACCCGTTCAATCAACAGCCTAGCCTTATCACTAAACAGCGCCGTTTAACTAGCGGCCTGAATGATATTCAGCCGTAGCGTTTGCTACAACATTTAATAAACTAGCTGGCTAGTGCTTAGGCCATTTGTATGATAGGGTGACCATGTGACAGAAATAATAATTTCCTATCATTTTAGACTAAAATAGTTTCGAATGGGAGGGAGGGGTAAGGGCACCCCCTCTTAATTAATTGACATTGATTTGGGGGGATAAGAATATTCATATAAACGGTTTTTACTCTGTCTTAGTGAAAATGGGCCGATTCGGTTCTGGCACACGCCGCGCCGGCCGCTGTTGATTGAAGCTTGGCTGTGACATATATATACTACAGTACAGTAATAGCCTGTAAATGTCTCATTGCTGGGCTAAAGCCTCTTCTCCTCTTTTGAGGAGGTTTGGAGCTTATTCCACCACGCTGCACCAATGCCGTCAAGCACGAGATGACTTATAATTACAAATTAAGCACATGAATTTCAGAGCTAGTTGCCCGGTTTTGAACCCACGATCATCGGTTAAGATTCACGCGTTCGTACCACTGGGCCATCTCGTCTTTTTATTTATATATATATAATAATATTTGTCCTGACTGACTCATCATCGCCTCTGGCTAAGCCACAGAGGTTTAAAGACAAGCACTAAGAAAGGCTATTGACTTGATTAATCTAATAAAAAAATGGGACTATAATTAATATTGTATAGTTTGACGACGAAAGGAAAAATATGTAAAATTTGAAATTAGATTAGGACAGGAAATTAGATAAGGCTATTTTATTTTTTATTTTTATTTTATTTTTAAGAAAGGCTTTTCAAGATTCAAGAAAGAAAAGAAATGTTCATGATGTTCATGTTAATTGAGTAGTTTGAAGTGCATTTAATTCGAAATTACAATATTATATTATAAAATGACCTATGACGGATCAAGAACAGGTAATATACTGTTGAAATTAATATAGAAAAGTCAGTAATAAGATATTATATATAAAATTTGTTTGGGACAGCGATTTCGATGAGCCAATGGGCGTGGTTGGTAGATACTTGGTTTTCGCTCCAAAAGCCGTGGTTCGATTCCCACCAAGACAGACATTTGTGTGCATGAACATGTGTGTTTGTTCTGAGTCTGGGTGTAATTATGTATATGTATGTATTTACAAAAGAAAAGTAGTATCTTATGTATTATATCAGTTGTCTGGTTTCCATAGCACAAGCTCTTCTTAGCTTGGGATCAGTTGGGCTTGTGTGAATAATGTCCTAGGACATTATCCACACAAGGGAAATATATATTTATATTCCCAAATAGTGGAGACATGAACATAAAAATAGGGCAGTCTGTCGGCTGTCGGATCTAGAGCTTCGTACTGATAGCACGCTCTTTGAGTTCTTTGTTTTAACGAGAGATAATTTTGTTTAAAATCATCAAAATCGTGACCGTGACGGGTGCAAAGGTGAAAAAATGTGCAATAATAATAAATATTATGATAAAGTTTGTGGTCTTCGGTTGCGTGTCGCGGACAACTAGTTTTGATATTAATTGTTGATTGCATGTGAGGTTCTAGTAATTTAACAGTATTTAAAACTAACAGGCTCTCTTACCATTCAAACCGAAAAATAACAATACTAAGTATAGCTGTTTGGAGGTAGAATATATAATGACAGTGTGGTATCAACACAGAAGACCTACCACCAACTAATATCATAATATATTATAAGTTTTTTTTTTTTTTTTTTACAATAAAACTTTAACTAAATACAAATAACATTTAAAAATAATTATTATACAAGTCGTGACCGCGTGGAATGGTGGCAAGAATGCTAGAATAATAATTATTATTAATATAACTTACAGATGATAATCTTACTGATATGGAGCGCGGTGCTGGTAGCAGCTATCGCTCTATACTTCCGCCAGATATACTCCAGGTTTAGTAATCATGGGGTGAAGAATTTAACACCTGTGCCGTTTTTTGGTAATATGACCAGGCTAATTTTCCGTCAACATAATTTTGGTGATCATTTGGATATGATCTACAATACATATAAAGAAGAAAAGTATGTTCATATGAATATTTACCTATTAATACTGTCTTACAGCTTGCTCAGATAATCTAACATAATATAATATATTTATACTAAATTAATTATATACCATACCGTAAGTATTGAATTATAGCCCCAGATTTTTTTTAAATACAACAAACACAAAATATCTTAAAAGTAAGTTTTTATTTATTTATTTCAGTATTATATTTATTCAAATTTTTTATCATTGAAAAAGGGATTTATTAATTAAGTAACATTAAAATAGAATTCAATTTCAATTTAAGCAACATTAATTTATCTTTAAAGATTTGTCGGAAGGTATGAATTCATCAAGCCTATGTTGGTAATACGAGATCTTGAGCTTGTCAAAAAGATTACTATCAAAGATTTCGAACATTTTCTCGATCACCGGGGTTTTACTGATGAAAAAACTGAACCTCTATTCGCAAGAAATCTGTTTTCATTAAAAGGTTAGTAAAAAAACATATCTTTCCGTAAGTTAGATATACGCTACAGGTCTTGATACTTTACATTTATGCATAACTCAAAATCAGGCCAAGAATGGAAATATATGCGTTCAATATTAAGTCCAGCATTCACAAGCTCAAAGATTAAGTTGATGGTGCCTTTTATGGAAGAAGTAGGCGAACAGATGATACGAGCTCTTAAGAAGAAGATCAAGGAATCTCCTAGTAAGTTACCAATCATATTTTTACTGTACAATTATTAATCATCAGCAATATGATACTAATAAAAAAACTACAAAATTTTAGCTGGTTCCATTGACGTCGACTGTAAAGACTTGACGACGCGTTATTCTAACGATGTGATTGCTTCCTGCGCGTTTGGTCTCAAAGTGGACTCGTATACTGAAGAGGAAAATAAGTTCTACGAGATGGGAAAGACTGCTTCCACATTTAATTTACGTCAAATGTTACTTATCCTTGCGTCGTCTGCATTTCCTATCCTTGGAAGGGTGAGTCTTATTCTAACATTTTCAATTATATTGCAATTTCGTTCAATGATTTCATATTATTCTGTTTGTAATTAAATTTAAACTTATTATTTTAAGATTATTTACGGAATCATCAATTGCATAATAGTTTTTGGCATTTAAGACGTTTAAATTCTAAATTAAAATATTATAAATTTAGGTCTCAATGGTAACTTCTATCGAAAAGTTGCGCGTAATATTCATGTTGTCATATCCTGCTAGTGTAGATAGCTAATTTAAATAGTATCTGGCCACTGGTAAAATTGATAAACTGTAATTATTAAAACATATTTATATAACTAGCTGTTCTTCTAGGTACATAAATGTCTGCTTTATTTGTTGTCAATGCAAACAATACCTTCGCAGGAAGTTGTTTTCTTTTAAAACTAAAATGTAAATCTATTTTTTTTAAATAAGTACTTAATATCAACTAATCGAATAAAATCATTAATTTTTGTCCAGAGAATTGGAATAGCGATTCAAAAGGGAAAAGTTGTTAGCATTCTTGCCACTAATGAAATTTCTCACGAATTTTACTATTTTTAAATTTAACTTTTGATGGCTTAATCGGCCATATTGTATTTAAATTTTAAGTTTGAACGTTACTAATGTTTAAATAATTATTCTATAATAAGTATTTAAATATTTTTAGTATGTATTTATAATATAATTTTTTTATTATAGATTTATTTTTTATTTTGTGTGTACAATAAAGTATAAAGTAAAGGAAAAGGTTATTTTGCCAAAGACTAAATAAAATAACAGACTTTACATAGGCTACTCATTTAATTAAACAAAAAAAAAATAAGGGGATTTAAAACAAGACGACATATGTTGAACTTGACATACTTTTTTCATTAAACTGCGTTAACGACCGTTATAAGTCCCTGTTATTGTTATATAGCTGCTTTTTTCAACAACAAACCGGCAGCAATTATTTACACACTGATCGAAATGAGAAACATGTATAAATTATGATGTGCTTAATGGTGGTAAGAATGCTCATAATATTTCTTCGTTGAATCGCAAATACAATTTTCTAGGCCAGTAATGCCTTTAGTACCAGTAGGGGAAGTAAGAGGTTGCTGTGTATAAGTGTATAACTCGGTAATTGAAAATACTTTAATCGTTATTGAAGTATTACACTTTCTTATTGATAGTCAAACTAGAAACAACCAGCCCTGAGAAGAACCGCTGAAAGAATCTCAGCGGTTTTTTTTGGTTAAGTATTGATTTTCTTTTTAGATATTGAAATTAAAATTGTTTTCCAACACTACTAAAGATTTCTTTATGGAATTGGTTCTAAGTACGATGAAAGACAGAGAAGCACGGAATATCGTCAGACCTGATATGATCCATTTACTAATGGAAGCTAAGAAAGGTGAGTAAATATACATATAATGATATAAGTGATATACCTCCTGAGTGAGAGACCTCAAAAACTATCTGCCCGATTGTCTTGAAATGAGGTGGCCAAAAAAGTACATCCCACGTACACAAATATAGTAAATATATTGTATGTTAATTGTTAAAACTTAATTACTGATGTAATATAAAATGCCTACCTCTCTGAACTTGGGACTTTCTATTTAAAAATATTTTGTAATGCATTAATTTTTAGTACCGTTTGTTTATTTCCACTATGGTAATACAATAGAATACAATAAATAATAATAATAATAATCTTTATTCACATAAAAAGTAACAAATTATAATGAAGTCCCTGATTTCTGAGCTAGGCTCAAAGATGTGATGTTGGAACCTTACTCGCTAGTTAAAGGAAAACAACTCTTTACTGTATCGTGGCGTTTATTGGACTAACTTATATATGAATCAAAAAATATACTAATAAAATTATGCTTGCATAGCTAAATGCGAGTACAGTTACATACATAATTCCTAACATTATAATTAATACACTTCACCTCCCGAAGGCGATGAAAAAAAAAATGTAACATTGGAACATTTTTTTTTTTGTTTTGTTTTAGGTAAGATTATTAGATATATCTAAAAAATAACTAACTTTAACTTTAATACTACCAACAAACAATTATAAAACACAATTAATATAAAAAAAGATACTTATACAATACAACACAGACATAACAATATAAATTCATTAATTATAATTATATCAAATATTATTCATAAAAGGGTTTGGTCCTATTTTTATGAACTATTTCTTCCTTATTCGAGTTATTTTTAATTCTAACATTACATCCTAAGTCTTTTACAACTGTATATGGTCCTTTATAAAGAGGATCTAGTTTTCTACCTGTTTCTATCTTAATTAATATTAAATCTCCTACATTATATTTAACAGGATTTATAGAAATGTCATACTTAGATTTTCGCTTATGTTTATTAGTTATTAAGTTATGTTTAGCTTCAGTTTGTGCTAGCTGTAGTCTATATTTTAATTGCAATGGATAACTATCAGAATTATATAGCGGATCTACATGATTAGTTAAATTAGAGGGTATATTGCATACTTTACCAAAAACTAATTCATGTGGCGTGTAATTCGTTTCCGAATGAACTGTATTATTGAAACCGAAACACCAGAAAGATAACCAATGACTCCAAGTATCCGGGTGATTGCTACACTGAATTCTTAGAAAGGACCCTAACACTTTATGGGTGTTTTCTAATGCACCTATTGACTCGTGGTGGTAAGCAGTCGATGATAGTTTTTCTATATTCAAGATCTTACAAACCTGTTCCATTGTCGACGAAATAAACTCTGTCCCTCGATCTGTAGCTATTACCTTAGGAATGCCAAATATTAGAATAAAATTGCGTACGAATGCATCAGCAATGGACGTAGTTTCTTTATTTTCTAAAGGAATTGCTTGTATGTATTTTGACAATTCACATTGTATAGTTAAAATATAAGACTTATTATCTATATCCTTATCTAAAGGCCCAACTAAATCTAGATATACTTTTTCAAAAGCCGAGGATGCCGTAGTGGTAATTTCCATCGGTTCTTTAATATAGCGACTATGTTTCATTTTCTGACACATCGTGCATTTACGTACAAATTCCTGTACATCTCTTTCAATGCTAGGCCAGAAATATCGTTTCTTAATTGTGTTTATCATTCTGCGCATGCCAGCATGTCCGCTAGATGGCAGCAAATGAAAATCATTCATAATAAGAGTTTTCTCCTTATCATCCGTTATTCTTTTAACACCTCGCAATATACATAAACGGGGACCGGTCCAATTATTCAATGACTTAATTTCATTACAAATATTTTTAATAAAATCTACATTTTGTTCATCTTTAACGATACAAACTTCTTCAACACCTATCTTCTTACAAAATAAACTTAATTTCTGCACAAATTCGACTCGCGAGAAGTGCGCCTTAAAATTAAGATTAATGTATAAATGTCTCCTATCTGATCTAAAAGCAAAACACTCCATTTCTGTAGTAATAACATTGTTCGCTCTCAATTTATCTAATGTTTTCCCATCCATAAACATTAACTCAATTGTATAACGCGGTTTTCTTAATATATCTACGATTCTTGGTTGATCAGGCCAATTGTCTTTAGATTTATTAAGATCCACGTTCCCTTTTGAAACTTCTTTGTCATTCATTTCATTCATTCTTTTCTTCTGTGCTCTAGTCATCACATTCACAACTTGTTCATGCATCTGCTTTAACTCATCTGATGTCATACTAACTCTCGATAAAGCATCTGCTACCACATTCTCTTTGCCCTTAATGTAAACAATTTTGTATTTATATTCCTCTAAAGTAAGTCTAAATTTAAGTAGTCTATTAGAAGGATCTTTAATACCAAAAAGATATACTAAAGGCTTGTGGTCCGTCATTAATGTGAAATTTCTGCCGTAAATATAAGGCCTAAAGTACTTCACAGCCCAAACAATGGCCAAAAGTTCTTTTTGAATTGTTGGGTAGTTTCTTTCGGCCTTATTTAATGGCCTACTAGCATAAGCTACCGGTCTCAAATCTCTGTTACATAAGACTGCACCGATAGCGATACCTGACGCATCTGTTTGTACTACGAATTCATTGCTTGTTGAAAAATCAGGATATTGCAATATTGGCGGTGATATTAAAGACTTTTTTAAAATATCGAACGCTTTTTGACATTCATTAGTCCATATAAATGGTTCGTTTTTCCTGGATAATTTAGTTAAAGGTATAGTAATATCAGCAAAAGATTGTATAAATTTACGATAATAATTACAGAACGCTACAAATCGCTTAACATCGTCTGGATTCTTAGGTATAGGATAATTTTGAAGAATTTTAATTTTACTTGGGTCCGGAGAAACGCCTTTATCAGAAACAACGTGCCCTAAATATAAAAGTTCCTTTTTCAAAAATTCACATTTATGGGGGTTTAATTTTAAATTTACTTTTCTAAGTCTTTCCATCACGCTTATCAAATTCTGATTATGCGAGCTCAAATTCCGTCCAAATATTATAAGATCATCTAAATATATGAAACATTTCTCAAATGCAAGGCCTGACATAGCAACAGACATCATACGACTGAACGAACTGGGACTAACCTTAAGACCCATAGGTAGTCTTTTCATTTGATACTGTCCTGAGCTAGTTGTAAATGCTGTATATTTACGACTCTCAGAAGTCAAGGGCACTTGGAAGTAACCTTGGTGAAGGTCAAGGTGACTAAAGTAAATTGCTCCAGAAAGCGAATCTAAGATTTCATTTATGTTCGGTAACGGAAATTTATCATCTACTACAAGACCGTTTAATTTCCTATAATCAACTACTAGCCTCCATTTGGTATTTTGACCATCAACAGCTTTCTTAGGAACTAACAGTATTGGACTAGACCACTCACTATTACATTCCTCTATGATATCATTTGCTTTTAAATTTTTTATTTGGTTTTCGATTTCAGGCTTTAAGGCTTGTGGTAAACGGTATGGTTTTACATATACTGGAGAAACATTTGGCTTAACAGTAATGGATTGTTGATAAATATTTGTGGTCGTTAACTTATCACCTTCCATATGAAACACATCTGCGTACTTTGCACAAATGGCCTCAATGCTTTTCCGTTCATCATCGTGCAAATGAGATAAATTTAGTTCGTGCAGTAACTTTTGAACTCTATCAACGCTAATATTGATTTTATTAAATGTACATATATTATAGTTATCTAAAGATTGTAATTCTGGTGTAAAAGATGCTAGCTCTATGTCTTGTTCAGTAACATTTAATATCTTAATAGGAATCCTATTATTTTTTACTGTAGTGATTTCATTAGCTAAAAATATATCTTTGCTCAATTCTTTTCCACAAACAACAACATCCCCACTTATACATTCATTCACATAAAGAAAGTGTATTGATTCTGATCGAGCAGGAATAAGTAAGACTTCATTACTTTTATTGACATCGTTTATTAGTTTCAAAGAATGAGTAAAGTTGTCTATACGTAAAGTAACTAAATTTGTGTATAAATTAATGTTGGCTTCGTACTTTAATAGAAAATCTAACCCTAGAATTCCATCAGCCTTTAACGGTAACGACTCAAAAACTGAAAATTTATGGTTAAACTGTATATCTTTACTGGATTTTAAAGTTAAATTTACCAATCCTTTAGCTCTGGTCTGTCCACCAATGCCATTTATTAACGTATTATCTCTGTGTACTGGTGTGTTAAAAGGAATCGCTTCATTTTTTATGACAGAAAGTGATGCACCAGTATCAATAAGCCAGTAATATTTTATGTTATTAATGTACAATGCCACATATTTTGTGTTTTCATTGCATGATAAGATGGTGTTCTTAAGATCGAAAAAACTGAATCGGTTTATTATTTGATGTTTGACTACTTTGAAGCTCCTCTACATTGTGCTCAACTGCATATAAATTTCGATTTTGAGTGTTATTTCTACTTGTTTTGAAACCTCTACCTCTGGTAATGTAAGAAGGTCTGCGATTAGTATAATTAACTCTCAAGTTATTATTAAAATTATTAGCTCTATAGTTACTATAACTAGCGCGTCCTGTTCCACGCTGATTACTGTAATTGTTGTTACGCTGACCACGAAAGAAGTTTGCGTTTTGGCCATAATTGTGACTACCACGGTGACCGCGATTAGCACTAAAGTGCCTATTGTTATAGAAAGTACGTCCTTGCTTTGATACATGCATGAGGTTACCTTGTGGTGGAGATGGCCTGTCCTCGTCTTTGGCAGCCTGTACTGCTTCTTTCAAACTGCTATAATTTCGGGACGTAATGATTGTAGATACTCGTGAGCTACGCAGTCCATCTGAAAATGTTTTTATCGCAGTTTTTTCATTTATGGGTTTAAGTACCGAATAAACACTCGAGTCCCCATCGGCCTGTGAAATCGTCATGTCAGTAAACAACTGTTCTATTTCCTTACCATATTCCTCAATGGTCTTTTGACCTTGTCTCATAGACTGTAACCTGGACTGAATAGCCGTATACGACTTTTTTGTTATTAAATGATTGCGTATATCTCTAATTAAGTCGTCAACATTCTCATATTTGTTAGAAATACGTAATTTTGCGTTTTCTGAAAGTCTATTTTTTAAGACGAAAACTATCAATAAGGACTTACCTGCATCCTCCAGCATATCAGCGTACATTTCTATAGAGTCAAGCATTCTCTTAGTGGTGCTTTCAGTATCATCCATTACTGGAATTAAATTACATGCCACTTTTAAATCAAACTCCATTTTGTTAGTTTTAATTGACATTGGAAAAACACACAAATTTTTTATCTCGTCATACAATATTTGACACCTACTAAAAATTTCTTTGCTTAATAGAGCTACTTCTTTATCACTACTCTTTTCTAAACTTAATAATAATAATGATTGACATTTCTCAAAAATAGCACTTGTTTCCTTCAGTTTAGTTGCAATAGTACTACCTTTATACCTACTTTGACCTCTTTTTACTAAATATTTTCGTATTTCAAGTAACAAATCATAACATTCTTTCAAACTTTCTATCATTTTATGCCTATAATTTTAAAATATTGTATAATAATTCATAACTACGTAAAACTGAAAACTATTTCGCAACATACATACATAAAAATATAACGCGTAAGCAGTTTTTGTTACATGGTATCATGTTCGCGAAGTTTCTGCGCCGTTTAGTCAATTATAATTATTAGCGTAATGAAATTTGATCACCGTCTTTACACATTTTACTTAACATTAACATTAGAAAACCAAATTAACTGCTCAAATACATTCTAAATTGTTTAAATACAGCTCACACTTTCACATATTGTCATAGTTCATTGAAAATAACAGCACTTTATTACACTAAATGCACGTAATAGTTTAAAACACTCACATAGGTATGTCGTATTGCTTACGTAGTGGTCTCCTCGACGCTGCGGCCCCTGGCCCGTAATGATGACCTGATGCGGGCTACAGTTCGCATCCCCAATTCCTCTTGAATCACGCGTCGAAGGCACTCCCTGTACAGCTTGCATCCGAAAAATATTACAACAACCAAAACCAGGGCTAAAACAATATACGTTACAGTGCTTATGCTGCTTAGATGATTGCCAAAACTTTCCAATTGAGACGAATTGTCGCCAACGGCATTTTGATTCAAAAACACATCTTCCTTCTCCACTTTTGACTGACACATCTTTACAGTTTATTAATTATCTGCACCCAAGAGCTAAAACAGAAGGAAGAGGTTCCTTGGCAGAGCCCTGGCAGGGTCGCCATGTGATGTTGGAACCTTACTCGCTAGTTAAAGGAAAACAACTCTTTACTGTATCGTGGCGTTTATTGGACTAACTTATATATGAATCAAAAAATATACTAATAAAATTATGCTTGCATAGCTAAATGCGAGTACAGTTACATACATAATTCCTAACATTATAATTAATACACTTCAAAGACCTGTATTACAGAAATCAGTGTCCTCTCTCATATTTAAGTGACATATCGTTCTATGTAAATAAATGAATGAATATTTCTAACTGTATACTAGAATGAAGTGTCAGAATATTTGTGTAGGGTATGTATGTGTATGCTTGTGTGTGTGTGTGTGTGTGTGTGTGTGTGTGTGCGCGCGCGTGTGTGTGTGTGTGTGGGTGGGTGTGTGTGTGCGTGTGTCTATTTTGTTTCACAAGATATTATAGCAACAACATTTCAGTTTGTTCATAATCTAGTCCTAGTAGCAAATTTTTAATAATTACTTTAGCTACACGATTACATAAGGGTTGTATATTTTTTATTTTATTTATTTTGTTATACAAATAAACTGCTTTAAAATCATGTTGTCGTCTGGCTGAAGCTGTTCGACCTATAACAGGTGGACATACGTTTTTAATGACACGTTGTTTACTGTATTCGTCGGCATGATAGGGGGTAATTCTATGTTGTTGGATAACTAATTGATAGACGTATAGTTGCCTAACCGTTAGGAGTTGACATTTTTTATACAACTCAGTTGTAGAAAATCTGTATGGGCTAGAGGTCATGACTTTTAAAATAGATCTTATGGGCTCTTTCCAAGTCTATTATAAAGGTTTTACAAGCACCACCCCAAGCCTTTATACAATATCCAATGACTGATTGAACTAGTGCATAATATATTGTGCGCAGAAGTACTAAATCAGAAACGTGGCTCAACTTCTTGAAAATCCGAATAAGTTTTCTGGTGCGCGCAGTTGTGATGTCTATATGAGAGCGCCAACTAAGTTTTTCATCCAAAATAACTCCTAGATATTTGACGGTCGTAGATTTAGCTATCTCAAAGCATGAACACGAAGCAAGAGAATTCCTGGGGTAGTTACATGCGTGGACCTTAAGACTAATGTTCTCTGGTTTTGTTTTGGCCACAGAAAACTGAATAACTGAGGTTTTGGAGAGATTCAATGTCAACAGGTTTACACCAAGCCATTGATTGACTTTGTGAAGTCCTAACTGAGCATAAATGATAGTTAGCTAAGTTCCAGCTCAATTAATAATGTAATTTTTTAACAGGGCAATTAGTTCATCACGATAAAGGAGAAAGTGAGAATCTTCAAGATACTGGTTTTGCTACAACCGAAGAATCTGTCCGGAAGAAAAAAATTGACACAGGTTTTATTTCGAATTTGTGTATAATTTTTTTATATCATGATTTTTATCAACGAATTGAATGTAATGTATTGTGCACAATGTCATTTTCAACCTGATTTTCTTGTTGCAATCGATCTAATCATATACAATTATATTTATATTTCATTCGAAGTATTTCTATATATATATGTATATCGTAGTTTATTGCTTGCGTTTCATATTTATTTACTCAACCTCCTCAACTCACTCACTCAACAGTCTGGTCGGAAATTGATCTCGTCGCTCAAGCAGTACTATTCTTTATCGCTGGTTTTGACACTGTATCAACTCCAATGTCCTTCGGACTTCATGAGCTTGCCGTCCATCCTGAGGTCCAAGAACGATTGGTAAAGGAGATAAAGGAAAATCATGCTAAAAATAATGGAAAGCTTAAGTTTTCTTCAATTGTGAGCATGACATATTTGGACATGGTGACATCAGGTAAACTCATTGAGAAGTATTGTTTTTACGTATTTTTTTTTATTTAGCGTCTCGAAAAAGAATATACCAAATTATCATGGCGCTTAGAGCTAATTCTTTCCCTTACTGCTTTGACCACCTTTTTCGTACGAAAACTACGTGGACGGCCAGGTCTTTTTCTGTCACAATCAGAGGAGGTCTAACCTATTAATAGCCCGGTACAAAAAGATTTTATTAATACCAAGCGTTTGGAAAGTTTTAAAAATTGCATTTGGCTCCATACCTACTTTGTGTAATGCAATCACAGCGATTCGGTTCTCTTTATCACCTCACTCCATTTTAATATCGCAAAATATTGTACAATCTATTGGCGCCAAAATAAGAAAACTCAAGAACAATCATATAAAAAGGATAGATTCCAAATTCAAATGTAATATTTTGTTTATTTTTAATTGTAACAGTATTTATGGCCAGACTAAGTATATATATATATATATATATTTCTAGTGTAAGTAACAACCTGTGTATGTCCCACTGCTGGGCTAAAGCCTCCTATCCTTTTCGAGCAGAAGGTTTTGAAGCTTATTCCACCACACTGCTCCAGTAAGTACTTGAGTTCAGTGTTGCTTGCCCGGGTTAGAACCCGCAAACATCGGCTGACCACTATTACTACGGTCATATTCAATTTTTTAAATTGCAGAATTACTTCGCCTTTGGCCACCTGGTATGGCTTTAGACAGGATGTGTGTAAAAGATTATAACCTGGGTAAGCCTAACGATAAGGCTACCGAAGACTATATTGTAAGCTTTTCATTTTCCTATTACATTCACATCGTTGTCTATTATATCAAATATGATTTATATTAATTTTGATTTTAGATAAGAAAAAATGAATTAATTTTACTACCAGTTTGGTGTTTCCACCGTGATCCGGAGGTTTTCCCAGATCCTCTGAAGTTTGATCCTGAACGTTTCTCTGGCGAAAATAAGCATAAAATTAATTCTACAGCTTATATGCCTTTCGGTATTGGCCCCAGAAACTGTATTGGTAGGAAATGTTATGTATTTATTTTACTTGTTAGTAGAGCTTTGTGTAGGGCCGTATGGGTAAGCACCACCCACTCATCATGTAGTTTACCCCCGAGCAGCAATACTTAGTGTTGTTGTTCCGGATTGAAAGGTGAGTAAGCCAGTGTATTTAAAGCCACAAGGGGCATAACGCTTAAGTTCCCAATGTTGGTGGCGCATTAGTGGTGGTGGGGAGTACTTACTATTCACATGACCTGCTTACCAGACCGCCTACTAAATACAATAAAAAATAATATATTTGCACTTACAATAGTTAGATAGTTTATTAATATAAAAATATAAATAATTATTTACAGTTATTTTATTTCATTTGAGAAAAAGAAACTCGCAGTTGCTCTTAATAGACTTCTAAGTTCTTATAGTAAATAGACTTTTTTGGTAAATTCATTTAATATTACATTTAGATAAATTTTGTAAAATGATATTTCAAAATAACCTATTTGTATAACGAATATTTTCATTTAATAATTTATACAGTAAGTAATAAGACGCATGTTAATTTCGATGGCTAAAGAAATACAAAAGCATATCTTCGCAATTCTAATGTTTCAGGATCAAGATTTTCTCTATGTGAGCTGAAGACACTCCTGTACCAGATACTGCTGCATATAGAACTTTCGCCATCAGAAAAGACAAGTCTACCCGCTAAACTTTCTACCGAGTCGTTTAACCCTCGGATAGAAGGCGGTCATTGGTTGAAGTTTAAAATCCGTACAGACTGAATACAAGAAAGAATCTGTGAAATATTTAAGAGATATCAGTTAAATTATAAGCACCATATATCCTGGTTAAGATTAAGGTGAATTATAAGATAAACATTAGTGTTAAGTAAAACATTATTATATTTATTTGATAAGTAAAATTTTAAGTTATTGACAATTTGTGTTTTTTATTATTTGTCCAGTTTTTGACTTCTGATCTGCTTGATCAAATAAGTTCTAATAAAGATTCAATCTTCACATTTTTTTCTTCTATGATAGAAGAAATCGTCATGATCGTAGTATAATTTGTAGCAAAAAAATAATCACTTCATCATCAGCTATATTTGCATTCTGCGTATTTGAGTTTGTTATATATATCTATAGTAGAGAGTTGTTTTGTTTTGATCCGGGTAATCTCAGGAACTACTGGTTCGATATTAAAAAATATTTTTGTGTTGGGTAGTCCTTATATCGAGGAAGGTCCTAGACTTATTTTTATTTATTACACTTTAATTAATTATACGTGGGTGTGTCCGCGGGGCACAGCTAGTAACTATGTATAATGTTAATATTATGTTGCCGCCAGTTTCTGAAGTGGTGAGCAAGTTTCTGACAATTGTTTTTTTTTAATTTGTCTTTGTTATTTAATCTTCTACTTAAACACTTACTTGGTGGTAGAGCTTTGTGCAAGCTCGTCTGGGTAGGTACTACCCACCCGTCAGATATTCTACCGCAAAACCGCAGTACATTGTATTGTTGTGTTCCGGTTTGAAGGGTGAGTGAGCCAGTGTAATTACAGGCACAAGTCACATAACATCTTAGTTCTCAAGGTTGGTGGCGTATTGGCGATGTAAGCTATGGATTGCATCTTTTACAATGCCAATTTCTATGGGCTTTGGTGACCACTTTCCATCAGGTGGCCCATACGCTCGTCCGCCTTCCTATGCAATAAAAAAAAACACACAGCTCGGTTTATTTGCAAGCTTTGTGTGTAGCAAAACTAGCAGCTAGCAGACGATTATTATTTTTATATCCTAAATATACATATGCATAGTTAATTTTTGATTAAGTTGCTTGGTTGACAAAATTATCACGATGATACAGTTGAACAATTTTTTTTTCTTTTTTGTAAATCTGGTATTTTTTTCTTTTAATACCAAAGGGAGAAAGGGTTAGGGCTAATTAAGGTCAGTGGAATTGTAAAAAGCCAGATAACGTCTAAAGCATAAAAATCATTTTGCATTGAGTTGTATAATATATTTTGTACCTGTTTAAAGCTGGTTTGCAAGTCTTAAAATGATTTGAATGTGATTGATATTGATCTTGAACATAATATGATATTTATATATTTTTTTAATCTATGTACAGGATGGAAATGTGATACAGGGCAGCAAGGCTATCGTAACATGCTACACGAAAATAGTCATAAGAGCTTATAACAGAAATTTCGATTGTCATTCTACACTTACCTTTGCTCTCAGCGGCTAAAATATAATAAACTCTTAGTCAATTTATTTATTTACGTACCCAAATATACTCAAATTCCTTTATATAAGCATTGCACTAACCTAGATACATGATGTAAATTGTAAATACTATGATGAATAGTTCAAAATATATGGAAATAAAAAGAAAAGAAAACTGGCGTAAGAAACTGGGCGAGCTCTTTTGACTTAGTTTGGAATTGGTTAAAATATTGGACAACATTATAATATACAAATAGCTAGGATCAACTAAACACCCTAATTTATCGCTTACGTTGGTGTCAGGATGATTGGAACAATCATTTTTATTTATCCAGGAAATCTGAATTGCGAGCGATGAATGCTTCTTAGAGCCATTCTTTCAAGAAATCACGATTTGTAAAGCGTTTACTTTTAATAATAATCTTTGTAAATTTCATTAGGTTTTTTTTAAATTATTTTATTTCTGAAGAATCTCTAGGAGTAATACAAGCACCAATACAATATTTAAAAACGAATACTAGATGCATTACCTATTAAGGGGAATGTCTTAAGCAATGAAAAATATATAAGTTACCAATTAATTAAATTATTCTTTATTTACATAATCGATTTTGATTAATTAATTATATAATACACAGAAGATAGTCTCATAAAGATTTTTTTATGTCCTATTATTTTCAGACTTATTCAACTGCCTAGTAGTGCCCTTAAACCCGCGTAAATGTTTTGGAAAACTGATGCGTTTAAGATACATATATTTATTTATACATTCTTGCAACTCAATGATAATTAAAACCAGATTTTCTAGTTATATTATATTACATCAGTATAAATTGACACACAATGACAAAAAACGTATATACATAATTAACGAATCGACTTACCGGATTTTTGTACGTTGAACGTAAAAAAAACAGGAAAAGGCAATAATATTATTGTTGTATTGGGGCTATAAATTTAATATATTAATTTATATACAGCCTCTGATTGTTGTTTACAATTTGTCGCAACTTTTTAAGTGATATAAAATACGTATATACAGGGTAATTTGTAAACGACCCAGCAACCTTGCAGGACTAGATAGCTAACATCATAAGCAACAACTCTTGTTCTGCAAGATGAATTCCTCGCTGAATCGCTCCTCTCTACATCTCTATCTGCTTCTGCCTTATTTCGGCCATGGCTACCAATTTTAAAGTAAATTGTTAAAGTGTGTATGTACCTTTAAATTATAATGCACAAGTTTATACGAAGGTTAAGGTTTACTTTTTCCTACTCTCTCAATTCGACGGGTTGGGAACTCGACAAGACTTGAGTTACATCAAGTGCAGGATGACCGTCTTTACGTGCTTTCCACACGACACGACAACCTTAACACGTCACCCCTTTTTTAGGTCTCGTCCCGAGAATCGAACTCGAGATCCCAAGTTCTGCGGAATACGCTACCATCATTGATACAGACGTCTGATATTATTTTAACCAAATTAATTGCAAATGCTTGATAATAAGACAATATCGATAAGAAACTCATACATGTTAACGCCAGAACTAGTCGCTAGTGTTGTATAAAACTATATAAACACACGTCAATCTGTCGGCTGTCGGATCTGGTGCTTCGTACTGACAGCACGCTCTTTGAGTTTTTTTGTTTTAACGAGAGATAATTTTGTTTTAAATCACCAAAATCGTGACGCAAGGTGCAAAGGTGAAAAAAATATAAAAAAATGTGAGTCTTTTTTTTAAATCCGTAAATGATTTTTAATTAAATTAAATTAACTGCGTAATATATTTTCATTGATGCTATTACAAATTACAGCCGTTTGTAATTTGTTATATCAACACAAACAAGCGTATTGTCTCAAGACCTTGTTTGTAAGCACCGAAGTGGTTTTACTATTTGCATCAACTATTGTACACGAGTAAGAAACCATCTAATTAAAACAAATTATATATTATTTAATACATCAAGTCTGTACAATTCTTCCCACGTAAATTGTTTTTCTTTTTTTCCTAATCTATTGTTACATAAATCTATGTAAAAAAAACGACCACAACTTATTCGGTGTCAAATAGTTAAACCTAAACTAATACGAAAACTCAAACTGCGCACGTTATATAAATACATCAATGTATCAGATGTAAATTCCTAGAATTTTTTTATGAAAATAAGTAAAAATAAACATGTAATAAAAATAATAATAATAACGTATCGTGATACAATTTGATGTCTTCGGTTGCGGGTCACGGACAACCAGTTTTGATATTTGTAGATTGCATGTGACGTTCTAGCCATTCAAAAACAGTATTAAAAATTAACCTTGCAAAAATAGTAAATGTTGGTATTTACGCCCTCGTTTCAATCATAAACGAATTGCGTATACTATTTATTATTATTATACTTTATCAAATCAAAAAAGTAATTGATTATTTTTTTTATGTCATAGGAAGGTGGACATTTGCATTTGCATTGTAAGAGTAAATCTCAAAGTAGGTTTTAATGATAATAATTCATTATAATCATACAAAATCACGTAAAGTTGCCAGTACGACACGATGCAAATTAGTAAACAACACAAACAATTTTTTTTATCATTGTTTGATATTTAATAAGTGTCGTCGTACTTATTTAACCTTGACAATGACGTTTGATTTATCAAAACATCGCACCATAATATAACTGACTAGCTGATACCCGCGACTACCGTCCGCGTTGCTTGATATATTAACAAAGTACGAAGGAAAAAACAACAAAAAGATCGCAAACAAAAATATACTTTGATTAAACATACATCACTGAACACGCAGTGCATATACAAATCGTTGTTTCTTGAAACTTTAATAACTTTTTATTAAATGAAGATATCGCAATCATTTTTTCTTTTGATAAGGGCAAAGTGTCCGTCAAAAAATAAATTTTAGAAAATTTCATTGAAATCTATACAGTAGTTTTTCCGTGATGCGTGCACAACTGCAGACCTCTATTATTTGATTTATATAGATAGGATGCCTTAAAAAAATATGACTTTATTCGATGTCGATGTTGTGTAAGCTTGTATTGCTAAATCCAGTTTAGTTAAAAAAAGGTGTTTTATGTAAACAAAAAACAAAAAAAAATAAAAGCCAAAAAATTTCTTAAACATTTAACTCTTTCTGTCACACCAAGCTGCTACTGAGAATCTTACCCCTGAACAAGGGCGTGATTAGTCAAACAATGTTGTTTTTTTTCCACATGTTATATTTTAAACAGATTTATCTGATTTGATTTGAGACAGATTTGATTTATGTGCAGTGAGGTATACTTATATTATATATAACTACTATATGTACTCATACTCGATGGTAGGGTCTTGTGATGACGGAAGTAAAGCATTGACAGCGCCATTGTCTAAGCGGTGACCACATACCAGGTGGCCCATTTGCCAGTCAGTGATTTTCGAGTTTGTTCTAATAGAAAAGCTGATAAAATATTGTGAAAACGTTGACGCTACACTTACTCGCTTTGTCATAGAAAACAATTGATATCAAGAGCTGTTGAAATAATCCTTATCAATATTGTTTCAAGTCCGGTTCAAACAGTGTTTAGGTTTTTATAGCGCCTTAATAATTAAAGTCTTTAACTTCTCATTATGCTCAATTGATCCAATCTATGTGGAAGGTCATTGCCAATTTATCAAATTACACTTGATTATTGTTCTCGACGAAATATAGTCTCACAGAATTTATAAAAACATTATTAGTTGAATAATACCATCTACGAATACGTTTCAGACATCATAGTATTATTTGTGCTTATATTAAATGCGCGAGTTAGTTTGTTTGTTTGTTACGGTTTTACGCACTAACTATTAAAACGATCATCATGAAATTTTGCAAACACGTTGTCATGAGTACACAATCATTGTCAGAAAAGGATACTCAAGCCAAACAGCCAAACTCAGCGAAGCTCCAGCCGGAAACTACTAGTTATAGTGAAGACAAGAGTGCCTTCGAAGCAATTCATATTCTTCGTCATCTTTTAATATACATGCGTTATATGTTTCTTTGGAAATAACTTATACTTAGATTTTTTTATTCGTATAAGTAACACTTCCATGAATATAAATAATAACTTCAATTATGGTATTACACACACAGCTAGTATTTTTGTGGAGTTATTAAAAGTAAACATATAACACAATTTTTAAAAAAAATAAAATTAAAGCTTTTATACACAGAAATATGTGCCATCTACATATCTGACAGCGTGAAACTTTAAATGATATATATTTACAAATTTATCAATAATATTAACTCACAATAATAATTAATTAAAATTGTAACTCAACTTTTTAACGGTACAAAGTAATCTATACTAACGCTACCTGCGTTGCATTTACAAAAGTCATAGTAAGCCGGCTGATATTGCGATAGATAGTAGTTCTTATATAGCTAATTAGAAAACCGACCGTTAGTTGCCCACGTAGCGGTGGGTTTGGCTGTGGGAGGGTGCGAAAGTTGGGAATTGAAAGGAAAAACAAAGTAATAGAACGCCGGCAGAAAACATTTTTAATTTTTTTTTTTTTTTTTTATTGTATAGGAAGGCGGACGAGCGTATGGGCCACCTGATGGTAAGTGGTCACCAACACCCATAGACATTGGCATTGTAAGAAATGTTAACCATCGCTTACATCGCCAATGCGCCACCAACCTTGGGAACTAAGATGTTATGTCCCTTGTGCCTGTAATTACACTGGCTCACTCACCCTTCAAACCGGAACACAGCAATACAAAGTACTGCTGTTTTGCGGCAGAATATCTGATGAGTGGGTGGTACCTACCCAGACGAGCTTGCACAAAGCTCTACCACCAAGTCATTATTAGTTAACATTCATTAATAGTTAACATCATACTGAGCTGGAAAAAAACTTTTTACTTTATTTAAGGTTTTAATGTAAACTCATTACTTGTATAATATAGCTGCTTGGAGATAGAATATATAATGAGTGAGTGGTATCTACACAGAAACCCTAACACCAACTAAAATCCGATAATATATGTATTTTTATTATTTAAAATTACAGATGATAATATTACTGATATGGAGCGCGGTGCTGGTAGCAGCTATCGCTCTATATTTTCGCCAGATATACTCAAGGTTTAGTAATCATGGGGTGAAGAATTTAAAACCTGTGCCGTTTTTTGGTAATATGACCAGATTAATTTTCCGTCAACATAATTTTGGTGATGATTTGGACATGATCTACAATACATTTAAAGAAGAAAGGTATGATTATGAGAACAATATAATATTAATACTATGTTGCATGCATGCAACGCATCCTCATATATTCATACATATAATATTTATACTAAATTTATTATATTAACCTTAGGTATTAAGCCAACATTAATTTCTCTTTAAAGATTTGTCGGAAGGTATGAATTTATCAAGCCTATGTTGGTAATACGAGATCTTGAGCTTGTCAAAAAGATTACTATCAAAGATTTCGAACATTTCCTCGATCACCGGGGTTTTACTGATGAAAAAACTGAGCCTCTATTCGCAAGAAATCTATTTTCATTAAAAGGTTAGTAAAAAAGTAAAAAACACATATTTCTTTAAGTGTACACTATAGTCTTGATACTTGATATTTATGTATAACTCAAAATCAGGCCAAGAATGGAAAGATATGCGGTCGACTTTAAGTCCAGCGTTTACAAGCTCAAAGATTAAGTTGATGGTGCCTTTTATGGAAGAAGTAGGCGAACAGATGATACGAGCTCTCAAGAAGAAGATCAAGGAATCTCCTAGTAAGTTACCAATCATATTTTTATGGTACAATTATTAATCATCAGCAATATGATACTAATAAAAAAAATACTAAATTTTAGCTGGTTCCATTGACGTCGACTGTAAAGACTTGACGACGCGTTATTCTAACGATGTGATTGCTTCCTGCGCGTTTGGTCTCAAAGTGGACTCGTATACTGAAGAGGAAAATAAGTTCTACGAGATGGGAAAGACTGCTTCCACATTTAAGTTACGTCAAATGTTACTATTCTTTGCGTCGTCTGCATTTCCTGTCATTGCCAAGGTGAGCTTTATTTAATTAATTGTAATTATATTTAAATGTCATTCAATAATTCAATATCATTCAGTCATCATATAGTTAATAATTCAATTTTAAGTTATAATTTTAATTTTTTTTAACGATTTATTTTACATAATTTTTGGCGTTTAAGACGTTTAAATTCACCAATAGAATATTATAAATCAAGGCTAAAGGGTAACTTCTATTGAAAAATTGCGCGTAATAAACTTGTCGACACATCCTGCTGGAGGAGCTGAATGAAATAGTGTCTGGTCACCGGTCAAATTTATAAATTGATGTTCTAAACTAGTAAAAAATATCGGTGTTGTCCTTTTTAGTTTTAATTCAATAGGTACTAATTTTGAGTTTACCATAAAAAACGAAAATGTTTTCTAAGACCTAAGGAATCGTTGTTTCAAAACTCATGTTAAACGGTTCTGGTTATCCAAGTTTGTAAGCAGATCGTGCTGAAAGATAACGTATTATAACATATTATTATTATTCATAAAATATTCACCTAACATTCTTCCATAATAATTTATTAAAATAATTAATTGGATATTATATCCATAATATTTTATTATATTTAGAATTATTCTTAAATTAATATTTAAAATATTATTTGTCATAACAATTAGCTATTGCACAAATGATATGAAGGAATAAATTAGAGAGATTAATAAGTCGGAAGTTGTACTATATTGTTGTCATGATTAAATTTAGCCAACATATCGCTTACATCTGATACCTGACATATGATATTTGATATTAGCCTTACATCTACTCATTACCTTAATTAATTAACATCGCATCTGAACTGAGGAGTTTTTTAATTTATAAACATAATAAATACTACATACATAAGGAACTTAAATAATTACATTATATAATGATAATTTATGTATTGGTTTTGGTGGAAAATCTCTTATTCCTCAAGATGTTGTTGTTTTTTCTAAAAATTGAGTATTGGCAAATAGAAAAGGCAGTCACAGAAACTTATAATATTTTTTAATAAATATAGTGTATATTTGCTCACTGCGTATATCGTCACTCCACCTAGCCGTACGCTTGGCTAGGCATGGTCTCCACTCCAGAACACGGCTAATCTACTCCAACTGTAGTCGGTTCTGCGACATATGTGTCCAGCCCAATGCCACTTCAGCTTACTAATCCTTTGGTAACCCAATGGTTATGTCGATAAATTTGATTTTGACAACCAAATATAAGATACACAGTATAAACTGAAAACGAAATTAGAAACGTGTACAAATTGTAACGTGCTTAATGCTGGTAAGAATGCTGACAAAATGACTATGTTGAATCGCAAATATAATTTTCTAGGCCAATAATGGCATTTTGGGCACCAGTGAAGGCATTAAGGGTTGTTAAGTTTGTAGAATAATTATATAAATCGGTAAATGTTAATTTTGTTTTTAGAGATTGAAATTAACATTGTTTTCGAACGCTACTAAAGATTTCTTTATGGAATTGGTTCTAAGTACGATGAAAGACAGAGAAGCACGGAATATCGTCAGACCTGATATGATCCATCTACTAATGGAAGCTAAGAAAGGTGAGTAAATTTAAAAGTAATCCATATCTACGTACATATTATACAAGCCAAATACCATTCATCACGAGAACTTCAAAAATATCTGCCCAATTTTGAAATTTGTCACACTTCACTTTGTTACTCCTTCCCCGACGTAGGCACTAACTAAGAACGGATTTTGGGCAAATCATATTCAAAATACATTATTCTTAGTATTTACCCGTGCGAAGCTGGGACGATTAGCTAGTATACAATAAATGAAACAACTAAGTTTCAGCTCATTTAATTAATAATGTCAGTTTTTAACAGGACAATTAGTACATGATGATAAAGGTGGAAATGAGAATCTTCAAGATACTGGTTTTGCTACTGTCGAAGAATCATCTGTTGGGAAGAAAAATATTGACAGAGGTTTGTATTTGAAAGTTGTGTATAATTTTACTATATTATGATTTAGATCAATAAGTTCAATGAAAGGTTTAGGCCGCGATATTTGCTTTCCAATTTGTTTCTTTTGTCATTTATTGTTATATGCTTATTTCGTTCAGCCATAAATTATTTTCAACCGTCGTTTATTGTTTTGCCATTCACATTTGTTTATTCAACGTTGTATGTTAAACAGTTTGGTCTGAAATGGACCTCATCGCTCAAGCAGTATTATTCTTCATTGCGGGTTTTGAGACTATATCAACAGCAATGTCTTTTGGACTTCATGAGCTTGCCGTCCACCCTGAGATCCAAGAACGTTTGGTTAAGGAGATAAAGGAAAATCATGCTAAAAATAATGGAAAGCTAAACTTTTCTTCAATTCAGAGCATGACATATTTAGACATGGTGACATCAGGTATACTCATTTAGAAGTATTGTTTTTACTTCAACTTATTATTTTTGCTAATATTTCGCAATAGAGCATTCCATATTGAGGAATAATGTAAGAGTATTTGGAACTTATTTGTGGCTTTAAAATCTTATGTCAAATATATGTATATACTTTTACTGTACAATATTATATTTTTCTAATCGCAGAATTACTCCGCCTTTGGCCACCTGGTATGGCTTTAGACAGGATGTGTGTAAAAGATTATAACCTGGGTAAGCCTAACGATAAGGCTACCGAAGACTATATTGTAAGCTTTTCATTTTCCTATTACATTCATGGTTGTCTATTATATTCAATATAATTTATATTCGTTTTGATTTTAGATAAGAAAAAATGAATTAATTTCAATACCGGTATGGTGTTTCCATCGTGATCCAGAGTTTTTCCCAGATCCTCTGAAGTTTGATCCTGAACGTTTTTCTGATGAAAATAAGCATAAAATTAATTCTACAGCTTACATGCCTTTCGGCCTTGGCCCCAGAAACTGTATTGGTAAGAAAAGCTTCGTATTTATTTGAATTGTTGGTAGACCTTTGAGCAAGGCCCCCTATCATATAGTCTACCGCCGAGCAGCAATGCTTAATGTTGTTGATCTAGTTTGACGGGAGAGTGAGCCAGTGTATAATTACAGCCACAAGGGACACAACATTTTAGTTCCTAATATTGGTGGAGTATTTGTAATGTAAGGGATGGTTAATATTCCTAATTTATAGTGTCCATAGGTGGTGGGACCACTGATGGCTCACTAATTAATTATAATTTCGTAAAATGACAATTTAAAAGAGCTTTATTTATATTTATATTATAGTCTATTTTGATTTAATAATTTGTACAGCAACTATGAAAATAAAATTAATGAGATTCGTGGTAATTCCGATGGCTAAAGGAGCACAAAACATTATCTTTGCAATTTCTAATGTTCCAGGATCGAGATTTGCACTGTGCGAGCTGAAGACGCTCCTGTACCAGATACTGCTGCATATAGAACTTTCTCCATCAGAAAAGACATGTCTACCCGCTAAACTTTCTACAGAGTCGTTTAATCCTCGGATGGAAGGCGGTCATTGGTTGAAGTTTAAGATTCGTACAGACTGAATACGTGAATCAATGAAATATTTAATTAAAATCACCATAATATTCATAGCGGTTAAGGTGTGTTTTAAGATAAAAGTTAAAATGTTAAAAGACTATATTTATCTAACTAACGGGTAAGGTATCCTCCCTGTTTAAGTTGTTGAGAACAACGAGTATGTGTATAGATTCTAAGACAGTTTTCTGAGATGCAAAACATCTTTCACCAAAGAACATGAAACGAGAATAAAATAATTAAAAAAAAAACTGTTGATACTAAAACGTTGAGTAAATAATTGATATAAGTCTAGAATATTATTTTTATATATGAATTATTTTTAATTAAATGTGAATTTATTGACTAAAGTTGTGTGTGTTTTTTAGAGTTTGTCCAGTTTTTCATTATTTCACGATATTATTCATATGGATCAAATGTTAAAAATCGTATGCATGCAAAATCAGTCGATTAGTTAAATGGCTAGTTCTTATAGTAAAGGAATTTTGGTGCGCTCGAGTCATAGCTCCTTAGTTTTTTAATATTTCTGATTAATTTTAAATCTAGAATAAGGAACTAATTGGCTTCTATATGGGCACTGAAATTCAGTAAGGTACGAAAATATCTTCTTGGAGAAAAATCCCTAAACATGAGCAAAATTGTCATTTTCCTGTGGGGCGATTTTACAAAACGCAAGTTTTCTGCTGACATAATACGTAAAGTAAGTACACAAATAAATATATATATTGCTAATCACAGTAACAATGAATAAAACTTTGCTAAGACATAAAAAGAAGTTGCGTATTTCTCTAATTTTAGTCGATTTTTCATCATAGAATAGGGGCGACACGAATTGTGTATCACATTCCTGTCAACTAAAAACAAGTCAAAAATACCTACAAATTAAATATTAAGCGTTGTTGTCACATTTCCGTGACAAAGTACGTAGTAAAATATGCCCACTGCCGCTTATGATTCCGCGTAACAGCCAATCAGACAGTCACCACGAAGATCTCAATGACCGCAGACGCGTTCGGGTCAGACAACTTCTCACTTGTATGGCATGTATTTACGTAAACAATATTTGGATTTCTTAAATATTAATTATTATTTTGAATAATATATCTGGTGTAAATATATTATGAAGCATTAACATGTCATTCAAATACAGCGTTTTTATGTTTTTTATGAATAACATCAAAATTATCACTTTCCTGTGTATCACTTGTCTGGATCTATTTAGACAGGAAAGTGATAACATGCAGGAAAGTGATAAACGTGAATGTTTAGATTGCTAATTTCCTCATAACATTTTATGTATTAACCCGTTGAGGCCTTTTTTAACAGAAACCAAAATGCCACAACCTAAGAAATAAAAGACCAGAGAAGAAGTATTAGCATGAAAGCGAAAAAATGAAAGAAAACGTTATGAGAAATTCTACAAGATCCTATTGCACGGTTTCAACCAATTTGTCACACAACGTTCACGCTATTTGGGCTCATCTTCAACCAGTCTTAAAAGAACTCTCAGCAAGCATCGAAAATATCCATTTCATCAGTGATGGTGACTCAATATTGAAATAAGCTCATGTTCTATGTACTGGCATGCAAAATATCCGAAATGTGGCCCAATTTTATGAACTGGTCTTGGAATTACCATGAAGCTGGCCACGGTACGGTTGTGCCAGATGGTGTTGGGGCTATTTGCAAAAGAACAGCAGATAGTATCGTGGCCTTGGGATATGATATTTCAAACTTGACACAGTTTTGCGGTGCTATTCAGGATCGATGCCCTAATATTACAATGTTTACGATAACAGACTCTGAGATTGACAAAAATGAAGGTGTTAATTTCAAGAGAACAACCAAATTTGCTTACATTCAACGGTACTTTAAAAGTAGACTAAGTGCAAGGGAATGCAAATTTTCCAAAAAAAGTTAACATGAAATCTCTGAGTTGTTCTTGCAGTAACGAGTGCGAACACTTTCAGTTGGGTGTTTTAGTATATTCAACACCGACAGCAAACGTTGTCTTTGACCAATCAGATTCTGAAATGAATGATGCCAAAAGCCCGAGCATACTTAATCCTCTGCACTATCTGTTATGACGTTGTCACGTTAAACTATCGTCCGTAAACTGACTTTACAGACAACCATTTTTTACTTAAGTTTATTGTATTCATTTCATAGAATACAATAAGTTAGTTAATCTCTTTAAGATCAATTTAGACTATTAATCTACAAAGTTTAAAACAGACTGTCTAAAACAGACTGTCATTATTCCTAGTGCTTTACTATTTAAATTTTGTAATTCATTGTTTCTAAATATAAAATAAAAATGAGAAATTGTGTTTGATATTCTCACTTTCCTGGTTATTTCTCACTTTTCGGCCAGCAAAATAACATTCACATCATAATATTTTCTAACTATTTTCAATCGATGGATAAATTATATATAGTCAAGCATATACACGCCACTTATTAGGAATTTTTATACATATTTTAAGTTAATTTTCATTTTCCTGTGCAGTATATCACTTGCCTGTCTTAAAAAAAACTAAAAGGCCTATAATTCAATTATTTACCAATATTTTGTCTGACCCGCAAAACTTTAGCTTATTTAAGTAAAAATCTTGACTTCTGGCTACTTTGCATACTAAATTTAGGAAAAAAAAGTTTGGGACTAAAATGTTCCGTTAATATTCCTTAATAATAAGAACTACCCAAATATCAAATTTTTGGGAGGCGAAATATTTTTACAAGTGGAGTACTAGGTCAAATCTACTCGCTTGATCAACTATTTTCTAAATATTTGAACTCATAGTTTATTTAACGATCTTATAATAAACTATGTTTTATACAACAGCTTCGATTAAAATAATTATCAAATGATTATAATAAATAAATATTAAAATCAAAACAAAAGAACAATAAACCAGTTAATAAAGATTCCATCTTCACAACTGTTTCTTCTATCATATTTGAACATGTACGTATTAGAAATAACTTTGGAATCTAATATGGTTGCAGTAAACGAAGTTCCACCGATAACAGAAACTTTTGCGGCAGCGGAATAAATTTATGAAGTTTTGTACAAAGTTGTCTTAAATTTTGATAGGAAATAATTAAACTCGTAGCCTTATCAATTTGGCCATATTGTATTAGTTGAAAACGAATCATGAATGCTTATTATACGATTTAATACATACTTACATATTGAAACAAAGATTCGACTCCCAATTTTTATTTGAAATGAAATATTCAATTTTTAATCTGTCAGACAGTGTTGAAAATGTTGAAATGTATAAGGTGATTATTATATTGATAAGTAATGCGTACCTATTTACTCTTCTTGGAGACAAATAGTTTTGTTACATTCTACTGGTGAAGTTTAAATAAAACTATATCTATATTGTAGGGTTAATTAAATTACTCTGCTTACAGACAGAATATGTGTCATTCAAGGATAATTGTGTTATATTTTAAAACAATAAAGTTTGCCAACAGATGGCGGTATCAGTGTTTTATTGTTGTGGTTGTGTTTAAGCTCAGATAGATGTCACTACAAATGATAGCTTTCGCCTGTCTTCATTCAAATGATTAGTTCCAATTTTCATTGATTAATTATTAATAAACAACAAATAGTGATTTAAGTTACTTTCGTATATAATTATTTATTAACTATTATATATTATGTATTTTTATTTGAAATTAACTTTTGACAGTTTTTTGTCTATAGGTTCGATTCTAAAGCGATAGCATATTGAACATACTGGCTTATAAAATTGCCATTCAAAAGTAATTTATTTAACATCTGAGACAAGCCTTGTTCATGCGTAAGTTAAGTTAGGTCATGGGGTCCCACTAGGGGCTTCCTAGTACCCTGAGATTCCTACTTAGTGAATGGAGGCTCGCATAGGTGAGTCGGCCGTTAGAGCCTCAATGTAGTATGCGCCAAGCGATCCCGTGGCGCTCGTAGTTAAGACAGGTACCGCCGGTTTTTTAGTGGGTATTGCGACACCGGACACCGGAGAGACCCACATACATTTCCAATGTTCCCGTGGGGGACACGCGTAATGCATTTTTCCAGTTTTAAAAAAAAGGTCATCGGGTGTCACGTACAAAGTGAAATCATTTATATAAAGTGTTAAAATATGTGGCGTTATAAGAATCGATTTGTTTTTATGTTTAGGGAAAATTCAAAATACGAAAAAAAATGAATACGAAAAGCAATACATATTATATTGTAACTCATTAAAAAAAAAATATTGGTTGCCTGTAAAGTAGGTATACGGGCGAAAGTTTTACGTGACAACGACTTTGAGTGGTAAAATAATTTTAATGTGAATATTCATTCGTATAGTAGGAAGAAAGATGAAATAATAGTAACAATTTAAAACATTTATTTATACAAAGAATTATATTTAAAACATTTATTTATACAAAGAATCTCGCACTGAATTTCATATTAACAAAATTTTATTTTTTATGTCTGTCTCTCTCGCTCTTAGGCGGGCTAACCATGCCCGAGTGGAAGGGACGCGTGCCTCTCACTCGCTCTCATTGTGAGCGCATAACGTGAGCGGAGCGTAACGCAGTTTCTTGAAGTGTCACCCGGCAAACCAATTTATAAGACGTTGTCACGTCAAAAAATACTTAAGACAAGCGAAGAAATTCATGGATCAATGTATGATTTGAAGTTTTATAAAATTAAGTAATGTCGTTATATTTCTTGCGGCAAAATGAGTACCTACAACGTTGTAATAGCACGACCTTTCTTAATAACTATGTATATCCTAGGTTCATAGATGGCGTTCCTAGGGAAAGTTCCAAGTAATTTTTATTTTGCATTTTGCTACTTTGTAGAAATTGCAACAATTTTATAAAATTTTTACTTATAATCTATACATCTTACTTACATATAAAATAAAATTGGAGTGTCTGTTCTTAATATTGAAATAACCGCTTTTTACTACATGTATATGAATATATATGTACCATACACCAAAATAACATTTTTTACAATTTTTTGTCTGGATGTCTGTCTGTTTGTTCCGGCTAATCTCTGAAATGGCTGGACCGATTTTATTGGCAGGTAGCTGATGTAATAAGGAGTAACTTAGGCTACTTTTATTTTAGAAAAAAATGTCAATAAAAATAAAAATGCAAAAACCAAAAAAAAAACTAAATAAACTAATTAACTTTTTTGTTAAATTCTACGCGGACGAACTCGCGGGTACAGCTAGTATTTAATAATAAAAAAGTTGCGAAATGTAACTATGTATATATTTCTTATTTATCTAGCTAAATTCATTAATAAAAATAAGTGTGTATGGTAAATCTACACTTCCAAGACTAAATAAATAATAAACAAGATATAACTTAGATTATTGCAAAAATTGAAATTGTAAAGAAAAAAAACCGTTTGGATTTGTTCATGGTTTCATTTTGGTTTTTTATTCCCAGTATTTCGAATGATTTGCAGCTATCGTGGCTACGGGTGAAGTTAAGGCATTAGACGTCTCACCTACCAACCAAGTTACATAATGATTTAAAGAAAATACATTACGGCCCCAGTGTTCATTTAAGTATTTTATCATTTTAATTTTGAAGTGAAAACTTCTTTAGGATCGTTGTGATTTGAAAGTCTATGAAACGAAAAAGCGTCAGTAAAAAGAGACAGACACATAAATTCATAAGATTTAACGTGGGAGAAAATGATATAAGAAGCATTATACAATACAGTTGAAGCCAAAATTTTTGAAGGTTTCACTTCTACCACGTGTGTATCGTACACATGTTTTTTTAACATATTTTAGTTATGCAAATTTGAGATTGCTTTTTGTTCTAAAAAACAAAAGCCATGCGAACAAAACGGCATCCGGTGTTCCAGGTCACCTAACTACACCCAACAAGTACTAAATGTGCCCGACATTGCTTAACTTCGGTGATCGGACGAGAACCGGTGTATTCAACGTGGTATGGACGAATTTGATATTAATGATTATGCATTATTGATGAATATGATATTAATATAATTGGATTTTAATAAACCTCAGTATATTTAATCTAGTGAACTGAATTTCGCAAGCTCTCCGGCGTTGCAGATGCCCATGGGCGGTGGTAGTTACTTTACATCAGGTGAGTCGCCTAAGTAGACCAATAATCACGTCTCACTTGAATTTTTTGTTCAAACAAAATAATTTTTGAAACGAAGTTCTTTTATGCGGCTTACAGTAGAGTGAAATAGCAGCGGACCAAGGTCACTATGAAATGCTACAAAATGCAATGTGTCGGGCGTTCGAGTTTAGGAGGTTAAAGTCCTTTTTGTTGTAAAAAAATATATAAATTAATCAACTAAAATAATATGCATTTTAAAACATAATTTGAGTCGAAAAAATATTGCGCAGAACTTCGTTTCTGACGGAGGTCCCGCGACCGTACAATTTTATTAATTTTATAATTTCCTCCACTTATAACAGAAATGTGAATGTTGGTCTGGCTGATAAATAATATGAATATACTTTAATTGATGGATGAACTTTATAATAATAAAACTGTAAAAGGGTCATGCCAGTTCATTATGATCAATGTTAAAGATAAGAGGCGGAGGTCATTGTTATTGATAAGGAAATAAAAATATTATTATTAAAAACAGATATTGGTACCCTTGAATGGATTTTAATAACATTTGCAGTTGTTATAATTTTTATTGAGGAAAATAAATGAAAATAAGATATTTTTTTTTATTATACGTAAATTTTTCGTAAAAAATTGAATTTATTCCATTTTCAGGCACTCCCTCCTTTCTAATACAGGATAATATTAGAATTTGGAAGAGATCACTAAGTGATGAGACTGACCTCACACAAAAAAAAAAACTTTGTACATTTTTGAATTATTTTTACATTGTATTTCATTTATTATAACAAGGTATTAAATAATAATATTTAATCTTTGCTAAACTTAACAGTACATAATTTAATAGAAATTTATTTTTCTACTTTCTTATTATATACCTAATAAAAAAATCAATTCCTTGGTATCATGTTACCTTCATTCAGTGTTGCTTTCCCGGGTTTGAATCCAAGATCATCAGGTAAGATTCACGCGTTTTAACCACTAGGCCATCTCAGATTGACAATAGCATATAGGACAATAGGTGACATGGCTCTCCTTTTGGATGAATTTCAGCTTCTTGTTGGATCTTTAAAACTTCTTCTTTAGAGAAGAGCGCCGCTGTCTTCGCTGCCTAAATAATGAAGGTAAAATTTGATCACTATGTCACCTTTAATTTCAGTACTAATATGTCTTATATAGAGGTCTACAATAAGCTCATATAAATTTATACAGTACCTGGATGACCGAGCTTTGCTCGGTATTTTTTTATTGGTAAATTGTGTGATTTTTCGAAATTATACAACGCTATCTACTGGAGTAGCTTTAGTGTTGTTGTGTCGTTGCTCTTAATTAAAAAAATACTCGCCAATAGATGCCAGGAAGAGTTATTGATTATTATCGATAAAGTTGATTATTGAAAATACGAAGAAAATGACATTTTCTAAAAATGAAACCTAGCTAGATCGATTTATCGCCCCCGAAACCATGCCAGCCAGCATAATAAATTTCATGAAAATCGTTGGAGCCGTTTCCGAGATTCAGATTATATATATATATACAAGAATTGCTCGTTTAAGTATATAAGATATACACTTAATAATTGTATTGGAATATGATTTAGCAGTGGCTAGAATAATCCCGTAGCTTTTCCTGATCGGTAGAGGATAGTCATTAACACATCATCTCCCTGATGAAGATTACCCCTGCAGCCAAAACAATTGTGACTAGAATAAGTAATTTTCCAAGAATAAAAAAATATATCGAACACGTCATCCATCTTTTTTTTTGTCTTAGGAAGGCGGACGAGCATATGGGCCACCAAGGTAAGTGGTTACCAAAGCCCATAGACAATGGCATTGTAAGAGATGTTAACCATCGCTTACATCGCCAATGCGCCACCAACCTTGGGAACTAAGATGTTATGTCCCTTGTCTGTAATTACACTGGCTCACTCACCCTTCAAACTGGAACACAACAGTACCGAGTACTGCTGTTTTGCGGTAGAATATCTGATGAGTGGGTGGTACCTACTACATACCCAGACGAGCCTGCATAAAGCTCTACCACCAAGTAATTTAAATTAACTGATGACTGCAGGTAGCGTTTTTACAAATTGCTTAATTTGTGTTTGTGATTCAATTCGTGCTACTACATATCTTAGAAACTTCCTTTAGATATCCTTAAGATGGGACTCAGCTCCTCTCAAGCAGAAATTGAACATTTAAACGCTGCAACTTATTTTAAAGTGACTTATATATTATAATATCTCATATAACCTTTAAATATAATAATAATAATGTCCTCCAGGCCGATCTCAAGAGAGATTAGCCAACTGCGCAGAAGATATTATAGTGCACAAGTTTGTGCGCACACAACACAGGTGCACTTACTATTCCCTAGCTTTCGGGCTGCTTCTGAATTTTCTGACAGAAAATCCCAATAACTACATAATTATTGGCTCAACCTGGAAATTGAACCCAGGACCACCGGATCCGGGGTCAGGCCTTATCTAGCCACTAGACCAACGAGCCAGTCAACCTTGAAATATATTAAATATAATTTATGTAATCTAATATTATTTAATATATATATAACCTTGTACCAAACCTTAGCTTGGTTTTTTAATAAACTTTGATTACTTTTCTTTCTAAATAATTAGTATTTAAGCGCCCTACGCCTGTTTGAATATTTTTTTATGATAAGGAAATTCGGAAATGTTTACTTTCGAAACAGGAAAATAAAGTATGATCTTAGTTCAAATTTCAAAGAAAATTCGTTAATGGAATAAGCAAGTGTTGATCTTACCAAATTATTATTAATGTACTTAGTCGGTAAAACTTCATGGATAATCGAAGATTCGAGAAATAATTAATATCTGTATGCTAATTGTTTTTGGAATAAATATAAAAAGAATATTATTTATAATTTATAAATGAAATAATATTCCACCATTCCACGTGGTCATGATTTCTGGAGTAGTTACTTTATGAATATTGGTATTGGTTTATATCATATATTATAATTCTTAGGTAAATAAAGATGCATCATTGATATATATTTATTCAAACATTATATCTTTAATTAAGTAAATATTGAGCTTCATAAATAACACAATGTTAACTGAAATGAAGAGACAGATATTTCCGATAGCAGATAGCAGATGTTGCATTCGAGCGCTGGATAAGAGATGGAACAAAACACATTTAACGTTTTATAAATTTAAACTTTCTATCTATTAGGATTAAGATATAATTACCGAATACAAAACGTAAAAGACAGTTAGCAAAACTGACTATTTCTTTGCTTACCGTGCGTGAAGTCCAATAACATTCATAAGATTATACGCCTGGATAACCAGGATCTGATGACGCCGCCGTTTATTGCTAGCTGTTTCTGTTCGTTAAGTAGTGTCCACTAACAAACATAAAGGTCTGTCAATCACAGAATATGTTATAATAGAAATGGCTTGAAGTTTCTCTGGTATGCCATATATAAACAGTTGCGTTTCGCGTATGTTTGTCCGCTCACTTCTTCGAAGCTTCTCTATGGATTTTCGTACGACTTTTACCATAATTTGAGTAATTTTTTTTACGAAATGATTTATATTAAAACTATTTGTACAAAATTGTCTATTTCTCGTTGAGAATGAATTAAACACGCATGATGTCAAGTAACAGAGATTGTTTTTAAAGGCCTGTGTCAGTCATCAGTGTATCAGTTTTTTTTTGTATTACATCCTAACTAACATTATAAATGTGAATGTGAGTTTGTTTGTTACACTTTCATGCCTAAACCACTAAACCGATTTTAAAAATTCTTTCACCAATAGAAAGCTACATTATCAGCGAGTAACATAGGGTATATTTTGTCTCCGTATTCCGACGGGAATGGGAACTACGCGGGTGAAACCGCGAGCAAAACGCTAGTGATATTATAAAATAACTTTTACTCTAATTAAATACCATTTCTGTTTTATTCTGTTCTTATTCGCGTAACTTTAGAATTACAGTAAACAACCCCACGGCATACACACGGCGTAATAAAAGTGTAAGCGCGACTTCGTGCTAAAGGGCATTTTACGATTTGAATACATACGGGATTTCATTACTTAAGACATGTACTAATTCTTATCATTTATTATAAAAACTACTAAGTTTGGAGGCATTTTAAAAGTATTTATTTACCTTTTATTGTTTCAGTTGTTTTGTTCAAAGCTTTTACATATAAATATTGTTTATTTTTAATGTTTAATAAGCACTGCCTTTTAATAAAAAAATATAAAGTAAAAATGTAAAAATTACTAGAAAAGTTCCTTAAATTTACGTGTAATATGATAACCAATATGAAATAACTAGTTTCTGCCTGCGGCTATTTCTGTCTTATTAGGGTAAGGGCAGGTAATTACTACCGATGTCCTTTTCTGTCCCCTGAAAATATGTAGGTATAATTTAACAAGGAGCAATTGTTTAGATGTTATTTCGTAACAAATAAACGATTCGAATGTTCCCTGTTCCGCTCGGCGGTACATTACCTCGTGTACGTACATTTCACTCTGAAACGCAGTTGATGTGAACTAATGTTGCAAAGCTTTCAACTCCACCCCGGACAATGGCTCATTACAGCTGCAACCGCGATATATTGCCGCGCTAATGATTAAATATCCGAGTTAGTTTACAGTTTCACAGCTGAAATGACCCACTGGATAGAAAGTTTATCCATAGAACGGGTTAAATTTGAACAAGTAATTCTCGCTGGTTAATCAAATGTTAATGTCAAAATAGTTATTTTAACGGTCTTTACTACGATTTATGGTGATGATTTCAATAAGACTTGATATATAGTGCCTTGGATTGGTAGACATACATTTTATCCTGTTAATATCAAATGCCTGGGAGACTATACTATCTATTCATTTAACACTAATAACTTTCCCAAGGTTGGTGAAGCATTGGTGATGTAAGCAGTGGTTAACATCTCTTACAATGTTATTGACAATGGGCGTTGGTGCCCATTTACCATTACCAGGTGGCCCGTATGTTCGTCTGCCTACCTATACTATAAGAAGAATAAGAAATAAATAATAAAGTCTTTATTACAAGATCTTATAATATCTAATAAGTGCTACTGTTATTTTTACCTATTACAGCTCAGTTTTGGGTTGTTCGGTAATTGTGAAATTTGTATTATTCTATAAAATATATGTACAGCAAAAACTATTCATATATAATAATTGTCAAAACTAAAAAGATATTATAATAATCTATATATATATATATAAATAATTGCATTACTTACACACTAACTTCAGGTTGCTACTGAATGCCAATTTTATATCTGGAATTTGAACCTGGTATTTTGGGATGCCTCTTTATTAGTAGCCATCAGATCAACGAGGCAACTGTCTCGTTAGAGTTTAACAATGTAATAAACGTGCACGTGTGAATGACGGTATTATAATGTATATCATAACATCACACCAGTAATGACATCTAATTGACCTTGAATGTTCAATTACTAACAAGTTATGTGTATACATTAATAATAATCGAACAATATACTTCCACAAAATAAATCTATACTAATATATAAAGCTGAAGAGTTTGTTTATTTGATCCAGCTAATCTCAGGAACTACTGGTTCGAATTTAAAAAATATTTGTGTGTTGCGTAGTCCTTTTATCGTGGAAGGCTCTAGGCTTATTTTTATTCATTATAATTATATTAATTATACGCGGGTAAAACCGCGAGGCACAGCTAGTAAAAAATAAAATTATACAAGAAAATGTGTACACTTGAACTCTCTAAGCAAACAATTACGATTTATTGTATCTATCAAAGTATTTCAAAGCAAGAGCACCTTGTCGTTTCGCTACCTAAAATGTTCACGTTTTTGAAATATTTTTAAGGCGCTCTCTGGTCTGAAATAAGTGTTGACCTACTTTTTTAAATGTCTCCTCGTTTGTTTTTTTGAGTTTTTACGTTCCGGGCTATGTGTTTGCTGTTTATTCTCCTGTAGTCAATGCTCCGTTGAATTTAGAGGTACTAATATTTTCCTTTTCAACATTTCATTTTAAAATTGAGCAACAATGTACTTGGAAGTATAAAAATAATTTTAAAAAAAAACTAAAAGTGAACGAATTCATATTTTATACAAAACAAAGTACAACAGATTAAAAAACACAACGTTCTATATTAAAATGTTTACCGTTAATATATTAAACTTCAACAATAGGCTTTGCTCCTTCTATCAACCATGCAGTTCCACTGTTCGCCTTCTCAAATACATCGACAGCAGCTTTACCAACCGAGTCCACTTTCTGCCAGAGCTGCTTCTTAACAAACACACCGAAGTCCTTGCCTAAGCACTGATCATCCCAGGTCTTAGGATCCGCAGTTAGTTTCGTTTCAGTAAATCCTGGGCAGATACCAATGACCCTTATACCTGATCTGTTGAAATTATAGGCGTGTCCCAATGATTTCGTGAAGCCCATCACGGCAAACTTCGAAGCTTGATATATCGGCAAATATTGATCGACTCGAAAACCGTAAATGGAAGCCAAGTTGATGATAGTACCTCCTTTGCCATTTTTGTCAGTTCTCATATGCTCCCAAAACTTCATAGACCATTCAATCAAAGCCCAAACGTTGATATCAATCGTTTTCTTTCCGAGTTGATCATTTAATATCCCAGCGTTGTTTATTAGCACATCAACTGTTTTGTACGTGTCGATGATTTTGTTCGATACGGGTTCCAAATCTGTTGTGACGTCACATTTCATGAAAACAGCCTTGTTAGCACCATGTTTAGTGCATAGGCTTTTCGCTGCTTCTGTTCCTTGTCTTTCATCGATATCTAGTAGGACGGTAACTTTGGCACCTTTCTGTAGATATCTATCGGCGATTTCATAACCGATACCGACTGCACCACCTGTGATGACAACGACTTTATTTTTTAAATCCCTCGCCATGTTAACGTTACGCACTGCAGTTTAAGATTGAGTTCTCATAACGGAAACCGGCTATAAATGTAGTTGATGCAGTGCCAAAGGTCTTAATGCATTTATGTCAAGATAAATAAGTCGTGTTTATTTTAATCGCCGAGGCAATGTTTACTCATAACGTAACTATTTGTAAATACAACGCTGCAAATAACAATTACTAATTACCTATGTTAACATTATCATGTAAATTTTACAAATGAGATGACCATACAACAATACCTTAGCGCACACAATGGTTAGTGTGGTAAGATTTATTCAACTCATTTTAAACTTCTCAGTTGATGTAAGATATCAATTGATATTTATTTTACGCCATCCAAATGATCGTTTTATTTTTCAGATTACATTGAGTTGCTTCTAGATACATCATTGGTCATCGCGGTTCCAACCGCGTCAAATGTTACTATTCCAACCCCGTGGATCGAAAACTGAAGCATGGTGTTATGTAGTTAGCTTTCATAATATTACTATGCATTTATTTTTCAAATTTCATGTCTTTGAGTTAGTCTCAGTTAGCTCAATATTTACGAATCCAATCATGTTCAAACAAACAAACTCACTATTCAGTTTTATATAAATATAAATGATTGAAATTATATAACGTTCATAAGGTTAGTTTAAATATTAAGTTATCTATAAAAATAAAAAATCTTTTAAATACACAATTCTGTTTATATTTTTATAAATTATTGGTGCTTATAAAAATGTAAACACAATCGAATATGTTTTGTTAGTATTTTTTCCATTTCCAAATATAATATTGTCTTAATTAAAAAAAAGAAATATATGTAATCATTGATAAGGTAATTACTCTAACAATTTTTGTTTTAATTTTTGAAGATTATTGAAATTATTTGACACAAACTAAGATATCTGCTGAAGTCAAATGAATTTCATAAACACAAAATCATTTGACGATATAATTTTTAGGTTTTTAGTCGTATATAAAACCATACATTCCATTGTAATTAACAGTTATATAATTATTATCTGTAGTAGTATATATTATAATGGGCTATATTGTATGTATATAATTATGTAGTATTTATTTTATTTTAGGTAGCAACAGATAATAAACTATAATAATCATTAAAATTCAAGACTATTTTCTAATAACAACTTTGCACAATACGCCAGATAAGTGAACTCTTACTTAATGATAAAAAATGTATATTATAACACATAAAGGTTAGGTAAATAAAGACAACAGATTAAATAACAAAACCGGCCAAGTGCGAGTCGGACTCGCGCACGTAGGATTCCGTATCATTATCTATAAAAACGAAAATAAAGATCATGTCTGTTGTATGGGGCCCCACAATTTTTTTTAATTTATTCTGTTTTTAATGTTTTGTTATAGCGGCAACAGAAATACATCATCTGTGAAAATTTCAATTGTCTAACTATCGCGGTTCATGAGATACAGCCTGAGACAGACGGACGGACGGATGGACGGATGGATTGCGGAATCTTAGTAATACCCATTTTACCCTTTGGGCAGGGCCGGACTTAAACTTAATGCCGCCCCTGGGCACCGGAAAAAAATCCGCCCCAATACAGGAATTTTACTTAAACTTATAGGTTATGTATTTTATTTTTTTTAAATATAAGATTTTCGTTTAAATTAAAGTCAATGGTGTAATCGATAAATAACAATATTTTTTTTATATTCATTGATTGATTAAAGTTTATGTTTTAAAAAATGCAAATAAATTGCAACAATTCCGGCCCTGGTTTGGTTGCTTCTGCAAAACGGCGTCACGCCGAAAGGTAGCTAGGTAGCTATCAAGCCTGGGCTGAAGCATCGGCATCGGCATCGCGTGATGTAAGCACCAGCGAATTGAAAAAGGAATACAACTCTGCCTCCAGGTCTTTCAAACGCGTTATTGCCAAGGCGAAGTCGGAACACATAGGCAGGATTGGCGAGAGATTGGTGCGTCCTCCTTCGGGAACACGCGCATTTTGGTCTCTCGCTAAGGCAGTCTTAGGGAATTTTTGTCAGTCTCCGCATAGGAGCGATGACACGTTGGCTCATACCGCGAAGGAGAAAGCTGACCTTTTGAGCACTCTCTTCGCGTCCAACTCGACTCTGGATAACCAAGGAAAGATATCATCGACAATCTTGCGGTGTGATGCGATATCACGATGCCGGAAATTAAATTCCGACAAAGTGCGGTTCGCAGAGCACTTCTTTCTTTGGATATTCATAAGTCGAGTGGGCCTGATGACATTCCTCCGATCGTGCTGCGTACTTGTGCTCCCGAGTTGGCACCGGTCTTAACGCGTCTTTTTCGCCAATCCTACACATTAGGCGTAGTCCCGAAATCTTGGAAGAATGCTTTGGTGCCCCCGATCCCTAAAAAAGGCAATCGCTCAGATCCAACGAATTATAGACCTATTGCTGTCACCTCCTTGTTCTCCAAGATAATGTAGTCCCTTAGTACGGCTTCCGTCGAGGTCGTTCAGCTGGTGATCTTCTAGTTTACCTGACTCACAGATGGGCTGCAGCGGTTGAGTCCAAGGGGGAGACAGTAGTAGTCAGTCTGGACATGGCGAAAGCCTTCGATCGGGTATGGCATAAAGCGCTTCTCTCGAAGATTCTTCCCTACGGGGTTGCCGAGGAATTATGCACGTGGATCACCAGCTTTTTGGCAGATCGGAGCATCAAGGTCGTTGTCGACGGTGCATGCTCTGACTTAAAATTCGTCAATTCTGGTGTTCCACAAGGCTGTTCTTTCACCTACTCTGTTTCTTCTGCATGTCAATGATATGTTACAAATGTAGTAACATTCACTGCTATAACAACACTGTGGACGTTCTTTACACCGACCGGCAGTAGCAATATTTCTCGGGAACACGTCGACGAGTGTCGGAACAAACTTGTGCCTGAAGTCGAGACTTTGTTAACCAAAGTCTCGGACTGGGGCCGACTTTTCTTAGTCCAATTTAACCCCAATAAGACTCAAGTTTGCGCGTTAAGCGCTAAAAAGACCCCTTTTTTGTCGTATCCCCTCATTTTGAGAATATTCCCCTCGCTGCCACAGCCAGTATCGGGATACTTGGCTTCGAGATTTCGAGCGTTGTTTAGTTCCGCGGTCAACTGGAAGATAAAACCAAATTGGCTTCCAAAAAGCTTGGAGTGCTCAACAAGGCTAGACAGTACTTCACGTCGGCCCATCGCCTAAAACTATACAAGGCGAAAATTCGGTCCCACATGGAGTACTGCTCTTGCCTCTGGGCGGGAGCTCCACAGTACCAGCTTCTTCTTTTTGACCGCATTCAACGTAGAACAGTTCGAATTGTCGACGATCAAGTTATTACCGACAGCTTGATTCTCTGGATTTGCGTAGAGATGTAGGGTCACTCTGCATCCTCTATCGCATATATCACGGGGAGTGTTCTGAGGAGTTGTTTGGTTTAGTCCCGGCCGCTGAATTTCACCACCTCATCGCGGACATTGCGACAGAACTCAAAATTCCATCCTTACCACCTCAATGTCCACAACAGTGCGTTTTCTGAGGCATTTCCTGCCTCGTACAATCACTCTGTGGAACCAGCATTCGCTGGCGACTTTTCCGAACCAATATGACATAAAAACCTTCAAGAAGAGAGCGTACTCTTTCCTTAAAGGCCGGCAACGCAGCCGCAAGTCCTCGGATGTTGCAGATGTCCACGGGCGGTGGTAGTCACTTTCCATCAGGTGTGCCTCCTGCTCATTTGCCCCTTCTTACATTATAAAAATCCGACCGTTTTTCAATTTTTCAAAAAAAATACTAATTAAATTTCTTTAATTCCAGAAAATAAAAAAAACGATTATTATTTTAAATCTCCAAGGAAATAAATTGATCGTTTTTATTATTAATTTTTACTAAACGTGCCAAAATTATAATTTACAAATAATGGGTAAATTGAATTTCTTGAAATATAAATTAAACCAAAAAGTTTTAATCAACAGAATAAATTTATTATATTGAGCAATCTTGATAAGACTAAAAAAAATTCTTTTTCACTTTCAAGAGTTTGCCGCCCTAAAAAATTTGCCGCCCTGGGCACTAGCCCCGACTGCCCCTAGTGTAAATCCACCGGTGCCTTTGGGTACGGAACCTTTAAAAGTAGTAAATATATTTATCATCCAAGTAGGTTATTATAGCCACATGGTCATATAAATTAATATTAATGCTATTATACCAATGGTTCGCATTTTACACCTTATATATAACCGAGATGAATCGGCAAGCCACGCGGTAGTTACATTTTCTAAATTACAACAACATATATTGTCTATTTATAAAGTCCTGAACGAAAGTCGGTCACGATGGACCAATTTAAAGACTTGCCATGTACATGTGTGTGCGTATGCTTAGGTGTATACTCACAGACGGAAGAGATATCTTTTTTTTATAGCATAGGTAGGCATAGGTAGGATAGGACGTGTATATTATGGGCCACCTGATGGTAAGTGGTCACCCACGCTGTCATCACCAATGCGCCTGTCCTGGCAGATAAAATTATACCACATTTATATCCGCCTATGCAGGTATAGGCATGGTTGTCTAAGCTCAAAACCTACTTCTCGAGAAGATATAAAGACTTTGACTAGCAGTGATACACTTACCTGGATAGGTAATTATAAAATTCTAAGAATTAAATAATTAAAAAAATATATTTATATTGTTAATTCATTCGAAAATTGAAATTGCCATCTGTGAGGCTATGCGCTGCGAGAATTTATTTACTTGTTTGTGCACTCACTTGTGCACCATGAGAATGGCCACCATTGGTAAAATCGACGATAATCATATGTATCTCGAGGGGTGTGACGGCGTTTGTTATGTAACATAATTATGTTACATAAGTCGATTGTGTATCCGTCTCGATTTATAATGAATATATTGTTTGTCGGCTTCAACTGATAGTCTTTACGATCTTGAACCTAACGTCATGTATATAACAAGTTGCAATTATAATGAGCTCTTTAATAGAGGTTATCTCAGTAAGCAAGATTTCCGTGATGCAAAATCATATTACTTTCATACATATAGGTATATGAGAACGGATTTTGTCCTTGAATAATTTATGTTAAATATACTTTAACTTTTCATAGCGTTGTTGGACACTAGCGGACGAATACTGAAACGTCATTCAAATATTAAGTGTAACTTAACTATTTGAGACGCCGTTAATTTAAGATTTTCGTATGCGAAATACACGCGTAGGAAACTTTCTAGCTTGCTCTCCACAATTATACTGTATTAGTAATGGATAAACTGGATTAGACATTGGATTCCTGAAAATCGGTAAGGTAACCTGACCTCCTCCATTCAAGACCTACCGAGCCAAACTTAGGTTGCACATGAGAGGGTATTCTCAGTTCCATTTGAAGAAGATGGAGGATTGACCTGCTTTTCTTAAAGAAATCTTATTGGGGTCCATAGCCGAGGTATATGTTCGGCTAAATTTTGGCGAGTATCGTACTCCGGGGTTCCAAAACACGCAACTATTTCGTGTTTATTTATTTATTTTTAAGATTCACCAGTGGTAAATACATCAACACGTACAAAGGTATACAATTTTAATACAACTTAAAACTAAATGCATTACCTATTAAGGTGAATACCACATGCAAATGTGTTACTCCTCAAACTCATACTATTCAAATATCTTTATTCAATGTAAAAGTGTTACACTTGCTTATTGATCTACTATTAAGTAGAGAAATCCTTTAATAAACACAACAGAACGAATACTAAGGTAGCTTTGAATTATTACTTGTGTAATTTATACATTAGTGACTAATCACTAAACTTGCAAAAAAAAAAAATATAAATATATCATTACAATGTTTAAGTTCAAACTATCGATCATAAAAAACATAAAAACTGAACTAGTGAAGTTAGTATTACAAATATATTGAGCATAAAAGAAAGTTAGCTGGAAGAGTTTTAGACGTATCAAATTATTATTATATGTTTATGACCTTTCAGTCTGGCCGTTCAGAAGTCAAATGATCATTCAAAGACACACTTTCTATTATTTCAAATTAGTATTTCATACTTGTTAAGAACCAGCTCGTTTTGCATTATTTTTTGTATTAATGTTTCAACAATAATTCGGTATTTATTGCATGTTATTGGTACAATATAAAAAATATTCACACAAGTATAAAATAATTATACTGCAGCCATACAAAGTACAACTCATTCTGAGGAACGATACGAGAACACTCAATACGAACAAAAACAATAATTACATTTTATTTATAAGACTAGCTGATACCCGCGACTTCGTCCGCGTGGAGTTTAACAAAAAAGTTAATTAGTTTATTTAGTTTTTTTGGTTTTTGCATTTTTATTTTTTTATCATTTTTTTCTAAAATAAAAGTAGCCTAAGTTACTCCTTATTACATCAGCTACCTGCCAATAAAAGTCCCGTCAAAATCGGTCCAGCCATTTCAGAGATTAGCCGGAACAAACAGACAGACAGATAGACAGACAGATAGACAAAAATTGTAAAAAATGTTATTTTGGTGTATGTACGTTATATATATTCATATGCATGTAGTAAAAAGCGGTTATTTCAATAATAAAAACAGACACTCCAATTTTATTTATATGTATAGATTAGACCGGTTTGTATAAATTTGCATGTGCATATTAACTCATTCTCAGCGGTTATTGCATACTTTATATAAGATGATGATGATGATGATAATTACAGTTCGCTATAAATACAATATTTTTCGGTAGGATACGTCGGTAATATATATGTGGAGAACGTCAACTAAGCTTCTTTGGACATATAATGCGTTCACATATGCATGAGCTCGAGAAGCAGTTGATCGTAGGACGGATGCAGGGGAAGCGTCCCAGGGGCCGAATTCCAACAAGATGGTGTAAAAATATATATAAATATTTCTAGTTTTACCCAAATTTGTTATTACCGATTGTGATCATAATTATGATAATAGTATTAATTTACGTAACCGTCGATATAACTAATATAAAATAATAGTCCTCCAAACCGATTTCGGTTACGGAGGCCAATTTCGAGAGAGATTAGCTGACTGTGCAGAACATAGTATAGTACACAAGTGTATGCGCAAACACAGGTTCACTCTCTACTTACTCTCATAACCCGATAGGACGGCAATCCGACACGGCCGGATATAGTTCAGGTGCAGGACCAACGGCATATATACAGGTCATTGACTAGTATATAAATGTCTGTTTGCTTAGTTTATTGTTATCTAAGTACTACTGATTCTACTATCTGATCAGTAAAGTATTACAGGTGATATGACATGATAGATAATATTTTCATATGTGTAAATATAGTATTTTGTATAGATATGAGTAAGAAGAAATATCATTAATATAATGATAAAGAAAATGTTAATATAGTCTTTTCATGACAAAGCTGGCAACATAAGTTTTATGAATATTCGTGTGTCATGAAAAGCATTTAGAAATCATATTATAACACGATTTTTTTCATGTCTGCCATCAAACAAAACACTCGTTTCAACTTTGAAATGATTTTAGCATTCTTGCCACCTTATATGTTTCATATTTTGTATTTGGTATTATTGCATATTTGTGTTTAATTATTATTATTGTTATTATCTTTTTGCAGTAACCCCCTTCTTACTTACTCTTGCTAATATTACTTATAGGAAATTGTATTTGTTAGTTTGTATTACTTTAGCCACAAGTAAGATCTAACCATGACATAACGTGATCAATTAATAAATGATAATAATTAGAATTACTAAATATATTGTTTTAAGTTAACTTTGGGACAATTTTTTGGGTATAAATAAATAAACAATGTACAAACGTTTAAATATTTGTTAATATAGAATTATTATTAATAAATATTTATTAATAAATTAATTAATATAGAAAAAATAATAACATAGTACTTTATAAAGTGTGTTTGTTACTCAGGCAAGAATTTAATTATGAAAGCGTGACTAAATATCTTAATTGACTATTCATATTTAAATGTCTATCCTTTCAGCCGGTCTAGCCCCTTCCACACGCCAGGCAGTACCACTTTCAGCTTTTCTGAATATTTCCACCGCACCATCACCGACATCCTTAGGTTCCTGAGAATCATAAGACTTCCCGTCCTCAAGGAATGCGTGTAATAATTCATCTTCCCACACATTTGGATTATTAGCCATACTCGTACGTGTTAGTCCTGGACACAAAGCTATCACGCGGACGCCTCCTTTTTTAAAATTGGTCTCATGTCCTATAGATTTCGAAAAACCGACCACCGCGTACTTTGACGCATGGTAGAATGGTACGTAGGCTGTTATCCTGTAACCGTAAATCGACGACACGTTTATAATGGTACCACCTCGACCACCTTTGTCTACTCTCATGTTCTCGTAAAACTTCATCGTCCACTCCATCATGGCTATCGCATTTATATTCAACGTTTTCTTAATGTTCTTCTCGTCCAGAACACCAGCGTTGTTGATAAGGATGTCTATATATTTATGGTTATTTATAATTTTTTCATAGACATCATTCAAATCGTCCAAAACATTGCATTTGTAGAAAGCTGCTCTAACATCACCGTATTTGTCTTTTAGAGTTTTCAACGCTTCTTTTCCTTTTTGTTCATTGAGATCGAGGATGATTGCTAGTTTTGCTCCTTGTTCCAGAAAACTATTGACCATAGCTAGCCCTAAGCCCTCCGCTGAGCCCGTTACTGCGACAATTTTTCCCTTCACTTCGCGATCCATGTTGACCGTTTTAAAAACAACAACGTACTGATGTGATATGTTAGATATCGTTTTTATGTACGCTATCAAATTCCAAGATTATAATATGAAAATATTTAAAGTAATCGTGTAATCCAATTTTGGTTGCGTTTGATACGTCATTAAGATTGGTGGTGAATTTACCTGCATGAATCTGGCGATAAATTGGGCCAACATCTCTTACAATGCCAATTTCTATAGGCGTTGGTGACCACTTACCATAAGGAGATCCATGTGATCGTCCGCCTTATACTATAAAAAAACTCACATAAACAGATAAACCAAGAACGACTGTCTAAGTTAAAATTAATATGTCTTCGAAGAAGACGCAATTTTTTTGATGATACATTCATAAAATGTTTAATTATAAACTGTGGCAAAATTCTTGATCGTTGTATAATATATAGTTATCAGTTCACGTAGATATCCCCAATATATGATTAAATTATTTTCTTAATAAATATTTTTTTGTTTTTATTTTTTTTATTAATATAGTTATTCCTATATTATGTCAAGGTGTGTGTGTTTAAGTTTGTTTCTTATACTTTGTTTGTCCGGCTTATCATAGGAACTACTGTTTCGAATTTAAAAAATATTTTTGTGTTGTAGTCCTTTTATCGAGGAAGGTTCTAGGCTGCTTTTTATTCATTATATACAGCGGGGCACAGTAGCAAATTATACAAAAAGTCTTTCCTGTTACAACGCCCCACGCCCTTACAATCAAATATTATAAATAAAAGCACATAGTTTACACTTCAGCCAAGAAATAGAGACAACTTGCACGATCCATAATTTATTTTTGGTTTTTAAGTGCATTTATAAAAGCGGGTTTTCTAGTTTTTTTTAACTATTAATTTATTTTCCATATACCATTATATAAATCAAAGTTGGGAAAGTATTCCCCATCAGCCAGAATAGCTCGCACCTACAAAGATCTGTCCTCGAAGATTTCTGGCCTTGATATAGCTAGTCTATTTTTAAATCTAAATTATTGAAATACTTTGATAATAATTATTATGTTATATGAATGCTTCAAATTTGTTTTTCAATTATTATTATTTTTTTCCTTTCATTTTTATTTGCTAATTATGTAATAATAATGTCAATTAATTAAATTTATTTTTAATAATGGTTAATAAATTTTATATTTCATTTAAATATTTGGTGCATGTTGTGATTACCTATAAAAAGAAATATCATGAGTGTTAATTATACATTATGTAGATGTGTAATACTATTGTAATTTCTATTGGTGATTCTAATAATAAATAAATAAATCCTCTAATGCTGCTCTCATCTCCGTTTAAGTAGTAGATTATTAGGAGCGCATTGCAATACGCTTTTTCAATCTTTATTGGTTGATAAACACGTAGCGCACACAATTTCATTGAAGTTACATGTAAGTTTCACTACGTTTTCCTTCACAATCGTGACGTGTGGCAATGAAGCACATGAAATTTCATAATTGATTAAATATTTAACTCGTATTGGGCAATAAAGGCCGACATAAAAACACACACCTGCTCCTGTTGTACAAAACGCAGGTACGGTCTTGCGTCGAATATTGTTGGCACCTTTGGGATGGCTCCGCTCGACTGTGTCACGGCGAGTGATCTGAGGAATTATTATCCTTCATTACAGCTCTCCCTTTTCTTCACAAATCTAAATTCCATCTCGCCCAAAGAACTTGGCAACTCTTTTCTTTATCGCACCTCCAAAATATGGAAATCTTTACCAACACGTGTTCCTCTCCTATTATGTCCTGGGTTTCTTCAAACGAGGCAGGAAGAGGCATCTTTCGGGTCGGCAAGTCGGAGGCGGCTAGTGCAGATTATTTCGTCATCGTATTTAGACTTTGCCAACTTACCATCAAGTAGAGTAGAGTAATTTGCCCTAGCGGCTAATATATTAATAATCATGTATATTATAATTCGAAGAACAATATAGAAAATAATAAAAAACGAATATAATGTTAATATAGATTTTTCATGACAAAGCTGGCAACATTAGTATTATAAATATTTATCGTTTGTAATGAAAAGGATTTAAAAATCATATTTTCGTACGACTTTTTTTCATGTGTGCGTTTAAAATGTAATTGCATTTCCACGTTGAAATGGTGTTAGTATTCTTGCCACCTTATATGTTTAATGTTTGTAAATGGTATAATTGCACACTTGTGTTTAATTATTATTGTTATAATTTATTATCTGTAATTCCTTCTTACCTACTCTTGCTAATATTACTAATAGGAAATTTTGATTGCTAGTTTGTATTTCTTTAGCCACAAATAACGTATAACCAAGGCATAACATGATCAATTGAAAAATATTAATTAAATGGTTACTAATGTTGGTTAACGATGGTTACTAAAATATATTACATATTTAAAGTTAACATTAGGACAGTATACTTTTTTGGGTATAAATAAATGAACAATGTACAAACACTTAAATATAATAAAGTATTGAACTCAGAAAAAAATTTACTTAACTTTTAATAGCGAGATTATTACCGAAACAACAATTTGACAAATAGGTATAAAACTCTTATGATGATCCTATTTGACTGTTCATATTTAAATGTCTATCCTTTCAGCCGGTCTAGTCCCTTCAACAAGCCAGGCAGTACCACTTTCAGCTTTTCTGAATATTTCCACCGCACCATCACCGACATCCTTAGGTTCCTGAGAATCATAAGACTTCCAGTCCTCAACGAATACGTCTAAAAATTCGTCATCCCACACATTTGGATTATTAGCAATATTTGTACGTGTTAGTCCTGGACAAAAAGCAATCACGCGGACGCCTCCTTTTTTAAAATTGGTCTCATGTCCTATAGATTTCGAGAAACCAAGCACCGCGTACTTTGAAGCATGGTAGAATGGTACGTAGGGTGTTATCCTGTAACCGTAAATCGAAGACACGTTTATAATGGTACCACCTCGACCACCTTTGTCTACTCTCATGTTCTCGTAAAACTTCATCGTCCACTCCATCATGGCTATTGCATTTATATTCATCGTTTTCTTAATGTTCTTCTCGTCCAGAACACCAGCGTTGTTGATGAGGATGTCTATATATTTATGGTTATTTATAATTTTTTCATATACATCATTCAAATCGTCCAAAACATTGCATTTGTAGAAAACTGCTCTGTCATCACCGTATTTGTCTTTCAGAGTTTTCAACGCTTCTTTTCCTTTTTGTTCATTAAAATCGAGGATGATTGCTAGTTTTGCTCCTTGTTCCAGAAAACTATTGACCATAGCTAGCCCTAAGCCCTCCGCTGAGCCCGTTACCGCGACAATTTTTCCCTTCAACTCTCGATCCATGTTGACCGTCTTAAAAACAACAACGTACTGATGTGAAATGTTGGATATCGTTTTTATATACACTATCAAATTCCAAGATTATAATATGAACGTTTGTAAAGGAAATAATATACTGATTGATTATATTATATTTAAAGTAATCGTGTTATCCAATTTTGGTTGCATGTGATACGACATGTAAAGATTTAAATATAAAAACTGATATTTCATCAAATCAATAAATAATTAATATGTAAATTAATAATTGCTAGTGATAGCCCTATGGTCGAAATTCGACCATAATTTGTTTAAATTTTAAGTTTGAATGTTATTAACGTCAACATTACTATAAAATCACAGACTTCGCCAAAGCTTTTTGGTAAGTGGACACCAACGCCCATACACATTGGCATCGTAAGAAATGTTAACCATCGCTTACACAACAATTCATAAGCAGAAACAGCTGTAGTAACTGCAGGCAATCATGAACTAAAATTAATTTGAGCTCTTTTAGTTTTAGTAGCTACAATTACTAATGTATTAATCTTTTTTATATAATAATAATTTCTTACAACATTTCTTACAAACAATTAAATGTTATCTCCCATAATGAACTATTCAAGAAATTAAAATAATTATATCACTCATTCGATTTGATAAAGCAGTTAATATTTCAGCATTGTAAAGGTTAATATTATGATAAAAATAATTAAATAATAAGAAACTAAACCTAAAACTCAATCTAGAAAATATCAATTTATATCAGATACTAATATATAATGAAATGACTGAAAAAAAAAACAAATAATAAAAGGATTTAAATTTAATTCAGCACAGTTTATATATCTTTTTCTATAAAAATAACATAAGAAGATAAAAAAGAACAAATATTACAAATAATCAAGATTATTAATTAGATATTAATAAGAAATGCAATAAAATAGATGCTACAATATTTATAGAATTAGAGGAAATAATTTGTCACGCTAAAAAAATTACTATATTACTTAAATTATTATACAAAAATAATTAAAATACATCTAAAAACACTAACAAAATATTGACTACGATTTTATTTATATTAAAATTAAAACAGTTAAAGGTAATCAATGTAATAATAATATTAAATATCCTCAAGACAATCCTCTATAAAATCTATACATATTTCTATACAATATGTATACTAGCGGTTCACCCGCGGCTTTGCCCGCGATAAAATAAGAAATAATAAAATAGGTTAATTATGGTTTACTTATATGGATTCTTATTTCTTATATATAATATATGCATGAGAGGACGCTACTGAGCAACTGTCAACATCGGCTCTGGTTTTCTTGCGAAATTAAATATAATAGAACGTGACGTAGCAATGAAACTACTGTTAAAAAGGAAACTTAGTATGCTTTACTTAAGAACATAGTTAAAATAGCAACAACAACTAAAATAGCATTAAACAGTGCAAAAAACAGTGCTCGCATAATTTACGTGACTTACCTGTGAATGCCCAGTGACTTTTCTTGACTAAACAGTCAGAATAGTGACTTTGAAATAATTAATCATTGACTAGAAAAACTCTGTGAAGTGATTTAGTGAAAATTCTACAAAACATAACCTAAAAAAAAATAACCGAATAATTTCAAATATAATAAAAACTCAGAAGTCTCAAGTCATCGTACACCAACGCCATTTACTGGCGAGTAGCGGTATTTCTTAAACTAGACTAAATCAAACTACGTACGAAGTTCCTGTAATTAAGTAAAGAGGTCACGACTAACAGATTTATTAATCGATATTATCTTTCTATCAAGTTCCGAAGAGCATCGATAGGGGTCACTACCTGTGTGGCAAACATAGTACCAAACTACTTTTAAAATTTACTTTTCATCACAAAGGAGCAGGTAATGGCTGCACTTCTTTCTATTGAAAAAGATCTCGATGAACAGAAAAAACTCATACACAAAAAAGGAGACGAAGTGACAGAGAAGGTAACATTAAATATAAAAAAAAATTAAAAACATGAAAACCTTAAGTCGAGGCTGGAAAATCAAGAACAAATATTATACTATATGGAGAGACAATCAAGACAATGTAATTTAGTCTTCTTTGGACTGGAGGAACACGAATAATCCTACTCAAATTTAGCAAATATTATAGTAGATTTTGTACATTAATACTTTCCAATACAAATAGACCATAGAGCTTTACAAGCGATCAGAAGAATAGGGAAAAAGACTGAAAAGCCACGACCGATAGTTATTAGGTTCACAACACTTGATAAGAAGCTCGACATATTAAAAGGTAACGGAGCTCTAAAAGAAACAGCGTATTATATAAAAGAAGATTACCCCCAATCAGTCCTACAAGAAAGTAGAGAGCTACAGGAACAAGTAAAAGCCGAAAGAGAGAAGGGTAATACAGCCATAATTAAATATGAAAAGCTTATTTTTCTAAATAATTCACACGAGGAACCGAAAAACAATAAAATAAACCTCTCAAAATCTCCAGAGAATAGCACAAATAATCATGCCGAGCCGATATCTCAAGCAAACAAAATAACAAAACCTTGGCCGCCGAAACAGTACAAAGGTCTTCAAGCTTATCCGAAGGCGTAGTAAAACCGAGTATGCTAAACTATCTAACAAACAAAAATAGTAATAACAAATTGAACACACAAGTCAATACCACAAATAACTACAAAAAATACAAAAAATCTACAATGATCTGAAAAAAGCTCACACACTAGCCGATGAGAAAATTATAATATTAAGAGGCTTCAATGCAAAAATAGGACCACCCAAAAAAGAAGAAAAACTCGTCCCATGACGACTTTTTCTTATGGGTTTTTATGGGCTAGGCCAAAGAAACGAAAGAGACGAACGACTGCTAGAATATGCCTTTGAATATAGACTATCAATAATCAAGACTTATTTTAAAAAAGACCCAGCAGAAGATGGACTTGGAAGACACCAGATGGAAATGTTAAAAACGAAATCGACTACATCATGACAAGTGTCCCAAAAAAGGTCCAAAATTATGAAGTTTTCAACAGCGTAAAGTTCCGAAGAGACCATAGTCCTATTGAGCCAATCAAAAAAAAGAAGGAAAGGCTTTAAACCACCACCAAAAATCCTCAAAACTGAAGAGGAAACAAGATACTTCATAGACAGCCTCAAATTGAACATCGAAAATAAACTAGTAGATACCAGAAACGTACAATCATACTATGATGCGCTAGAAGTAGCAATAACAAAAAGTTTAATTAGCCAAAACAACCCTAAAAAAGAAAAAACGACACAAAATATTTAGCGAAGAAACAATAGCCTTAATTAAACGTTTCAATATTTATTAATAAAGTAATGAATTCAGAAAAAAAATTAACTTACTTTATAAAGTGTGCTTAAACAACAATTTACTAAATAAGTATAAAAATATATGGAAACAAAATATCTTAATTGACTGTTCATATTTAAATGTCGATCATTTCAGCCGGTCTAGCCCCTTCCACACACCAGGCAGTACCACTTTCAGCTTTTTTAAATATTTCCACCGCACCATCACCAACATCCTTAGGTTCCTGAGAATCATAAGACTTCGCGTCCTCAAAGAATGCATCTAAAGACTCGTCTTCCCACACATTTGGATTATTAGCCCTACTTGTACGTGTTGCTCCTGGTCACAGAGTAATCACGCGGACGCCTCCTTTTTTAAAATTGGTTTTATGTCCTATAGATTTCGAGAAACCAAGCACCGCGTACTTCGAAGCATGGTAGAAAGGCATGTAGGGTGTTGCCATATAACTGAAAATCGAAGACATATTTATAATGGTACCACCTCGACCACCTTTGTCCACTCTCATGTTCTCGTAAAACTTCATCGTCCACTCCATCACGGCTATTGCATTTATATTCATCGTTTTCTTAATGTTCTTCTCGTCCAGGACACCAGCGTTGTTGATAAGGATGTCTATATATTTATGGTTATTTATAATCTTTTCATAGACATCATTCAAATCGTCCAAAACATTGCATTTGTAGAAAACTGCTCTGTTATCACCGTATTTGTTTTTCAGAGTTTTCAACGCTTCTTTTCCTTTTTGTTCATTGACATCGAAGATGATTGCTAGCCCTATGCCCTCCGCCGAGCCCGTTACTGCGACAATTTTTCCCTTTACCTCTCGATCCATGTTGACCGTATTAAAAACAACAACGTACTGATGTGAAATGTTGGATATCGATATTTTATATACGCTATCAACTCGAGTGAGAGTTTCTTTATTGGTTGTGATAAAAACTTTCATCATTTTTTCCGAGGGCCATTTGTCTTTTTTATAATTTTATCCTCGAAATATTCCAAGATTATACTACCTTAAGTTGAAGAAATAATATACTTAATTGTTTATATTATATTTAAAGTAATTGTGTAAAGCTATTTTGGTTTTGATTGCATGTGATATAGATGATATAATATCAATATCAGTCCTGGGTCGGTGAAGGGGCTTCAGGCACCTTTTCGTGCGGTTTAGCCTGAAGCTCGTGAATGCCGCCGGTGCCTTGGGCCTCATCGCTCACAACCGAACCCTCCTGTGGTTGCCAAAGAAGACCATAGCGGTGAGGGCGAGGGCCTTGGGTCTCCCACGGCGGGCCTGGCGACACTGGATTCACTTGATATGTTGGGTCAAAGGAAAACGAGGCACGCTCTCGTTCAGGTTCACGCAGGCACTTACCTGACACGGCTGCTTAGGTAAGTATCTAGTCAGGATAACAAGGCGGGAGGTATGATACTCTTGCCATTAGGGTACTGTGTGGGCGCCTCAGGCATATCCTGGCAGCGACAGTCGGCGGAGATCTCTCGCTGTCGAGCATGGTTAACGTCATGCCAGACAGCGACATGCTCGACAGCGACGTCATGCTCGATTTCTTGGTGGTAGAGACGCAAAACAACAGTACTTTGTATTGTTGTGGTTTGAAGGGTGAGTGCGTTACTGTAATAACAGGCGCAAGGGACATAACGTCTTAGTTCCCAAGGTTGGTGGCGCATTGGCGATGTAAGAGATGGGTTAAAATTTCTTACAACGCCAATGCCTATGGCCGTTGGTGACCACTTACCATCAGGCGGTCTATATGCTCGTCCGCCAACCTATGCAATAAAAAAAGCGAAAGGTGCTGGTTGAAACTGGTTTTTCTGCGAGAGCGTTATGTCGCAGAAAGGCGCGGAGCGGCAGCACGAGGAAAGTGCCTCCCCTGAAAAGATCATTTCAATATTCTATTAAACACGTGGTCAGTGATGGAAATGTATTGCACTTTAGCGTTGGAATGACGTTAGAATTCTTGCCATCATTCAACGCTGTTGTTTTGGTTTTTTTTTCGTATATAATACACATTTAAGTTCGCAATGTAAATAAATGAATTAAAAAAATATGAATAATGTGTATGAGGACTAAAAATCCACCAAAAACAAACACACCAACAACTTCTCTATATAAAAATCACAGTATTATTTGACGCATATATTTGTATCGCTGTCTATCAGCTGACGCATAAAAAAATTACAACCTTATAATATGTTTAATGTTTTGTATATGGTATAATTGCTCACCTGTGTTTAATTATTGTATATATCTATTCTGTTTGTATTAATTTAGCCATAAATAAATCCTAACCATGACATAATGTGATCAATAAAAAGTAATAATAAAGATGGTTAGTAAAATATATTATTTCAAGTTAACATTGGGACAAAGAATAAAACATTTTTTTGGGGATAAATAAATAAACAATGTACAAAAGTGTAGATATTTAATTATAAAATAATGAATTCAGAAAAAAAAACTTGACTTTTAAGAAAGAGATTTAATATAACAATAATTTAATAAATAGTTATAAAACTTTTATGGAAACGTGAAAAATATCTTAATAGACTGTTCATATTTTAATGTCTACCCTTTCAGCTGGTCTAGCCCCTTCCACAAGCCAGGCAGTACCACTTTCAGCTTTTCTGAATATTTCCACTGTACCATCACCGACATCCTTAGGTTCCTGAGAATCATAAGACTTTACGTCCTCAAGGAATGCCTGTAAAGATTCGTCTTCCCACATATTTAGATTATTAGCCATACTTGAACGAGTTAGTCCTGGACACAGAGAAATCACGCGGACGCCTCCTTTTTTAAAATTGGTCTCATGTCCTAAAGATTTCGAGAAACCAAGCACCGCATGTTTCGAAGCATGATAGAATGGCATGTAGGGTGTTACCATATAACCGCAAATCGAAGACACATTTATAATGGTACCACCTCGACCACCTTTGTCTACTCTCATGTTCTCGTAAAACTTCATCGTCCACTCCATCACGGCTATTGCATTTATATTCATCGTTTTCTTAATGTTCTTTTCGTCCAGAACACCAGCGTTGTTGATAAGGATGTCTATATATTTATGGTTATTTATAATCTTTTCATATACATCATTCAAATCGATTAAAACATTGCATTTGTAGAAAACTGCTCTGTCATCACCGTATTTGTCTTTCAGAGTTTTCAACGCTTCTTTTGCTTTTTGTTCATTGACATCCAGGATGATTGCTAGTTTTGCTCCTTGTTCCAGAAAACTATTGACCATAGCTAACCCTAAGCCCTCCGCTGAGCCCGTTACTGCGACAATTTTTCCCTTCACCTCTCGATCCATGTTGACCGTGTTAAAAACAACAACGTACTGATGTGAAATGTTGGATATCGTTTTTTATATACGCTATCAACTCGAGTGAGAATTTCTTCATTGCTTGTTATAAAAACCTCAACCTTCTCATTTACAATTTTATCGTGGATATTCGTTTGGTTATTCTTATTTGTTGAAAATTCAAAATTATTTAATCATATATTGGTTTTTGTTACGTGTGATATAGATGATGTACCTGGACCTGACCCTAGACGGGCAAAGAGGCTTCAGGCAGCACTTCGTGCAGTTCACCCCGAAGCTCGTCAACGCTGCTGATACGTTGGGCAACCTTCTACCCAACGTGGGAGGACCGGGATAGGGACTAAATCGGCGCCTCATTGCCGGTGTATATAATATTTATATAATATATTATATAATTTATTGCTTGTTGAAGTGAAACTTCTTTAGAATCGTTGTGATTTCAAACCGGATGCAACGGAAAAAACGACAGGTAAGAGACACAAATACAAAAATGTGTAGGATGAAGCCAGCAAAGAATGAGACAGAAATATACATACTATTTTATATTATTTCTTTTGTCGATTTACTGAAGTTTCACTTCTATCGTGTGTGAATCACACACACACCTTTTTTATATAAAAAAATGTATCACGGTTTCTTATAAGTGTAAAAACAGCCTTGAAATTAACAGAATATCAGACTTATTTATCTTATATCAGTTAGACTAAACTAACTGGTTTTATTGGTAACTAGCCCTGTGCCTGCGGTTCCAGTCGCGTATAACTTAAAGAAAACAACATTTTTATATTTCTGTCTCTTTCTATTTTATACGGTTGATGTATTGTGTACAGTGAAATTAGTTAAAAAAATATATACTTAAGCATATATTCAAACTATAAAAAAAATACTCAGTATAAGATAAAGGAGTCATAGATAAAAATTTAATGTTTTTGAAAGTGTATAGAAACTACAATATCGTTATATCTCTGGCGGCAACAATGTGTACTACGTTGTAATAGCATGATCTTTCTCAATAGCTATTTATCTATGTACATAGATGGCGCTCTAAGCAATAACAATTCAATTTAACAAGCAATAGCAATTTTATTTTTATGATTGTATGATATGATTAAATGATTTTATTTTATAATTTAAAAAAAAACGAATGAGGTGTAAATAATGCACATTCCACGTACACATTGATAGTAAATATATTATGTAAGAATAATTTAAGAAATGAATTTCTACTACGTAGTTTTTAACCTCTCTGAACCCGGGAGTTTTTATTTCAAAATATAATAATACAAGATGAATTTTAACTTTTAACTACCGTTTGTCAACTTCAACCATAACGGACCACAGAGAAAGATAAATGTAATGGACGTTCAAGACGATGCATAATACTTGCATTGATGTGCATAGACAAGGTAGTATAGACAATTCTTATTATGAACATTTTTGTATTTGTTTTTCATTTGGTATCATTTCATAAATATTGCTACGTAGATAGTTATTTCTTTAAATTACACGAAAACATGATATTTAAAACGGAACGCGCCTACTTTGGCCCGCTTGTTCATGTCAAATGTCAAAGTAAAATTTGCTTTACATTTAACAATGATATTATAAGTAAAAAGGTGTAGATAGGTTACATACATAGCATTCAATCTACGAAGATGACACTGTTACGCACACATAAATAACTTTATATTTCAATATACACACTACATTAAGATTTGTCGCTAAAGTAGAGTGACATGATTTAAGTATCACAAGTGAAAATGAGACGTATATATTTGCGAGAGTACATCGTCTCATGTCAAAGAAACTACATAGAATAAATTATCAGACAATACGTTTTTTTTACCCGGATTTATGCCTATGAATGCGATTATTCATGAATTAATTTTGTAAAAGTAGGTACTAAAAATTCATCGAAAATAGGTAAATAAAAACTATCAATAATTTTATAAAAATTTAATATCAAATAAAGTGTATAATGGTATCAGTGGCCTTCAAATAAATTTAATTTATTTCTAATTTGTCTTTTTGTTATTTTTTTTAAATCGGCGTTGTTTTTATGTTCTGAGTGCTGAGTGCTTTTATTAAAAGCAAACGGTGGTTTAAAGTAGGCGTTTGGCGCATCGCATGTTCGTTTAGTTCATTAAATATTTTTGAACTGACAAATGATTTTAATATACGATTTTTTATAATTAAAATGTTTTCGATTCTCGTAAAGTATAGTCAATTTTGTTTTATGTGAGACTTCAAAATGTTTTCTGACTTTAAACAAACAGTATACTTTCACTTGAATAGCACAAGCCACCCATATCCTTAATGTAAATTAATTTGTGAAACCACAGTTTTTTGGACGTAAATAGAGATTTTATACATACTTCACATTTCAAAACACTAACCATTTTCCTTGCAATGGGCTGGATTACCCCATTGGAAATATAACCCACGATCTGTTTGAAATGATCCGGTAAATATACGTTGTTGAGCACTTGCGCAAATGTATCAACATTTTTTTGTGAAATCTTGTCACTTTGCATTTCGGGGCTTTTTTCTGGTTCTGTCGACGAAGCTAATTCAAAGTAATCATTTGATGCTCTTTTGCCTGCTGTCCAATTGATATTCGAGATTGCAGAAGAACAATTCAGAATAGTGATACTTTCTAATGGTATGCAAGTGCCACTGATTATTACACTGATTATTTATATTTTGACAAGTTATTTATATTTTGATTTCAATTTAGTAATATAATATAATTAATAATTTAATTTTCTTTTTTATATACTATATAAATAAAACAAACATGAAATTATTATATATGTGCCAACTGCCCCCACTGTTTGTTTTACTCTTTGATCAGTACTGTCGTCTTTCTCTATTGCACTCGTTCATTAGTATACTTTTGTTGCATTCATTCATTTTTGACGTCATATTTTATGAATATAATATTTGATTTGTGAAAATATTAAGATAAATAGTAAACTTACGAATGGTATGTGATTCCTTGAGTTTTAGTAGTTTTGTTAGAATAATTTGTGCAATATCTCATAGCACACGACGGCATTTCTGGTTATCTTGGGTCAGTTTTCATTAAAATTGTACTCGCTACGTGACGTCTACCTATTGACAATGGTGACATAAGACTGAGGTGAAGTGTGGATTACTATCAAAATTTCAAAGAAATGCTTACAGAGCGCTTGTAACCTATCTACACCTTTTTACTTATAATATCATTGACATTTAATGAAAATATTTACGTTTATTCTGTTGCAATGCCAAGTGTTTTTTATATTTTATAACAATTTAATGTTATGATAACATTTAAAACACAACAACTCCTTGATTGTTTATTGTTATCTGTCTTCACTGGTGATATGATATGATAGATAATAGTTTGATATGTGTACGTTGTGGAGATATGAGTTGGAAGATATAATAATAAAGAAAAATGTTAATATATTTAGCACCCAGAAGTGAAAATTGATTTTATAAGGATCTCGAATTGATTTATTCATAAATAGAACACCAAATCATATAAATTAATGTTAATTACTCACTCAATTATTTTACAAATCCAAATTACACATTTGAACATATTACAAAACATACGTCGCGCCAATACTTAATTAATTTCGTTACATTTTTATGCACCCACAAGATGGCGGCGATTAAAATTAGCGCGCTGAATGCCGCGCTTCTTTTTAACCGACTTCAAAAAAGGAGGTGGTTATCATTCGTCTGTATGTTTTTTTTTAAATAACGCTGTTGTTAGATGGACCAAGGAGTTTCCTAACTATATATTATTTTCATGACAAAGCTGGCAACATTAGTATTTAATAGTAATTGAAGTAAACACTTTGACACTGAAGACAGACACAGAGAGTCGTATGTGATTTCAAAGTAACCGCCCCTTTTAAAGTTACATGGCTTTTTGTGATTTACCAAAATTATAAAAAATGTTTTTTTTTCTTCATATTTACCTGATTCTGTATGTCCAGGCTAATCTTGAAAACGGTTAAAAATTACAAATTTAAATAGCTAAATTATTATTAGAATTATTTTCATCATCAAAATCGATTGAGTGTATCGAAAGTTATTCAAAAAACGTATCTTTGGTGTTATTTTCACTTACATACATACATACATACATATTATGTAATTATTTGTGCTGATTAAATTATCAACGTAGAGCCCACACCAAAGGGGGTGTAAACTTGAAATTTTGGTAGTTGATACATTTTAGATGTGAGCACCCACCCACTAAGGAAGGTTTTTTCGAAATTTCACGAACTGTTGCATGGATAAAATACGGATTTCATGGTGTTTGAAAAATTTCTTCCAGGCTTGTTGTGAAGGTACTATGTGTTTTGAGATTCACAGTAAGTTAAATGATGATAATTAAAAGTTTAATACATTTAAAACCATGTAAAACATTAATACATTTTTTTTACCAAGAAAGTGATTTCATTGTTCTGTCTTTAAAATCACAGACCAACAAACAATCATTTAGCCTTTATTCATACTTAAGCGCAAGCAAATCGACGGGTAATAACTAGCTATGAATATTTATTTGCAATGAAGTGTATTGTCAAATACACGTGGTCACCGATGGAAATGTTTAAACGTTGGAACGACGTTAGCATTCTTGCCACCATTCAAGGCAGTCATGATTTGTATAAATAATTTTAATTTGTATATAATACACTTAAGTTCGCAATGTAATTAAATAACTTATTAAAAAATGATAATTATAACGTTTATGAGGACTTAAAATTCACTTGGTTAAAACCTTCTTCAAAATAATATTTCATAGATAACACACACCAACCACTTATCTACGTAAATATATATTATTATTAAACGCACATATTGTTAACGATTAGGCTATCTGAAGAATAAAAATGTAAAGCCTCAAATGTCTAATATTTTGTATCTCTTATACTCATAATTGCACACTTGTTTTGTATAATTATGATAAATGGTAATATCTGACTTGTGTTTAATTGTTATTGTTATTATCTATTCTCAGTAGTCCCTTCTTACCTTCTCTTACTAATATTACTAATAGGAAACTGTGTTTGTTAGTTTGTATGATTTAAGTAACAAGTCAAGTCTACTATGTCATTAAATGATCAATTAAAAAATAATAATAATTAAAATATATAATTTGAAGTTAACATTTGAACAATGAACAAAACGATTTGTTGGGTCTAATTAAATAAACAATATACAAACGTTTAATATCAGTTTAGTATTTAATATTAAAGTAATGAATTCAGAAAAAAAATATTAACTTACTTTATAAAGTGCGAATTTATTACTGAAACGATAATTTACTAAATAGGTATACAACTTGTATGAAAACGTGGCAAAATATCTTAATTGAGTGTTCATATTTAAATGTCTATCTTTTCGGCGGGTCTAGCCCCTTCCACAAGCCAGGCAGTACCACTTTCAGCTTTTCTGAATATTTCCACTGTACCATCACCGATATCCTTAGGTTCCTGCCAATCATAAGATTTCACGTCCTCAAGGAATACGTCTAAAGTTTCGTCTTCCCACGCATTTGGATTATTAGCCATACTTGTATGTGTTAGTCCTGGACACAGAGTCACTACGCGGACGCCTCCCTTTTTAAAATTAGTCTCATGTCCTATAGATTTCGAGAAACCAAGCACCGCGTACTTCGAAGCATGATAGAATGGTATGTAGGCTGTTATCCTGTAACCGTAAATCGACGACACGTTTATAATGGTACCACCTCGACCACCTTTGTCTACTCTCATGTTCTCGTAAAACTTCATCGTCCACTCCATCACGGCTATTGCATTTATATTCATCGTTTTCTTAATGTTCTTCTCGTCCAGAACACCAGCGTTGTTGATGAGGATGTCTATATATTTATGGTTATTTATAATTTTTTCATAGACATCATTCAAATCGTCTAAAACATTGCATTTGTAGAAAACTGCTCTATCATTACCGTATTTGTCTTTCAGAGTTTTCAACGTTTCTTTTCCTTTTTGTTCGTTGAAATCGAGGATGATTGCTAGTTTTGCTCCTTGTTCCAGAAAACTATTGACCATAGCTAGCCCTAATCCCTCCGCCGAGCCCGTTACTGCGACAATTTTTCCCTTCACCTCTCGATCCATGTTGCCCGTGTTAAAAACAACAACGTACTGATGTGAAATGTTTAATATCGTTTTTTATATACGCTATCAATTCGAGTGACTATTTCTTTATTGCTTGTGATAAAAACCTTAATCATATTTTCTGAGGACTATTTGTCTATTAAACAATTTTATCGTTGATATTCGTTTTGGTATACTTAATTGTAGAAAAATTCCAATATTATATTAACATAAGAAATATATTGAACAATAATTTATTATAGTTAATCTTAAATTCATTGTATAATCTATATTCGTTTTGGTTGCGTGTGATATAATATTTAATGTAAAGATTTAAATATGAAAACTAATACGTTACCAAATGAATGAATAATAATGTCAATTTAAAATTGGATTATGTCTTATAATTAAAAAAATAATGGGCTCCTACTCACATTAGATATTCTGCCGCAAGGCAGCAATATTAGTATTGTTGCGTTGCGGTTTGATGGATGAGTGAGCCAGTGTAACTACCGGCACAAGGGACATAACATCCGTTCCCAAGGTAATCCTAAAAAAGAGGAGCAGGTCTTGTAGTCTATTATATTATGTCTCATGGTACTACATATTATGTATATTTAAATGTTTATCTGACTCCTATGCATACTAAACGATAAGTAAAATATTTTTTATCTGCATGATAATGCAAACGGTCGGTCATTGAGATAATAATGAAACATTTAGCAATAATAAAATTGATAATAACAAATATAATAGAACGTATTAAAAATTGAAATATAGGTTATAAATATAAAAATATTATTATTCCATTATAACGTATATAGATTTCATCTGCCTCGTTGGTCTAGTGGCTTGATATAAGGCCGCTGACGCGGTGGTCCTGGGTTCAATTCCCAGGTCGGGCAAATAAATAGTTATTGGGGTTTTCTGTCAGAAAATTCTCAGTAGTAGCAGCCCGGAGTCAGGAAGTTGGAAGTGTGGTACACTCCCGTGCCTCGGAAAGCACGTTAAGCCGTTGGTCCTGTGCCTGAACTCTTTCTGGTCGTGTAGGATTGCCGACCCATCGGATTATGAGAGCTTGGGAATAGAGAGTGCACCTGTGTTTGCGCACACACTTGTGCACTATAATATCTCCTGCGCAGTTGGCTAATCTCTCTTGAGATTGGCCGCCGTGGCCGAAATCGGTCTGGAGGACCTTATATTATTATATATAGATTTATATTATTATATAAAGGACTACCTAACGATGATCGGCCTTCCTGATGTAGGGAAAATTCAATAGGAGCAACACCTAACCTACCTAACTACACTATTGAACAAAGTATTATTTTGAGAAACCATCAAACAGACTACTTACTCTCACCTATTTTTACGGACATTTAAGTCTTTTTAGATTTATTCACCTTCAGATAAATATAGGGGTCAAGGATTTAGATTGACTTAGTATTCATTCAAAATTTATATAGTTGCTATTCGATCATTTACTTTTATAAGTAAATTATGTATACAATACGATCCTACAATGAGTTTTTGTCCTTGTTAATTAATCGTCGCTTGGAAACTATAATAAGTTCATACTCTGCGATAATAATAACATAAATTATTCTATATGCGTGCGATATATACGATCATGCTTTTAAATGTAATTATTTATAATAATTTGTTGTTACTAAATAGCTTGGTGAAATGCAAATTGTGATTTGCAAATATTTTTACTTTATTTATTTTTATTTTATTTAATTAAATATACATTTATTTATTCTATAACTATATTAAGAACGATGTAACAAAAACCCTATTGGATTTATCCGTACATCGGTGTTCGTTGTCAACACTAATATACTTAAAACTATACAATAATTAAAGATAAAAAATAAAACAAACAAAAAGTAGGTACATAGCAAACAAGTAGTGTAACGATGACTTGTTTATGATTTTTTCCATAAAATAGCGATAAGGGGATTATCGCGATGACTGGCTTAGAACAACATCATTTAGTAGGTATAGCATATACAGGTGTTCCACGATTTTTATTAATTAATTATTTTATATTTGCAAAATATAAATCGAGTACTTAAATTCTTATAGCCTGGGCATTTTTTCTTAATCTCTGTATTCCTATCTTTTGTATATACGACCATTTATTTAATTATAAGGATTTATTTTAATGTAGCTAAGTATATATCCTTAAAATATACATTTATAAAAAATCAATGAATAAATTTCAAAATCTGTAGTGTTTCAGTTTTCTAGCATCGATACATTGTAACAAAAATAGCCTGTAAATATTCCACTTTTGGACAAAACAAAGACCTATTATGTCGAGGGAAAGTTTAATCTAATCCATTATCTATGCATTACCTACTGTGTGTGTGCTGTTCCATTGTCGTTTTGTGAAAGTTTTCGTACAATGTTTGCTTTCACAATAGATTCCGAAATGCAAAATATAAACTCAGCAGTTCAAAATTGGCCTATAACAACCTACCTACTATACGACACCAATATGAAAAAATATGCTTATAATATTGTAATAAAAGACAATTTTAGAAGATTTCGTGCCACCCACTTATTATAATTTGTACCGCCATGCCAGTATGACGACAGAAAAAATACAAAGAACCCTCGTATGATGCAGATGTAGATGGGCGGTGGTAGGCACTTTCCATCAGGTTAGCTTCTTGTTGGTTTCCCCCCTCACCCTTACTACATGCACACGGGTTGTTTAATAATGTTTTTAGTGGACAGAGGAGTTATATTACACATGAATATTGAATACACATGAATAAAGCGAATCATACAAACATAAATAAACGTCTTACACACCAAAGGTTGTGATGATGATTTGTTTCCAAAAAATTGTTGCCTGTAAAGTCAGTTTACGGACGATAGTTTCGTGACAACGGCATAACAGATAGATGCGGCGTAAGCGTACAATCAGCGTAACGGGACAATGAGCGTAACGAGACAATGAGTCATCCTTTTTCGTGCATGCAGCCAGCGTTCATCGATTTATTAGACGTTGTCACGTCAAAATTTTTACAATTTAAGTCATGTTTGACCAAGAGGTAAGAATTACATTTCCAACAAGTAAATAGAGAAACTTATTCTTAGATCTGTCAGACTGCTGGCAATATGTTTAAAACATTAGCAGTCTAGGCATTGGATATATGCCAGAATACGTGAACTGCATCGTTTTAGATTATAACTGGAAGTAGAGGATGTTTTTAGAGTTAACATTTGATAAATTTAAAGCTTATATTAAACAATTTATGTAAGTATAAGTTTATCACTTGTCTGATGTCAATAGTACAGCTCTGCTGAGTTTTAGATGGATTGTGGTAATAATGTCCCAGGATAATTATAATATATTATTTATGTATACTTATAAAGTTAACTTTATAATATACTCGATGTAAAGTAACTGTGACCGCCCACCGGCTGAATGAATACTATGTTGGATTTTTATTGGCATTTGTGGTCTAGTACAATCAATATATACAAAAATATTGTAGTGTATTGCAAGGCATAGTTATTTTGTTTATTTTTTCCTTTTTTTTTTATTAGTAACAGCCTCTGAATGTCCCACTGCTGGGCTAAGGCCTCTTCACCTTTTTTGAGGAGAAGGTTTGGAGCTTATTCCAACACGCTGTTCCAATGCGGGTTGGTGGAATACACATGTGGCAGAATTTGAGTGTAATTTTGACACATGCAGGTTTCCTCACGATGTTTTCCTTCACCGTCAAGCACGAGATGAAATATAAGTACAAATTAAGCACTTGAAAATTCAGTGGTGCCTGCCCGGGTTTGAACCCACGATCATCGGTTAAGAAACACGCGTTCTAGCCTCTGGGCCATATCGGCTTCACTTATTACTTTGTTTTTATGTTTAGATTAATTTATAATATCTATTATATGTAGGTTGTGGTGTTGTTTTGTTTGATGGTCGATTAAGGTTTTAGTTTTTTTTTATTTATTGGTGAAAAAAAACTTTATATACAAAGTATGTATTTTTAATATGTAATGTACACATACCATAACGTTGTAGGGTATATTTTATTCATAATTAACATGAAAATGAAAAGGGTCATATAACGGAACATCGATTGCATAAATATTCACCAAAACGGGAACGTCTCCCTTGAGAACAGTTTCAGCTATGTGCTCCAAATATTTTATAATACTCCGGAATATACAATTCCATAGTATGTATTTATAGAAAGATATAAAATATAAGGCTTGAGCTGCCTCGCCGGTTTAGTGGTTAACTTATAAGGCCGTAGACCTTGAGGCCTTTGCAGCCTTATATGCGTAATATGTTCATGCCAAAGCGCACTCGCTTGTCCCCAATCACATCCACATCGTTATTTCACACTAAAGATAAGTACAAACCAATTTAAAATTATTATCCTTCTTCTCATATTGACTTATGGTTTTTCTACTATTAAAATCGACGTAATAAAATTGTAAAATAAATCGCTGTCGTATCTCGCTCATTTTTCATTTATAATTAAATTTAAAATTACTTTTTGGAACAACAAACGACGTCGTTTCGTTATCGGATTGACAATATATTAAATAATTATTAAAATGGACGCAGAATAAGGCTACGGTTTCCAATTAAATGGTACACGTAACGTACAACTAAGCATGAGACTGTGGTAGCTGAAGGTTGACGTATATCATTGAAAAAGAGACCACAGTCTTCTGAGCAATTCGACGCAAGAAGAAACATCAGTGATATTACTCAACAGTGAACGACGTCTCGACGATGACGACCTTTGACCTGCGATGGTTCGAAATAAATAGAGACGTGGCCCGAAGCTTTTGAACGCCGCTTACGATGTCAATATGCTGACATCAGCGTTTTCAAGAAAGCACAATAGTATTTACCACTTACCATCAGGTGGCCCATACGCTCGTCCACCTTCCTATGCTATAAAAAAGCACGTAAAAGAGTGGTTGGAGAAACTCACCAGCTCAACCATATCCAGGGAGAATTGGCATTAGGTAGTGTCAAGCCCTAAAAGTCTATTAAATACTATTTCATGTAACTAACCAAAGCCTCGTGCTGAATATTATTATGTATCTAAAAAAATCAGTTTAATCCAATACCATCAATATAAAAGATACAATTTAAAACCAAATTTCATTTAAAATCTTCCACGAACGTTATCAGAGTTGGCGTGTCAGATCCACCGCCAACATCGCGTCAGATGATGTTGATAAATGGGAGTAATCCTCGGTAATCTCCGTTGGAGCAATTTTTCACCTTACCCGTAAACCCGTAATGCCTGTTGACTCATTAATATAAATCGTACCGTTATTTAATGGTATAAAGAATCAAATTCAGAGTCAGAAGATATCTTATTAGATTTTAGTAGTCAATTTAGTTTCCATTTTATGTTATTTTATGAGTTAACTTTGTGCTTTGGTTATACACTAAATGTAATAGCACCATAAATGGTTTAATGGTGTAATATTGTAAATAGTGGCCCTATTTCAGCCAGTATATAATATTGTCGAATCAAATCAAATATTCTATTTCTTTGCGATCACTTTTCGAATATAAATAAAAAAAAAATACATATTATACAAAATTAAATAAAACTTAAAGCGTTATATTTTACATTAAATACATTCGCAAACCTAAAAAAAAAAACTTTCCTTATCATTATGATTATGAAGAATTTGTGAGTTGTGTGTAGAAAATATGATTAAGAAGTTATATTTACAATAAAGTCAAGTAAAGATCTCAAGTAAGAGATTCTGTTGTATAAAAAAATATGTTTGTAGTTTTAATGATAAGATAATACACATACCTCAGTGCTGGTAGCTTGTAACTGCTTTAATATTTTGCATAGGTTTTATAACCAAAGGCCGAATGTAAACTTTGTTAAATATTAATAAAGTTTACATTCAGTTTTTATGGCAATATCTACCAAAACGTCGTAAACTCTACCGTACGGTAGTTGTACGCGCCTCTTGAGTGCTATTTTACGTAATAATGCCTCGTAAACCCGCACGAAGTTGCCCATTTAAGCCATGAATATAACGCGGTATGATTTAATAATAAAAATATGAAAATTCATTCATGATGGATTAATTTATAATATGTCTATATATTAAATATTTTTTTTATTCGCGGTAAAAAAAAATTGGCAGCGCTTTTTTGTGCGCTTTACCCTATTATAGTTAAAACAATACCATATTGTTTTGAATAATTTGCAAACAATGGGCTGTACGAATATAAAAAAACAAGTAGTAGTAGGACAGAATTATATTATAAACACTAATTAAGATGATAAACAGCTGAAAATTCAGTCGATTGTCTGGACCTAAGCTCGCGAACTTGATTTAGGATCTACATACAGGTGATTTTCACACTTTGTTTCTGGGCTGTTTAAGAAGTTCCTGGAGAACATAATATGTTCATCCTCGAATCGTATAGATTTTTGTGCCAATTCACTGTAACGTCAAAACCATCTATATACACCGGTATATTTTTTGTAAGTAATATATAATTATTTTTGTTTAAATATTTAATAAGAAAAAGATTCTTATTTGATTGGACTATGACAACTCTTGTTAATTAAACAAGTCGATTATGCAAAAAAATATTATTGTTACTTACTACTTATGTCGTAATTGCTATAATAATAATATAATACCAGGCTATCATAATTTATAAATAGATTGTGACGACGACATTATCAAATGCTTGATTACTGTAATCAAAAGTAGGTACATAGTAATGTTCATTATTATATTGCGTTCATGATTACCTGGTAGTCTGAAAGTCAAAAGAATGCCTTAAAGTGTGTCAAGTTTGTTTCCATAATTTTGTTGTGTTTGTTGTATATTTTTATAAAACTATTAGTACTAGGGCGACTGAGCTTCGCTCATTATATATTTTTTTTCGTGAAATAATGAGAAATGTAATTTCGTATCTTAAAAAATCTTAAAAGCAAAACCTTATATAACGAAATATATAATTTGAGCTAAATCGCTAGAGCCGTTTCCATTACTAACGAAATATATAAACTTTTTTGCATATTGGTCGTGAGAAACTTTTAAAAAGCAGCCTTAGTCAAAATTTTGAATTTCGAACGTACTTTTTTAACAACGGCACTTTTATAACAAGCCAGTAATACTCGAATTATTAAAACCTTTTAACATTTACTTCTGGCAGGAAAAAATCATTGCAAAGAATTGTTCATTCAATATTATTTTATAACTTAATTTAATGGTATACTGAATATTTGATAAACAAAATGAAGTTCATTTTCAGTAGCAATATTTATTTTATTGAACACTTGTTTAAAACACGGCGTGTGTTGCAATATCACTTTAATTTTTTTATTTAAAAATAAATATGTAATGAGCCTCGCAACACCGTTTGTATGTTGTTACGTACATATAATAGTATGTCAGAGAAACCTCAATGAAATTTCAAGCAAGTGAACAAAGTTTTAATTCAATAAGATTTACACTATAGAATACGAAAAGTAAATAATAGTTTCAGTTTTTAAACTTCACTGTGCGAGGAGAGGAGATATCTGTAACAATGACAGCAAGTCCACAACTTTTTACTACAGTATTACTTTAGACATTTAATTATAATCTTAACTTATAATATAAATGTAAAAGTGAATTTGTTTGTTTGTGACGCTTTCACGCCTAAGTGCGATTTAATTATATAATTTACATTTCTACTTCAAATTTCATCCGAATAGTTTATCCTTCATCATATATGTTTTTTTAGATGACATAATGATCTAAATACTTCCAAACAGTTATAAACACCAAATAATTAAATTGACAGTACATTCTTAGTATGTACTAACTATGGTCCTCCAGACCGATTTCGGCCAACTGCGCAGGAGATATTAAAGTGCACAAGTGTGTGCGCAAACACAGGTGCACTCTCTTTTCCTTAGCTCTCATAATCCGATGGGACGGCAATCCGACACGACCGGAAAGAGTTCAGGCGCAGGACCAACGGCTTAACGTGCTTTCCGAGGCACGGGAGTGTACACACTTCCAACTTCCAGACTTCGGGGTGATACTGAGAATTTACTGACAGTAAACCCCAACAACTATTTATTTTGGCCCGACCTGGGAATTGAACCCAGGACCAAAAAGTCTGCGGCCTAATTTCAAGCCACTAGACCAACGAGGCAGTCATAGTCATAGTATGTACTAGTAATGCAGCCATACATTGAAATCGTTTAAAAACTAATTCAACTTAATATGTCGAGTCATTTGGCAAATATGGTTGGCAAAAGACAAAATAGTAATTTCATGACCAAGTTATTTAACAAAATTCGGACACCATATTTTATTATCATGTTAAGTTTTTATATTACACAAAGTCGAGACTAATATTAATCTAATAAATAAAACCGTTTAATTATTTGATGTCTCTTTAAGTTTTCTGCGTTCCAAATGCTGTGATTAAAATTGTCCGACATTAAGCGTTATTACACTAAAGAAATAAAAATTACGACCTGTGAATGTCCCACTGCTGGGCCCCAATGTGGGTGGTATCCCACCCACGTGTATATTTTCATCAGAATTCATAGTTGAAAATATTTTTCACAATATTTTTTAAAAACAATATTAACACATTTTCTTTTATAAATTATATTATTAAATTAATTATAATTAAAAATAAATTGGTAACGCTATTGATCACGATATAAATAAATGAAAGTACTATCTTTTATTAATTTATTTATTTACGTATAACTTATGGAATTTTACGGTATTATTTTGATGTTTTTAGGTGGCGACTGACCTTTATCGTAAATTAATAATGAACATATAAAATTTTGTGAATTTATAAAGTCGATACAGCGAGATTTTAAGCTACATCCACTATAGCATTGCTATTCTATAAGAACTCGCGTCTTATATTTCTAAAACGTCGAAAACCGACTTCAGTGTACACTATTATCATGCGTGTATTCATTTTTAATGTAACAGGTCATTAGAGTCAATATCGCATATCACCTTGTGACATTTTATGATAGTGTTCTGGGGTAAGATTTTTAATGGTTTTAATAGAATACATTTATAGGTACATCGATTATCAAAACTGTACTCAGCGAATACCGGCTTTACTCAAAAACGTTGTTTAAATAATGTTTAATTAAATATGTAATGAATATAATTAAAACAGCTATTTAAACACGAGGTGGTCCAGTAGATAGAATATAATACAAAACAAAATACTAGAGATTTATACAATTTTGTTTTTCACGTAGGTAGACAGACTAACAAATGAGCCACCTGTATCATATCACCCATGTATCACCATAGTAACTGTAACATATCTTAATAATAAACCGACTTCATAGAAAAACTTCACTAACTAACTTCATAGACATCGACTCCAAAAATAACAATAATTGTAAATACATTATCAACCACTCAACACATTCGTACCTACATATTGATGAGTAGAAAATAGTAAGTTAATTATCAAATTATAGAAGAATACGCAATTATTTTTTTTTACTTTTTAGTGCATATTAATTTGTTTTTCTATGAAGTCGGTTTTTGTTTTGTTAAAATTTTTATTTATTTTGAAGTCGGTTAATAATTTCGTACAACATGTTGACGCACCACCAACCTTGTGAACTAGGATGTTTTAACCTAAACACACAAAGACCACCAGTACCAGTAAAACATAAAATAAAAGTGCTGAATTGAAAATTATTCATCAACACAAAAGTAAAGTTAAGAATAAAAAATATTTACTGCGTACAAAAACACTAGTAATTCGAAAAGATTAACCGGAGTTTGAAGAATTGACAATTGTATGACATGTTATCGATTTTTACTTTGTCACCAGTTATATTCTCCGCTTCTGAAGTCATATTTAAAAAGTGGTGCCTAGGTTTTTCACATAGATAATTATGGAAGAAGACATGGAAATAGACATTTATGTAATAAATGAAACTAGAATATCCTACTACCCAACATACCATTAACCATTCAAATCATAAAAAATATCTCCTAAATAAATAACAAAAGAGAATATTTTTTCTTAAATGTAATATATAATTATATATTTTAATCCAAATTCCAAATATTAGATTACAGCGAAAGATATAAATCTGCTGTTCTATGATAAAATATTGATGACGAATCCAACTGATTGATATTATATTATTGAACGATAATATGTGATAAATAAAAATTTTAACAAAACAATAACCGACTTCATAGGAATAACAAATTAAGCAGCAAGGATAACATTATCATCAGATCGCAGAGGCTGTGCTTAGACACTCAAATTTAAGACTCAAGAAACTCAAAACGGTGTTAAAAATAGTAAGGAGAAGTTGGATGAAATAATATACAGTAGAGAAGAGAAAAAAAAATATTGGTTGCCTGTAAAGTCGGTATACGGGCGAAAGTTTTACGTGACAACGACTTTGAGTGGTAAAATAATTTTAATGTGAATATTCATTCGTATAGTAGGAAGAAGGATGAAATAAAAGTAACAATTTAAAACATTTATTTATACAAAGAATTATATTTAAAACATTAATTTATACAAAGAATCTCGCACTGAATTTCATATTAACAAAATTTTATTTTTTATGTCTGTCTCTCTCGCTCTTAGGCGGGCTAACCATGCCCGAGTGGAAGGGACGCGTGCCTCTCACTCGCTCTCATTGTGAGCGCATAACGTGAGCGGAGCGTAACGCAGTTTCTTGAAGTGTCACCCGGCAAACCAATTTATAAGACGTTGTCACGTCAAAATATAAGAATTCTTGCGAAGGAGCCGCTTGAGATTTTTTCGAAATTGTCATATTTGTCATATTTACGAAGCTCGAATTCTATTCAGAAAAATTCTAGGCTTAGGTCTAAGGGGTCTAATTTTATAAGAAAGGAAGAGGAGATCGTGGATGAAAAAGCGAGTGCAGCACATTGCCCATGTTTTTAAAGTGACTTACTTATTAACATTGCTTTACTAAACACTATTTAGTTAAACAAGGATTTAGCTCTTTCATTATTTAATTTAATTTTCAGACTGTAAAATATGATTACTGTAATTTTCGTTTTTTTATTGTATGTGATCATTGTTGGTCGAAATAAATGAACTTATTATTATTATTATTTATTTGAAATAAGATAGAGAAGGCATTGTTTAATTAATCACCCACTAAACAAAGTTAGTATGGCCGTTAGTATTCAGAATACATAAGTACCGTAGTAATTTCGAAATTCGCTTATAAGCTATCGTTGTGGTCACAATTAGTCTTGTTTCACTCGAATTAATACCTAAACGTTAGTTACATTGAACTTAAACGCTCTGACATTGTACTGAAGTTATGTTGATCACGAGGATTTTGTGTTCTATCGAAGAACCATTATTTAAGTGTGGAAGGGAATATCGCATCGAATTTGAAACTACTCAATACTCATAGCAAATTATCTTTTTATATTTGCTGTTGCTTAAATATGCACTACAGGTATAGATCTATCAAATGTACTTTACGATAAGACCAACTTATAAATTCTATAGAATTATATATTCATAACTATATAACTACTATATAAAGGTAACGCTATTTATTAATTGGTAAATTAATTAAAACTAAAATTTGATTATCATTAGTCATGTCATGTCACAAAATGTTCACAGCAGCAAGACGTTACCATGTTTTATGATTTTATGTCTTTCCCAGTTTCTCAACTCTATAGATTCTTGAAAATACACATTTAAGATTTGCTGCTTTATTTAAATTTCTAATGTTTTCTCAGGCCTTTCGGTTCTAGAGCCCGATTGGAATGCTAAGATTATGTCTTATAATTTCAACATTCACAATATCAGATAACTCTAATTACGTTTCATAACAACGCAGTTATAAATGATAAATATACTTAAAAGTCAATATTTATTTATTAATCAAGTCATTTAAAAAGCCAATTTAATATAATCAAACACAATTATCTTTTCATATGATAAATCGTGAGTATACTGCGTCTTTGTATGAGGAGTGTTTTATTTTTTATGTAAGAGGGGGCAAACGAGCAGGAGGCTCACCTAATGAAAAGTGACTACCACCGCCCATGGACATCTGCAACATCCGAGGACATTCAGATGCGTTGCCGGCCTTAAATGTTTTTGAAAATGTTAATTTAATTTCATATTATTTGTATTTTATTTACTTTAAGTATGTAGACAGATTAGCAAATAGATCATCAAAAAGTAAAATGGTATACTAATATATAAAGCTGCAGAGTTTGTTTGATGCGTCTAATCTCAGGAACTACTGGTACGAATTTAAAAATTAATTTTGCGTTTTTATCGAGGAAGGCTCTAGGCTGATTTTTATTCATTATATTTTTATTAATTATACGCGAGTAGAACAGCGGGGCACAGCTAATGTTAACAATATAATAACACTGGCTCAATCGCCCTTTAAACCGGAACACATAAATATTAGTAGTTAATATAGTTTTGCTGTTTGGCGGAATAATATGTGATAGGTGTGTGATAAAATACCATATTTTTGTAACAGAAAAAGGCAATTCGCGTAAAATATAACCTGTCCCCAAAAGGCTTATCGTTTCTCAATATAAAATGAATACTTGATAGTGTATGCGTATAAGTTTGTAGGTACGTGCGTAAAAATGTAGAAAATAACCTCAAAATTGTTATGGATATATTATTATTATTAGGAACAAGCATAAGCACAAGGTAAAAAATTATTTACGTCGGACAATGTACACGGTTTTAGAACCGAATTTAATAATGATAATTTATTTTATTTATTTATTTAAATTAGATTAAATTTATAAATAAAATTTGTAAATTTAAAATACAAAATAAATTATCATAAGTTCTTATAATAATTATAATTTAATTGGTGTTGTATACATAATTATTATAGTTTGAAAGATTTTGTAAAGATTTGTCAAATTTAATGATGATAACGTCTTCCTAATTGACTTCGATCGGCGCAGGTTTTGCTATAGTGCACAAATGTGTGTACAAGTACTGGAGGTAGAGCTTACTTTTTACTTGGTGGTAGAGCTTTGTGCAAGCTCGTCCGGGTAGGTACCACCCACTCATCAGATATTCTACCGCAAAACAGCAGTACTTGTTATTGTTGTGTTCCGGTTTAAAGGGTGAGTGAGCCAGTGTAACTACAGGCACAAGGGACATAACATCTTAGTTCCATCAAGGTTGGTGGCGCATTGGCGATGTAAGCGATGGTTAACATTTCTTACAATGCCAATGTCTATGGGCGTTGGTGACCACTTACCATCAGGTGGCCCATATGCTCGTCCGCCTTACTATGCAATAAAAAAAAATACATTTTTGAAGATCAATTTTTTTTCATAGCTTGATGACTACGCATGGACTTTCAATGTAAAAAATTATAAAAACAATTTAACGTAAAAATTTTATTAATAAAATATGGTAAAGTTCTTATAAAATCTTAGTCGCGGATTTTAAATCTGAACCAATAGCCGCCTGCAGGTCTTATGTTAAATGAATCGTTGGCAAGTTTTCCAGAGAGAACGGTCTTCTCTGAGGGGTAAACTTCAATATGCAGGAGAATTTGATACAAAAGAGCCTTCAGTTCACAAAGAGCAAATCTTGATCCTGTAAAATAAAAATAAACTCACAAATACGTAATTTTAAGTAAATAACCATCTCATTTATAAAGCGTTTCAAGCTATAGAACGTGGACAGATAAAATACATGGTAGATGTATAATCCACCGAATAGAGGAAAGATAATAAGAGGAAAGAGAAGATTTCCATTTTAATAAGTAGTCAGAGGATGTAAGAAAAGCGTCTTATTTCTTCGCCGTATCATTGCTTTGATGGACGCTTTAGTCTCATTGTAAATTGGCGTAAACATTAAAAAAAAACTTTAAAAAAAATTGCATCAAATACTAGCAAATGTCTTACCAATACAGTTCCTGGGTCCAAGACCGAAAGGCATGTAAGCCATGGGATTAATATTATGCTTGTTTTCATTAGAGAAGCGTTCAGGGTCGAATTTATAAGGATTAGGAAAGTATTTAGGATCATGGTGGAAACACCATACTGGAATCCAAAGAACCTCTCCTTTTCGCATCTGCAATCGTTTAAGATTTATATTGAATGTAATACACACTCATTCTTATATGGATCAATTTGAAAACTCACGATAAAATCTTTTTCAGCTCTGTCGTTAGGTTTGCCCATATTGTAATCTTTTGTACAAATCCTATCCAAGCCTACAGCAGGTGGCCAGAGTCTGAGTACTTCTAAAAAAAATAAAAAAATTACTTGTATCCAAGCAACTAATGCTATAAACGCAAAATATATATTTGATTTGGCAACTTTGTGTTTAGGTTCAACATTTTTTCCAATAAAATCTACTTGAGAATAATTTAAGCACCGTCTAAATGAAACCCTAATTTTCGATGATAATTTGGAAAATTTGAATGTTATAATGATAACTTACCTGAAGTTACCATGTCCATGTAAGTCATATTTTGAATTGCATTAAAGTTCAATTTTCCGCCATTTTTGGCATGATGTTCCTTGATCTCCTTTGCGAGTCGCTCCTGGATCTCAGGATGGATGGCCAATTCGCGAAGCGCATAAGACATAGCAGTTGATACTGTTTCAAAGCCCCCGATGAAGAACAAGACAGCTTGTGCCACGAGATCAATATCAGACCACGCTGATGATAAAAAATATATACGAAAAGGTAAATAATTCTTCAAGTGTAAATATAGTTGTGATATTAAATACTGTTTGTGTTTTACATAGGTACAGAGTTCATTTTTAATTTTGACTCGAAAAACAACGACATAATAATAAAACACAAACCTGTGTTACTAGTTTTCCTGCCGATAGACGATTCCTCAACAGTAGCAAATCCAGTGTCTTGGTAACTTTCATCGTTACCTTTTTCATCGTGTGACAATTTACCTGTTAAAGAAAAAAAAAACAAATGTTATCAAGTTAGTATATCTTTGTATCTGAAGTTGTTTTTTTTTTCAAAGTAATATAATTTGCGTCATGGCTTTTGCAGTCACGACATCATGTCTTGATAAACATATAAAATTAAGTCATAACAGTTACCTTTCTTAGCCTCCATGAGCAGATGGATCATGTCAGGTCTGATAATGCTACGAGCTTCTCTGTCCTTCATTGTACTTAGTACCAGGTCAATAAAGAAATCTCTTACTTTGTTTGAAAATAGCGTTATTTTAAATACCTAAAAAGTTACATAGCCAATCAAAAATATTTATTAAGAAACAGACAAGTAAATTGATAATGGCCGAGTAAGACTTGTTAAAAAATAATTCGTTGACATCTATTTACTTACATTTTTATTTAGAATAGGTAGGTGGACCAGCATAAGGGTCACGTGATGGTAAATGGTCACCAACGCCCACATACATTGGCATTGTAAGAAATGTTAACCATCGCTGACATCGCCAATGCACCACCAACAATGAGATGTTATGTTCCTTGTGCCTGGTATTACACTGGCTCACTCACCCTTCAAGAGAGAACACTACAATACCAAGTACTGCTGTTTTGCTGTAGAACGTCTGATGAGTAGGTGGTACCTACCTGGGTAGGTTGGTAGCTTGCACTAAGCTCCACCAGCAGTAAGCACATCGCTGAGTACAGATAAGTAAAAGTAAAAAAGAAATTTAAAATTTCTTACTTATCAAGTAAGAAACATTAAAGTATATAATGAAAATAAAATTAAAATGTACGAATGAATTAAATATTTAATCTAATATTATACTAGTAAAAAATGTATGTCAGTAGGCTGTTATAATATACATTTGCTACCTTGAGAAAAATATATTATTGATATTTTTAATTTATTGAATGCTATTGAACATCGAAGTAATATAATAATTATATCGAATTCTAAGCTATTATGTATCTATATAAATAAAATGATAGAGGTCTGCAGTTGTGCGCGCATCACGGAAAAAACTACTGGATAGATTTCAATGAAATTTTCTAAATTTTATTTCTTAGACACTTGGCCCTTATGAAAAAAATAATAATAAAAAGTTATTAAAGTTTCAAGAAACAACGATTTGTATATGCATTATGCACTGCGTGTCCTGTGATGTATGTTTAAACAAAGTATATTTTTGCTTGTGATCTATTTGATGTTATTTCCTTCGTACATAAGAAAACTTTGTTAATATATCAAGCAACGCGGACAAATTCGCGGGTATCAGCTAGTATTGTAATTAACTTGTTTATCATTATTGATTTATTAAATATATTTTATTTCTAAATGTAATTTTATTTCTCACTGTAACTTACGACACAGTACTATCTCAAAGTTATCTAAAACGTAATAACCTAATCACAGACAATAAAGAAACTTCAATTCTTCTAATTCAATGGAATCAAGAGCTCTTGAAACCGGGCAAGGAAACTTAAGTGTTTAATTTTCTATTTATGAAGCAATTATCGATGTATGCACTTATGATTCGAATAAGTTTTGTCTTTTAATCGCCATCTAGTAAGTACTATATCAAGCCTAGTACCATAATTTAAAACAATATGTTCTAGCTATTATTGTTATTTTTTGGAACTATATGGCTTTATTTGTCTCAACTGTAAACAATTTACAAATGCCGTAGATTACAAAAAAAAAATGTTCTACATTATTTTTCTACCAATCTACCAATCATCTACCAATTATCTATGTACAAACCTTAACAAGAAATGGACAAGCTGATCGCACGAAGAATAGCAACATTTGTCGTAATTTGAAAGTAGACGCCGATTTGCCCATTTCATAGAACTGATTTTTCTGTTCAGTCTGTGAATCCACCTTTAGACCAAATGCGCAGGACGCGATCACATCATTAGCAAAACGTGATGTCAAGTCCTTACAATCCACATCTATATAACCTAAAACAATTAATTATTATATGTAATAATTATTATGATATGTATGTATAAAAATCATCGTTATGCGCAGTTTCTTAGTAATATATATGAAATATTATATCAACACGCTCGTGTCCAGTTTAATAATGCGTTTACGGTTTTTGCGAATTAGGGATGTTTGCTGAAGTTAATCTACTGTCTTTTGACGCATTTGGGATGCAAAAAGATGCGCATCCTTAACTGATCTGCTTTAGCAAAATGCTCAAAATGATCGCTAGTGAACTAACTATATTTTATAAATTTTCTTTAACAATAGTTAAAGTAACATAATACTCTGCAGTTTCGGCCGGAGCAGTATACGTAGTAGTAGGTGTAGGTGGTATTTAATGATTTTAATGGATGGTTGGTTTATATTTTATTGCTATTAACATAAGTCCGCTTTGATATTGTAATTTTGTCTGCTAGTTGAATTAATAAAATATTATAAATAAGATCGCACAGGCAATCCTACACTCTATGAATAATAAACAGCATGATTTGAACAGTAATTTATTATTATTATTGTATTTTGTTTTTTTTTTTTAATAAATCTGCATTCAATCTTTAGATTTCAGTTTTGGGAAGTCATTATGCAATGTCCAGTATGATATCTAAATAACCTGACTATCTATTAGACATTTAATTGGTACATTAATTGCTGTAGGCTTTGTGCAAAGGATTTTTTAAACTCATTAACCACATTTTGTATCGCCAAATAGCAATACTTAATATAGTTCTGAGCCTGTTGAACTACTAACAGGTAAGAGGCATTATGTTTTAGTTTTTAAGTTTTGTGGTACATTGATGATTGTTAATAATTCTCCCAATGTCAAAATCATTTTATTGACTTACCGTCTGATTCTTTGATTTTCATCTTTAACGTTCTTATCATTTGTTCACCCACTTCCTCCATGAAGGGTACCATTAGTTTTATCTTCGAGCTCGTGAACGCTGGACTCAAAGTTGAACGCATGTCTTTCCATTCCTGGCCTATTCATACATATTATAGTATTAAACATAACTAATTTAATTTTTAATTGGTGGTCAATATTATTTTAAAATTATTATCAAACCTTTTAATTGAAATAAATTCCTTGAAAACAGAGGCTCCACTTTTTCATCTGTGAAACCGCGATGGTCGAGGAAGTATTCAAAATCTTTAATTGCAATCTTCTTAGCCAGCTCAAGGTCTTGTATAAATAACGTAGGTTTTAAGAACTCATATCTTCCAACGAACCTTAAATATGACGTCAGCAATTAATTACACCAGAAAAATACATTCGTTTAAATAGTTGATATGCTTATATAAAAATTTAAAATTACGTAAAATATAAATATTAAGTAGTTAAATTATTCAAACCTTTCATCAGGAAAAGTTTTGTATGTCTTATCAAACTGTTCAGTAAAATGGTCCATCCGAAGTGCTACCCTCGCCATATTACAGAAAAAGGGAGTGACCTTCAGATGTTTCACGCCATATTCACTAAACCTGGAGTACGTTTGCCGGAAGTACAGAGTCAGAACAGCGAGCAGCACTGCGCTCCATATTAAAACGAATATCATCTGAAATTGGATACTCAACATTTTTAAAACAAAACTTTACAAAAACAAGCTTAAATGTTATTGTGGACAAAGTAATTTATTTAATATATTACTACAAAACATTATCATTATTTACTTTTGCAGCCTCAAAAATTCTGGTGGAACTTAAAATTTGGAGCACGTTGTGACTTACTTATACTAGCAGGAAGAATTAAATAGACAGTTGTAAAAATACTTGGTTTAAGGGTGATTTATTTAATAATAATCTATGATAAACTTTACAGTTAACAACAATACTTTTATTTAAAAAAAAAGTTGAATCAATTGGCCGTTATGCTCGAAATGATTAATTGTGTCGATGTCATCATTTTTAAACACATAAGAAATAAAGAAATCCCTTCATAAATCAAGTATAATCGTAGGTACATACATACGTACACATATATAACAAAAACAATGATTTTTAATATAATTGTTTACAACTAGATAACTATTATGAAAATGTTTTAAACGGTTATAAAATTAACCATTTTAATTATTTCTCTTAACGTAGGGTCCACCGTTTATTTGATAATGCATGTTCTTCCAATAAGTGGTATGATAATTATGTCGTTGAAGTAAAAAAAAAAAAAACTGATAAAGAGTAAGTAATAAGTTAAAACATGCATTTACAAAGTAAATACGTTTCTCTGTTTGGCTGCGCTTACATTAAAATTTATAAATAAAATATATTAAAAATATGTCGTTCAAGAGTTGCCTAGGTATCTAGTGAAAACAACTTCGTTTCGTTTAAACAATGGTGGTCCCTAATCTTTATCTAAATTTCATGCTTTTTTAGAGTGATAAATACTATTTTGTGTTTAGGGTAATGGTGCTTTGAAAACATGTTTTGTTAAATCGTATGCGCTTAATCATAATACTTACGACGTTTTTCTTTGCAATTATACGTCACTAACTTAAACTATTATAGAATGAATAAATAATACGTCCTTATTCTCCGAAACAAAGCAATCAACTGAGACAAATACAGATTTATATTAAAATCAGTAAGGTTAATCATATCTGCATCTATCAATTATACTTATCTACAATATGCTCTACAACATACTCTTTCCTAACTACTTGTACAAATATACGACGTGATTGGTTGGTGAAAACTACAGGACGGGTCAAATTAAAATTTCGTAATTGGATTATATAGCAGTTTATTTATTAAGTAAAAAAATATTTATCTTAAGAATTAAATTCACAATTTAAATAAAATTTACATAAAATATATTAAAACCTCTTTATATTACCAGTACGACTGTATATATATTTCTATATAAATAAACAACCACTTTATTCTGGTATCCAGCTTATATAGTAAGAGATTATTGTACCCAGATCCCGTACCAGAGGTTCGAGTCCTGGGTCAGACCAATAACAGTTACGGTTTAACAAACTCATTTATGGGAAATCGTATATAAACTGTGCTTGTATTATCTACAGCTCAAACCTAGAGCGCTATGATAATATCTGCGGCGTAGATGGCTATTGTCCCGTTGAGAGTGGCCATATCAGCCGTAGCCGAAATGACATTAGGAAATCAGGCTTATTCTATTATTCAGGAATATAAATATCTATGCAAAAAAAATAACTATTATGTCCGTCTGGGATTTTATAATATCTCTATTTAAAAGATTACTATTTAAAATATCTCTATTACATCCAAAATATTACTCCCAGCCTTATTGCCTCCACTGGTGACAGGAGAGCTGGTTCATTTTTCGCCCAGAGAATCGGAATTGCGATTCAAAGGGGAAATGCTATTAGCATTCTTGCCACCATTCCACGCGGTCACGACTTGTATAATAATTATTTGTATTTTTTATTTGTACCTATTTAGTTAAGGTTTTAATGTAAATAACTATTAAAGTTACTTATTATTTAAAAGTTAATATGGCTATTCGCGTGCTACTAAAATCAAACGAAACATTTTTTTGTTTTATGTACAGGCATTATATCAGTTAAATGGTTGATTTTGAAGGACTTTCGCCACAAACTGAATTCATCGGAACGTAGCCGCGATTATCGAGTGTAATTAACGCTGCTGTATATTTACTATATTAGTATATCATGGTGAAAGTTGAGTCATACCCCGATAGCTTTGAATGACCTTTCGATATAAAAAATTATAATAACAAAGTTAATAGTATTAATAAAATACAGTAATGGTCCCTTTAAGTCTTAGTTACGGATTTTAAACCTAAACCAATAACCGCCTGCAAGTCTTATGTTAAATGAATCGCTAACAAGCTTTCTAGAGAAAACGGTCTTTTCTGATGGGGATACTTCAAAATGTAGTAGAATTTGATACAACAGAGCCTTTATTTCACAAAGAGCAAATCTTGATCCTGAAAAATTAAAGTTAAAAATACATGAATGAACTTAAATATAATAAATAATGTAATAGCAGAAAAAACAAAAATTTTATAGGTAAGCCCGGTATACATTTCAATGGAGAAGCGTATAGAAGATAAAAAAAGAAGTGTTGCTGTTTGATTTTTGACCGTTTCTTTAAGTCAGGCCGACAAGTTTCTGATTAAAAATTCTAGTAGGTTTAAGTGAGGAGACAGTAGCCACAATATAAGTCCCTAATGAAGTCCCAGCAGGTAGTAAACTATTAAGATAAGTTCCATGCCCGTAGGATCCTCTATCCTCTTTAAAGCTGATGAGTTAGGTATTCAAGAATAAATTTGAAATGATTATGTAACATATAGGAATATGATGTATTGTGAAAATAATTCTGATATTCAGGTTCCCAAACTTTTTTTCACCAGTGATGCTAAAACTTGTACTAAAAAAACCATTGGCACTAAAACTATCAGAAAACCTAATTAGAAATAAATATATATATAGCAATTTATCTGTAAAAATGTTTGGAATCTAGTTATTTATGATTGCATAAAGGTAATATTCATGTAGGAAGATTTGAAAGGAAAATCTGAATTTTTTATGAAAAATTTGAGTACTCAATAATTATAGAAATGTCTTACCAATGCAGTTCCTGGGTCCGAGACCGAAAGGCATGTAAGCCAAAGGATTAATCTTATGCTTGTTTTCGTCAGAGAAGCGTTCAGGGTCGAATTTATTAGGATCAGGAAAATATTTAGGGTCATAGTGGAAACACCATACTGGCATCCAGAGAAGCTCTCCTTTTCGCATCTGGAATTAATTAAAACTCATTTTAAATGTAACATACACGCATGATTCATTCATCAATTTAAAAACTCACGATATAATCTTTTTCAGCTGCGTCATTAGGTTTTCCCATATTGTAATCTTTCATACAAACCCTTTCCAAGGCTATACCAGATGGCCAGAGGCGGAGTACTTCTGCAAAATTCAAAAACTCATAAGCATTTTTACATATTCTGTAAAACTGAATAGAAATATTAGTTTAACTTTATCAATTATCATGTTGTATGCTTTGTTGTAAATTATTCTTTTTCGTACGACGTTTGAACAAATTTATTTTATTTTTGAGAAGAATACTAGCAATGTCCTTTGTTAAGAAATTACTAATATTGATATTTGCCTCCCATTACACAAAATAGTCTATGGGGTCAGGATCGAATAAATCTTGAATAATCCTTAAAAAAGTTGGGGACTATTTTTGAAACTTCCTACAATGAAAACTTACCTGAAGTTACCATGTCCATGTACGTCATATTCTGTATCGAGTTAAAAGTCAATTTTCCGTCGTTTTTGGCATGATGTTCCTTAATCTCACTTGCAAGTCGCTCCTGGATCTCAGGATGGAGGGCCAGCTCGCGCAGCGCATGTGACATCGAAGTTGATACTGATTCGAAGCCACCGATGAAGAACAAGACAGCTTGGGCAACGAGATCGATATCAGACCACACTGACGATAAAATAAAAAATATGAAGGCAAAGTACATACATAGTGGTTCAGTATTTATTATAGAAGAAAGCGATTACATTTTTCTCTTAACAGCTATAAACCAGATTTAAACCAGGTATTTTTATAGAAACATCGTGCTAGCATGGATAGTCCAGTTATCATTTATTTAACCATTCGTTAAATAAATAAATTTCTAATAGGTAATGTAAACACGCTATGAAAGGATAATGCGCACTTACGATATGCAACATAATATGTTTTTGATATTTATCAAATCTCATATCTTATATGAGAACATATGAAACTATCACATTAGAAACCGCGCTTTATAATAAACATATAATGCTACATTTTATAGAGTTATTATACTTAATAAAGATGCGTGCATCCTCAAAACATTTTGCGGACAAAATAACGTCATAGTAATAAAATACAAACCTCTGTCAATAGTTTTCTTGCCGATAGACGATTCCTCAACAGTAGCAAATCCAGTGTCTTGGTGACTGTCATCGTTACCTTTTTCATCGTGTGATAATTGACCTGTTAAGAACAAAACAATTTTAACGAAAAGCATAAGAACACAGTTATATATTATTATCAATGCGTTACGTAGTAGATTTTAGTGTAACATCATATTATAAGTAGCTGCGCTTAACAGTTTCACCCGCTTTAATTTAAGACTTCTTGTACCCAAAATATATCGATAAAATTTTAAATTACTAACTAATTAGCTGATAATAATAGATTAATATTTATCATTTGTCATCAATGCTTTCTTTATTATTTTATTGTTATTATTTCTTTTCTGGCGTGTCGATGTTTTCTTATAGAGCCTCGAAACGTCGAACGCGAGCCTCAATCTCATACATTGATTATTATTTTCTATTCTATTCTATTAATGAAAAAGCCACTTGTCTAGAAGGGCTGGATAGTCCAATAAACGTTTCGTTGTCGTTGTTATACGTCGGTTTGTATCGGAATACTGACGGACACGATTCGCATGTGACAATGCCGCGAAATAAGTTTCAATATATTTTATATTACACATTAAACTATGCTTTGCTCATTTCGTATAATAGGCGTGATTAGTCAGAGGCCGGATTACCATATTACCACTGTAGGTATAATTTTCTATATCAACAACGTTAATGATATTAAATGGGGCATGTTTTAACGGAAACTGAACAAGGTGCGGCGTTTTTTCACGCCACAACAACTGCTCCTGTTGTATAAAACACAGGTGCGGTCCTGCGTCGAATATTGCTCGCACCTCTGGGATGGCTCCGCTAAGTACTTACTGGAGGCCTTGGATCGGTTGCAGCGGCGTGCGATTCGCATTATTGGCGACGTAAAGGTCACCAACACCCTCGAGCCTTTACAATTGCGTCGAGAGATAGCGGCACTCAGCGCTTTCTATCGAATGTATCACGGCGAGTGCTCAGAGGAACTATTCTCCCTCATTCCTGCTTCCCCTTTCCTTCACAAATCTACGCGTGCTGGCTCTCGATGTCACCGCCTAACTGTGACATCAATTCCATCGCGAACGAAGAAATTTGGCAACTCTTTTCTTTGTCGCACCTCCAAAACATGGAATTCTTTACCAGCACACGTGTTCCCCTCCTCTTATGACCTGGGTTCCTTCAAACGAGGCGTGAAGAGGCATCTTGCGGGCCGGCAAGGCGGGGGCGGCTGGTGCAGATCATTCTTCCCGACTGCACTAGCCGTCGTCGCGTTTGGACTCTACTACCACTTACCATCAGGTGGAGTGGAGTCATTTGCCCTCCCGGGCTATAAAAAAAAAAAAAAAATTTCAAATTTGGAACAAAACAGATACCGGTACTATTTTAATTTGAAAATTTACTATATTTACTATTATTGGATTAGCATATGGGTCACCTGATGGTGTGTGGCCTCCAATGCCAATAATAATGATAATGGTTTGAACCCACGATCATCGGCTAAGATTCACGCGTTGTAGCCACTGGGCCATCTCGGCAGAAATGTTAACCATAGTTTAAATCATCAATACGCCACCATTCTTGGGAACAAGGCCATACTCGTGCCTGTAAATACACTGGCTCACTCACTCTTGAAACCGGAACACAACAATACTGCTGCTCTGCGGTAGAATTTCTAATGTTTCCTACCTAGACGAGCTTGCACCAAGCTTTTTTCCTTGCATTTGATAATATTTTTTGGTGGTAGAGCATTGTGCAAGCTCGTCTGGGTAGGTACTACCCACTCATCAGACATTCTACCGTTAAACAGCGATACTTGGTGTTGTTGTGGTCCGTTTTGAAGGGTGAGTGAGGCAGTGTAATTACAAGGGATATCTTAGTTCCTAAGGTTTGTGGCACATTGGCGATGTAAGCGATGGTTAGTGACTACTTACCATAAGGTGGCCCATATGCACGTCCGCCTACCTAGGACTTAAAAAAGTATTATTATAAGATAATAATATTGAATTGGTTAACCAACCGTAGTCATCGTTTGAAGTGAAATTTAATAAAAATAAATAAAATATTAATCTAAATATTATTAAATTGATGTTCGCTTGACCGATTTCTATCATTATACTAAAAAAAATATGATATCTTTGTTATCTTGTTTGTTGTTACTTACAAAAACTACAAATGAAAGTTTGTTGTCTTGCAGCATATCAGCCTATGAAGGTTAAAAGGGTATACGATTTTAAGTCGCAACAATAATATTCTCATATATTAGACAAGAGAGTAGACATTGTGGCGGAAATGGGGCATTAAGGAATAAGAGAGCGTCATGCCGTTTACCGTTACGACAAATGTATCAAGAATTATTGTGTTGAATGAATGTATGATTGTTACTCTTATTGTGCGTCAAAAGATGTTCGACGTAAAACAAATAACGATTTATGTAGAACAAAATAAAGCGATTAGAAAAAATATTTACCTTTCTTAGCCTGTATGAGCAGATGGATCATGTCAGGTCTGATAATGCTACGAGCTTCTCTGTCCTTCATTGTTCTTAGTACCAGGTCAATAAAGAAATCTCTTACTTTGTTTGAAAATAGCGTTATTTTGAATATCTAAAAAAAATGTTGGATATCCAATCAAAAATGTGTTACCATTATGACGAAAAGAAAAAATAAAATGCTGAGTAAGACTTCTTCTTCTTCTTCTTTAAAATAACAATTCGTTAATAATTTTCAACTTTATGTTTGGTACCGTTCAATGAAGTTAAAAAAGTTAAGTTGATTCGGCGCTTCTAAATGTCAGTCTAAAATATTTATTTTTATTTTCTTACAGATTATTCTTTGAGCTTTATTTTTACATTAATTAATTCGATGTCTTATGCAATAATTAAAAAATACATAAAAACTGAAACCATAAAACGAATTGTTAACAATTTAAAAAAAATCGCATTTTTTTAAGTACTGTTAAATTGCAATACCCTAAAAAAATTACCTAAATAAGGAATAATTACTTTATTTATGCATTTTGATGATTTATTATATCAAAGTTATCAAAAACCTAATTATATAATCATAAGCAAAATAAAGACACTTCACACCTTAACGAGAGATGGACACGCAGCCAGTGCAAAAAAAAGAAACATTTGGCGGAATTTAAAAGTAGAAGCGGCTTTGCCCATCTCATAGAACTGATTGTTCTTTTGAGTTTGTGAGTCCACCTTTAGACCAAATGCACAGGAAGCGATCACATCAGTAGCATAGCGTGATGTCAAGTCCTTGCAATCCACATCGATGTAGCCTGTAACATTATATTACACATTAGATTTGAGTTAATTTCGATAAAATTTGCGTTGCAGCTCCCAATATAAACGATAAAATCGCATTTTTATGTGCACCCATCACCAACCACCTACCTCATCACATATTCTATAGCCAAACAATCGAGACGAACCCCTATAATGCCGTGATACGTCACCAACGTTGGCAAAAGAATGCATCAAAGAAGTATTCGTTTTTAACCGACTTCAAAAAAAGGAGGAGGTTATCAATTCGTCTGTTTTTTTTTTTTTGTGTTTGTTACCTCATTACTTTCGACTGGGTGAATCGATTTTGATGATTTTTTTTTTATTTGAAAGGGGTTGCTTCCCATGGGGTCCCATTTTTTTTTAGTCCAGGTTTGACAATGGAATCCATGAGAAAACCATATAAGTCGTAAATTTGCATGAGGTATGTGCGCGACAAATGGACGAATAACTCAATATCACGCCAACCGATTTCGATGTTTTTTTTTTTATTGGAAAGAGTATACTTCAAGGGTTGTTTGATGATAGTTTGGTTAGATTCTGATTATAGGATCCATGACAAAGTAACGGAAATCTTCAATTCTTAGTAGCAAATTAACGATGCACGGCCGAATCTTTTATAGGCTATCTAGATTTATCATTCACCTACCATAACATCGTTATGATCAAGTAATTGTAGTACTATTGTAAAAAACACTTCTTTATATACCGTCAATAGTTCTCGCAGCGCACGCGAAATAATAACTTTTATAGGCAACAGTTTGATACGTTGGGTTACATTGCTCCATTTTAAGTAGGGATCTATAAGATTTTGAAAATATAATATAGCCTATGTTACTCGGTAAAGACGTAGCTTTCTAAGGGTGAAAGAATTTTTAAAATCGGTCGAGTAGTTTTTGATTTAATTCGTAATAAAAAATCAAACAAAAATCAAATCTTTCCTCTTTATAATATGAGTTATGCATGTAAGCATTAGTATATATGTATATGTTTGTAATTGAAACATATTTGAACATCTCCTAAAAGTTGAGACCAATTTTGAAAATTATATATATATATAGAATCGTATATGAACTCTTATATACAGGTTATATTTATATATTGATTACTAGTGTTTTTCCCGCGGTTTCACCCACGTAGTTCCCGTTCCCGTGGGAATATGGGGACTAAATGTAGCCTATGTTACTCCCTGATAATGTTGCTTTCCATTGGTGAAAGATTTTTTTAAATCGGCTTAGTGGTTTAGGCGTGAAAGCGTCACAAACACCCTTACTTTCGCATTTATAATATTAGTTAGGATAATATAGATACTTCCCCTTTTTTTAATATACAGACATTCCGTCATATTTTATGGTGAAGAATGGTATAACACAACATCTATAAACATACAGTTTATTTAATTATTACTAGAAATAACTATTTGATTATGTTATAGCTGCCCAACTAAATTACCCCACCAACTAAATCTATTTAATCAAAACATGTTAATTTATATTCATACATTTAACCATATTAACTAATATTTATTAATTCAGTACCAAAATGCATTTTTCTTTACGTTTCACTGTTTTAGATTAATATATTTAAATAATAATATAAATGGCGCTGTCTCATATGAGCTGCACGTTTAGTAGGTCTACCCATATTCTACAAATTAGTGAGTGTACTTCAGATTCACTAAAAATCGAAAAATAAATAAAAATTTTAACAAAACAAAAACCGACTTCATAAAAAAACATATTAATATGCACTAAAAAGTAAAAAAATAATTGCGTATTCTTCTATAATTTGATAATTAACTTACTATTTTCTACTCATCAATATGTAGGTACGAATGTGTTGTGTGATTGATAATTTATTTACAATTATTGTTATTTTTGGAGTCGATGTCAGCTAAGGAAACACTATAATATACCTAGCAATAATAATACGGGAATATTTTAAAAACATACACATTACAAATTGACTTTTATTCGCTTCGTTAAGTTGCGCGTGTGACACAAGCACATCTCACCTACAACTATGTATGTAGTTATAAGCCCACCTTGGCTGACATCGACTCCAAAAGTAACAATAATTGTAAATAAATTATCAATCACACAACACATTCGTACCTACATATTGATGAGTAGAAAATAGTAAGTTAATTATCAAATTATAGAAGAATACGCAATTATTTTTTTACTTTTTAGTGCATATTAATATGTTTTTTTATGAAGTCGGTTTTTGTTTTGTTAAAATTTTTATTTATTACATAAAGTGCTCTTGAGACGCTCGTGAAAATAACACCAAATTTTTAAACATATATTTGAACACTAACGATGTTTTGAGGTTTCGAAAACCTGCTTTTAAGTTTTGGTAAGTCAGTATGCTTACCAAGGTCCAGTAAAAAAATAAAAAAAAATAAACAGAAATAAATTACATGTATTTTTTAGCATTTTTAAAGAAATTTGTGCTCAGCACAAAAAATATTGGTCGTCTGTTTAATTATGCAAAAACAAATATAATAAATTATATTAATTGTAGCTGTGACGCGTGGTTTCGTGCGTGTTAGACGTGATGTTCAAACATATATAGTCTATCTACTCATGCAAACAGTGTAGAAAAATGAAGAGTTTCTCTTCAGCTTTATATTATTTAAGTTAAATCACCTACATTTCATTTTGTCGACTTACCGTCTGATTCTCCGATTTTCTTCTTTAATGATTTTATCATTTGTTCACCCACTTCCACCATGAAGGGTACCATTAGTTTTATCTTCGAGCTCGTGAACGCTGGGCTCAAAGTTGAACGCATGTCCTTCCATTCCTGACCTTTTCATATATAATATTGTATTAAATATATTTATTTCATTTGGTAAATTTTATTAAAAAAATATAATCAAACCTTTTAATGAAAATATATTTCGTCCAAACAAAGGTTCCACTTTTTCATCTGTGAAACCGCGATGGTCGAGGAAGTATTCAAAGTCCTTAATTGTTATCTTCTTAACCAGCTCAAGGTCTTGAATAAATAAGGTAGGCTTTGTAAACTCATATCTTCCAACGAATCTGAAACATAAAGCCATGCATTAATTATATCACAAACTATTTTTAAAGTGAGATTCATTGTAAATATAAATTTACTTAAATTAATTAAAAAGTCTAATTTTCAAACCTTTCGTTAGGAAAAGCTTTGTACATCTGGTCGAACTGTTCAGTAAAATGGTCCATCCGAAATGCTGCTCTCGCCATGTTACCAAAGAAGGGAATCACCTTCAGATGTTTCACACCATGGTCACTAAATCTGGAGTAGGTTTGTCGGAAGTATAAAGTCAGAACAGCGAGCAGCACGCCGCTCCATATTAAAATATATATCATCTGAAATTAAAAACTATACATTTTTAAAACTTTTCAAAAACAAGGCCAACAGTGTTTAAGTCAACTGGTCATGTGTGCGATTTTTGTTTATATTTGATTTGATACCCTCTTTTTCTTAATACATAGAAAAAATATCAAAAGTAAGCATGTTTAAATGTTTTAATTGACTGATGGCCGAATACTGAAACGTCATTCAAACATGAAGTGGGACTTAATTATTTGGAACGCGATTAATTTCAAATTTAGTATGCGAAATTTTAAATTAACGAAGTCTTAAATAATTAAGCCCCTCTTCATATTTGAATGACGTTTCAGTATTCGGCCGTGATAGTCACAAATTCATCTATACTAAATAGGAATTGGTTAGACATGGTGTTTGAAATACGAATTACATTTGTACAAAATAAATTTATATCTATACTCTCTAATACCTATCTATTTCATAGTAGCATTTCAGATTTTACATATTTTGTTGTCGAATTATAAGTTACATATTGACGTTCTTTCAACGCTTATCATTAATTTGTATCATTGATAAGAAACTGGAATGAGTTTTAAAATATTTCATAGAAAACACGTACTTGCATGTATTTTTCAAAAAATGAAGCTCAAATGCTTTGAATTGAAACCATCTTTGGCTCTCTCTGTACTCGAATGCCTATGAATGATATTTTATAACTATATGATATTAGTAAATCAAAGATAAAAGCAAATAGAAATTAACAAAATAATGAAATGTGTGTCATAATATATGACTTTCTGACATTGTACGATCGAGTTCCACACTGAGTTTAGATTTTGATTTCAACTATATATATACATATTTTTCTAATGAAACAAAAACAAAATGTTTGCCTCATTTCGTTTAATTAATTACATTAAACCTCTTTGATGATTCACAAATTTTATTTTGATTTTATAAAATACATTTGCAAAAGTAACTTCGCTTTTAACTCAGTAAAATAAAAAAAATCTTGAAATCAAATTACAGCTAGCAAAATTAATGAGTAAGATAGATACATATATTTTATACTGATAAATGATAACCTACGCTTTTTAAAGTCGACTAAAATATTTAACTATGTATAAACATACATTAATTTGATAATTTTACATATTTTACTTGATAGTCGCGCAACGTATTACGCCATTATTCTTAATTTGTTTTTAAAACAATAAGTTTAAGAGCGGCTGAATATCTTTTGGCACCATTGACCTAACTACTAACACAAATTATTTAATTAATTACACAATTAATTCAAGCTCCGCTTTCAACAAATTACCACATAAAAAATTTTACATAAACTTCGGACATCTGTCAATGACACTGATTATATATTTTTTTTTTTATTCTTTAGGTATTATATTTTTCATATATTGTCTAAATAAATTTTATTATTTAATTGTTTATGAGGAGTGTATATCACCCAAGCTACTATTTAAACGTGCGAAATTATAACCGGTAGTTACTACTCGACATCTTGTGATAATGTAAATCGTTTGTGTTAATACATTTATTTTATTTAAAAAACGAGAAAGTAACAATAATATAAGTTCAATTATACATTATACATGCAACTATTTTTAATTGCTACGAACTACTTCAATTAAAAAATTATAAATATATTTCATGTAAAATAACATTACTAAGTGAATAATAGTATAATTATATAACTAACTTGGTGGCAAGGCTTTATGCAAGCCCGTTTGGGTGGGTACCACATTATGATGAGTGGGTGGGTTATCATATATTCTACTGCCAAACAGCAATACTTAGTATCGTTTTGTTTCGGTTAGAAGGGTGGGTGAATCAGTGTAACCATAGGCACAAGGGTCCATCTTCATTCCCAAAGTTGGTGGCGCATTCGCGATATAAAGAATGGTTAGCATTTTTCACAGCGCCAATGTTCATGGGCAGTAGTGACCACTTACCATCAGGTGGTTCTTGTGCCCATCCGCCTAAATACTTTATATAAAAAAATATACATAGTCATAGGACTTGGTACTGACTTAAGAAAATTTGTAATGGTTTTAAAAATAATTTATACTTACAATATTGTTCTTCTTGACACTTATAAGCAGATAAATCGATAGTATATCAAAACAATTTAGTGGATAAATAATACGTGCTTATTCACTGGAATAATACAAACAACTGAGACAAATATAAATGTATAATCTCGTATAAATAAAAATAAGTTTTAAACATAGTATCTTACTAAAATATGAACTGTTACCTAACTTCTCGTACAATTAAGGGGTTTAGCTATTAAGATATTATTTAGAAATGTTAGAAATCTACATATAGTTCTTTCCTTTTATAAAATAATATAAACATATTGAATCCAATTCCAATCATTATTTTTAATATATTCATATCCATATATTTCACCAATAGGTGGAGATTACGCGCTGTCTTAAAAATATAAGGTGTGATTGTGTTTTGTGACTTGAACAAGTTTTCTTTGTATTTACGTTTAAATACTTAAAGTGGTGTTAGGACGTTCGTTATTTTGAAAACGTTATGTTATACTTAAACAATCGTCTCAAAAAGATAAAAAGAAAATGATTTGTACATTGAAGGTTTTGAAAAATATATAGTTCTTCATGTCTTCACATTTACCACATTTTATTTACAATAATTATCAATCATCGATCGTTTAATAATATTGCACTTTAATATCAATTAATCAGGATCACATTTCGATTTATATTTTAGAGCATCTAATGTGTTTCTAATGATGAGTAAAAAAGAAAGCATTTCATTATAGTTAGTTTCATTAGTTAAAAGGACAAGGGTCAAGATTAAAATACTAAAACCTTACATATAAAATAGCATATTATTTATTTTAAATATTAATTACGCATCTTAAATTTTAACCAATGACCACCTTCAAGGGCAAGGTTGAATGTTTCGCACGAAAGTTTCGCAGGAATACAAGTTTTCTCTGATGGTGAAACTTCTATATGGAGAAGAAGCTGATAAAGAAGAGCTTTCATTTCGCATAGAGCAAACCTTGAACCTGGAGGAAAATGAAGATTGAATAATCAAATAAATACAAAAGTAAGTCATATCTGTGAATAGAATTTATCTTTTATTTTATTATATATTAATGTAATGGATACTAGTAAAATTTAACATACAATATTTTATTTTCACCTTACTCAGGCGCATATATGCAATATGTTGTTAAAACTGAGATGCAAGATATTATGGTCCACACATACATACATACATACATAGCAAAGATAAATTTAAAACTTATAAAATAAGATATAAAATGAATTAAAGTTACCTATACAGTTTCTAGGGCCATTCCCGAAAGGCATATAAGCCATGGTGTTGATGTTGTGCCTGTTTTCTGGTGAGAAACGTTCGGGATCGAATTTTTCTGGATTCGGAAATATGTTTGCATCGCGGTGAAAAGACCAAGCTGGTATCGAAATGAGTTCTCCTCGACGTATCTGCCAATAAATATGAATGAATAATAAAATTGAAATGAACGTAAAAGTCTGCTGGAATGCTCACATGGTGGTACTTACACAGCAATACTTGGTATTGTTGCGTTCCAGGTGAGTGAGCCAGTTTAGTTCTCAAGGTTTGGCATTAGTTATGTTAGTAATGGTTAATATTACTCTCTATCATGTCTATGGGCGGTTGTGATCACTTAACATCAGGTGCCAACCCATTTGCCTGTCCGCCAATGTATAACATGAAAAATACAAAATATTAAAAAAAAACCGCTTACTACATGAATGCTCACTATTGCTCACTCAACTTTTAAAATCCAGACAGGATTCTCTAAAATCCTGCTTTTATTTTTTTGCATTGGTATTTACACTTACAGTATTACTGTTGTTACTTACAATGTAATCCTTTGTTGCTTTGTTGCTAGGTTTTCCCAAGTTATAGTCCTTAACGCAAGCTCTATCTAATGCCACGACGGGTGGCCACAATCTTAGCGCTTCTGCAAAAGTTAAATATGTTTCCATAGCATAATCGTAATAACATAATACACATTTTATAAAAGCTATTATTTATTGCAGTACTGATTTTAGCATCTTTGATTTTATGGGTAGAATGATATATTTTTTTTAATTATACCAACTACTTCACAAATAAAAATAAATTTAATAACTGCAACTTGCTGATAATATTTTCCAAAATCAATTTCAAAAACCTAAGCCGTAGCCTCTGATAATTATCTTTTTTTATTTATCAATGAAAATAAAGTTAATCCCAATGCTACATCAGTGAAATGTACAATAACCTGACGTAATCATTTTACCTGACGTCACCATGTCCATATAAGTCATATTCTGAATGGAATTAATATTCAGTTTGCCGTTATATTTTTGACTATGTTCCTTTATCTCCTGGACCAGGCGATCCTGGATGTCTGGGTGAAGAGCCAGCTCGTACAGTGCAAACGACATAGCCGTTGATATAGTATCAAAGCCAGCAATGAAAAATAGTATTGCCTGGGCAATAAGATCGGTGTCAGACCATACTGGAAAATACCATTAATTTTATTAGAAGTAAATTATTCTACGAGTTTACTCTCTTAAATTTTCTTGGACTAAACTATCAAGACAATAAGTATAGATCATTTAGTCCGATTACTTAAATACTATTTCTTTCAAAAAAGTCACTGAATGATTCGCTAGCTAGGGGTTTCGCATACTAAATTCATAATGCCAAGTTCATAATAAATATATAATGAAAGTTTTTGATTTGGGAATAACTATGTGTGATATCTTTTCCAATTTCTTTTTAAGGCCTAAAGTACCTCTTGGTGTTGTTGCTTATTTGCAAACTTCTCTAAAACATCTGAAATATTTAAAAAATAATAAAGCATTGCAAACGTCATTGGGATTAATTAAAAATGAATAATTAATATACACACGTCGGTCGACTTTCTTCATGCCCACAGACGATTCCTCGACGGTAGAGAAACCAGTATCTTGATGACTATCTATATTTTTTTCATCGTGGATAAGCTGACCTAGAAAATAATAATTGTTATAGTAGATTTAATTAGCAAATATAATATCAAAATTAATCGAAGATATATATAATACTCTTCGAATTCGGTTTTAAAAAAATCATAAAAATTAAATCACCAATAATTTGAAATAATATTATATACAAAGAGTAATTATTTTAGTAATTAACGAAAGTTGTTTCCATATCTTAATGAGGTCATATAATATTTACATTCGATAAAAGATTCATTTGAGAAAAATAATGAATGTTTACGATACTTAATAAAACAATATTAATTGCTAGTAATGATGATTCAGCATAGATGCTGCTGTTGGTAAACAAACGACTAACTATCATTATATTATTTTTACGAATAAAATTTAATTTAACTAAATAACGACAATTACATTGCAACACAAGCGCGTGCGTCAGCGCTCGATAGCTCTTACATATCGGGTAGCTCAGACAGGAAGTCATGACCTCAGTTGTCCATGAAATTTTCGTCATTTACAATTTAAAATGACAATTAATATTTTTATGGGTAATTTTTTTGCATAAGATTTTAAAAATGTTTACATAAATAGAACCGACTCACGATACCTAATAACCACTTCACGGGTCGGACTTGAATTTTGTTACAGTATGTTAATTAATAACCACTTTACTTAAGACGATCCCAGTATATAACACTTTTAAAATCATATTATGTCTCAATAATTGCCAGTTCGGATGTTGTTTTATCAACTGTCGTACTTTATTGCTATTTATTATTATAATTATCTTAATTACGTATTTTTATTCATATATATATTTTATGTATGTATATAGGTATATTTTATTTATACATACATATATGTATATATATATATATATATATATATATATTTATGTAGACATTTGTAAATATATAGTATACAATGCATGAATATTTATTTACACATATTTATTTAAAAAGTAAAATTGATCCTGTGCACCTCCTTACCGCGTTATTCTTCTCGTGTCCTCTACCCAAAGGTTGTCTGGAAGAGATCGCTCTTTTAGCGATAAGACCGCCTTTTGTACTTATATTACTACTCTTCTTAAATAGCATTTATAATTGTATGTTCTATTCTAATAATACTCGGTTTGTTTATGCCAAAATAATACCTATAAACGTTGTATAAGTGTGATTTGTTGAATAATGCATCTTCTTCTTTTTTTATAGCATAGGTAGGCAGACGAGCATATGGGCCACCTGATGGTAAGTGGTCACCAACGCCCATAATTATTGGCATTGTAAGAGATGTTAATTATCGCTTACATTGCCAATACGCCACCAACCTTGGGAACTAAGATATTATATCTCTTGTGCCTGAAATTACACTGGCTCACTCACCCTTCAAACGGGAACACAATAGTATCAAGTAGTCCTGTTTTGCGGTTGAATTTGATGAGTGAGTGGAATCTACCCAATCTAGCTTGCACAAAGCCACCAAGGTGAATATCAAATCCATGATGATGAAAAGGGAAATAAAATTTTTCAAATTGTATATATTTTGAAAGGCTTACCTGTCTTGGCTTCCATTAGCAGATGAATCATGTCGGGTCTTAATATATTACGGCTCTTTCTATCTTTCATTGTGCTCGTTACCAAATCAATGAAAAAGTTTTTCGTAACATTTTTAAATAGCTTCAACTTTAATTTCTGTGAAGAGCAGCATTAAAAAGAATATAAAAATAGGACTTGACTGAAATCATTACATGAAAAAATGGATACATTTTGTTACAGTATTGCAAAGTTGCATTATTACAAGATCTCATTTTTTTTATGACAAGACAAACGACCAAAGGGTTACTTGCAGTTGTCAATTTTTTTTTGAAGTAAAGATGTAGTATTTGGTACTCGTTAGTCTATTTTAAATTATTATAGGTGAAAGAAATATAAAAATTCGTTAAATATATTTGAGTTTTTCAATTGCAAACAAACGTACAAATAATGAAATCCTTTCTCTTTATGTTATTAGTATGTATATAGATATACACATAATAAATAAGGATGTACTGTTATACAACTAAATAACATACCTTTGCAAAATATGGAAACGCGGAAATAATAAATAATATTATTGTCTTTCCAAAATTGAACGATGATATATCTTTTCCCATTTTATAGAACTGGTTTTCTTTATCTGTATGCGAATCAACTTTTAGACCAAACGCACAGGAAGCAATTACATCGTTTGCATAACGCGATGTCAAGTCCTTGACATCTATATCGACATAGTCCGCTAAAAATAGCACATTTATTAGTATCGCGGCAAATGTATGGAGAAAAACAACCACAGCAATAGTTTGAAATAGTATAAATACCCTTATTTGATATCTATACCGCGATTATATAAGTACATTTATGTATATTTTTGCTTTCGTTTCTACTAATTTGCAGCTATAGTGGTCATGGCTTTGTGTCATCTCTGACATATTATACTGCACCGTTTTTCACTATCTACCGCCTTTACACTTTTACTGGCTCTATATCTATTATTATGCTGCAAAAACACTACCCTAATACAATTGGACCGCACGAATGTTGTTCGAAGCACTTTAATTTAATGAAATTTATGTAGTACAGGCTTCCACGTTGTTGACAAATTAAATCCATCGTCGCAATATTCACCAGATGAACTCGAGAATAAACCATTGAGCTTCATGACCCAAAGGTTCTCTCGGAGGAAAACATTGTCACACGCAAAGTATTTATATTTAAGAAAACGTTAGAGTTGTTGAAATACAAAAATGTGTAGATAGAGAATGGATGGAGTTACCAAGATAGGTGTAATTTTGTCAAAACGGCGGTTTTATATTATAATCGCGCTTAAAACTCGAATATAAATTATACAGAATGACCAAAGTATAGGGCTTTAGTACAAAGTGAACATTTTAATAATTGTCATTTCTATGGAGGCTGACTTAAATAGAATTAACAGTTCAGTAAGTATTTACGTTCGTTTTTTAACGAAAACACAAAAAATATGATAAAAGTCGAATTAGACTTCATCTTCAAATAGAAAAAATACTGAACAAACCTCATCTTTAAATGAAGAATACGAGTAGTAGTCAATTTAAAACTGCTGTTTTAACACTAAACATAATTAGGTGCTTATTTTTTTTATTTATTTAAGGCAATACACAAAAAAATAAAGTCTTTAACTTTATTTTTTTTTAGATTTTGACCAATGATATCATTATAATCTATAGTCAAATTTGCTTGTTTATCTATATAGTTCGTTAATATACGAGAATTAGTCCAAATCGTACCCAGATAATTTTTTGCCTACTTGAACCGAGTTTTATTATAATTGCGACTTACAGTCAGACTCCTCAATTTCCTTCTTCAACGCACGAATCATCTGCTCGCCCACTTCCTCCATGAAAGGTACCATAAGTTTTATTTTAGAGCTCGTAAATGCTGGACTTAATGTTGAACGCATGTCCTTCCATTCTTCGCCTGAATATAATTTAATTAATGTTTTATTTGAATTGTGGTTACGTATTGGTTAGTTATTATATTTAAAATAATACCTCTTAAAGAAAATAAATTTCTGCCAAACAAAGGCTCAACTGCGTCATCAATAAATTTTCGATGATCGGTGAAGTGTTCGAAATCTTTTATGGTAATGGTTTTAACTAATTCAAGATCTTGTAGTACCAAAACAGGTTTCATAAACTCATATCTTCCAACAAACCTTAAACATTTTTAAGTATTTTAGAAAAGAGCAATGATTCTAGCGTATATTATTTAGCTCATGCTGGTAGCGCTTGACCATTCATAAGACATGACAGACTCAAAGTATTTTCCTTAACAGAAGAAAAAGTATTTGCTGAGCAGTGGGATATATACCAATTACCAACGATTACGTCTTATTACTGAAGTAATTCCTTGATTTTTACATTTGAAAACATGAACAACTTTTGCACAGAGCAGTTTCACTGTCACATTTTAGAAGTTAAAATTGGCCTTGTATTCAGACATTATTAGGAAACACTTTAGTACCTTTCTTGTGGACAGAGTTTATATAAACTATGCATTTCCTGGGCGAAATAGATCTTCCGACGAGCCATGTTTAACATGTTGCCCAATAATGGCACCACGGGGAAATGCTTGACTTCATAACTACTGAACCTGGAGTAGACTTGATGGAAATATAAGGCCAGTGCCGCGATCACCACGGCACTCCATATGAGGAAAATCATCTGTTTGACAAACAATAATATTTTAGAAAGGTAAGTTTAAACTTCATCTTCCGACTTACGATTAAGATACTTATCTTATTCACGATATACTAATTATACATAAGCTGTATATAGTTTTACTGATAGTTAACATTATATTTATTACTTTGAGCTTTTGAGCACTAACATAGGCAGATATTCATTATGCATATTTTGGCAAAACAGAAGTAAAATTAATCATTATTTCTAGTAGCTTAATTTAATTAATATGATCATTCTGCATTTTATTTATTTTAATCATCATTTTAAGTCGAAGAATTTATTAGAGTGTACCTCTAATAAAATCGAAATGATAAGAAGAGGGACGCTACTATTGTTTTATTAAACGTAAATATACGTATATTTAAAAAGTCAAATCTATTGATCCAAGTATTTGTTCTTCATGTGTAAACTTAGCGTTCAATACACGGCGGGGGCAAACTGAGAGTTCGAACGTTAGATGACGCCAGCGAAAGATTTGTTATTGTAAGTAAAAAATTAAAAAAAAGAATAACACTTACATTTATAAATTGTGCTGTGCATATAAAACTATGAATAATGACACTTTAAACAATTTATAAAAAATGATTACTTATCAATGTAAAGAAAACATAAATAAAACACCCAACGTGCCGATTCACCGAGGTCTTTCATACAACTAACGTCATTCTTATATTTGGTTGATATGAATATCAAGAGTGATACCTTCCCTTTGTCTATTGGAACATTATATTGAAGATTAGATAGCTTCTATATATTTGAGAATGTGCTCCAGGTGAGTAGGCTCTCTACCGCTATGTACAATATGCTGCTAAGTATATAAAGTAATTGACTGAATACTTGGTGTTATAACAATATACATTTATTCCTTCCAAGGACATTTTTAGATATAATATTTGAAACTCATTTCTCAATTAATTGTTGCAAACTCGGTAAAGTGTAGCTCAAAAAAGTTGACTTCGGTAATTATAAACCATTCAGAGCTGTATTCCATCACTATCAATTAAGCGTGGGCTGTAATTTCTACTCTGGTCTGTTCGTATACAGGGTTTTTAATGTATATGATGCTCCGCAACCAGCGCCGTCATTGTAAACTAACAATATACTACAAATTACAGTACAAATTAAATTACAACAGTAGTTAATTGTAGATGATGTCTCAAACTGTATACACCATACAAATTTTAAATTAGTATATACGGTAGGTTGAAAACAACATTTAAATAATATTGACATGGATAGTCTAGTCAGGCGCGTCGTGGCCAGCGATCCTTAGTCGTTACAAGCTCTCCTCTATCCTTTCAATTAGGCAAGCGAGGTCAAAATAATCATCAATTTGGCAGTGGCAGCATACTTGATTATCATCAAAATATATATAAAGAAGCGGTCAACAGCATTGATGTAATATTTTAGACAGATTCGCTCATGTCAGTGATTTCCTTTAAAATATTTTCTAAGGAACCATGTTTAGATATGTATGGTGTAACAGAAGGTGGGCCAGGATAGCGAAAAAGATGTTGTATGGTTATAAACAGTATTTATTAAACCGGCAGAGTAACTACCTTGCACAAGCTCAACAATAATTATGAACGTTAATTGTAAACACATCGCTTTTTATACAAAGTCAATAAACATTAATAATCAACTTAACTTAAACAAATATTAGGCTATTCTAAATTATAATATACGCGTTGGTGGTAGCTTTGAGTTTAACAATGGCTTACTAAAGACACAAAAAAATTATCAAATGAAAGACCTTTTTAGCGTCATTAACTTTTATTTTTCAAAAAAATACATTTAGATTACATCCAATTACGAGCCTTGAATTTTAACCAATGACCGCCATCAATTCGAGGATTAAATGATTCGGGTGCTAGTTTAACAGGAATACGAGTTTTTTCCGATACTACTACTTCTGTATGAAGCAGAATTTGGTACAGCAACACCTTTAGTTCGCAAAGAGCAAATCTTGAACCTAAAAGCAAACAAATGATTAAAATTAGAAGTACAGTAATTACACTAAAAAACTAATTTTGCTTAATTCAGGCATTACTTCTTTTAACCAATCAATTTACATAAACTATATTTTAATAGCGTTAAATATTCATAAATTAAAAAAAATGAATCATCGATGTTTATATTTTGTAATGAAAGATGGCTTCTTTGTTAATGATTAAAAAAATAATTACCAATACAGTTTCGTGGACCAATTCCGAAGGGCATGTACGTGATGGGATTTATCTTGTGCTTGTTGTCTTCGGAGAATCGTTCAGGGTCAAATTTATTTGGATTCGAAAATATTTTAGGATCACGATGGATATTCCATACCGGTATTGAAAGGATTTCTCCTTTACGTATCTGTCGATAAGAGTTCGTTATTTCAATACAAAAGACTTAAATTAAACTTTAAATGGTGCTAGGGCTATGTCCAAGCTCGTCTGTAATTACAGGCGCAAGGGACATAACATATTTGTTCCCAAAGTTGGTAGCACATTGGTGATGTAAGCGATGCTTAACATTTCTTTCAATGCATATGTGGCCAATTTGCCTACCTGTTCTATAAATATTAAAATATAAAGAAAAATGAACAGCATTTGCTTGTGTGTGTTTGTATCATACTTACAACATAATCCTTGGCCGCTGAAGGGTTAGGTTTTCCCATATTATAGTCCTTAACGCAAATTCGGTCCAAAGCTAAAACTGGTGGCCATAATCTAAGTGCTTCTGCAAAAATATAAGACAAAACTTCTTTCATTTGTTCATTTTAATTTAAGAATATCAAAAACAAATTGACATAAAATTGTTTTAAAAGAGAAAAAATAAATTGTTAATGAGGTCCTCCAGACCGATTTCGGCCATGGCGCCCAATCTCAAGACAGATTAGCCAACTACGCAGGAGATATTATAGTGCACAAGTGTGTACGCAAACACATGTGCACTCTATGTTCCTTAGCTCTCATAATCTGATGGGATGGTAATCCGATACAACCGGAAAGAGTTCAGGCGCAGGACCAACAGCTTAACTTGCTTTTCGAGACACTGGAGTGTCCCAACTTCCAAACTCCGGGCTGCTACTGAGAATTTTCTAAAAGAAAAACCCAATAACCCAATGACCTGGGAATTGAACCCAGGACCACCGGCTCTGCTTATATATGGCCACTAGACCAACGAGGCTATCTAATAAATTGTTACTAACCAGACGTCACCATATCTAAGTACCCCATGCTCTGGATAGAACTGAAGTTCAGTTTGCCACCATTTTTTACATCATACTCCTTGATCTCTTTTGCAAGGCGCTCCTGGATCTCAGGGTGAACTGCCAGCTCATGAAGAGTAAATGACATTGCGGTTGATATTGTTTCAAAGCCAGCGATGAAAAATAATACAGCTTGAGCGACGAGGTCGGTGTCGGACCAAACTAGCGATAAAAAATAGTATTATAATTACAGACAAACAAAGTTGTATGCCATAATATCTTCTTTAAAATTCGACAAGATATATATAGATATCGTTTTAATGTTTCATTAAGATAACTTAAAATATAATGAATTTAATGTGTTGTTAAGCAGTTGCTTTATAGCAGATTATTCCCTATCACAAAAAAAGCTTTACTAAGAATTATCTTGGATATCAACAACTCATATAAATTGAAAAAAAAAAAACTGATTTTAAACAAGTAAAATCCACAAACCTTTGTTGATGGTTTTTTTCCCAACCGACGATTCTTCTACAGTCGCAAAGCCAGTATCTTGCGTGTTGTCAATACCGTTTTTTTCATCGTGGGAAAGTTGACCTGTTTTTATTTGTTAATATTTTATATCAATTACGAAGGTAATCAGTTAAAAAACATGTTCCAAACTTAAGTTAGCTTAATGTTGTCAGTATTATTTGTTTACCTTTTTTAGCCTCCATGAGTAAATGAATCATGTCAGGTCTAATAATGTTACGAACTTCTCTGTCTTTCATTGTGCCCATTACTAGATTAATAAAGAACTTTTTAGTTTCATTTGAGAATAATTGCAATTTTAATATCTGGAAATCCACGAAATGTTTATAATAATTATATTCTTATGTTATATTCTCTAATTAAGAAATAAACTTACATTTGCAAGAGCCGGTAAAGCAGATATAAGAAAAAAGAGCAACATTTGTCGAAATTTAAACGTAGAAGCTGTCTTTCCCATTTCATAAAATTGGTTTTCTTCGTCAGTGTGGGAATTTACTTTTAGACCAAATGCGCAGGATGCGATTACATCATTCGCAAAGCGTGAAGTTAGGTCTTTGACATCTACATCAATACAACCACCTAAAAGATTATTAAATATTTATATTTATTAATTATGATAATTATGATATATTGGCCTGACGCGATGACTTTTCTTAACAGACTCGCCAGATGGTATAAATAAGGTCACTCAAACCACCAACTTTGGGAACTAAGATGTTATGAATGGATTTGTGCTCTTAAAAGCCAATTACTACACCAATGGGACATATATTATTAGTAATTCAGAAATATCGTTACGATTTTGATTTAAGAGAGCTAGTAATTACTTCATATTATATATAAGTATAATGTTACGTACTTTCTGATTCCTTAAGTTTTTTCTTTATCGCTCGTATCATCTGCTCTCCCACTTCCTCCATGAAAGGCACCATCAGTTTAATTTTGGAGCTTGTGAACGCTGGACTTAATGTTGATCGCATATCTTTCCATTCCTGTCCTGTAATTTGTTATTTATGATAAGTATATAAAATCTGCAATACTTTCTTTTTCTGCATCTCCAAAGATATTATAAACAATAAGTTGAAAAACCTGGAGAATAAAGACTTAAACTTTGTAAATAAAGTATTTTCGCGTTGGAGTTGAATGAAATTGTGTATCGTACTGGTTTTGGCAATTTATTCTATTAATTAAGATATGTTAATTGCATGTAGTGTAAAATATGTTTACCTTTTAATGAAAACAAATTTCTTGCGAACAGTGGCTCAACCGAGTCGTCAGTAAAGCCTCGGTGATCAAGGAAATGTTCGAAATCTTTTATAGTAATATTTTTTATTAGTTCAAGATCTTGAACTACAACCATCGGCTTGATAAACTCGTATCTTCCAACAAATCTATAAAAAAACACGTGTTTTTACTTTTTTACAATATTTGCAATGCGATTCCAGCGTGGATAGAGACATCTCATTTCAATTATTTAGTGGCGTTAGAGCCGACTAGGGGACGTTTTGTTAAGCATATGCAATAGAGTGTCCTCAAGCACCCATTTTAACGGGAACCCGACCAGTCAGCAAAAGCATTCGCAAAAACAAATTAAAGCAATTGTTATGTCTGTTTAATATTTTATTTAATAGTTTTATAAGACCACGTTTATTTCACGTTTGATATCGCAATAAAAATATTTCTCTATTTATTTTTAAAAGCTTAAATTAATGTTTTCATATCAAATAATAAATACGATTACCTTTCATTTGGCAATTGTTTGTACATTCTCTCCATTTCAATAACGATATGTTCCTTGCGTAAGAATACTTTAAACATATTCCCGAAAAAAGGGACAACCTTCAAGTTCTTGACCCCATGTTTACTGAACTTGGAATAGGTCTGATGAAAATATAGTGTCAGCGCCATGACCAGCACGACGGTCCATATTAGTAAGATCATCTGGTAAACAAATAAACATCGAAATATTTAAACGGACATAACATTTAAATGCATGTATTAAAAAAATGATTCACTCCTGGCCTATATCTGAAATTTAGTTTACTGTTTGTTTACTGTTACCATATCTACACTTTATATTATACTTATTTTTAATTATTTAAGTTTCTAATTATAATCACTTTTGTCTGGTCAATTTTTTTTCTACTTCTTATTTGGATTGGATATTTATGGAAACTTGATAGGTTTATCATTTATGTGTTGTTTAAATATTTTTATTGTGTCTGTTTAGCTGAATTGTTAGTTTTCCGAAAAATAAATGAATAAATAAATATTTTTTGCTCAAACACGATATGAAAATATTTTTATAGCCCACATATCCACCTCATATTTCATCAAATAAAATCGTATCATAATGTAAATTATACACATAATGAATATAACATGAAGTCAATTTTGGAATTCAATGGTGCTGTCTTCTGCTGTAAGATTTTTATACCGAGACATGATGCTAAGTTTAACTTAGATTACAGTCAATTTTATATAAATAGCCAGAAATGGTTTATAGAATAATTCTTTTGTCCATTATGAAACACAAAATGATTATAATTGTTATCTAATTAATACAAGCCTAAAGTTAGAAAGAATCTACAGTGAAATCACTATGGTATAAAATTACCTACAATGTGAATATTGGATTATAATTGCACTAAAATAATGAGAGAAGTATAACAAAAATCGTACCTTTTAAAGATATATTTACATTGAACTACGCAGTACACTTTAAAGACTGCAAATAAAGTCACAAAAATCAAACAAATTACACGTGCTGTTAGAACGAGGTACTTCAGATAATAAACGTATTTTTAGCATGTTTCTATATATTATAATCACTGATGATGATTATAATATCATTTATCACAAAATACGCTACGTATAATATGATTATAATACATATATAAATATTTATATTCTTTTGTTATGAATTATCTTGATTATACTTCTGAAATGAATGTTATTAAAATAATAGCGGATTTTTTTTTATTGCATTAAGGAAGGCGGACGAGCATACGGGCCACCTGATGGTAAGTGGTCACCAACGCCCATAGACATTGGCGTTGTAAGAGCTGTTAACCATCTCCTACATCGCGATTGCGCCACCAACCTTGGGAACTAAGATGTTATGTCCCTTGTGCCTGTAATTACACTGGCTCACTCACCCTTCAAACCGGAACACAGCAATAACAAGTACAGCTGTTTTGCGGTAGAATATCTGATGAGTGGGTGGTACCTACCCAGACGAGCTTGCACAAAGCTCTACCACCAAGTAAATTTCAAATATAATAATATCTATATTTCTACCAGTAACAGTCTATAAATGTCCCACTGCTGGGCTAAGGTTTTGAAGCTTATTCCACCACGCTGGCGCTGCTCCAATGCGGGTTGGTCGAACACACATATTACAGAATTTCAGTGAAATTCCTTCACGACGTTTATGTGTGTACTAAATTTTGATAATTGGATATTTAGTATTTATTTTAATTTAAGTATTACTTCTTATTATTTTTATCGATATCACTGATCAAAGGTACCTATTCAAAATCAATCACTCATACAAAAATACTAAAATAAACAAAACATTAGGTATATTATCAGAAACAAAAATATTATCAATTATATATTCAGCTCGTGTTTACGATACCGAAGTAGTTTTTAAACAACCTATAAAAACAGCTTACATGAATGGCAACCGGTTCTATTAAATCAAATGAACATAATTATTATGATCTTTGACATTGATATGACCTTGGCTGTTTTGTCAATTCATAATAAGTGACGTCAGAAACGACATTTTTTTGTTATTTTATTGTATAAGTAGACGGACGAACATATAGGCCACCTGATAGTAAGTGGTTACCAACGTCTGGTCTCAGCAACCGAATGGCATTGTAAGAAATGTTAACCATCGCTTACATTGCACCATCAACGTTTGGAACTAAAATGTTATGTCCCCTGTGCCTGTAATTAAACTAGCTCACTCACCCTTCAAACCGGAACACAACAATAGCAAATACTGCTGTTTTGCGGTAGAATATCTGATGAGTGGGTGGTACGTACCCAGACGAGCTTGCACAAAGCTCTACCACCAATTAAAACTAGACTAAGGTCTCTCATCTTGAGGAAGTTTATAGATTATTTCAATAAATAGGTAACATTTATTGAGATACCCTTACATTAGACTATTTTGGTGTTCTATATGTTTATTTTTAACCTTTTGTGAGGCTAGGACCGTCGAACCGTCGTCAATCGAGTTCATTTTTTTGCATGAATCCGACAAAAAACGATCTAACAAAGTTTATCTTTTTATAATATCTTTTGATGAATGCAAAAACAAATGCATTTATAGCCGGATGAAGAACAGGATCTGATAAACATAGTCCTTAAGAATGAATGGTAAAATCAGTTTTGATAAAGAACTTATGTTTCTATTGTTTTATATTACGTCTTTTAATAGCTGTTTTGCGTTAAGTACATTTTTTCTTGTACGTAATAATGTATACTAGTGTTTCGTAGAAGATTTCTACCGACAAATATTGTTTTTTTTATTTCATGAATTATGGCAAACGTCATACATATTTTAAACTGCAGTGTAAAAATAATAATTTGATGTGTTTTTATACTTTCTAAAACGTATATATTTTTTTAATTTAATAAGCATTTAATAATATAAAAACATTGTTATCTAACATTATTTATCATACTGATAAAAGTTTTTGCACATTTTTGATTGACTTTGTATTAATTGATAAGAAAATCAATATTTAAGTACATTTACAATTTATGAGTCACTTATTTGTGTTTCATTTGACTGTCTGTCGCTGATAAATGAAGACACATTTGCAGTTAAACAGTCACTTAAAACACGACTTTCCTCCTGCTCATCTACTTATATATAATCATTCCTTTATTTACTATTTATATGTTACCTCCTTACCTGATAACAAATTAACTCTTAACTTAGTTTTGAGAAAAATTGTTATTCGACTATTATTAGATAAAATATTATGCACAACAATTTTAATTTGTGCCTAAGCATTATTATCGGAGTTTAAGAGGCTTCCATTTAACTAAAATATAACTACAGTATTATTCTAAGCCAACTTTGTATCTTAAAAATGAAATGATTACCTACTTTTGTCGAACCGTGTATACTTTAATATATGTTATAATTATTAGAGCCGATAAAATCTTTCGATATTTCACAAGCGTAGCGTTAACGTTCTCCGGCTAGCTTTGTTCTTACAGATTAGCTCTACTGATTGACAATTAACACATCAAGACACAACCTTAAGATTCAATTCAACCCGATTCAAATAGGAAAGATAAATTAATATTATTTATTCTTTGATAATAATCCATAATGGATATTTTAATGAAGACTTCAAAAGTAAAGTTATAGCTAATATATATTATATATAGAGAAGAAGAGGCCTTAGCCCACCAGTGGGACATTTACAGGCTGTAACTGAATATATATATGAATATTAAATTATATAATATATTAGCTATAAATAAAAGCCGGATTTCAAACAGGACTTTTGATAAGATATTATCAGTGATAACAAAATGTTAATGTCGCAGTTATGCTTTTAATGACATAGGTATCTGTTTATGAATATTTTCAAGTAGTAGTTAAGTTCATTGAACGTTATCATTATATAATAAACTAGCTGCCCATCCCTTCTTCGTGGGTAGAATTTAATTACTCCTTTATAACACATATAATATAATCTTAAGATAAACTGATCTAATTAGATGAGTGATTTCTTTGACTGTGTTATGCTAGCTATTTAGTCTCATACATTATTTTCCAACGTCGTGTATAAAGCTGATGTCAGACCTCCTCTTCTTTTGATGATAATCTTTGTAGCTTTCCACCACGCTGGTTGAACCTTCTCCTCAAGAAAGGAGAGAGGAGGCCTTAGCCCAAAAGAGGGACATTCAAAGGCTGTTACTGATTGATGCCCATGCAGGGTTCTTCATCATTTTGTTTGAGATGATTTTTTAACACAAATAAAGCAGAGGAAAATTTTGCGTCTGTGGTGTTCCATCTGCAATCACAAGTTAAGATTAACATGTTCTATCCACTAGCCCATCTCGTCGCACTGGCGTCAGCAAAATCGGATAGATAATGTTAACAAAAATACACAAACAAACAATCCTTCCCTCCCTTTTATCTTTTATATTATAAGTAAGTCTTATTTTTAAATCATATTATCAATGTTTTTGTAATTGATATAAGTAAAGACGTAACTGTCATGACATTATCATTGTGATTTAATGTATTCTAATTAGTTTTAGCATGCGTTGTGAATTTATCATTTTTTGCACTTATCGACCTTTGATATCGACTCTACAATATTTAGTAATTACTCATTGTTACATTACTTTAATGTATTTCATGATTGTTATTCTCATTTTTTATATTTTGCTTACATTTCTTAATAGCATATTAAACAGAATGTATATATAACAAAAAAGACAATATTATTAATTTATCGTCGTAAAAAATAGTAGCTTTAAATAATAATAAACATTATAAATTATTTAAAACAAGAGGTGAATAAATAACGCCTACATAGTTTGCATTCACATTTTGGTTATTGGTATATTATAAGATAAGATTCAGCTGGGATCGATTTTAGGTCCTTTTCTTTTTATGATATATACAAATGACCTATAGCCTGTTAATGTACCACTGCAGGGCTAAGGCCACCTCTCTGTTTTTGAGTAGAAGGTTTGTAACTTATTTCACATGAAATTAATTATAAAAACAAATTAAGCAATAGCCAACCGGCTCGTCAATATGTACTTAATATTTTTCAAACTATGCAGCTTAAAATTTAGAAAGTATTACATTGTTTTTCTAATAACCAATTAACCATGACCACAATTCTACTAAAAAAATATTTTTTAATCTGTTACCTAAAATAAACTTCTAGAGTATAAATTTAAAAAATGACCGGTCACTATTCACTTTAATTTACATTATTATTTATTACTAGGTCAACCAGCAAAGTGTAGGGCACAGTAAACTTGCTCAGTTTTTGAGTTCAAACGGGTTGAGCCCGCGTACACTCGTGAAAGCTATTTAGCGTAGGTACAGCAACACTTCAGCGACCGAACTTCTTGCGTCTCTCAAACTTGTAAACGTCATGGGGGTAGTAGAATAATTTTACAAGTAATAAGTCAAAAAAGCATGATATATGGAACTTTATCTATGTACGGCTTAATAACGAACGAAAAATAATATTAATAAAAACTTTATTCTTATAAAATTGTTATTTTACATTTTTTATAATAATATCTTGGAACATTTTTCACACACGGTCATCTGATCCCAAACTAAGCAGAGCTCGTACTATGGAAACCAGACAACTGATATACTACATATACTACTTTTCTTTTGTAAATACATACTTATATAGATAATTACAACCAGACTCAGGACAAACAGATATGTTCATGCACACAAATGTCTGTCCTGGGTGGGAATCGAACCCACGACCTGCGGCGCGAAAGGCAGGGTATCTACCAATCACGCCAACCGGCTCGTCATATCTCTACATACATGCATACTTCAGAAATGACATAATATAAAAACTGTATACTATCAAAAGATCTTGCTTTTTCTCTTCTTTTTAGTTCTTTTAAGGTCTAGTGTTACCATTTCTTGTAGTAGTTCCTTCCTTGTTACTCAGCCTTGTGATTCTACCTATACAAACAGTTATATGTAGGTAATTTAACGACATTCAGTTACAGCTAAAACTGTGGTATGGATAATATATGTGGTTAATTATTTTATTATTTTGGTTTACGTATTTAATTACGAATCCTAAATTTTAACCAATGCCCCCCCACTAGACGAGGGTTAAATGATTCGGTTGATAGCTTTGCAGGTAGACATGTCTTGGCTGATGGAGAAATTTCTATATGGAGCATAATTTGGTATATAAGGACTTTCAGCTCACACAGGGCGAATCTCGATGCTGAAAATGAAGTAATAGTAATATTAAAATCTATTACAAATTTTCTTATATAAAATGGTGTATGCGTATGTTGATCTTACCGATACAGTTTCTTGGCCCAAGACCGAAAGGCATGTATGCTGCAGGGTCGATATTATGCTTATTTTCTTCTGAAAAACGTTCAGGATCAAACTTCATAGGATCAGGAAAAAGTTTTGGATCGTGATGAAAACACCATAGTGGTATTGCAATTAATTCACCTTTCCTTACCTGATAACAAAAAAATACGCATACGTCTTTATTTATGTTCTACCAGTTCATATGTCCAATTGTCCATGTATATTTTATTTATTCGGAAATGAAACGAAAAAACTCACGATAAAGTCTTCTGTAGCATCACTGTTTGGTTTACCCATGTTGTAGTCTTTTACGCAAACTCTATCTAAGGCATAACCAGGAGGCCATAGTCGAAGTACTTCTGTAAACCCATTAAGGAAACCATTATATCTAACATAATTATATTATGCATGAAAACATTTCTTAGTACGAGTATTGTGTTTTACAAGGATCAACCCACACAAAAATGATTTCTAAATAAAATCTGTGTAGGTTGTGTAGTAACGTACGTACGTATAAAGATATACAAATTCATATTTTACTTCAAAGTAAATACTATATATACGACTATTCTAAACGCATTTATAGATTACTTATTTGGGCCTTTGTTGGCCCTCACAAATTAAGATACTTTAAATTATGCAGATTCAAACAAAAACTGAAAATTTAAAAAGAATAATAGGACGAAAGTACGCACTTATCACCACGTGACGTATTTGCTTTAATAGTCTGTATATAATATAGATAATATATAATAAATTATGTCTGCCTTAACTTATCTAAGCTTAGAATATTTTAACTATTTTACGAAAATTATTTAATATAAAATAATTATTCTATCGAACGAAATATTAACGAAACAATTTACCTACAATTATTACAAACAAAAATTAAAATTTACCTGACGTCACCATATCCAAATATGTCAATCTCTGGATTGACGTAAAGTCCAGCTTTCCACCATTTTTTAAATTATGATTCTTAATCTCTTGCACCAGGCGTTCCTGAATTTCAGGATGGACGGCCAGTTCGTGTAGTGCAAAGGACATCACAGTTGATATCGTGTCGAAACCAGCAATGAAGAATAGTACTGCTTGAGCGACGAGATCGATGTCGGACCACACTATTTAAAAACTATCTTTTGAACATAATTACAAACAAATTTAATATTGCTCAACTTTAAGCATTTTAGTTCATTCGTTAGTAAAACAAATTATATTAAGCTCTTAATCAATCTGAAACACCAACCTCTGTTATTCGTTTTCTTGCCAACAAACGATTCCTCCACAGTAGCAAAACCAGTGTCTTTTTGATTTTCATTTTCATCCTTATCATCATGCACTAATTGTCCTGTTAAAAATTCACTTAAAAATGGTCGGCATTATTTATTTAATTTGTTAGTCTTGTTGATCGAAGATGTTAGTAGTGTACCTCAATTTTATTCATTGTATTAAAATGTTTATCTCACCTTTCTTAGCTTGCATTAGTAGATGGATAATATCAGGTCTGACGATATTACGTTCTTCTCTGTCTCTCATCGTACCGAGCACCAATTCTTTAAAGTAATCAGAAGTTGGTTTTGAAAATAATGTTAATTTCAGTTTCTGAAAATAATAATATCTTGTTTGTATTATAATGGTTCTCTTACCTCTGCGAAGACATCCGCGAAGATTCCGAATATACAATGATTAATCGTTACATCAAAATACAAGTTTGGTATGTGACTATTATCTAACACAAATGTTTAGACTTTTTCAAAAGTTAATATCAAAATATTTAACAATTTTTTCTTAGAGCATCAGGCTTAAAATATAATTCTTATTGATATCATATGTATCTTATAGCTAAAAAGGTACCAATATTTTGCATTTTTGAGGTTTATCAAGATGTACTTTCTGAGTCTTACCTTCGAAAGGGAAGGAAAAGCAGCAACAAAAAAGAACAGTATCATATGCCGCAACTTAAAAGTGGTAGCAGATTTTCCCATCTCGTAGAACTTATTTTTCTCTTGAGTAAATGAGTCTACTTTAAGTCCAAATGCACAAGATGCGATGACATCATTAGAATAGCGCGTAGTTAAGTCCTTACAGTCAACATCGATGGCACCAGCTGGTAATATGATTTGAATATATTATGTAGTAATACATTGTATTAGTTGTATATAAATTCTCTATATTTCTATTATTTGTTTTTGTGTAAGCAAAATACTATTTCTGCTTATAAACATTATGACTCACCTTCAGATTCGTTAATTTTCTTCTTGAGAGCTTGAATCATTTGCTTGCCCACTTCTTCCATGAATGGAACCATCAGTTTTATCTTTGAACTCGTAAACGCTGGACTTAGCATTGAACGCATATCTTTCCATTCTTGACCTATAAACGTATTTGTTGCAAAATTATTGGTATTTTGTTTTTGGTTTGTTTAAATTTAATAACATGTTTTATTCAATAAACATTTACTAACCTTTTAAAACAAAAATATTTCTTCCGAATATTGGTTCAACTTTTTCGTCCACAAAACCTCGGTGGTCAAGAAAATATTCAAAATCTTTAACAGTGATCTTTTTCACTAGCTCAAGATCTCTTATCATTATTGTAGGCTTGATAAATTCGTACTTGCCAACGAATCTTTAATTAGAATGAATATTAAATTTTAAAAAATATATATATTATATACAGGGATAACAAATAATAATGTAGAAAAAAACATTGTAAATTCGAGGAGCATCTCAAATGTTATGATGCAAATAAACAGTCTGTAAAATTGGTAAAAGATCTTCAGCCCCGCTTAAAGGAATAATGGTTGAATAATTTTTAAGTCAATTAGATATTCCTAAATGTATACCTTTCTTTTGTGAAAGTGTAGTAGATTCTGTCCAAATCGTCAGCCAAAGTTTCTTTACGCAAAAGAACCCATAACATGTTGCCAAACATTGGCACAATTTTCATATGTTTCACTCCATGTTTACTGAACCTGGAGTAAGTCTGGTGGAAGTATAGAACAAGTACTGCTAGCAGCACAGCGATCCATATCATTAAAATTATCATCTGCAAGTACATTACATTTATATAATATTTATTACATTTATATGAAATAGTAAGGCAGAAAAATATTTTTATTCAAAATATTTTTTAAGCCAACCAATGTTTTCTGTTTTTTTATTGTATAGGAAAGCGGACGAGCATATGGGCCACCTGATGGTAAGTGGTCACCTACGCCCATAGACAATGGCATTGTAAGAAATGTTAACCATCGCTTAGATCGCCAATGCGCCACCAACCATGGGAACTAAGATGTTATGTCCCTTGTGCCTGTAATTACACTGGCTCACTCACCCTTCAAACCGGAACACAGCAATACAAAATACTGCTGTTTTGCGGCAGAATATCTGATGAGTGGGTGGTACGTACCCAGACGAGCTTCCACTAAACTCTACCATCAAGTAATTTAATTTTTCCAATAATTTTAATTATATTTATCTAAATGCAGACACCTGTTTCTGATGGAATATGATAGTGTATTTGTAAGTATATCATAATCCAGTACATTATTTATAACTATCATCAGTTAATTATTTCTTTGATTTCATTTCAGTGAGTAAAATAATAGATAGATAACTATGAAAGATTACTTCAAAACATCTGTTTGTTAAGGCATATTTTTTTATCGAGACAATAGTGTCAATTTTAAGTGACTAAATTGGCAATGACCTCGCAGCGAACATTAACATGGTTACGTACAGACTACAGATAGAACAATTGGATGACATTTATGAGTCAAAAAAGTCGTGAATGACGCAGGATGCGTAGCTATATGAAGAATAATCAAAACCTATAAAAAAATTGGCTGTGTTTTCCAAATGCTATCGTGTAACAATCATATAAATGATAAAGATAAACATATTTATTTTGGAAAACATATTTTGTAAATAATGTAATCATAAACCTTTTAAAATACTAAAAACTTCCAAAAAACAGTCTTTTCATTTTTATATTGCTATACCGGCGATCCTGACAAAAATACTAGGTTACGTTATTAAATTATTATTATTATTATCACCATATTCAGTATTGCGTTTGCCAATTTTCATGTCCATCGGACGTCTTAAAGACAGTGAAAATAATTTAGAAGGATTCCGTTACATAGGTAAACAGATTTGAAGCCCAGGACCTTCGGGTGTTCGGCCTTACAAATAGCCACTATACTAACGAGGTATACATATAAAATAGAAATATATATACTGGTCAAGCTAAATAAAGCGTTCTAAAAATGTGGTTTAATTTATGTTGAAAATTAATACTTCATAATTCTCCTGAAAATGGGATACATTTTTAACTTCAGCGAACTATAAAAAGTGTAGAGAGGATTTAAAATCTACAAGCCAACACAAATAAACAAGTGTAAGCTGTTGTTGTTGTTTTACACTTTCACGATTAAGGATTTCCAGATCGAGGATTCCAGTATGAAAAAGTTACTCACGTTTTATTTTGTTTTACACCTCTTTATTAAGATTCTTCCAAATTTGACGTAACTATTTTAGATAATCATAACGTATCGCTTGTTAAAAGAATAAATACAATGCGACGTGTTGACTCAATAAAGCAATTGATCTGACTGAGATCATTACTTTAAATTTCCACTGTATTGCTAGCTGAAAATATTATTTACATATACGATCTTAATGATTTTTAGCTTTTATGTTATTAAAATATATTTTTTATAAGTGAAAATTTTATTTATGACACAACATACAATTACACAGATTAATTGACATAATATTTGAATGTTCTTCGAAATAAAGGAGGAAATTATGTGTCAACTTTTAAAACATATTTAACATAATGTCTTCATAATATCATAATTTATTTGACAACATTAGACAAAACAAATGAAAACCATAGTATTTTTTTGTTTTATAGCTACTCAAACAATAAGCTGTCAATTATTCGTCAAATATAAATTTTATTGGTCATATCTAATAATCTATAAAATGCTTATTTTGATTTATTTCGATACGCAATTAAATCGAGTTACTAAATGAACACGAGTGTCATGTTTAGTAGAAAAACCAAGAATATTTTTTGACTTGGTTACACAACTATGTATATAGTTGTGTATTAAATAATAAAATTCTCTTAGCGCCTGTTATTATTTAAATACATATCATGTTGAAATATGAATTGCTATATTTAAATCGACAGGTACTGGATGTAACATCATTATATTAATATAAAAAATAAATCAACCGACTTTAAAAATAAAAGAATTCCAAACCACAAACTAATAATTTTGTCATTTAATTCTAAATGTATTAGGTATATTTTTTTGTTGCATAAATTATAGTTGGGTTGTCCAATATAAGTAAATGAATCAGTTAATAGAAGTTATAAATTTATGTTAGTTTCTTGGATTAGCAGTATATGCGGCATAAATTTTCCAAAATTTAAAAAACACCGTGAAGAATATAATATCTAGGAACAAATGATTGACTGATTATTTAAAGTTTCTTATTTTTAGATAGGTTTTATTAATGAATTTAATTTCATTGTCTATTCTATTATTTTATTGTATTAATTCTGCTTATTTTTTATTTTAATAAGTGATTAATGTTGAATTATTTACCTTGATTTTGTAATTAATTAAATTTTATTAATTATATAAGCAACTGACTGTATTATTTTCAAAAGCATGCAAGCATTCCTAATTCACTGATTACATTCTGTTTAGTGTACCTAGACTAGTAACTAGTACCTAGACTGCCGCGTTGGTCTATTGGCTAGATATAAGGCCGCAGACCCGATGGTCCTGGGTTCAATTCCCAGGTCGGGCCAATAAATAGTTATTGGGTTTTTCTGTCAGAAAATTCTTAGTAGCAGCCAAGAGTCTGGAAATTGGAAGTGTGTACACTCCCGTGCCTCGGAAAGCACGTTAAGCCGTTGGTCCTGCGCCTGAACTCTTTCCGGTCGTGTCGGAATGCCGTTCCATCGGATTATGAGATCTTAGGAAAAGAGAGTGCACCTGTGTTTGCGCATACACTTGTGTACTCTATGTATACCTCCTGCGTAGTTGGCTAATCTCTCTTGAGATTGGCCGAAATCGGTGTATAATAGCTAATTAGTGTACCTAAATAAATAATAATAATATGTGAATTATTTCTAGAGATTTTGATATATTTAATGTTTTACTTTATCGATAACAATATAATAATCTTATGTATTATATTATGGATTTCACTTTCAAATAGTTTTCACTTTCAAAATAATTGCTTTAGATAAATTTATAAAAGCAAGCTTTGACAAAATAAAATCGCAAAAGCTGAAAGCTTTCATAGAATCGGATATTATTGTGGGAGGTGAAAGGTACATCTAATGGGGTTTATTGATCTTTGCTTTTGTGTATACATCATGTTCCGTTCCGGTTTTAAACTAACTATCCACGTCCTATAAATGGTATAAAAATAACATTGTCTAATCTTTACAAGCCAATTTGCTGTTCTAAAAATATAGATAATAAACCCAAAACTGAATTCATTATTTGTCATAATTCATCGTATTTTATCTATAAACTGTTATACAAATTTATTAATTCAAGCATAAGTAGCCATCTTAAAAATTTACACAATAACATTAGTTTAAATTATTCGTAACAAAATATTAAGCCTTATTAAAATATGTATGATACTTATATGAATTTTCTGTACATTACAAATTGAATATTACATGTTGCTTTTCGATTCACCAACCTTGGGAACTAAGATGTTATGTACCTTGTGTCTGTAATTACACTGGCTCACTCACCCTTCAAACTGGAACACAGCAATACAAAGTATTTCTGTTTTGCAGAATATCTGATGAGTGGGTGGTACGGTACCTACCCAGACGAGCTTGCACAAAGCTCTACCACCAACGATTATTAGAGAGATGTTTGAGATATGTAGTTATGTACCTATACAAGGCATCTTAAAGGTTTTTTGGAAAAGTTAATAAAAAAGACGTAGGGTTGGACTAACTGGACCATATACCTAATCACAATTAATATATTATATTATAATATTATTTAAATTGTATTTTGAATTATATCTGAGTTAGGTTGGGTAGCTTTTATACACATACAAAAGTTATTGTTAGAGTGAAAACTATCTTCAAAGTTAAAGGACATACCAAGGTGTGTACCTTGACAAACTACTCAATGCTACAATGGCACAATGCTTTTTCGAGGAGAGGAGGTTGACAAAGATTAAAGAATTGATCTTGAAATAACTGATATTTAACTTTGCTTTCTGTTAAAATATATTTTTAAAACAATATACTGTTTGACAATAATGACTGTAGGATTAAATGTGAGGAATGTGAGTTGCATGGCGCTTTTATTAATTTTATTTTATTTGCTCAGTAATTCTAAATTAATTACAAAGTTATTAGTCATGAATGTAAATACATGATAGGTATGCGTACAGTTTGTTCTGCAAATTAAACATAAGCTTATAAACATTTGCCAGAGACAAAACGAGATAAGCGATGTTGATTTATCTATTAAGTTCACAGGTGATTATGCAACAAAAAGTTTTATTTCACGAATATCTCTAGATACCTATCTAGATTAGTATTTGAACAGTACACAATACGAAACATTGACAGATATTAAAAGTACTTGTATTTAAAATATATTAAAATACGTTCGAAACCTGATAGTTGCATATATCCCAGATTCTGTGTACAGAATATAGTTTAAAAATCAACACGCAAACGACAAACCTTACAATTGTGTCTCTCATAACTTACACTACCAGCCTCGCGTCGCCGTCGCTTCCAATGACGCGCGTCAGTCTGTCGGAGACACGACGCAACGTGATTAATATACTGTCACCACGATATTCGCAAATCCCCTAAATTACAGCCCACAGTACGCCCTACACATATATCATAATATTAAAATGTTTATTTTCTGGTTTGCATTGATAAGAATGTTAAATTTAGTATGGGAATGTGTGTATTCTGAATAGGTTCTATAAATCAAACTGTTTATGAGAAGTTACCGATATTTCTTGATAAACGTCAAGCTCGTGCATCGCTTTACTGATATTCGGCAACATCGTAGTTTTTGGGCATGTCTGGGTAGGTACCACCCACTCGTCATGTATTCTACCGTCAATCAGAAATTATTCATGTTGTATTCTAACTGGAACACAGAGTGTCTTATTATAATATGCAGATCAAAACACATTATGTAAAAGTTTTTGGGATTCGGGCGTTTGACCTAATAAAATAATTAGGCTAAGCTAGGGTTTTTTTAATGTCCATTAAATATAGATTTACTATCTTACAAATATAAACATGGCATTAAGTACAATCTTAGTAGGCACATATCTAAATCACCGCAAACAAGTAAAAGAAAACACGTAAATTCTCGGTAATATCCACATTAAGGGCCGACGGGTCGTAACTGCCCCAAGTAAGGGAGATTGTGCCCCAACTCCAGAGTATTGTCGGGGAAAGTTTGCGAATCGAATGGGGCACGATTAAGACAATTGCTAATAAAATAAAGAGCTACGTTCTTATCTTGAAACTTAGTAATAAGTTGTTAATATGCTTTCGCAACATAATTCTCTGGACGAAGGTCAAAATTACTATTAACTGACTTTTATTTAAGTTTAGGCTTGCGTATCAGATCCACAAAAACAAATATAAGAAATATAGTGAACTCTCTTATAAATAATATCTACTACAAAAGTAGAAGCAAAAGTACATAAAAAACTACTAAACATTTTACAATACGACGAGGTTGGTCGCATAATAACAATCTTATATGTGTTTAATAATATGCCATAATAGTTAGTGTAAAAACTTTTAACATTAAAGAGAAAGCTATAATATGTTTGAAGTACGAGTACAACAAAGTAAATCTTTGTATTACTTGTTTGTACTTTCTCTTACAATTATGGTACCTGAGGTTGAAAACTTCCTTATCATGAAAACTTTTTGACCATGTTTTGTCATTTTTCAAAAGGTATTACAATGTGCTATACTTATTTTTATTGAATGCGCACAAAGTTGTGTACTATAGATTTATCGTGTGGTGGCTTGCAATCTTTTAATATAATCTATGTGTAGGTTATTTTTTCCACAAATATTACACCTCTTATTGCTTTTAAATATGTCAAGATTTCTTAAGTTCGTAATATATTTAATTTATCGATATATTTAATGTAAAGAAGACAAAATAAAAGGCGGAGATAGCGTGAAATGGCAAAGTATTAAATTTCTCGGATCGTGTTTTTTTCGTCGGTACCTCCCCTGAGTGAAATCGAAAAATATTCAACGCTAAGATTGATCACGATTCACGGCCCTTGACAGCAGTGAATCCTATCTTTTAAGGGGAAACCTATACGATTTGAAGATTATAATTAATTCTACGATGAATTTTCATATATAATATGTATATAGATGACGACTTATAGCAGGCTCGTGTCTGATAATTAAATAATTTATACTTGGCGTACGTAACTGTTATTACATACATCGAATCTTAAATTTATGAAAATTGGTTTTTGCTTAATGAAGTTATAATAAGTCTCGTCTGTTATAATTTTTTGTATAAGAGTATAAATAGCCCTCAATTAGAAATATTACGCAATAATGTAAAAATATTGTTAATCAACTAAAAATAAACCTGTTCTGTACTAGACTGTTATGTCACTTGCTCCATAAGTTCCAAACTCCAACTCAAACTGTTGGTTTCAAAAAAAATATATCGTTTATTTTTAACTATGCTGCTGGCCCTAATAGATTGGAGAGTTCAGTATGTAATTAACATATTATATCTTTTTATGTACTGACAGTAAATAAAGGCTTAGGCTGTTAATACTCAAAGATCATAGCTCACATTGCTTGAAAATGGTTAAATGATAGTAATAAGAAATCAAAAAGATACCTTGTTGAGCTATTATTCAAAATCAACCCAATATTAAATAATTGGTCTCTTTTGTCAAGAAATTCTCAGTAGCAGCTAGGAGTTCGGAAGTTAATAGCTGGTAAAGCTATTGTTCCAGTTCCAGTCCAATAGTTAATTTATTATAGTACGTATTCGTTTTCATCTTATCTGACTATGAGAGAAAGGAGGATAGCTCTTGAACACATACTAGTAAACAATTATATCTCTCAGAAAGTTTCATAATTGGCTGTTAATGTACTAACTGGTACTAACTATATGTTTGTTAATCAAATGAATAATTTGGACCCATTCATATTTGATGTAATGCAAACGTTGTATTGGAAACTTTGCCTTAACTTAGATCTGATACTATAAATTTATTCTTCAAACGTATGGACAAAGTTAGTTTTTTGATAGAGTAATATATATCATTTTTTATTCCTTTTTAGTGATATCGGAATATGTTTTTTATACGTATTGTTTTTCATTGGTTAGTATACATCCATTCTCCATGATAAAATACATGTATGCACCAATTTTCGAGGTGATCGATGAAACAGTGTCGAAGTCTATCAATCTGCCACCATCCATTTTTATATTCAAATTCAAATTCAAATATCTTTATTCAATGTAGAAGTGTTACACTTACTTATTGATTGTCATAAATCTACCACCGGTTCGGAAATAAACACCTCAGACCTGAGAAGAACCGGCGAAAGAAACTCAGCAAATATAACTGACCCAGTCAAAATTCCAAAGTCACAATGAAAGTTTTATCATTATGGACTATGCTCCAATCTGCTTTTTATAAAGGAGAATGATTCGAAGTTTTAAGGGTCGGAACTAGTACACCTCTCGACTCCATGATATTGAGTTTTTAAAGTACCTATCGGCGGAAAATAAAGACCTGAATATATATTTAAGTATTGTAAAAGGTATATTGAACGTTAATGACGCAGATATTTAACGCCTCTGGTTTTTGGTACAATAAGCTTAAGAGCTGGATTCTCCTTAAGAGAGGAGGAGCCCAGAGTGGGATATTTAGATATCCTACAGCTCGACTAAACTCAAATGTATTAAGATTAAGCTTACAGAAAAAGGTAGCCCAGACCAGAAAATATATACCACTACATAGATAGAGAATCGTATTCTATATTTACTGCAATACTAGTTTACATGTCTTTTGGCCGAATACTGAAACGTCTTTCAAATATGAAGGGGGCTCAAATATTTGAAACGTCTTCGAATATCAAATTTCGCATACTAAATTTTGAAAAATAATGACATTCCAAGCAATTGAGTCCTAATCATATTTGAATGACGTTTCAGTATTCGGCCGTTTGTGTTCTAAACTAAGTGCTAACATTTGAGGACGATTAACTTACATATTGACCACTACAAGTTGAGCATAAACTGCTAATAATTGAACTTTGCTGACATATATACTTACTATGGGTTACGATTTTGTACAGAATGTATGCTTAATTAACTATTTAACAAAGATTATTCCTCCATCCTATTTTAGTAAAAAGCTTAGAGCATAGTCCACTATGGTTATGGTCACTTGGTGGTAGAGCTTTGTGCAAGCTCGTCTGGGTAGGTCCACCCACTCATCAGATATTCTACCGCAAAACAGCAGTACTTGGTACTGTTGTGTTCCGGTTTGAAGGGTGAGTGAGCCAGTGTAATTACAGGCACAGGGACATAATATCTCAGTTCCCAAGGTTGGTGGCGCATTGGCGATGTGAGCGACGGTTAACACAGCTATAAAAAAAAAATGCTTCAATCGGGACTGGTAAACACACGTGTGGTAGATTAAAACATAGTAAATAAAGACATATTAACACCCTGTGTAAGTTGACTAGCTTATGTGTTAGTTAGTGTATATCATATTCCAAATATCAACCGAATCCTTTGAGAATATTTAAAGAGAGGCTGCCGTGATCGTATTCATTACTATATGTATATACGTATCTACCACCTTGATAGTATAAGAACAGCGTGATAGAAAGCCCCAAACTTCTTTTTTAGTTTTATAGTGACATTATATATATATTTTTATTTATTATTATATATATTATCAGCATTATCTTGTTAATTCCAATGTAGTCGTCTAAGAAATACAGATATATTTAATCCCTACCGTTTCGAAGTGACAATATTGATCAGTTAAATATGCTAAGCATTGCTGATTGCGAGTTTGTCTTCATTATTCATTAACATCAGGTTGATACAATTAATTCATTCGACAAGTTATCTTACAAATTTGATTAATCTATGCATAAAAATAAATTATATTACGTCTGCGTTGATTATACTTAGCTCAACAATTACGGGTGGGGGGCAAGTGCTTAGCCTATCAATTATGAGGATAGGCAAGACCCTTCCACTAAGTTTACTATACCAACCTATCTATTATTTTTTTTATGTAAGAGGGTGCAAACGAGCAGGAGGCTCATCTGATGGAAAGTGACTACCACCGCCCATGGGCGCTCTTTTCTTGAAGGCTGTTATGTCATATCGGTTCGGGAAAGTCACCGGCGAAAGTTGGTCCTACAGTGTGGTTATGCGAGGCAGCAAAAAAGGACTTAAAAATCGCGCTGTTGTGGATTTCCAGACATCGAGATGTTGAGGATGGTATTTCGAATTGTGGCGCGATGTCCGGTACGACAAATATAATGTAATCTACAATTACAACTCAATTTCAGCTCCATCTCAATTTACTAGTTAACATTCCTCAAAACGCTCAAACAGCCTACTAGGCTGCATATTATGTCCCCTGCTGGATAAAGCACGATCTTCTCTTTCATATTTTAGATTAATGTTTTATGTTAAACTCAAAGCTACCACCAACGCGTATATTATAATTTAGAATAGCCTAATATTTGTTTAAGTTAAGTTGATTATTAATGTTTCAATGTTATTATATTTCGTGATATGATTTTACAACTACCTACATCAAAATGTATTGACTTTGTATAAATAGCGATGTATTTACAATTAACGTTCATAATTATTGTTGAGCTTGTGCAAGGTAGCTACTCTGCCGATTTAATAAATACTGTTTATAACCATACAACATCTCTTTCGCTATCCTGGCCCACCTTCTGTTACATTTATTAAAGATTCATGTGTTCCAACCACTGGGCCATTTCGAGACACATTGCTCTTCAAATAAATTATACTTTATAATGAATTAAAACACTTCGGGTAGCAATAATATATATTTACGATATTTTAATTATTGTTCACATTTTAAAACATTAAATAATTTGACCTAGAAAAGAGCTTCAATAATCGCGACTAGCCGTTAATTGCACGTGTAATTCAATTAATTTGCAATTAATAAATGAACTTATTACATGAGAAATTTCAAAAATTACAATATCGAATTATATTCCTGAATATTTAAACGAGCTCAGCAATTAGTAAACTTCAACTCATTACCGTCACTTATATGATTGATGATCAATTTCACTAATAATTAATATTATTATATGAAATCGGTTATTGATGGAACAATTAGTGTAGTGATAAAATATCCATAACGATCAATCAATGAATAGATAATACTGAACTATGAGAGTAGCATGGCAAAGAAGGGTCGGTCGTTAATGTCTCATTAGTCTAGTGGATAGGTTCCCGTTTCTAACATTCGTACAGAATCTCCAAACAGTGCTGAAGTCAAATATCGCAGTTGTATCGTATCTTAGTAGGTAAGTATTGAAACAAAAATTTGTTTAAAAAAAGACCTATGTGCACGTACTTGTATGCTATACTATATGGTCTGCCCTTGTTGATCTTGTTTGATATCGGTAGCCGTAGCTGAATTAAATGAATTCATTGTATCAAGTGTTTTGTTGATGCTGATATAAAATTAAGTTAACCATTAGAATCTAAATAAATCATTCCACCTTTTAGAATTATTATTAGTCATGGGCGTACCTTATTCCTGGATATCCAACCTGAATATTCGGTTCCACAAACAAGCCCGCAGGTCTCCACAATCAATTAGCGGACGCGGCGCAAACGTTCGTTACTCCCGGTCCCAAAGTTGCAAACAATTCGCTTTTAAACGCCGAAGCTCTTAGTGGTTTTTGAATAATTCCCTCTACATCAAACGTTGGAACTTTGAACTTGGGAATTTCTGCGGTATCTTTGCTAACTTAACCGCCGACGTAACTTTAAATTGTAGACCTTAAGTATCAGTTTCGTTTCGAGGAGTTCTTTGATTTTATTCTCCGTTTGGACATTGATACGGAGAATGGTTTTTCGTCTTTCAGATTTTCCAGATTTTCGTCTGCGGTGCGGTGGTTTGAATGTTTTTTTCTAAAAGTCGACTTAAGTATTTCTCTAAATGAAATGAAAATGTATTGGGAGTGTAAATAATTTTGTAAGAGGATTTACGTTCGTCCAAACTTTAATATTTAATAAAATAAGTTAATAATACTGTGATAAAAAAGAAAAAAATGTGGTCATTGTGGCAATTGTGTTTTGTTTTAGAGCTTATTCGATTATTATTTTCTATTTAAGGCAAATTTTTCGTTGCTCCGTCATTGTACATTTTGATATTTATTTAAAGGTTCCATTTCACTTAAAGATATTATTATAATATTTTAATTACCTTTTAAGTTTAATAATAACTAGCTGTCAGCAACTTCGTCCGCTTGGGCTTAGATCTATATCACCTATTATGAAACGTTGACTGTGTTCGTTAGCACGATGAAGCAATTTTGGTTTGTTAATTGGGTGATATGTAGACCTGATTAGATGATTACTTACGTATTTTATGCCGAAATCAATGCAATGTGTGATTTAAAATATATCTTCTCTAATTCGAAGTTGAATTTCCAGGAATGTGCATAAACATTTTTGGGTGGCGTATAAACTGACACACTAGCTGACCTACCAAAGAGTCGAACCGAAAGTCAAAGGGCTCGAACAGGATACGATGTCGTATCGTGGCACATTCGTCGTGTCGCGATTCGATAAGGACATATTTTTTTTCTTTAATTTATATAAGACCTACCTTGTCGTACGTTTAGCATTTTTGCAATGTTGTAACAGATACTTACTACCTTTTTGAAGAAATAATGTTATATGATTAAATCTTAAATTATAAATAAATAAATATATATATTTGACGACTTAAATGCTCGAAATTATGAGTTTTCCTAATAGATTATATTTACAAAAGCAAATAAACATTAAATAAAATCGGTAAAATTAGAAAAAAATGACGAAAGGATCTACTATTTTATTAAATGTAAAGATAAGAAAAAATAGGACATTTTAATTATTATTAATATGTAAACTTTATATAAAAAAGTATGTTTATTTTTAATTTTAAAGAGTATTAAAAATAATAAAAATGTTGTAGTAATAAAGAGTAAATGTAAAATATTTTTGGCATGTTTCGTCCCTAAATCTTCGTCCCCGATTCTCCGCCAGCGGCTAATTGGGCGAAATAATTCGTCGAAGCAATTACACGCTCTGTGATATATTATCTCCTAATGTTCTTTGAATAAAATGATACGTATTTTGTTTTAAAATTGAAAAAAACATTGTTTTATTACAAATGTAAAAAAACCTAGTAAATGTGGAATATTCAATTCATATTTGGAATTCGCAAAAACATTATTAATTAGAATTTGACGACTTTTCTTTACCTTCGAAAAGTTATATGACAGGTCGAATTTATTAAATAACGTTCAAGTTTTCAGCTTCCAACTCCTGGTTTACTGAAGGCAGTCTCAGATTATGTTTAAGAATATTTAATAACTTTAATGACTTTCAACAGTGTATTATCAAATATCATGATGGAAATATGAGTAGTAGTAAATGTTAATACACTACCATATTTGGTCTTCTTGGTATTATTGGAAAATTAGCTTTGTCGGGACACTGGCTAACTTGATCATGTTTTAAATGTATATATATATATGACGTGTAACAGTCGAGTAATCGACAAGTGACGTGTACTATTTAATTAAAGCAAAACAATTTTGGACAACAACTACAAAATAAAGTTTGTGTAAAAAGGGATATTTTAAAAATGGAAATGCAGCCTTCGAAAATGACGTTTCTTTATTGTTATATATAATTGTTGTTATATAGAATTGAAAAAAAAAACACTTACCACATGAAAATAATGTGTTTTTTTTTCAGGTAACTTTTTATTTATATATTTTTTCTATTTCACGCCTTCCTTAAGCGAAAACGTCGAAATGAATTGCAAACACAAATCAAGCGAAGTCATAAAGACTCGCATTTAAGACCTTTAACTAACCGCAACATTCATACATCATCCGCTCAATAAGCTCTTGACAATTAACTATATCTCTTCATATACTAAAATCTAGTCATAAATATATGAGAACTTATAAAATATTCAAATACGAAACTTATTTAGTAAAACCAATTAAATATTGGAAAATATACGTTGCACTTCACTATTCGCTATCGAATTTTGACTTCATCAAGTAACTGGAGCATAGACCTTCGATGGAGATAAAATATATTTATATCAAGGTTTTACATTTAGAACCGAATTGTCCGTTGGTTAAAAGACGCGATTACTTCGAAATTTTGAATTATTATATAGAAATTCCACATACGATAAATAAATGACATGAAGTTAAAAAGTTTGTGTTAATGGTCTTAAATAAACTGGTATCAATTAACGAATGAAGGCGCTCTTATTTTACCTCAACGGGAGCATTTAAGTGCCTTCGTCGCTATTTATCATTTCGATTTAATTTTACTTTTTACTTTAACGTTTGCCCCTCGTTTTCGATTCCTCCATCTCTGATTTTCAGATCACTTTCCACTAGACTGAGTCGAACCGAATACGAGTCATGGAAATTTGTGGAACTTTAAATTTCATTGAAAATTTGGATCTCAATTAAATTTAGAATCGATTTCTGGTTACATGTACAATTAAAATTTCAATAATGGAATCTTTTTATTACTTTGAGTTTACTTATTATCATTTTTCACGTGCTAAATTGGACTTTCCTTAAAAATCCTTATTGAATATTTGAAAAATGTACTAAGCTACGTACGAGAGTACGAACGTACTTACAGCTGATCGAAATATTGATAGAAAATAATATAATAATAATAATTTTGTTCTCAAATAATTTCTGATTTTTTGCCTTCTATTGTCTTACACGTCAACTATTGTGTGTGTTTTTTAACATAAAAATATATCACAAAACAAACAATATTTTAATATTATCATTTGAGATTATCAAACAATATTTTTAAATTACAATAAAAGTTAAATTGTATTAATAATAATAATATAATGATCTAATTAATATCATAATGCAATCAAGTCGAAATTAAAAGAGTGAACTAATTAAATCGGCATACGTAGAATGTAGGTAGAATGGAACAACTGTATTATATAATTGTAATAAATAACAATAGAAAAATAAACATATCAGCTGCCTATGTATATAGACGAATTGAGAATTGAGTTTTTAGTTAGAACACAATTAGCAGAATTTGTCCAATCGGAACATTTCAGTGATGTGAAAGCCGTATTCGATCAATATTCAGCATTAGACTGTCAAGTAAATTAGCATATGAACAGCCCTGCGCTAGATCGAGGTTGGATAGATCTGATAATCACTTCAGTTTGCGTCAAAGGATCTAATATTTATTAATGTTTTATAAATTGTTTTGCTAAAATAATTCTTCAAAATATAGCAATCTTCGAAATGCAAAAGCGAAGTAAATTAAACTATAGTTTAACCCAGCAATAAAGAAATCGAAGAAGTTTTGATAAAATACTAGAGAGATAAGTTGGTTATATTTTTTTTTTTGATTCAGGAACCCCAGGAAATATTGCAATCAGCTTTATGTTCAAACTTGACGAATGATTTATTAAATCAAGTAAGTTTAGCAAAAATCTTTATCAGAAGAAAACTGTTTCTGAAGGAATTTCCAAGAAACACTTTTAAGCTGTTTGTGAAAGTAACGAGTTGACATATTAATAAGAACATCTTAGTAAAGTAAATATTGTTTTTATAAATATCTACTATTTAATTTAACTTATAAATAACTTTTATTTAAATATTCAGAAATTAGTAAGACTAACGGCCGAATATTGAAACGTCTTTCAAATATGAAGTGGGACTTAATTATTTGGGACGTCAATAATTTAAAAAATTTGTGTGCGAAATTTGAAATTAATGGCGTTCCAAATAATTAAGTCCCACTTCATATTTGAAAGACGTTTCAGTATTCGGCCATAAATCACTAAAAATCTAGTACTAAGTCTTACTACTTTTTGAAATCGGTTAAAAATATTTACCGCCAACAGAACAATTTACTGCTCACTATATTAGGAGAACGAAATTGTCAACATAATGTTTTAACCTGATTTTAAGTTTCATTTTAGAATAAGTATTTATTTTTTGGGATAAGACATAGTATAGGTTGAAGGTATTAAACCTTTACATCGTTTTCTTCATTCTATAGTATTGTCAGTCGGTACCACATTTGAGTATTGTTTTAGTTCGTGAAGCGTTATCTAGTAGTATTGTTAATCGAAACTAGTAATAAATGTAAAAAAATCATGATAGATTATGTAAATAAATAATTAAGTCAATATTAATGTATCTTAGTTTCATTGATTATTATTAATGTCCTTCCCTATGCCAAACATATTCAGGTAATTATGTTCATACTACAAAACACCTTTGACATAATTAGAAAAAAAATATATATTTAAAATTAGAGTATGAAAAAAAAATACTGAACAATTCGGCTCCATTCAGGCCCTTGTGCTAGCGGCGAATACAATTATTCGAATTCAAAATTCAAATTGTGTAATAGTGTGTGTGTATTGTATATACAACTGTATTTTTGTTTCAACTACAACTACATAAACACATTTGTGGACATTATAAAATATTTTTTGTATGGGACTGTGTATCTAGTTGTTATTATTAATCGAAGCTATAACAAATAAATTATTTAATAAGAGAACAATAATCATAAATGACAGCAAATATTTCGAGTAAATGGATTAATTAAAATAATTATAGAGCTAGTAAACCATTGGAATGGAATCGTAAACAATGTTTCCCTCTTTCCAAAGAGACAATAAAAATACTAATGAAAGCATTCGCGTTTCGAATGTTCGCGCTGTTGGATTTGTATACAATGCGTTTTATTAAACCAGTATTGAAGTCTTTTACAATTTGGTGGATTGGTTTGCTTTATTAGCAAATGTTAACCGATTACGAAAAATGAAGGAATGCTGTTAACCACCTTTCGTAGAAGTATAAAAAATAAATTGAGTGCAATGATAAATTTTACTAAAAGTATATTTATCAGTATTCATTTTTTTCATTTTTTTTTCAAACAACTTAATGAGGATATTAAATAGTTTATTACAATTATTCGTACTTTTTTTTATAACTGAGTCTTCGGACGGGCAATTGAGCCACGTGATGGTAAGTACCGACCCACAGACTTTGGCACCGTACGAAATATTAACCATTGCTTACAACGCCAATGCGCTACCAACATTGGGAACTAATACTATGTTAAGGCATTAGAACGCGGTCTCATCTCTATATTTAAATTTTCGTAAATAATGAGATTTTTTTAGAATTGGAGTAAATATGGTTGATGAAACTAGATTCAGTTTTAAAAACCTTGTTGCAAGTTGCACAGTACAATCGGTGGTACAAGTTATTGGTATAAGAGTATGAATTAACTCAAGAAGGTAATTAAGAATCAATTTAAAAAAAAAAGCAAAAAATCTCTAGGATCAAAAAACACTGAAATGTTCTAAATTCTAATCTTTTAATTAGAATCATGTTATATTTATCATTAAAACAGATTAACGTTAAATATTTTATTTGCGTCGAAAACATAAAATGGTCTTAGCCGTTCTAGATTTAAGGGCTAAGATGTTACATTCGGTATTACTATCCCGTTTTGTACGCGTTTCGTTTTTATGTCCTCGTAAAAGATCTGCGTTAAGCTGATTTCTTACGTCTGTACTTATGGTTGCTGTGATTGAAGGATAAGTAATAAGAAAATGTATTACATAATGAATGACGAATTTACTAGAACGTTTCACAAATAGGTTCTCTTAATTCGTAGAATAGTTACAAACGATTCACAAATCACCTTTCAATCTAAAAACCATTCGTATCTTACTAGAAACCGACATAAAATTAAATTACCCAAATTCCGAACTAAATATGGCATAAAAACTATATTACTCGAAGGAGCACAGCTTTATAACTCATTACCAAAAGACGTTATAAACGCAAATTCAATTAATATTTTCAAAAAAAGATTAAAAAAATATTTACTGGCACAAAATGTAGACTTTATGGTTGTTTAATGTAAGTTATGGTATTGTACTTATATTTATTTAATGGAATTTCCTGAGTGTAAGTGGACTTTGTTCTTTTTTTAGGAAATAAATGTCTTAAACCTTAAACCTTAGGTTTATTACTTACTTGGTGTAACAGCAGTACTTGGTACTTCCGGTTTGAAAGATGAGTGAGCCAGTGTAATTACAGGCATAAGGGACATAACATCTTAGTTCTCAATGTTGGTGGCGCATTGGTGATGTAAGCGATAGTTAACATTTCTTACAAGGCCACCGTCTATGGGCGTTGGTGACCACTTACCATCAGGTGGCCCATATGCTCGTCCGCCTACCTATGCTAAAAAACACTAAGTCACTCACCCTTCAAATCGGAACAACTATACTAAGTAATGCTATTTGGCGATATACATCCCAATTATATACTGGACTAGCTCAGCCCCGCGGTTTCACCCGCGTATAATTAAGAAAAATAATATTCCTTCCTCGATAAAAGGACTTTACAAAACAAAAATATTTTTTAAATTCAAACCAGTAGTTCCTGAGATTAGCTGGATCATACAAACAGACTCTTCAGCTTTATATATTAGGATCGAATAGTACCATCCACTCATCACATACGGGCTTGCAGAAAGACCATCAAGTAAATTCTCTGTCTATTTAAAATGTTCAGATATCACATCAAATATAAAAAATAAATAAAAAAAAATGTAAAGTAACGCTTGTGTGCTAAAGGTTATTATACAATTAATGAATTTATTGATGATAGCATACCTTGGGAATGAGACGATCGCCGCATGGCTATTTTTTTATTGTTTTTTTTTTTGTGTAAAAAAATGATACATTAAAAAAAAAAAAACAACCCACTGAGTCTCAGGGCTGGGTGTTTCTTTCCGGTGGTAGTTTCTAGTTTGACAATCAATAAGAAAGTGTAATACTTCAATATTGAATTAAGTATTTTGAATTTGAATTTAAATATACATAAAGTTAAAATAACAAGAAATAGTGATTCAATAAATACGTCAACAAATCAAACGATTCGACGAATGTTGACTTAAAACATTCATGTTTTGTTTCGCGTTTGCGAAGTTCTTGTATTGAGGCCAAATACACGATATAACTTCTTTGAATCAAAGCTTTGTGCCATTACGAGTGGTCTTTGAATTTATAACGAGTATATTTTTTATTGGAAATATTTTTAAAAGTTCAAAGCTTGTGTTGTTTAAATCGAGTATTTATATGAATATAACTGTGACCAGCTTGCTACGGTAGGCGTAAATCAAAATGGGTTTAGGGTTTTTAATAGTGAACTATGCATCCTTTTCTTCATCGCCAAACATAAATAATCTGTATTGGTTTGTTTTTATTTGAGTGAGCCAGGGTAATAAGTACCACAAGGGACCCAACATTATAGACTTGATATAAAACTAAAACTAAAATCTAAGTAAAATTAAAGTGGATGGATATAAGTGGAATAGTTTTATGTTATAAATAAACATATATTGGTCAAAAGCTGTTTGCAGTGCATATTATTAATAAATAAATAAATATTATAGGTATATATAGCAGAGATTATAAGCAAATCGCAATGTAAATGGTTGCGTAAATATGTATAAGGTTTTTTATTTTCACTCCTTATTTGAAATACCTATAGTGTCCGGGGGTGCTAATAATAGGATAGAAATTAAAAAATATAAAAATTATTTTGATCTATGGTCACTATTCTGAGTGTAATCCGTTTACCTGCTCTATTGTTTTATAAATATAGTTTCAGATGAGAAGTTGGGGATGGATATTCCCGTGTCACAGAACGTAAAGACGTTGGTCATTTCGGATGGTCTTCCTATCCTATTGATTCGACTTCGACTCGAAAAATACATTTCCAAGCGGATGAAAAAAGGATTAGGTACAACATATTCTAAGAAAGGTTAAATGTTTAAAAATAAGTTGCAGTTAAAATGAGTATATCTTTTATTATAAAAGATATGATACTTACAACTATCGAATATACTAGATATTAAATAATCAAAAATATGTAAAACTTAAGTTTAGTAAGTTCTACAGATTTTTTATTAGTGAATATAAAAGATGAAAAATAAAACCGTTAAAAATAAATGCCGCGCAAAAACTGTTCAAAGTTTCCGTTGTAAATAAATAACTTGATTTTAACAGCAGAAGCATGAAAAATAGAAGTGGCAAGCGCGGCTTAATAGAATCGTTGTTGAAAGAAAGTAGGTAAATATTCTGAGGAGATTTTCGAGGAATTTACTGAGATATGTATTCTGGCCCGGCGCAGTGGAATAACATGATATTGTACGCTCTAAAAGTTTTTGAATCTGTACTAAATTTATAATAAAAATTGCTTAAGAAAACATATTGTGTTTCTACGAAACTTCCTACTAAAACTACAAAATTTCGTGTCTAGGCTGTTTATGGTTGAAGAGATCCTTCATCTGGAGGCAATCCTATGTGAAGTATCAGGTCATGTTAACCACAAAAATGTATTGGAATCTACATTTAAATCGAAGTCTTCACAGGTTATTTACTCGAAGTAAATGCAAATAAGCCCATCTATTATAGCTACTTTCTAGAAACTTTCTATACAGAAACTTGTGTGCAATTCACACGTGGTAGAAGTGAAACCTTCAAAAATGTTGGCTTCAACTGTATAATGCTTCCTATGTCATTTTCTCCCACGTTAAATCTTATGAATTTATGTGTCTCACTTTTTCGTTTCATAGACTTTCAAATCACAACGATGCTAAAGAAGTTTTCACTTCAAAAAATCTACCCATTCAATAGCTTCAGACATATCTCTAAACGAATATTCTAATTATATCTAAAATATGTTAGTGTAGAACGAGAGTGAACACACTAACGTAATTTCAATAAACCTCAGGCCCTTTGACACCTAATCGGTAGTGGGAAGGATTATCGGAGCCCCTTAAAGCCCGACTGTTGTTTTAGGTCATAAAAGTTATTTACGATTTGTATAAAAACGCTGGCCTTTGCTATAATATTATTTATCAATGATTTTGTTTCTTTACTGACATTTGCTGCGTATTTGATGGCCGTGAAATAAAAAAAAATAAGACGGATTTTGTTTATTATATAATTTTCAGTAGTAGCCTGTGAATGTCCCACTGCTGGGCTAAGGCCTCTTCTCCTCTTTGTGAGGAGAAGGTTTTTTCAGTCGAGAGAATTTTCAGTCGGAATTAACAAATCATTTTCATGCATAACGCATGAAACGGTTTTGTGCAAGCCCATTTGGGTTGGTATGACATATATTCTATCGTCCAACATCAATGTACAGGATAGTTTTTCTTCGGTGTTAAAGGTAAGCCAGTGTAACTACAAGCACAAGAAATATAAAACATTCCAGTCTTGACGCCTTAACGATTTAAGCCTTAACATTTCATACACGACTATATTCGGTGATGACAACTTACTCGATTGCAATCAGGTGTCGCATTTACCAGTCTATCTGTTTTAATGATGATCATATTGTTAATACGATTGGGTTTATATTTTTAATACAATTACTTCCCTTCAAAGTCCACTTTTGATTTCCCAATAATCATCCCAATTATAATCTCAAGCATCCACTTATAAGCATATACTTATTGGGGATTGTTCATAAAAAGAACATTTTTTTAAGTTTAAGCTTTAAATTAAATATTTAAATGAAACAAGGCAAACGCAATTTTACAAACTATTTAACTTTTAACTTAAGATGCGATTAGAGCATTAAATATAAACTCATTACATGGCTCACTGGGAACAGTTTCTCTGATGAACTAAATGACGTTCCTTTCTTTGAAAACGTTTTCAACATCCAAGCGTTTCACCCGCCGTTCTAAAGGCGTCTTAATCAGTTAAATAGATCGAGAGTCCGCTCCAGATACGCGTAAAGGTTCTCCGGGATCCAATTACGTGGAACGAGAATTCAATAACCATTGGCCAAGTGATGCTTATAGTTCCCAATAATACTTAATTAATGACATTTTATAACGAACTATTGTATGAGCTTGGGTTGGTCTATAATTATTGCTCATTATTTTTTTTCGTTTTTTGTATTTTTTCGTTAAAATATTTGTTTGGAAAATTCTTAATTACTCGTTGTATGATCTTGTAAGCAGTTCAAGTATGACGTAATTATTCCAATGCTTGCAGAGCTTTTGTATAAGGAAAGAATAATGCAGCAATCTTTAATTTATGAATAAATTTATAAACGTAAATTTTTATTTATTTATAATTGTATTACATTTATTATATATAAATAAATATCTGCATACATGTAGATGTGTGTTTATGTAATTAGTAGGTATTTTCTGCCAAATTCCTGCTAACGATGGAACCAAATTTTATCGATTTTTTTCCCTCAAAACTACAATCTCAAGAAGCGGATTTACCTACTTCAAACCGGCAATGCCTTGGCAGTTTCCCTGGTTCTGCAAATTACTTGAATTTCTAGTTCTGATGTCCATAGGAAGCGCTAATTACACCAGGTAAACCGTCTATTCGTTTACTCGCAACAAAAACATTAAAAGTAAAATTCTATACTGTTAAAGCAAACGCAGTGACTAATTTCATACAAAATATGCAGTGTATACCTGTATATTTTATATATATACAGGGTATGTATATCAGTTAAATTTAACCTTGGCATACTACTATCGATGGATACATAGATGAATATGATATATATTATCGCATTCAACAAAGTTAAACTTTAAAATCATGCTCTTATCTGAATAAAATAAAATAAAAAGCTATACCCAAACTTAGATAAATTAAACATAATATAAGTAATATTGCAAATGCAAATAGCTTATTAAAGTATATTATTCTGAATATTCTTTACTCTTAAAAAATCGTATTACGTGATCCATTTTTAATACCCTACTCCCTTTGTCAGCAAAAAAAGGAAGCACTCAACACCTCCACAGCCCACTGACGAAGTACTTAATGGCCTCTTTACCTATATATTTTTCAAAAATAATTATTAGTATAAAGACTACGGGTTATGATAATAAAAATAAATGTTTTCCTGGCTATAACTATAGCTTGGATAAAAGTGACTATAAAAATAGGTTTTTTTTTTTTTGGTAGAATAAAAATTCGTTAAATGATACGTCGACGGTAGGTACAGTCGCGAGGAATTAACGTGAATACGTGTATTTAAATGTCTTGTTAAAGAAGCCTGCTTGATGTGTCGTATAAAGATCTGACAATTGTATATCTAACCTTATTAAATACCAAAAACCTTCTGCACGAGATGACAAGTCTTAGACCAGCAATGGGACATATACGAAAGATTACTTTTTATTTTAAAAAAATGTTATTGTTTTTATATCAGTATCTCTTTTCCTAAAATCCAACTCAGAATATCGTATGAAAATTCAATAAAACTTAACAAGTAGAACCGGTTCGGAGACGTACAGTCGCGCACGAAACAAAAGTTAATTCGATACGGAAGCGAGTCAAAGTGAAGTGAAATTCAAGTCTCCTTGCGAATACGCTGCGGACGTGTACAGTTTTGAACATATTGCAATCTTGAAGAGAACGTTTACAGATTTTATGTTATATATTCCTTTACTACGAGTACGTTATTGCAAATAATTGTGTTTTTATTTTCAATATAAATCTATAAGTCGATATTATACGTTTGATATCTATACTAATGTATAAAGCTAAAGTGTGTTTGATCCGGCTAAGCTCAGGAACTACTGGGCTATAGGAAATATTTTTGTGTGGTGTAGTTCTTTTATCGAGGAAGGTCCTAGGCTTATTTTTAATAATTATACGCTCATGAAACCGCAGCGCACCGCTTCTAATCATATATCTTATGATTGTTGATTTGTTATTTAAATTAGGAATTACTTTCCATTAAGAAAATTTATTAGAATATAACAGAAAAATTGGCCACTTGACGATTAGTGGGCACCAGCGTCCATACACATTTTCACCGTAACAAATATTAAAAAACCCTTTGTATAACTTGGCAACTCGCTGGATTCGTCACATTAATTGTTTTTTTTTAAATGACAAATTCGTCGATATTTTTATATATCTATAAGCTAAAACAAAAAAAAAACACTTGTGCACAATTTTGATTTTCGAATAAATTGGAAGGAAAATATATTACAAAGACCACATCTGTTCGAGAATATACTTCTACATTTCAATTCGAAGGCAAAGAGAACTGACGAGAAATCCATACATATATTATTGAAGAATGTCTTTTTGTCAGAAAACTTGTGGTATTTAGAACAGCATTTGAATTTATTGCTTTCGTATGCATGTTTGCATTTATATAGTTTTACAGTATAATTGGAAATTAGTGTTTTTTCAATATATTATATTTATTTCTATATTAATTAGATATATTAAATAAAATAAGTTACTACTTAATTGTGCTTTGGCTTTTATTTTAATGGCATTATGAAACGGTGAGTTGCTAGTCGAACTGTTTCCTGGCTAAAAATCACTTCGAGATTGGGCTTAATTTTAAAAAATTACAAACAATTACATAAATTACAACGAACAAAAAGTCCACCGAACATATTTTTCATTAAAAGCACAAGCATATTAACGTGAGAATTTTCGATTGAAAATTAGGGTGCATTTCCGATATTAAGTCAAAACAAAGTGTAAAAAATAAATGTTTTAAGTCAAAGGTTACAGTGTATTTGGGACATAAAAAGGAAGTCATTCCTAAATTTCGTGAAAAAAAATGTTTGTAAAAGATAAAAATAAAAAACCAAAAACATTTGAGGTTTTGTGAAAAAAGTGTAAATACAAAAGTTGTAGATCTTTTTATTACCTATAACTTTGCCATTTAATTTTTTCCATAGGACTTGTAGTTATACCGGAAATTGAGACAAACCGTTTTTTACCTTTAAACATATATAATCTTGATGTTACCTAATAGCCTAATATTACATGTGTTGCTCCCAAATAATTAATGCATGTTGTATTTGCTTTAAGGTAATACATTTAAATTAATTAATTGTGACTACTGTGAATTACTGTGTATGTATTGATGTAATTACCACTGGTGAATCAAAAATAAATAAATAAAATAGATACGAATTATTTAAATTACGTATTTGTACAATTATTTTAAAAGGTCCATGTAACCCGTACTTGGTGTTTGCTTCGTACTAAATTTTATATTAAAATCGATTTAGGGGTATAGCCGTGCAAGCGTAGTTCAGGCAGACAGGCTTTCGCATTTATAATGTAAGTGTAGATTTATATATTGTAGACAAAATTATCAACCAACGAATTGGATAGGACAATTTATTAAAATTGCAGTATAATGAAGTAACTTGGTATTTAGTAAACCCATAAAAATGAAATAAAAATGTTGTTCAGCTATTACAGCTAGCTATTACAAAGTTTTAGTTAAATTTTCCTTTAAAAAATCCTTTTTTATTTAATGACTACGGCTTTTCAAGTGTCATGTTTAAATAATGATAAACTTTTACTACACTTATAAGGAGTTCTTTTTAACGTTACTAAGCCCGAAAGTTGCCTCGGGTTTAGACTTCATAGAATTCAGGATCGTATCTTAAGAGTTTTACAACCCTAAGTACTTAAAACACACTAGATATATCTCGCAAAGTTGCTTAGATAATAGTAAGACGTAACTTCACTGATAATGATGAAATTGTACTCGTATTTCATTTCATTTGTATAATACCGCCAACTAGCGAACTTTTATTATTTTTACCCATATTTGCATCATATTATGATAGTAATACTGCTAATGGAGTACAAGATTTAATGATTACTAAGTCAAAAGTAGATATTTTAAATTTTCCTAGTGATTCAATGATGGTCATATTTGGGCAGAGATTGCATTTCGTCGTCTGCTATAAAATAGTTGTAATAAATAAAAATAATAATAACACTAATACTCATCATATTTTATAAAACGATGTAATCATGGTTAATATTGTGAAGTGAAAACTTATTTAGCATCGTTGTGATTTGAAAGATGAAACGAAAAAGCGACAGTAAAAAGAGACAGACACATAAAGTCATAAGATTTTACGTGGGAAAAAATGAGATAGGAAGCATTATACAGCGTTTCTTATGATCGTGGTTCTCTTTGTGCTCTGCTTCGTACCCCCTCCACTCGTGGTTACCAAGGCAAAGTGCCAAAATTTTAGGAGGTTTCATTACTACCACCTGTGAATTGCACACATGTTTTTTTATAGTGTAATATCTATTAGCGATGGTGACCAATTATCAGGGGGCTCATTTCCAAACTGCCTGTTTAGTTTAAAAAAAAAAACTAAACATGTTACTAAATTTGAATAATAATAATAACTTTCATTTGAAATGTTTCATTTAAGTAAGTAACAGTACATACAGCTGGTCAAAGGTCGATTTTCCTTATAAGACAAAAGATAAAAAGTTTCCAGTCTCATCCAATACTTTGTGATGAGTAGATAATATAGATACGTATTGTCACTCTCATAATAAATTATTTTATCACGTTCAAACTTTAGTTTTGCTTGCTTGGATTAATTTTGCGACCTTTACTAATACACTGTTCCTGTCAATTGGCTACTTTTTTTATTCTCAGAAAATATATTATGTTTTTCATTATCAATGTATGATTGGTTACAATACAAAAGCCTGTGAATGTCCCACTGCTAGGCTAAGAAAAAGATTAAAACCAGAGCTTATTCCATCAAGCTGTTCTAATGCGGGTTGGCTACTATAAGCTATACACATTATTATTTGTCGAATTTAATTAATAATCCTAAGAGAATGTCCGACAATAGATATTCTTCTATTACAATGATCTTTCTACGATATTCGTAAGCTAAAAAAACGTTTGTCATGCCTATAATATCATTCATTAATACTCTGGTAACCGGGAAATAGGTTATCTTCCAGGATGTTACCTTGTGTGTATTATCACAATGGTTCATTATTCTTCGCACGAAATATAGTATAAAAAATGTGCTTGCTAATGGGTATTTACGTGTCCCCTTTTTTTAAATTGATGAGATTATGGGACATATAAATCATGTAAAAAGTACCACTTTCTATGCCTATTCGTATGCTTCATATAATAATTTTGATAAGCACTTTTCTTATTATTGTTATTGCGATGCGACCTTTATCTCAAACTGGAAACACAAGATGATGCTTTTAAAATTATGTGTGAATTTACAAAAAACTGTTGAACAAGGCACAAGGGACATAACATCTTAGTTCCTATGGTTGGTGGCGCATTGGCGATGTAAGCGTGGTTAACATTTCTTACAATGCCATTATCTATGGGCGTTGGTGATTACTTACCATCAGGTGGCCGATACGCTCCTCCGCATACCTATACAATAAAAAAAAATAACGGTCCAAAAGCGTGCTCTTTGCAATATGTTTGCAAAGAAAATTGCAGCAAGAAAATTGTTTTTCGAATCAAAAGTACGTGATAGTATTTTAAAATTCCTATCAATTTCTATGTATAATGAAGTTAATGTTCTTGCATTCCTCTGAGCTTACTAGCCCCGAAGTTAGCGAGTGTAGTTGTGAAGTATGTAGACTTCAACTAAGTTTGGAGAAATCTTGTCGAATATTCTCTATGTTATTTGTCATGCACATTTTGAAGTAGAAGTAAAGCGGGCTGGACTCAATATGAAGGTTTTAAAGTATGGAACTTGTGTTTGAGTAAGTTAAGGACTCTAGTATTCTAGTATTGATATAGATTTAAAATGCTTACATCTACCGGCATGATGAAATTGGGTTGATAAAATAAAATTAAATATTATATGGATGCAATTTTATAAATTAAGTATTATAATATATACTTAATATATCAAAAAAAAAAGAACAAAAATAATGAACTTTTGACAACAAATGTTTTATTGGTACATACAGTTGTTTATAAAAATAACTATATTCATGTAACCATTACAGGGTAAAAGCCTGTTAATGTCTCACCGCTGGTCAAAGGTTTTCTTGCTGAAATGAGGAGAAGGTTTGGATTTCACCCCACTAGGCTGTTTAAATGTAATGTAGTTTGTTTTAGTTCGTTTAGTAATTTGTAGTCGTATATTTTATCTTACTGTTACTTAGTTACATAATATGGATGCTGTCGTTTCCTGTAACTGAGGGAGCATAGACTTGTAATTAGCATAATTTATTTAAGTCATATGTATTTCTTGTTGGAGATCCTTTTGTACAAAAATAAAATGAGGATTGGTGGATTTTTTTTATTGTATAGGTAGGCGGACGAGCATTTGGGCCACCTGATGGTAAGTGGTCACCAACGCCCGTAGACATTGGCATTGTAAGAGATGTTAACCATCGGTTACATCGCCAATGCGCCACCAACCTTGGGAACTAAGATGTTATGTCCCTTGCCGTAAGTACACTGATTTGATTGATCTTCATCAACACACGCAGCTTAATTTGACGCAGATCAATATATATATTTATTATAAACAAAAGCATATAAAAACTCACTGCTGTTTTAACAATTGTTGTTTACAATGAAAATTATTTAAATTTTTATTTTAAAAATCCCGGAATTGTTCAACGAGTTCCCACGATCTGCTAACGTAATTAGCTATGAAACAAATATGGAACAGCAGTGTTATATTCCAAAGGAAGTTTTTCAGTATAGTAATCTAATATCTAATGCTCTCTGGGAATATTGGATGGGACTGCAATGTGCCAAAGTTTCGTTTCTCCCTCATTCTCAGGAAATACTCTGTATCGCTATTGTGACTATGAGGAAGCAAATTGTTAAGGGCAATCTTTTCGGATACTTTAAATTATAAGACGTTTCAGTAAAAAGGTCCTGAAGTAAAATTTACTTAATTAATAATTAACGTGATTTATGTATTATTATTACGTATTACGTGGGCTAAGTTTATTTTGTTTTGCCAAAAATCTACCATACAATTTAACTTAAAAAGCCTGAACCAAATGAAACTTAATATACAATAAAAACTATCATGTTGAATTATGGCCATGCTACACAAGTAATATTCACTGGCAAGAGTAAATTACATTTAAGTCAAACGGCCACAATTTTTTAAGCGTATTATAACTCCGATATATTTTTTTATTTTAAATATGACGGCGTCGCCACCTGTTCTCTAACGCAACACGTGCAACAGTCAATCCCCACCAATGAAACCATATAAAAAGCAGCGCTCGACTAAGCGTACATTCATTTTTTCGACATCAGTTGCCCGGTGCACATCGTGCATTGCAATTATAAAGTGTTATATAAAGTGTTGCTGTGTTTTTATAAGAAGAATGTCCGCCCCCTGAGCCGACAAATATGTATAAAATTGAGAGTTCTTAAAGTAAACAATATCACACAAAGGTATCATAATATTCTGAACAATAATATATTACAGTGTTGGTCTCCCTACACGGGCCAAGCTACTGAATTTTTAAAGTGACATGGACTTTGAGCAAATGCAGCTCAGAAGTGTCTAGAATTTTAGAATTACATGCAAAAGGCTTCAATACATAATATATCGAATATACTAAATGTATAGTGGTTCTTGGATGAACATATATTTATTTCTTATAGATATTTTGACTTATAGGAAACGGAACTTAACGGACTTAGGAAAATTTATTTTTATGATATACGTAGGAATAGATTAACAAAAATATAAAACCTTATCAAATTATAAAATTTGAGTTAAATCGTGAAAACTTTTTCCAAGATACACGAAATATATATGTACTAGCTGTGTACCGCGGTTTTACCTGAGTATAAATACAATGGATAAAAGATGAATGAATAAAACAATTTTTAAAATTCGATCCAGTAGTTCCTGAGATTAGACGGATCAAACAAACACACTCTTCAGCTTTATGTATTATTAAGATTTATTTAAAAGAATCGATTTTAGCAGTCCATTTACAAATAGTACATACAGATTATGTGCATCAATATGTTTATCAGTCCCAATCTAACGCTTCCTAAGCTAAATAAAGTTCAATAATATTAAGTTATACTTTTAAAAGAATAATATAAAATAAACAGTAGTAAAAATCAGTTCGTTCTACAACCACTTTCTTGTAAAAAAAAATCTTGTAAATCAAAGAAAGTGAAATCTTGTGTTCATATTGTTGGAAATAATAAAGTTGAAATCACGAACGTTTAAAACTACAACGACATATTCGACATACCTAAAAGCCATTTGCGCATACATTCTATGTATGCAAATACGTAGCAAATACCAAAGGGAGTCGGTAATGTTTCAATTGAATTGAAATGTTAGTTTGTTTCTGTATTTTGATTACATATCGTTATGAATTGGTTGCCTTGAATAGATCGAGATACAGATACTTGTATAGTATTCATATGCGTATATAGGAAATTATAGGTTGTATTGAAGTAATATTAATAATATAATTCTAATTAATTGGTCTAAGGGTAAACGTTGCCATACTTATAGTTTACATGGTGGTAGAGCTTTGTGCAAGCTGGTCTGGGTTGGATGCGCAAGCGATCGCGTGACACTCCCCTTAAGACGGGAAGGGTACCGCTGGTTTTTTAGTGGGTATTCCGATGTCCGGGGTGCACTCGGTGCCCTAGACATACGGTGAGTCCCACATACCCCCCACTTTACCCTTGGGGGAAACGCGTTTTTCCAGCGTAAAAAAAGGGTAGGTATCACCCACTCATCAGATATTCTACCGCAAGAATAGCCCAACTGACGCAAAAATACAACCAAACTTCAATTTTATTATATCTTAAGTTACCATAATAGTATAAAAAATTAAGTCGACCAAAGGTAGTATAAGCCTACCCAAAATAAATATTATCGTCTAAGCCGACATACAAATAGTGGACGTAATCTGACGGCGAATAAGCGAAGAGCCGGAGAATTATGTGCAGAGAATAATGTACTGTAATATATTCTTATTTAAGGGTGTGATTTGTTTAATATATTAAGGTGGTTATTTTTATTTAATCAGTGTATGTAATGCAATTTACTTGATAAATGTTTTCGAATTTCATCATTTATTTGAGCATGCCTGTGTCCATTTTAAGTACAATGAATAAATTATTATATGAATAAAACTTTAAACTCAATTATTCTTCGGAATCATCCGCTTTTATGGTATGTATCGGAATTACTCGACTTGTTATTGTATAAGTAATCCGGGTATTAATAATAACATTTAAAAATATTAATGATGCCACTGTCCAGCTTGATGTAGCCGTCAATGACGAACATTGTTAGTTTCAGATCGAAGGTGGCCTGCGAACTTTGTGATATAGGGCACAGTAAATTCTACAACAATTGTCTTCATCAGATGTAATACTTTTAACAAATGCTAGGTACAGTTTTAAATAGTTCTGAAATTTCCAATCACCTAGTGTTTTTTTATATAGAATACGTCGGCGGACGAGCATATGTACCACCTGATGGTAAGTGGCCCAACGCCTATAGACATTGGCATTGTAAAAGATAATTATTAACCATCGCATACATAGCCAATGCATCACCAACCTTGGGAACTAATGTTATATCATTTGTGCCTTTTGAAATAATTTGATAGTTACAATGTCCCGATTTTAACGCTTTCGTTTTTAATAAAAATAGTAAAAACAAAATTTTTGATGTTGCCACAATTCCAGTCAGCGTATGTCTGCTTATTTGTATGTAATTTATGTATGAAAACATGCTTTCCCCTCTTACTCGCATTATATATCGCATACTATTAAGCACTAAAAGAAATACATATAAATTAAAGGCATCTCTCTGAGGGCGTCAAGAGCGTCAAATGATGAGAATAATCTTGACAGACCCAGTTGTTTTTTGTTTTAAGGCACATTATATCACATATCATAATATTATTTTGAATATATAATATATTATCTAACGACTTAGGTTGTTGGATTCCAGTTTCGGAGCAAATCAACGAGTGACTGATCGTCTGTCCGTCCAACGACGATTGATTAATTTTGATCGATAGACGACTGACTTTCTTCTGTCCATTACCTCACACCTACTTTCCGTTGAATGTCATTTGCCTCTTCCGGCATTTGGGCTACAACGCTAGTATTATTGGAAAATGGTAATCTATTCATAAATTTTTACTTCTGTTTATATTTCTACAATGCTGTTTTTTTCTTTTTTTTATTTCATAGGAAGGCGGACGAGCGTATGGGCCACCTGATGGTAAGTGGTCACCAACGCCCATAGACATTGGCATTGTAAGATATGTTAACCATCACTCACATCACCAATGCGCCACCAACCTTGGGAACTAGGATGTTATGTCCCTTGTGCCTGTCATAACGTCATATTTATGACTTTGCTTTTTCGCCTTTTTAATGTGTTATAATTCATATATAAATCAATGTGTGATCACAAATAATCAAAGCAATGCGAACTTTATAAATCAATGGATTTGTTTATTTATAAAGTTTGCATTGATAATCAAACAGTGACATCTATATTTATTTGTTTTAGACATAACAAGAATGACACTTTCGAACGGATTGATTGAATTGGATGGACGGTGGTAGCGCTTGACGTTTCACAAGTACTTGTAAAAGTCAATTTGAAAAAAAATATATTGATTTGATTTGATTTTTTTTGAAAACTCTACCTATCTAAGTTCTACCTCGCCTTATTAGGTACCTATATCATATGTTTTTAATAAATGCTCTACATAGCCTGTGATAGTAGTCAGGCCATTGTCTGTTTATATACATTTTATTCCAATGAACACGCTCTATGTCACCAGCTCTGTCATCTACTTATGTATATTCGTATAGAGGTTATAAAATCCTATTGGCATTATTTACAATTCCTCAGAGTTTCTCGATCGCAGCTACTTGTGTTACACAGAATAAATAACGATTTTAGAAGTGGTAAAACATTAATAATAATAATATAAATCATAATTGTTTTTCGGATATCAAAAAACTTTTTAGACATCAAATTAAAGGTAATCAAATCGCATCTAAACCAAAATTTGTTATAAATTTGACGCATACTTTGTATTTTGGTGTTCCGGTTTGAAGGGTGAGTGAGACTGTGTAATTACAGGCACAATGGACATAATATTTTAGTTCCTAAGGTTTGTGGCGCATTGGCGCGATGTTAGCGATCGTTAACATTTTTTTATAATGCCAATGTCTATGGGCGTTGGTAACCACTTACCATCAGGTGGCCCATATGCTCGTTAACCTACCTATACAATAAAAATATATTAGGTATAAAATAAAATTTCATAGTACACAAGTATAAATAAAATAGCTGATTTATGTAAACTAAACTGAATTATTGCTTACTTTGAATAATGATCTTTACTTTATATTTATAGTTTAGTAGTAAGTAGTTATTATTATTTCTTTATTTATTTCGAACAATGAATACATATAACAACCAATGTATGTAGTAACTACAATAGTTTTATACTAACGACAAATTTAGTTATAATTTGTTCAATGTAAACATTCACCAATACAATATTATTTAAAATTAATTATGTAGTTTTACGTCACTTCCACAAAGGTCTTAAATCCTTAAAGATATGGAACGGTGCCGAATCCCAAGCGAGTTGTACGCTTGTCAGAGTCAAAGACGACAGGTAACGCGTACCTTCCTGTCTCCAATTTACCTTCGCATGTATATCTATCACGTTTACGGTCTTAATAGTAGGTTGGATTTCAACAATAAAACTATATGTACCAAAATGCAGTGTGTCAGCATGTTTTTACTTAAATCTGCATTTTTGCATATATATATCTACAATACAAAACATATTCATATATATATTTTTATTTATATAAGATACTCATTTTAAAAACATAATTTTAATCAAGAACGTGTGTAATGTGAACAGGCATAAAAAAAATGTTTTAAATCTTACCACGGTTTCCAGCAGAGTAGAATAAGTCAAACTCATCTCAACTGTAACGGACGGATGTGATTAACGGATTTTTGATTTAGCCACAATATTGTCATCCAAGTTTTACAACAGTCTGCTAATTAACATATCAGCAATTCCCAATGACATTTTACATGGTAGTAAGTCTTTCTGTTAACCATTCTTGTGAACTCAATGTGAAGAGCGTCAGATATAATATGTTATCACCAAACGGCAATTCTTAGTATTGTTGTGTTTCGGTTTGAGAGTGAGCCGGCCAGTATAACTAAAGGCCTAAATTTTAGTCACCAAGGTGGCGCATTGGCCATGTAAGGAAAGCTTAATATTTCTTGTGGTATTGGCGGTGGTGGTACTTAACACAAGGCGTAGATTCTTGTAATAAAGTGCTCTATATACTGCATAGTCAAGTAAATAATTAAATTTGATTATAACTTGTTACGCTTAATTGATATTGAACTGTATGACTCATTCTAAGAGCATCTTGGTAAACTAATAAATTAGTTATTAGTTTGGTTACCTTTGATGTACATAATAAATTACACTTTCACAGTTAATTTTACAGGGAATCAACATAGTTAACTTCAAAATACACTGTCAGATACGACAATGAGAATAAGCAAGATAAAAACAATTTATTTTTATCGATAATTTTTAAGTCATCGTGATAGATTTATTATTTATATAATACATAATTCAGGAGAAGAAGCCTTAACTTAGCAGTAGGATATTTTCATGGTCAGATTTTCAGGATGTTACTTTTATTGCATACAATTTAGGAGCAGGACCAACGGCTTTACGTGTTTTCCGAGGCACGAGAGTGTATACACTTCCAACTTCCAGACTCCGGGCTGCTACTAAGAAATTTCGACAGAAAATCTCAATAACATTTTATTGGCCCGACCTGGGAATTGAACCCAGGACCACTATATCTGCAGCCTTATATGTAGCCACTAGACCAACGAGGCAGTCGTGTGGTACCTATATATAGTTTAAACAAAGTCTATTCATGTAGGTATTTATAAAGAGTTTTTCGTTTTTGTTACTTTGTAATTACATAGCTATACTTTCCCTTTGTTTACGTTAACATACACATGATTAAAGCAAAGTTGAACGAACAATACATCTTCGTTTGAAGTTGATCCGAAAACTTAAATCGATTTATAACTTCGAGTTCCTGTCTTTATTAAAGTATAACAATAAGTTTTAAGCGATATAATTTAAGTTTTAATTGTAATTATATTTAAGCGAACTTCAGAAATCATTCCATTGAATTATAATTGTAAAGAACTTGATGGCTTTATCGCGTTTTCGTCTTGTACGTGTTCATACAAAATTTATATACGAATAAAAATATTTATATAATAAAAGAAAATAATTGAAAATGTCGTCGGTCGCACGCAACACGAGAACCACCACGACCACAATATAATTAAACTCAGCTTGTTGACAGCCAATTCAATTAATCAAAATAAAAAATCTAATAAAAATCTATGAAATGAAACAGCCCTCATCCAGAGTTTGATAAAAATATACAAAATACATAAATAAGTAGGTACATTATTACAAAACCTTCTGATTCGACACTTTTAATTTTGAGTAGACTTAAAGCTATATATAGCTAAAATAGTCGTCGGCACGCATAGTAATATTATGAGTCCATTATATAGAATACATATGAATGGTATGTATATACATTATGTTTGCTTGTCTAGCAATGTTTATAATAACAAACGCATAATACAATTATTGGCTTAGTGACTAGTTTTTAGGGCCTACATAAAGTATTGGGTTTAAATCTTAAATCAGCCCAATAAAATAATGTGATTCATTTATCATTTGTAATAAAAAGGATTAATATGAGTCATATTGATTAAATAATTTGATGAGTGAACTTTATACACAAATATTTTTAGTTGGCTTATATAATTAATAATTACTTTAATAATAATTATTTATTTAATAAATGAGAAATCTTTATACTATAAATATCTTATTTAAAAATCATTTAAGTTTAATTCTTCAGTAAAATTATAGTAAAACATGCAAAGAATGTACTTAAAATGCTGTGTAAAGGCATCCTAGTCTTTTAAGGATACAGTTTAGAGTTTACTTTGTCAAACTTTTCGGCTATCGGTAGGTGGATACATGATTTGGTAGAATTTAATTTCGACGTGTGGTTACAATATCATCGCTCATATATTATCAAGACCGAGCACAAGATTATATAGGTATATAATCACAAAGCGAGGGAAAACTTAATAATGTTTGCCTTCATTAAGTTACTAATTAAATGTACTGAATAAACATTAATAAAAATATTTGAAAGACGAATAGCAATGCTTAGAATTGTTCTGTTCCGGTTGAATTGTGAGCGTAAGTGTACAAGGGACATAACATCTAAGTTCCAAAGGTTGGTGGTGAATCTGAAATTTAGAAGGAGACCAGTGACCACTTACTTTCAGGTTACCCATTTTCCTGCTCCTTAAACTATTTCGTAAAAACGGCCTAAAACTTACTTAATTTTTTTAGTAAGTTAATCAATGCTGTGTCAATTCTTTCGAATTTCAAATCAATAATGAAAGAAAGAGCGAAATCTGTCTTTTACTAAAAAGCCGCTAAGCAACGTTTTTAAGTAAGGCTGTATATATACTAACTATAATATTTGTTATGAAAATTATAAAAATTTTGCTTGTAAAACCCTTAACCCAAAGAATTTAAATAGGGATTAAAAGTTGGCAACTCTTCGCGAAGTTGTTAAGACTTCATATTCAAGTTGCTTCTTTTTAAACTTAACGAGCTATTTTGAAAGAGTTTATTCTGAATCATGTTAGTCACGTGACTTCTTTAATATGAAAACAGTTAAATTATAACTAAACTTTCAAACGATTGTGTCTAACTTAACTCGAAAATTCATTTTATACGATTTGAATTTAAAGAAAATTTAATATAAGAAAAAAAATATTTTTAAGCAAACAAACACACTTATTGTTAAAGCTTTGTGCCAGCTCGTCTGGTTAGGTACCACCCACTCATCAGATATTCTATCGCAATAAAGTAGTTGTCTATGGGCGTTAGTGACCACTTACCATCAGGTGGCCCATATGCCCGTCCGCCTTCATATACAATAAAAAAAAAGTAGTACTTGGTATTGTTGTGTACCGGTTTGAAGGGTGAGTGAGTGAGTCAGTGTAAAAAAAAGTTATTTAAACTCACAAATCCTAAACGAAATCTGCTACTTTTAATTGCTGTAAATGATTTTAAGTTGGTTGTGAATATAACATAATATTAGCTTAGTAAATGTATATCTTAGAGTAAAAGTACGTAACATGTTCGTCGAAGAAATTATGTAAAGTCATACAGAAGCCGCGTGTTGGATATGATTAATACTACGTTCTCACTTTGTGCATTTATAAAAAGAAAGAAGAATCCTTTTTATTATATATAATTGAAACCAAAAAGTAAGACAGATTCAGAATTGTATGTCAATTTTGTCTCACCTCAAAGTATAACACTAAACATTAAAAATCAACAGATTATATTAACAATGCCTCACTCAGTGATGTCATTTTATATAATCGGATAATACATTATAGAACGTGCATGAACATTGTCAAACAACAAACTTGTCCTGGTTACCCACACATACTGCACTTTGTATTTTGTATTTGTCTGCGGCTTAAGTTCCAATGTATAGTTAGATAATAATTTATTATAAAATAGTCGATACCATTCGTCGTTCACGTTCGTTTCACTGGTGGTCAAGGCTTAACTCACTTAGAGTTGATGGCGGCTTTGACCACATTATTATTATTATGATTATATCAGCTAGGTGTGTCCCACTGGCGGACAAAGGCCTCTATACTTTCTTTCCACAATTCTCTTCTCTTCCGAACTCTTCCAAGTTTTTCCGATAGGAGTCTAGCTCGTCTTGCCATCTTCAACGAGGCCTACCGCCCTATCCCGGGAGACACCTTTCGTTGTTGCGTTGGGCCCGAGATCATCTGATTCGACAGATATGTTCCGTTTCAACGTCGCAGCTTTATGAGTGATTCCGGTTTTACCACATTAGTCGATTTTTTTATAGCATTACTAAATAGTCGAGACCAAAAAAGTATTATTTGTAAACGATTTTCTTATTTTTTACTTTTTTTGATAATGACGATGTTTTAATGTCGTAAACTGAGCAAATAGTACGTATAAAGAGATAGCAAAAGGTAACAGTTTTCAACTACAAATTCCGGTATCCAACTCACATGAAGGGCTTATAATGTCAATCGTTACAGCGAGTTGAACTCTACTTCATAACTTTGAAGCTGTAAAGTTAATTAGCTTCGGTTGAAATTGCGGAAACTTGAAGTGATTTTACGAACGTTGTTCACATTTTGAGCTGTTTCGTATATGTATGAAATGTAAGGTTATTTTCTGTTATTTTAACTTTCATTACGTTCAAAGGTTGCCAAGAATCTTTGTTTTATTAATCCTGTATGTGTAATTATGAGTATAAAACACCCATTTGTTATGTTGGTTGGAGTGATTTCAGGTACGGCGTCCATTTTTAAGGGAGACTAGGTTGCGCAGAGCGTCACTGTAGCATGCGCAAGCGTAGCGCTCCTCGTTAAGACGGGAAGGTTACCGCTGGCTTTTTAGTGGGTATTCCGATATTGGGGGCGCACTGGGCGCCTTTAACACCGGCAGTCCCACGACATCCCCCCACTGTTTCCATGGGGGAAACGCGTTATTCGTTTTTCCTGCGTTAAAGCAACTTGTGCACTGTATTATACCCTATATTATAGTGCACAAGTTTACGTGCAAGCCCAAGTGCACTCTGTTTTGTCATTCTCATAATATGGTGAGAATAGGAAATCCGACACAACCGGAAAGAGTTCAAATGCAGGACCAACTAGCTTTCTTTGGCTCGCTTAGCCAAAAAAACGCTCAGTTTGAACTTTTTGAAACTAACTAAAACAATTATAGACAAATAATAAAAATCTTCATCGATTTTTTCGGATCTTAGGTGTTTTTTTCCGAACTAGACTAGTAAACTTTTGAAATCAATAAGTAACTATGTAATATATAACTACTATACTGAATATATAGTTACTATACTGAATACACATTTTGACTTCGAACGCCGAATCCTAAATAAGAACACATCGCTCAACCTACAATTTCAATTTTAGGACGTTGAAATCTCTATTTCTCTATTCCCTACTCAACGGAGCTTACTATTTCGGGACAGACAGCTAGCATTCATTAGACGAATTAAAAACTTGAATCGCATGAAAGGCACAAAATAAACGATGAAAAATGTATTAAGGAAGTATCTACTTTTAGAGCTTCTGAATATTTCCTTGCAGTACTTACTATTATGATAAGACTGCCTCGTTGGTTTAGTAGCTCCATGTAAGGCCGCTGACACGGTGGTCCTGGGTTCAATTCCCAGGTCGGACCAATAAAATGTTATTGAGATTTTCTGTTGAAATTTCTCAGTAGCAGCCCGGAGTCTGGAAGTTGGACGTGTGTACACTCCCGTGCCTCGGAAAGCACGTAAAGCCGTTGGTTCTGCGCCTGATCTCTTTCCGGTCGTGTCGGATTGCCGTCCCATCGGATTATGAGATCTAAGGAAAAGAGAGTGCACTTGTGTTAGCGCACATACTTGTGCGCTACAATATCTCCTGCATAGCCGGCTAATCTCTCATGAAATAGCAACTCTTGAAATCGGTCAGGAGGGTAGTTATTATTATGTTAAGCCAGAAAAAAGTAACTTTGATCAGTGAAAGTATTTATCTAAAAAACGCTTAGTTACTACATTTGAAGAATTTACTTCAATAACATTGTAACTTCTATTAAGAATTTCTATTATATCAGATTAGCATTATTTCCAAATGTCAATTGTAGATTAAAATTGAATATTATTTTCCATTTCTTTAAATTAATCAATCAATAATATATTTATTGTTGCCAACAGAAAAACCACAACAGGCTGGCATATGATGAATAATTATAAAAACCTAATTTGAAAGACGCATGAAGAAGCATCGCGTCATAAATGCAATTGATAACATATTTTTATGTAAGAGGGGGGCAAACGGGCAGAAGGCTCACCTGATGGAAAGTAACTTTCACCGTACATGGACACCTGCAACACCGGAGCGGATTCTACAAGTTCATTCATTCAATAAATTAATTCTATTTGTCGATTACGAGTTGATCGCGAATCCACATGGTAAGGAGATATACGTCTCTTTATGTCTTTTGTTTGTAAATTTTTGTCAAAACAAATTGATTCAACAATACAAGATGATACATAAAAACTGAATACTTAGTAGGCTCTTTTAGTCCCTAAATAATAAAAGCTATTACCTAGCGCTATCTTATTCCGTGTACAATTGATCGGAAAAACGAGTGCTCTCGTTGTAAATCTCGTAGCTCTGTAGTATGTTTAGCACATTAGACTAGTTGGTTTCTATATATAAAATTCTATGTTTATTTAATAGTACCACATAATCAATTATAACATGTTTTATGGATATTTCTACACCGTTTACTCCCACATAAAACCCTAATTTATCTTCAGCGTATAAATCTCGGCTCAGATCTGCTTATTCAGGCTGAGACGGGGATAATTGAGTTTAATTGTCAGATCTGTTTACTTAAATTACACAACGGAATTATTTACTAATGCCCCGCTATGAATAATGAATTTGGCTTTATGTAAGACGATATTTTAGATTTATGGAGCGTTGCTGGTGATGTCAAAAGATGTTTAAGGAATGAGGATACCTGTGAACCTTAGTTACATAACGATCGACTTCAGGCTCTTTAAGGGTTCCAGAAAGCCTACGTTTTCCATCTGTCAATTGCCACCTTTATAATCGTAATAGCAAGTTCAGTTTTTGTACAATAACTGTAATAATGCTAGTATGATAAATAATAATAAAAATAAAATATCCAAGTCCAAATATTAGTACAGCCCAAGTATAGTGCTTTAACCTTCATAGTTTAATATTTAGTGAGACCAACTCTCCGTAAATCGTTATTATAAAAAATTGATACACTGAATATTGATACATGTATTTTTTACTAATTCTACGATGATGATGATGATGAATGACGTATTCATTATTGTAATTCCATATTTTTCTTTTAACTTTAAATCCAATAACGTAACCTTTTACAATACGATTGTCTATGGTCAGTGCATTTGCTACAACCAAAATATTACGTTTGCTCTAAAGTTTTTTTTTCATTGAAAAGCGTGCAGTGTTTCTGACTGATAATTTATGAAAAGATTTTTATCCGTACAAATATTTCGTCGGCGCAAATGTGATTGTTTCGCTTTTATAGCTCGCTTTATGGGCACAGAGTAAATATATGATCAGATAGCCCGTTTGTTAGTATAACAATTATTTCTCTAGTTTTTTATTACCCGTGTATTTTAGCGTAAATCTACACTTAACGATGTATTATTCAAATTTCACCCCCTGTACTAACTGTAAAGATTTTCTACCTCAAGGCTTAATGTTATACGATGTAAAATATTCATTGTAATATTTCATAAAACTTTGCTTTTTATAATAGCGTTTTATGGCATAATGTTTCAAATTTTAGTAGCTTTATTATGTAGTGTTTTCATATAATTATGTAACACATTTACTAAAAAATTATAAATGATTATAAAGATTCCATGTATTTTTATATGAATATGGTATTATTGAATCAATTATGCCGTGATATTAAAATTATAGTCATTATTTGTTTTTAATACATTAGTGGTTTTTATTTGCTGTTATTATATTTAATTTTCGTTATATAGACATTTGCATGTTGTAGTTTGAAATATGTTTATTATACATAATATTACTATAGTGTCTTATTGAATAAAATACGCTATTTTTTCTATAAATGCTGTCTTTAGGTTGCGGGAAAAATAAAATAAAAATATCAATTTTATATCATCGGACGGTGTAGAGCACAGATAGTGAAAAGAAAGGATTCAGGAAGGGTGATTAAAAGTTTTTAATATATGTTTATTATGTATGTAAAGTAAAGAAAAAAAGTATAGTATGACGATGTTAATATAATCAGGTATAGTATTGTTCACATATTGTATAAAAAATGGTATATATTTTTTAATTAAACAGAAATTCATCGTTGTATTAACAACTAATAGATACCGGACTGTTATTTGTGCATGTATTTGTGCGATAGAGATACCACTCTATCACGCGAAATTAATCGATTGTCTCTTTTCAAAGTTCGATGTGCAATATTTATTGTCGGGTATTTTTTTTATTGTATAGGAAGGCGGACGAGCATATGGGCCACCTGATGGTAAGTGGTCACCAACGCCCATAGACATTGGCATTGTAAGAGATGTTCTCCATCGCTTACATCGCCAATGCGCCACCAACCTTGGGAACTAAGATGTTATGTCCCTTGTGCCTGTAATTACACTGGCTCACTCACCCTTCAAACCGGAACACAACAATACCAAGTACTGTTGTTTTGCGGCAGAATATCTGATGATTGGGTGGTACCTACCCAGACGAGCTTGCACAAATCTCTACCACCAAGTGAAACACTATACCAGATTTTTGAATAAACATAGAAATCAGAATGTAACTTGTATGTTGCGTGCAAGAATATGTATTCATTCATTACGCGATATTTTGTTACTCATATTCAAACCTTAGATAATATATAAAGAACCTTAAAAATAAGGTAACCAGTATATGAAGGTAAATTTACTAAGAAAGGTAGTCTACATCGTACCTTATTGGTCAAGGTCTTATTAACTTAACATAATTTTCATAATTCAGTATTTGCGCAACTCTTTTCGAAGTTGTTATCATCGTTCACCCCTAGTACGTCTTCAGCCGTCGGAAGGAGCGCACGTCTGTTGCCGTGAACCCGTATCCGCGTATTACGTCTAAATATATTTAAGTGACATTGTGCTTTTTAAAAGTGTGTTAAATAATGTGAATGATGGTTTAGTGTGTGACATTCTAAAAATGGTCGTGTTACTGATCTTCGGTCTGTTTATTGGTAAGTTGAACACAAATATACATCGCTAAATTAAATATTCACGGAACACGGCAATAAATTATTGAAAAATATTTAAATTAAAGTTGTTTTAACATGTTAAATATGGATAAAAAATATTTTATTTTCACAGAAGCTTTTATTTTCGCATGGAATATATTAATTAAGATAAAATTGAACATCGCAATGTGCGCTGTTTTTTTATCATTATAATGGAAATAAGTATTTTGCATTTATATTTCTAAACAAAAATAATGATTGTTTTGTAAAATAAAACAGTAGAAGCAATTAGTTAACCCATTAGACATTTGTAATAAGTTAACATTTTAATTTAATTTAAAAAATGTTGTTAAAAATACCATATTTATTATTTTTTAATTCATTAAAAAATATTTGGATTAAAAATGTTAGACAGATTTTTCTCATTAGTGGAACGATCCTTTTTGCTTACGGATAATATAATTTCCTAAGAGACGTTATTCAAAAGCTACCATTGACTTTCGACCTATGGTTCAAAAGCCTACAAATAACGATATTAGTATTAAAAAAAGTCTTTAAATCTATCCTTACCTCAGCCTTTTCAAATAATACGTAATGATTTATTACCATTATTAATGCAGAGTGATTTTATAGAGATAGCCTCGTATAATTATACAGTCTATTATGGCATTCTACTTGAAGTCAGAATCGCCGCCCTTCATACGATTTCAATTCTGCAGAAGAGTGGTATAGATTTAATTATGTAAATAGTTGAAAAAATAATCAGCGCTTATCATACTTCTGTTATATGTACCTAGTAGTAGAGTAGAGAAATATTAAATATGTTGATACCAATAGGATTATGTTTCGGTTTGAATGGTGTCTGAGCCAGTATTGTTACATGACAATGACAATGCCAGCATCAAAGTGAAGGTGACCGCTTGTTATCTGATCACCGTTTGCAGATTTTCCATTTCATCTAGTTCTACTAGATGAACAACTCTTTTCTTTGTAAGAAATCAAATACATGGAATTTGTTACCAGCACACGTGTTCCCCCCTCTTATGACCTGGGTTCCTTCAAACGAGGCGTGAAGAAGCACCTTTTGGGCCGGCAAGGCGGGGGCGGCTAGTGCAAATCATTCTTTCTGACTGCACTAGCCGTCGTCGCGTTCGAACTTACCATTAGGTGGAGTAGAGTCATTTGCCCTCCCGGGAATCATAATCATAATAGTTAGGATATGAGATCAATATACAGCTATGCTCTATAATCAATGCTTATGCATAGCCATACATATTATAACAATCTCATACACTTTTGTATGTATGAATGCATTTTCATCGTAATCTGGGTAGCTTGTGGTATCATTTCAGGCCGACTCATTAGTGAGCGAAACTTGCGGTGCTCTATGTCAAGAAGACAAATTGCATCTCCCACAATTCTACGTCTTGATAAAACGGCTCATTTATGTAGCCTCACATTACTAGACAGATAAAAGTTATTTCTAAATAATGTATAGCTTTACATGTAGTTAATTTCAATTATTTACTGGTTTGGACTTATCTATATGACTATCAAACTATATTTTAATTGAAAGTCATTATATAAACTATATATATGACTTTCAATTAAAACAAGCACGAAAGGAAATAATTATTTTATTATTAATTAATTTATCATTAATTTTGTTTCACCCTATCACTTTTTAGTCATATTTCATTAACGTTATTTAATTAATTCAATAGATAATTTTATTTTTTATAGTTTGGTCTAGCTACTTTGTTAACGATCTTTTTAATTATTTTGGTTCATATCATACAATAAAGATAAGCTATAAAGATAACCAACATTTATTTATATCTTGAGACTCTCACAAACCGATTTGTTCAGTTTCGTTTCTTACAAAATCAAATATAATATTATAATTTATATAATTATATGTGTTCTAAGCATTGACACCCTCAATGTCAATAATCATTGTTAACTGCACATAATTGCACAAAATGTTGTCTACTTCTTTCGAATTTCAAATTATTGATGAAAGAAAGAGAGGATTCGGTGATTCTATTCTCAATTTATGCGACGGGCAAATCAGTCGGGAAGAATATAATATATACTAATACACTACTTATAAATATTACTTAAAATAATGTTTTTACTTTTACGTCTTTTAAATAGCGTCGATAATTTTAGCACTGGGCGCTGGCCAATGTTTGTATTATGATTTTGATTAAATGTGTTTTTAAGTATTTTCGTGTTCCACTGGGGATATTACTTTTCAGAATTTTATTAAAATAAAACATACGTGCATTCTGCAAATTAAAAATAACGTGAAAGAAGATTGTCAAGGTTTCCCGAATTTCATTAATTAATGTTATAATCAGACTAAATAGGCCCTTTTTTAAAAGGTTTTACTATATTATAATTACGAACCAACACATATTTGCCATATCTATTCTAATATATAAAGCTGAAAATTTTGTTTGTTTGATCCGGCTAATCTCAGGAACTACTGTTTTTATCGAGGAAGGCTCTATGCCTCTAGGCTTGATTTTTTTCATTAATTATACGCGGTTGCAATCGCGGGGCACAGCTAGTAATTTATAAAATAATAGCAAACCCAGTCACGAATTGTATATTGTAATATGATCTGAATTTAATCCAATCGTTGCGACAAATACACATAGTTGGATATGTTTTTTTGTAAGATTATAACATTCATAGTGTATAATATAACAAGCGCGACATAACATCACTTAGTCCATTTAAAAAATAAAACAGTACAAACGAGTAGACTAAGTAACAAATTTATTTTATGGTAAGGCGTTGTGCAAGCCCGTCGGGGTAGGAAACCTTTGCACGGACCACCCACTTGATAATGTTATACCGATAAACAGCATTCCTTATAATATATAAAGTATTATTGCGCTTCAGCAGCTGTATCACATCGACCTCTTTAAATCGACAATTTAATCTTTATTTATAAATTTTGCAAAGTACTTCAACAAATATATGTATCCGCGTAAATCTTGGACAATAATTTATGTTCTCCTTGAAAACTCTTTTCGTTATACGTAGTGCTTGGTTCAACCGCTGGCTCATTAGTTGTGGTTCACTCCGTCAGCGAGATAAATTGTTACAACGATTTATCTTGATAAACTGCCTAAGAGTAAATAAACTCTTCAGCTTCGTGATGCTGCTTCTGACTTCTTTATATATTTGAAAATTCTTCGATTTCCTTTTGGATATTTTAAAGGAATAACTTAGTTGTAAGCACGAGTAGAAACTGTTATTTGATCTTTGAAGATATTTTAATTAAGATTTATTAAAAAAACAAGTACGTTGTTTGTTTACTTCTTTGAAAACATTTAATTGAATTGTTTGAATAGTCTTAGGATAAATACACAAAGAATAACTTATATCATATTTTCACTGAAATTTATGGTCGTGTAACCTAGACTAGATAATCAAAGAATTTTGATAAGGGGATTTTGTCACATCCTGATTATAATTATTATTTAAATTTGGTGCGTAGTTTGTGTTCGTATAACCTAAACTATAATCAAAGGATTTTGAAAAAGGAATTTTGTAACGTCCTGATTATAATTATTATATAAAAAAATTTGGTGCGTAGTTTGAAGTTATCCTACTATATTATAATAAAAATCTGTAAGTCTTCACGATTCTAATTTTACTTCTTTGCACGTTATAAGATTTTCTCACTTAACGCCGTTTTAATGATTCAACCACTGAATTTCAAAGAGTTCTTGACTTATATATTTAAGTTATTACACGTACTTAAAAAATACTTTTTTGTTCACTATTCATTTTGGAATAAAATTTGCTTATAAAAATATAATTTACTTTCTAATAACTGTTGGTGAAACCTTTTCTGCTAATGATTTTGTAAATTTCCATTTCTTTTTTAGTAACTATTAATTACATAGACAAATAAATACACATAGTTAAAATTACACAATTTATTTAATAATATCGCATATAAACGCAATACAAAAAAAACTGGTAGAGCTTTGTGCAAGCTCGTCTGGGTAGGTACCACCTACTCATCATATATTCTACCGCAAAACAGCAGTACTTGGTATTGTTGTGTTTCGGTTTGAAGTGTGAGTGAGCCAGTGTAATTACAGGCATAAGGGACATAACATCTTAGTTCGCAAGGTTAGTGGCGCGATGTAAGCTTTTAACATTTCTTACAATGTCATTTTCTATGGGCGTTGGTGACCACTTACCATCAGGTGACCCTTATGCTCGTCCGCCTACCTATACAATAAAAAATATATATTACTAAGTATTAATATTATACTTTTCATATAATGATATAGTTTTTCAGTCACACTGGCGCACAAGGTGGGGCACCGAATGACATCTGATCGTATTATATGGTGTTTAATTTGACTTTTAACTCCATGTAAGTACATTTTTATTACGACGTATAAAACAGAACGCAAAATTTTTATATTTCAAAGCTCTTTAGTTTAACCGGCCCATTCTGACTGCAGCATAAACGTCTAGCAAACTCGCAATTACTGTTTTATTGATTCTGACTGTTGATTGTTTGCTTAAAAATAAATCAAATGATGCAGTTGTTAGCGACAGTTCCATTCTTATATTGCAATTGCTATTTGTGTTTGTCAATAACAATTATTATATTGATAGTCTGGCTTCATAACTATACATCAAACTACTTCTGATATAAATATAATATCATTAAAACAATGACGTGATTATTGACTAATTAATTTGGACATACAATTTGAGTTTATCATGAAAGAGGCACGTAATTATTTAATGTTTTCAAAATACCTTTTTATTTTATTGTACGACTAGTAGCAGTATTTTCAATATGATTAATTATTATTAATGGGTGACTCTTGTATTGATATATACCTTAGATAATAAATAGCTCGAAATACCAAATCTATGTAATCATCTCATTCTTACTTAAAAATGACTGCCTCGTTGGTCTAGTGGCTTGATATAAGGCCGCAAACTCGGTGGTCCTGGGTTCAATTCCCAGGTCGGACCAAGAAATAGTTATTGGGGTTTTCTGTCAGAACATTATCAGTAGCAGCCCGGAGTCTGGAAGTTGGAATTGTGTACACTCCCGTGCCTCGGAAAGCACGTTAAGCCGTTGGTCCTGCGCCTGAACTCTTTCCGGTCGTGTCGGATTGCCGTCCCATCGGATTATGAGAGCTAAAGAAAAGAGAGTGCACCTGTGTTTGCGCACGAACTTGTGCACTATAATATCTCCTGCGCAGTTGGCTCATCTCTCTTGAGATTGGCCGCCGTGGCCGAAATTGGTCTGGAGGACCTTATATTATATTTCTTATACTTAAAAATCTTATAAATATTAAAATATTTATTACTATAAATAATATTCAATTTTGTAGTATTCTTTAACGAAATTATATTGAGGAATGAACAGCGTAGAACTTTATCTACCAAAATGTATACTAAAATGACTTTGGATAACTAGCTTCACAGTTTCTTAAGAACTTTTCACAGTGTAATCCACCTCTATAAAATGTTGCTACAACTTCTAGTTGAAAGTTGAAGCAATATTTTATAGGAATATCATGATAAATTTGTTAAGCAATGATTATAATTAATAAATAAAAATATAACAGCTGTACATATCCCACTGGTCAAAGGCTTTATCGTTTTAAAATAATGCTCAATGCTTGACTGTTCGCTAGGTTCCCTGTGATGTTGTCTTTACCACCAAGCACGAGACGAACGATAAACACAAACCATTACCATCAGGTGGAGTAGAGTCATTTGCCCTCCCAGGCTATAAAAAAAAACCATATGAAAACTTATCTTGAGAACTTCAACGCATCTGTTAGAAACCCATTAATTTTATCAAATAAATTGGAACATCTGACGATCAAATATAACACGCGTAAAGGATTATGTATTTACTTCTCCGAATATATAATCAACATATTAATACATACAGTGTTAATTAGGGCGTCAAATTATATTAAACGTATCAAATACTGTATATTAAGTTTGCGGTAGTTAAAATGGATGGACTGACGACAGGGAATTATGAGGGTTTGTAGCAGCTTAACTACGGAACCCAATAATCAGATTAATAATTCGTTAAACTATAAATCCTCTAGGGATTTGATTTCATCATAAGTTTTGTTACTAAATATGGAAGCGATGTGATATCGCGTCCATTCCATGATGTTTAAAACCCGCAGTTTTCTCGAAATATGTTGAGGTTTTCACGATAAGTAACATAGTCGTATATGCTAAACCGGCGGTTTTAATGTATGTTTGTAATATGTTTAAATAGTGAAAGGCACAACAGTCCAAGACAAGTTCAGTCCTCTTTATTTTCTAGCACTGTGACTTTACAATATATACTCGGTGTTAGAGCTTTGTGCAAGCTTGTCTGGGTAGGTACTAACCACTCATCAGATATTCTATATATTTACTCTGTATATGTTTCGGTTTGAACGGTGAGTGACCCAGTGTAATTACAGGCACAAGGGACATAATATCTTAATTGTAAAGGTTGGTATGGTCCATTTGCGATGTAAGCCATGTTCAACATTTCTTAATATCTGAGCATCAGGTGGTCCATATGCTCATCCGCCCACCGATACACTAAAAACAAGATACCTAAATCTACAGGAGTAGAATAAATGCAAGTCGGTGGATGGTCATGGGCGTGTCCAAATTCTTTTTTACTTTAACGGCAATTAAAAGTTTATTTACGATGTTACACGTCACTGCCAAAAACGAGTGAACTGTAATTAATTAAACACTAATAAAACACTAATTTCAGATTAAAATGTAATGCTTTTAGTTAAAATTCAAATTATATTTCCGGGACCATCAGGGTTCACGTACGAAAATCTGAGAATGGAATTAAAATGCCTTTTGTATTTTATTTAACAGTAGTTTTCTTTTAAATGCTGTAGTCGGGATAATTTGCGGTATAACAATAGAAGGCAGTTTGCAAAAAGTTTTAGTTTTTGTAACATTTAAAACAGGGTCACTTTTTTCATACTTAAAATAAATCTATAAAGAAGCCGCATATAATGCTCAGAGCTTTGTTAATATAAATTATTTTAATATGATTATTTTGAGATATTCAATCGATATTTAACACATTTAGCATCTAAATTCTATATATCTATATAAATAAAATGATAGAGGTCTGCAGTTGTGCGCGCATCACGGAAAATCTTCTGAATAGATTTCAATGAAATTTTCTAAACTTTATTTCTTAGACACTTGACCCTTATTAAAAACAAAAATAATTGCGATATCTTCATTTAATAAAAAAGTTATTAAAGTTTCCAGAAACAACGATTTGTATATGCACTGCGTGTTCAGTGATGTATGTTTAAATAAAGTATATTTTTGCTTACGATGTATTGGATGTTTTTTCCTTCGTTACATAAGAAATCATTGTTAATATATCAAGCAACGCGGACGAAGTCGCGGGTATCAGCTATTATTTTATAAGAGCATAAAACTCACGCTTATTACGTCAATAGTCTGTATTGAAAGCGGGTGAAGCTGCAACACGCTTATATAATATTATTATATTCTGAAATTTTCAATGTAACGCGTTGCATCTTCGGCTATAATTTTTTTATACATTGGTTGTGTTTTTTTCTCTTAGTCTAATTAATCCACATTGGATCCATAAACAGTTTTGACTTTAAAAATTGTATTATTATGTAGTCAAATAATTAATTAATATTTAATTTCTATTATATTTAAACCATAGAAAATGGAGTTCCATAAATATCTTTAAAATGATTAAGATGGAAGATAGGTTTAGAAATATTAGGCATTAATCGTGGCATAAACATAAAGACAAGTGATGCTCAGTGAATGAGAATATTCGCTTATGGGTAATTATTCAAATACAGTCTTATAATTAGGGTACTATTTCAAATTTGATTCAAATATTTCGGTTATATTCAACGAAATATTTCAAGCGAATTACTTAATGTTTTTGTACGCTTAAATATTCAATCATGTGTAAATACGAAACAACTTAATATATAATTACAAGTTAAGTTAATTAAGCTAATTATGAAGTGCTGAAATTTTTAGATAATTACATTAGATTTTGTTCAGAAGATACAGCCACTCTCCTGGTGCTTGACAGAAGAATAATCTTTATGATTCATGGTAGCTATACGTATAATCAATATGGAATTGAAAAAGAGTTTCAATGAGCCTTATTGAATAAATTATGCAATTGCAATTTCATGATAGAATGATATTGCAATTCAATGGGGCTTGAATACTTAGAGAAATGGACCAGAAATATGAACAGGCTACGCAGGCTATACCAGCTATGATGACAAAATCATATATTAAGCTACTTATATTATTATTATTATTTTATTTCATAGGAAGGCGGACGAGCATATGGGCCACCTGATGGTAAGTGGTCACCACCGCCCATAGACAATGGCATTGTAAGAGACGTTTACCATCGCTTACATCGCCAATACGCCACGAACCTTTGGAACTAAGATGTTATGTCCCTTGTGCCTGTAACTACACTGGCTCACTCACTCTTTAAACCGGACCACAACAGTACCAAGTACCGCTGTTTTACGGTAGAATATCTGATGAGTGGGTGGTACCTACCCAGACAAGCCTGCACAAAGTTCTACCACCAAGTAAAATAATATTTTAAAATAATAATATAAATACAAAAACTAATACATTTACTTAAATATTATTTACAGTTTATTTTTAAATTTTATAAAATCCTTGCCTTGATATTAATCGCCTTGCCTTTGTAGTAGCGCGTAATTATATGTGGCACTTGGTTCAATATCATTCTTTTTTTAAATAGACCACGTATCCAGATTTTAAACATTTGATACTATTGTTGATAATAATCTGTCAGTAATTTACATAGTCATTAAAATATTAATATGATATAATATATCATATAATAATAATTATCTTCTATTATAATAATATATTTTATTATAATAATTATCTTCAGTGTTTTTGACATAATATAAGATAATATTATATAAACTGAAAAATTCTTTTTACCGACGATGTGATGAGACATTTAGTTCGAAACTTTGCCAATTTTTATGTTGCTCATAACATTCTTAGTTTTATTATAAGTGTAAGGTAAAAGTCTGAAACTATGAGAGATAAACTAAAAGTACTTTTGACGTGACAACGTCTTATAAATTGGTTTGCCGGGTGACACTTCAAGAAACTGCGTTACGCTCCGCTCACGTTATGCGCTCACAATGAGAGCGAGTGAGAGGCACGCGTCCCTTCCACTCGGGCATGGTTAGCCCGCCTAAGAGCGAGAGAGACAGACATAAAAAGTGAAATTCAGTGCGAGATTCTTTGTATAAATTAATGTTTTAAATATAATTCTTTGTATAAATAAATGTTTTAAATTGTTACTATTATTTCATCCTTCTTCCTACTATACGAATGAATATTCACATTAAAATTATTTTACCACTCAATGTCGTTGTCACGTAAAACTTTCGCCCGTATACCGACTTTACAGGCAACCAATTTTTTTTATTTAAAAGTAATTATTTAGGATAGCAAATATTTTTTTCTAGTTTGTTAAATTGTTTGGTTTCAAGAGATATCAGAAGAAATTTAACAATTTTTCATAGATATATTTTAGTTAATCATTAATCAAACTGAACGATTCCTATATATCGCGTTTGACTACTCAATCGCGTCGAACCAGCGGGAGAGTATTATTTGTGATTACTGGCATATACATGTTTAATTATCAAAAACTAATTGAAATTAACTTTACATAATATATAGGTACATTTTCTTAGAAATCATTGGTAATTTTTCCTTCTCAGAATTTTCTGTATACCTTCTATTCGTCTATAAATATTATATGAGATGCTTTTAGTATGTTACTTATTATTACTTTCTAAGTGATTCTAAAGTAACTTAAGAAGCTATGTCAGGTTATTGGATTAATAATCAAAGGTACTATCCAGCTATATTGTATTTTAACGCTGGGGTAAGCAAAGTGCCCGGTACAAAAGGCTTCAGCGTTGTAGAAGGCTACGTTATTACCTCTAGGAAATGCATTGTGTCGGTATATGTAAGGTTCTGAAGGTAACTGACAAGAAATATTTTGAATAACAAATTTCGTAATAGGCTAATACCGAGATGAAGAAATATTTTAAAATTATAACACTTTAATTTATCGGTGGAGTTATTAAAATCCACATAATTTATACGAGATGGTACAGCGGTAAGAACGTGTCAATTCTAATCGATGAACGTGGGTTCGAACCGGGACAAGCACCAATGAATTTTATGCGCTGATGGTGAGTATAATTCATCTCGTGCTTGACGGTGAAGGAAAACATTGCGAGGAATGCTGCATGTATCTAATTTCACTAAAATTCTGTCACATGTGTATTCCAAAAATCTGTGTTAATATCTGTCTGTCTGTGAATTATTTGTGTTTGATGCGGCGGACGCGCTCATGGGCCACTTGATGGTAGGTGGTCACCAACGCCCATAGACATGGGTATTGTAAGCGATGTTAACCATCACAGACAGTCTAAGATATAAGTAAGATATAGGTTATAAAAGTTTTAAGTTTTGTTTTAGTTAAATACAGTTCAGGTTATGTTAGGTTACTTGCTGCAAGCTCGTCTGGGTAGGTACCACCCACTCATCATATATTCTACCGCAAAACAGCAGTACTTGGTATTTTTGTGTCCCGGTTTGAAGTGTTAGTGAGCCAGCTTAATTACAGGCACAAGGGACATAAGATTTTAGTTCCTAAGGTTAGTGGCGCTTTGGTGATGTAAGACATGGTTAATATTTAGACTGTAAGATTATTTTTTTCTTGAAAACACATAAATTCTATATTTCTATTACAACTCATTTCTATCACTACGGGTATAACGAGATAATTATATAAACTTGCTTGATAAAATAACACGAAAATATCAAGATTTATAAAAATAAAACAAGAAAACATCATAATTATATGATAAAATCATACAAATGAAATTAGGCTTAACGCTGGGTCAAATTAACATTGATATGAATTTTGATAACTTTCTCCAATTCTCATTAAGATGCTTTGTGTAAAGAGGGAAATTTTACGAATAAATTATTTTTATACTTTGCGAAAAGATTCGTAATGAGACACTTGACCTGAACATGACTGTATTTGAATAACAAATTATCTACTTTTTCTTTACTCATAACGGCTATGACTTTGACGCGGTGAAAGAGCCGTGACAGTTTATAACGTAATTTCTAATACACGTGTATTTGAAACCAACCACATTGTATATTTTTGTGATCATTCTTAATTCCTGAATTGATCAATCAGTGGTATTAATTGATTTCAATAAAATGTCTTTGTCTTGGAAATTGATGTTTTATTAACACATATAAATGCTAGATCTTGAAGGTAACCTAGAATTACTCACACAAAAGTCACGTCCACTATACATGCCTTATTTAATTGAAGGCACTGACTGAGTGAAGTCTAATCATTAATTCTTTGTTTAACGTAAAACTTTTTGTAAGGCGATGCGATTAAAATTTTAAGGTATGAAAGCGGAATTTCTGTTTATACTACGATCAGCGTTTAATATTATTCATCAGATCAGCAATTAATATAATACATAGAATAAAATTAAATATTATGGTCCTAGATACTATGACCGTTTGGAATAACGGAATAGTTGCTAGTAGCTTTGAATCGCTTTTTGAGTTTTTTTTTTTCGAAAATTGAATCATTGATCCTTTTACAACTGGAAGCAATGTAGAAGCAATATGGTAATAAATGAAATACTGTTAGGTTAGTTTTATGCCCGTGGCTACGTCCGCGTTGTGGGACGCAGGTCTTAAGTATAAAAAGTAAACTAGCCTATACCCTTCCTTAGAGTTCTTTTTTTTATTATTTAAGAGGGGGAAAACGAGCAGGAGGCTCAACCGATGGAAAGTGACTTCCACCGCCCATGGACATCTGCAAAATCCGAGGAAAGAGGACGCTCTCTTCTTCAATTACTTCAAACCAAATTTAATATAAATTGGTTCAGTGGGCTAGCCAAACAAGCGTAATAGACAGATGTACTTCCGAATTTATAACATTAGTATACATTTACTTTGTTATGAATTTGAAGCTTTGAAATTTATTTTAACGCCGCTTCAATATTTCTAATAAATAATGCGACTAAAATGCTTGATTTGAACTCAGAACTTCATAATTTTGTAGTATTATAAGATCACTAGATAAACGACCGTCAAATCACATATAACATGAACAGTAATTTGACTTCTACTAGGCGTAACCTAGAAACTGTTTGCATGACTAGTTGGTTTAATTTTGCAACTTTAGTTTTACTCTATCCGATGCTTTATTTATGTAATAGGGCTATGAGCAAGCTCGTCTGGGTAGGTACCACCCACTCCTCAGATACTACCGAACGCTTTCCTGCTCTTTTCCTCGTCACGTTATATATTATATTGCAGTATGAGCTTTATACAACCAAATAGCACGCTTACAGAAAAAAATAAAACCAAAGTAATTCATTAAATTACATTTGACATATGGCCGAATACTGAAACGTCTTTCAAATACGAAAGTGGGACTTAATTATTTGGAACGCCATTAATTTCAAATTTCGCATACAAAATTTTGAAATTAATGACGTTCCTAATAATTAAGTCCCACTTCATTTTGAATGACGTTTCAGTATTCGGCCGTAAGTCGGTTAAAACTAGTTATAACCGGAACATAAATCTGACTAATGCATCATCAACATAAAGAAATACACACTATTTTATATTTCACACTAAAGTACAAAGAAAAAGATTTGTTCATAGCAATTATCTTGCTGAATAAGCAACTTCTTCCAGACCAACCTTTAGACATGGACGACGTAATAATGCGGCGCAATGAGAGCTTAAATACAAGTTAGAAATAATATTGACAATCTGTATCTAAATAAACTGCGAGTAGACTCACTTGCATTATTGCGGTGTCTAGTGGATGTGTTGTAAGCCAGAAACAAAAATATAAAAATAATAATTTTGATTATGCGCAGATATCACGCAGGTATTGACATACGAATATAAATTAAACATGGTTTGGTAATAGCTCCAAGTAGTGGCTTATATTCTATATAAATTAGACGACTTTTCACCACTTTGAACAAAAGACTCTTTGTTAAAACATTATGAAAACAAAGCGGACAAGTCCCTTTTCTTATTTAAAAGCTTATTATAAATAAATATGATTTTCTAAAGGAAATGACAAGACAAGCAGTTGCCATCATAACCGCACCTAATGATGGAAGTACGTCCCTCATTTACCTGCCCTTACGTTTACGTACATCCATTATTTAGACGTGTAATATTTTCTTATTCAAAGAAAAGTTCAGACCCTCCGGGCGGGTTTTATTTGCTTTAGTTAAAACTTGCGGACCCTAATCATATTTCTGAAGTTTATGACACAATATGCTTAATACGTGAACTCTATTCTTAATGGAATAAGAATTACTTTCCGGTAAACTTTTGTCAATTCTTGAGTTTTGTGTATTTAATAAACATTATCATTTGATTAATTTACCCTTGAATATATTTCTATGTGTAAATTCAAGTACGTACGACGTTTATTTCGGTGTCTTAATTTTCACGTTTTGTAATTTTATTCATAAAAAATATTATAAATTGTTTTTCAATAACTATAATTGTAGTACAATATGAGCTGTGAGTCGAAAAAAAAACCAGTCGGCATAATATCTTCTTTAGATAATAGAAATAGTAATTTTGGATTTATATTATCACTTAAAAATTTTCAATTTACTAAATAACGAAGCTCATAATTATAGCCACCTCATTGTATTAAACTCTATCTAGTATGAAAAAGAAACCAAAACTATCCAAACCATTTATTATGATTTATTTAATGACATTTATATTACGGATAAAGTACACATTTGAAGACGGATATGGATTTCCATAACATCCCAAATAAGTTATTAAGTTATTCGTAACTAAATACATACATATATGTAAAATAAAGTTATACGGAATAACAAATGTTACTTAATTCGCTTAAGCCAGATTTCAAAAAATCGTCACGACATTTTATCACTTACAGTTGTAGTCGTTTTAGATATTATGTATATGTTTTTGAAGATGAAAAACGTGCCACAAATCTTTATCGATATTATTAGAGACACGTGCCATAATTCGGAATCAATAGTAAAGACCACCGTTGGCGACACATACCGTTTCCCGATCACAGTTGATGTCCACCAAGGCTCCACCCTGAGTCCTTTTCTGTTCAGTGTAGTGCTTGACGTTATCACAGCGAAAGCCCATGAGCCACCTCCCTGAAAACACATTGAAGTCTAAATACATATACTTAGATAATTATATATATATATGGAAAAAACTACTCAACATAAGGTCTCATCATTGTTTTCTTCTCTATATTTAATAAGAATTAAAAAAAAAACGGGATAATAATACACAATTACGTATATTGTTATTTTTGTTTCAAATATCGGATATTCTATACCATGGTTTGATCATTATGAGTTAGAATTGAATTATAATTATAAAATATAATAAAAACAACCAAAGGTTATCCCTCACTCGACAGAGATTGTTTGCTAAGATTTGGGGCTACTCTTCTAATAATTTCTGGTTTCGATATGTCCTCACGACATTGAGTAAACTGTTTCTGGGAAAGTTCAAATAATCTCCTTATGTAATGTCGTCTCAGCTATTGGAATATTGAAAATTGGCAATGCGACGAAATTTTTATCTCTTACTGTTGAAACATTTCAAGATCTTTTCGAAATTGTAACTTTGTTTGTTTATGAATGCTTTAAGAGATATTGTGTTTGTGTTATTTAAATAAGTAACCTTGTTATAAAACAGGACAATGTATTGATTAATAACGAAATTCATTTTCAAAGATTGAAATAAAGTATAAAATCTATATACATTTATTTTATAGAATAGGTAAGCGCACGAGCAAATGAGCCACTTGGTGGTAAGTGGTCACCATATTCGCATTGAAAGAAACGTTAACAATTGCTTACATCGCCAATGCACCGCCAACCTTCGCAACTAAGATGTTATGTCCCTTATGCCTGTTATTATACTGGCTTACTTACCATTTAAACTAGAAAACAACAATATCAGGGGCTGCTGTTTTGCGGTACTACCTAATGAGTGGGTGGTACATACCAAGACGAGCTTGCTCATACTACACACTCACATGAAATGGACCAGCAAAAGAATTTCAACATTATCAATATTCGTTTTATTAAAATATACTTAGATTTTATTTCAGTCTGTTTCTAAACTTCCTGTAATCATACACGTTGTCGATTTATCTTCAGTATGTAACTATGTACTTATCTAACAAGATAAAACCCTTACAAATTCTAGAGTCAGTCGTGTAATGTTCTCGCAACGACACCACACAGCGTCTGCACTTAGATACGTAACAACGTGCCGTTGAAATAAATTGCCTTTTCTGAATCTTGATATAAAAACTTACTTAGAGAAATCTGTGATATTTTTATCATGTTACAAAGAAAATATATGTGTCTTAACAATACGATCATATTTTCCAAATATAAATGGAATGAAAATAGCCTAAGACGATTACAAATGATATTATTGCATTAAAAAATATTTATTTGAAGACTTTGATCTGACACTATATTCAAATAAAACACAGTTTTATATTTACTAGGTTTTATTTGTAATCACAATATAATCTTCAGCTTAGACGGGTTCATAAGCAACAATAAAATAAAATTCTTTCAAAAGCATATTTGTGTTTCAAATCCACATACGAGTATTACGATGTATTTAATTCTTATGAAACATAAAAATATGTATTTGTTATTATTAGTATTTTGAATTATGATATTCAATTGTTATTGAATAAAAAGATTCGTTGTATAACAAATATAATTACGAATGAAGTCCCATTGTTTTTATTGTAATGTAAAACAAATTTCTTTTATGTTTGTTTTATTCAGACATGATTTATATACAATATATTGTATCAGAGCGTGGTGTACAAATAAACATGATTGTATTTATTAAGATTGATATAAGCATCAACGACATCGCTTGTGTTGATTCTGTACTCGTTTCGGAGTTGTAAATAACAATGACAATAAAATATTAAACGTTACAAGTGTGAAATCTTTGAAGATCTGTGCAAATATATAGCCTTATTGCTAAATTGCTACTTGGTGGTAGCGCTTTGTGCAAGCTCGTCTGGGGAGGTACCACCCACTCATCAGATATTCTACCGCAAAACAGCAGTACTTGTTATTGTTGGTTCCGGTTTGAAGGGTGAGTGAGCCAGTGTAATTTCCTACCCAAGACGAGCTTGCACAAATACCTATCACTGAGTAAATTAGTAAATTGTTGAATATACACAATTACAAGACGCTACATTCGATCGATGCTTATAAGATTACATATTATGTACAGTCACCCTTTACATATTAAATAGATTGAAATTACTTGACGTCAATACGCTTTGATTGGTTCTGCATAAGTCAACTGTTGCCTTACTACATCTATGAACTTTAATGAGTATTAAATTCTAGTATTAGAAATCATAAGTCTGATTTTAGGGAGGCACAGACACGTGATCTTAATAAATATGCTTACATTGGAGGTTTGTAAACCTATGCTAGGAAAATAATTTGCTTTTTTGTTAAAATTTACGATGAAAATTTACTATTGAAATGAATTTTTAAATGAAACAACGTGATGGGATGAACTAACAACGTATGGAAAGGAAGCAAAAAAAAGGGAAAATCATTAGTCAAAGTAGCACCGATTCTCGTAGGCGAGATTTTAATGCGCGGGTTTCATTGTTATTCTCATATAATAATAGAACAAGTTTTTCCAAGTCACTCAGAATGACTTTAAAATCTGCGGTGTAAATATTAATATAAATTCTAGTCAACTTCACAGGACAGTATTACAGTGCAAAAGTGTATGCGAAAACACAAGTGCTCTCTTAAAATCCGATAGGATGTTCTTTGATTCTTAAAACCCATGAGTCTGCCAGAATCTCTCACAAGAAAAACCAGATAACGTTTTGTGTCCGACCTGGCTTAAACCCTTGGATTTTTCAGCCATACACGCTATCCATTAGGACAACATGCCAGTGAAACATAACAATAATATTATTATAATAATACACTTGATTGCACACCAAGACAAAACTGTTATACAAAGTAAAAGATAGTACAAAAGGCGGACTTATCGTTGACAAAAGATCTCTTTCAGACAATCCTGGTGCTGAGGATATGCTCCAATGCCAATACATGTAAAAGTTTTATACAATACGTTCAAGATAAATAAATGTTACACATACATATCTCATTACATATTATTTATGTATTAGTAATAATGTAATTTAAATTAATTAATAACTGTTAATAAATCCACTCGAAGCGGAAATATTTAGTAAACAGAAGCGAAGTCAGATTAATTATGATTGTACTTGAAATTATTTAAATTAGACAATTCATATATACCGTTGCACATTTCTGCCATTATTAACAAAACACATTTAATAAAACAAATATTTTAACATTATAAAGCTTTTGTTGTAAATTGCAAGCATAGCGCATTTGAATATAATAGCAAGTTAAAATATTTACACTACAAAAGGCGAATGAAAACAGACATTTAAAAGTAATTGCGAAACAAACACCTCTTACGTCCTAAGCACTACCCACTAAACTTTACAGTAAAGTGACATTTTAAACTTTATCTTAACTAATAACGATTAACAAACGCGACAGAATCCTTGTGTTTTTATTGTTATGACAGTTTATGTATTTCAGTTATTATTTAATTTGTTCTAACAAAGTTCTCGCGTGAAATTGACTATGTTTTTACGAGTTTTTTTTTTTTTTTTTTTTATTGTATAGGAAGGCGGACGAGCATATGGGCCACCTGATGGTAAGTGGTCACCAACGCCCATAGACAATGACATTGTAAGAAATGTTAACCATCGCTTACATCGCCAATGCGCCACCAACCTTGGGAACTAAGATGTTATGTCCCTTGTGCCTGTAATTACACTGGCTCACTCACCCTTCAAACCGGAACACAGCAATACAAAGTACTGCTGTTTTGCGGCAGAATATCTGATGAGTGGGTGGTACCTACCCAGACGAGCTTGCACAAAGCTCTACCACCGAGTTTAATAATAATTTACATACAATTTTAACAATATTATCTGCAATAGAATCTTTACTACATATCAAAAAACATTGTTTGATTTTGTCAATGAAGATAATAGTGTATGTTAAAGAAAGCAAATTAACAAAAAAATATACAAGAACTTTTTAGAAATGCTATATAAATGTTGTTCCAAACGTATGTTAAGATCAATAAAAACCGATCAGCCACTATCTGCTTCGCTGGCTACGACACCTCACGACACCTCCCATCTGATTGACTGAGGACGATTGGTTTTCCTCTCTCCTAAACCAATCAAAATCTATTGAGCTTCAGTTGTTTTTTGGAGGATTTATTTTTTAAATTGGTTTATCTAAATCACTATGATTTCAATATATTACAATATGTTTAGCATAAGTTTAGTGTACGAAAGAAGCTTCCCTATTTCTTTATTTAGGCTGGAAATGGGATTTAAGGTAGGGGGAATCTTTTGTAAGATTTCTTTCCAATTGCAGTACACCCTTTGAAATATATCTAAATGTTTAATTTTTATTATAAAGGTAAGTTTTTCTTTACAGTTTATATATTGTCTTAATTAATTTATGTTGCCTAATTAAGTCCTTAGTTCTTGTACTATTATTTTGCTCCTTATAACTTATTGTCTAGTGGCTAGATATAAGCTTCAGATCCTGAGGACCTGCGCTCAAACCCAAGGTCGAGTTAGTTTAAAGTTACATGGTTTTTCTGTTCTGGAATCCCAGGTGAATCACGAAGTTTGCAAATTAGAAGTGTTTATATTAGCTTATACTAAGCCTGAACTCTTTCCAGTCAGAGTTAGAATGCCATCCCATTGGATTATAAGAGTGAAGTAATAAAGAGTGAGTAATATGTCCTGTGTAGTTGTCTAATCTCTCTTGAGATTGACCGAAACTGGTCAGGTGAACACTAGTATTGTTAGAAAATCTGTCTCAAATAAAAGCCCGCGACGTAGTAGGACGCCTACAAAACGCTAACGCATGCTATCGTGACTCAATTAAATTTCCTTATCTAACCAGGGTATCTTTTCCGATGAATATAAAGTCTCGTTATGGCACCACATCCTTTAGCGAGCGATGTAAATAGTTATGAACTTTACGCCTGTAATTACCACAATCTCAAAGTTTAACGTGGAACTCAAAGAGCATAGATTTGACCGTTAGAATTGGGTTATAGTTATTGAAGGTTTACATTAAATATTCATGTGAAATCGATTTAATTATAAAATAAAAATAAATAAAATTCCAACATCCTTTATTTTTACTATAATTTGATCTCTTATTTCTCTTTTTATTATTTAATAAATTGACAGCAATCAATAAATATTAAATTTAATAATAGCTTCGTTAAAAATAATATCAGATATAGTAAATGTTTGCTTGTGATAGTCACACGCTGGTGAGGACTATATAATTGCAATAATCAAATGTGATTTTAAAATTTAATAATTGAAAATATCATACAATAGCATCAATTCAGTTGCCGGTCTAAGATGTTATGAAACTGGTTTTTTTTTTACCCTCATAACCCAGATATTGTTTGGTATAATACATTCACGAACCCTGAAAAGGTTGTAATAATAACTTTAGTTACACTGTCTTTACCTAACTCAGATTTAGCCAAAATGCTTTACCAGTTAAAGCTAAAATAAGTAAATAATGTAAGTAGTAAGTAAGTAGGTGTTGGTAATATTATTGTTAGTAGTGACTATTTGCTATGGGAATGATGGGACTGACATTTAGCGGCAACGCTAAAAAGTCACTAAATAAAACCAGAAAAAAAAACTTTAGTTACAATATTACATTACAAATAGTTAAAAAATCTATTAACATTTACGTAACAATAGTTACATTACATTTTAATATAATTCAATAATCAATATCAATTCATATTAATGACGATATTATTACTTGTAAATGTAATGGCGGCACTTCACGTAGGATGGCGTGTTTGCTTCACTACTATTCACTATTCACTATTCGAACATAGCTTATGTGTATAGAACCTATTTGATACAATGTCTCGCACATACGGGTCAGATTTTTTTAAATTGAATATGGGAACGAGTTTTTGGCCCACCTGGTAAGTGGTCACCAACGTCTATAGACAATGGCATTGTAAGAAAATAATGTTAAACATCGCTTACATCGCCAATGTGCAGCCAACCTTGTGAACTAAGACATTATGTCCCATGTGCCTGTAATTAAACTGGCTCACTCACCCTTTATACCGGAACACAACAATAGCAAGTACTGCTGTTTTGCGGTAGTAAATCTGATGAGTGGGTGGTAACTACCCAGTCGAGCTCACACAAAGCCCTACCACCAAGTACAAAGCATGTTTTCGTTGATTGTTCTCACTCGTTCGGTTGCTCAGTAGAATTCCACCGCACAAACGTTGTTTTATGAATAAGCAAATATTTGATTTGGTATTGGCAAAAGCAGCGTAGAGCATCTACTAGCTAGATATAACAATGACCTAATGAGATCAGCGAGATCTGAATTCATAAGGCATAGAACATACAGATACACCTTGGAAGCCGCTGGATATAATCCAGTAGTAGACCCCGAATAGCTGGATGATGAAATATCGTTCATGTAATAGACAAACACAACAATATTTCTACGCAAACATGATAAAGTATTACGAAGTATAAAAATAAATATGGAAATGTAAATATAAATATAAATTAAATATTTCTATGCAAAGTTTATAAGCTTGCTTAGACATTCGTATAACATTTTTAGACGTTATTATTACGTCATTCATAATTAAAAAATCTCCTAATTAAGCGTTTATTATTCTCAACTATTACGTATTAAACTACCTAGTTATTTTACTTAATAAAACAAAATGTGTCCTATTTCGTGTGGATGAGAATTCATTTTGCACTAATTGCGTAGCTAAATGTGGCTTTCAATACTTAATGTATTAATTTCGGATTCCGTTGTACTCTGAACGGGATTTGAAAACTGGAAACTTTGTATACAATGGGTTAAAATATATAATGCTTATAGAAAGGTTTAACCACACACATATAGTATTTGTTAACAAAAAATACATTAGCTGTATTCGCTTTGAATATTGGATTATATTTTAATTTATATTTCTCTCGACTGTTAATTACTTAAAACAACTCACCAATATATACTGACAAAAACGTTTTTTGTGAGTATATTTTGGTCGCGTTTAGTTGTAGTATAACTTTTCACTTACAGTACAGTAACAACCTGTAAATGTCCGGTTTTGAGGAGAAGGTTTAGAGCTTATTCCACTACGCTGCTCCAATGCGGGTTGGTGGAATACACATGTGAATTTCAGTGAAATTAGACACATGTTTTCCTTCGCCATCAAGCACGAGATGATATAATCACAAATTAAGCACATGAAATCAGCGGTGCTCGCCCGGGTTTGAACCCACGATCATCGTACCATCTTACCTCTGGGCCATCTCGGATTCACTACTTTCACTTAGGATGATTATAATGATATTAATTTTCATCGGTTTCACATAAGGTGGATTGGATTATTTGTAAATTGTGATTATTTAAAAATTAATTATAGACTAGAAGTGTTATAAGCAATGTTTTTACGTGCTTTCCCGGGCATAGAACTTCGAAAAGCTATTGATAATTAATTGAAAAAAAAAAACTTAATTCCGGAATTGGACCGTACACAACTTTTTCCCGTCTAATTCTGGGATTTGAACCTTGGGCAGATTTATAAACTAGCTTTACTAATGAACTAATTTAAATTATAAACTCCCTAGCTAAAGATTTATTCTACAGAACTGAGACTATTCAAGAAGAAAAGAGAAATTAGATATAAATCCACAAACACGGAAATACATTAAAATTTCATAAACTAAAGTGAACAGTCTATACAATAAGCCTTCAATATCAACCGTACCTATAAAGTCCATACAATGGCTGCATTTATCGAAACGTTGACAGAAGGTAAGGCAATTTTCACTCGCTTAAATCTTGAATTCCTCAGCAGAAATCTTTTCAATACTTTGAAATATCGTGAATAAGCTGAAAATATTGTTCGTAAGAGTTTCGCCCATCGATGATATTTAAAGATACGAATAATACGCTTTTGAAATAGACAGTATTATATATTTTTATGTATAATTTGTGCTAAATAATATATATACTCGTACATTTAAAATGTATAACCACAATAATTATTGTAGTACATTTGCGGTTTATGTTTTCTGAAGGATCATTTACAATAACCTGTTTTTAAATAAACACTAATTCATAAATGTTACATAAATGTCATTTTTCTTTGTACAATTATTTTCGTATTTATCGTAATGTAAGAAAACTTTGAGATTATATTATAAATAGATACGTTGTCACTAGATCGGTTAGATTCATTATACGAATAATCTCAGCATAACATAGCATACTTAGTATAGTAGCGTACTTAGGTAGAGCATACTTCGGACATAACTTAATACATGAAAGGAAGATGATTTTAAAAGTTTTTGTCGTATTGTCGAGACATTTGTAGGTCTTTATTTCATTCATACACGAAAGGACGACGCGACGCGTTGACCTTTGCGTTGCGCGTAGATTTATAAACGTTCAAGCGGGAAATTAAATTAATCCTTATTTTTGTATGACAATAAATTCTAACAAATTATAAAAGTCGTAGAACAAAAGTTGTTGCCTATGGTGTTAGCTATCTATTCCTGCAAGGTTGCTGGGTCATTACAAATAAGCCTGTATATTATTTAAATTTTTTTTTGCAATCTCGTTTCCTTTGTCTGTTTATAAAAAAAAAACCGGCAGAAATGAATTCCTGACACAGTTAGACTTTTTAATTAAAAATTGACACATGACCTGACATTTATATTCCTGAAATGCCGTTAAAATTGTTGAAAAGGGAAAATAGATATAAATCCACAAATACGGAAATACATTAAAATTTCATAAACTAAAGTGAACAGTCTATACAATAAGCCTTCAATATCAACCGTACCTATAAAGTCCATACAATGGCTGCATTTATCGAAACGTTGACAGAAGGTAAGGCAATTTTCACTCGCTTAAATCTTGAATTCCTCAGCAGAAATCTTTTCAATACTTTGAAATATCGTGAATAAGCTGAAAATATTGTTCGTAAGAGTTTCGCCCATCGATGATATTTAAAGATACGAATAATACGCTTTTGAAATAGACAGTATTATATATTTTTATGTATATTATATTATTTAAATTTTTTTTTGCAATCTCGTTTCCTTTGTCTGTTTATAAAAAAAAAACCGGCAGAAATGAATTCCTGACACAGTTAGACTTTTTAATTAAAAATTGACACATGACCTGACATTTATATTCCTGAAATGCCGTTAAAATTGTTATAATTGCCTATACAATTATTTTTATATAACAAGCAATTCCCGTGTCTTTTGTCACTTATCGTGCACTGTGAAACAATTATTTTGGTGTTGTGAAGTTGGTAACTGAGTATTTACAATAATTATTATTTTTATTACTTCCATTGACTAGTACAATATTGGTTAATTGTTTTAAGCTCAAGAGCGCGATCTTCATCCTCTGGTATTAAAGCTAATGTGTTTATCATTTTATACAAATGCAATCATGTTATTAGTATAGGACTTGGAGATAAGAAAAAATATATTACGAACAAAAAAATTAGATTCAAATAATTCCAATAAGTCGTTGGCGTAAACTTTCGTATTATTGTCGCAACACTCGCAAAATAAATGTACCACTCATTCTGAATGTAGATTCTACTAATATGATCCAATGAAAAACACATTAGTGACAATGTAATAAGACTTGTATGCACTTATGACTTTATATTATGTTACATTTTGTATATTATCTATTAAAATCAACTAATTTTGATTCCATACCTTTTTATAATATAATCCATATAATATTTATAATTTTTGTTCAATACACTCAAGCATAGTATAAGTTATAGATTTATTACATAGCAAATTTAAAACTACCAGCAGAATCTTATTATGGAATCGTATATCTTAAATACGAATTTAGTTTGATAAAGTTCTCAGTAAATAAAAATGATTGGACCGTGAAAACTTTTTCCGATATGTAGCGTTAAATTTCAAAGTTTGTATAAAGTTGAACGTGATTGGCACTTAGTTATAGGGATTTTATTGTTTACACATACATTTAAAACTTCGTTGTACGTATTCATATGAACTCATGTGTGTGTTTGTATTAAGCTTTTTTGTGGTAGTATCTGAGCGTAGCATGGAATTAACAAATATACTATGGAAATATATTATTCTGTTCGAAATTTAATGAGAGCTGAAGATCGAGATCAGTGGTGTGCCTTTGGAGAGACCTATGTGACCAGTGGACGGAAAAGGGTTGACGATGATGATGATGATACTGTTCAACATTTAATATATTTAGGAATTATGACTGACCCAGCGTATGCACGGAAACCCAGTCGAATTATGTACTTCAAACGATCCTGTAGCCTTACCGATCTTCATCGAGCAAGCCTGTCGCAAAGTTTTTAGTTGGTTAAAAGTAAACATCATCCAGTCTCTCTAGGGCCTCTAGTATCTTTCGGAGATTTCCCCTGTGTCAAAATAAATGCTACTTCAAATAATAGTCGCTTATTTGACCAAAACATCTAAGTTTCATACATTTACTCCACATCACACAACGTTACAACTTGAAATGTGGCAATTATGAAAATTATGGAGAATAGAACTTTGTTATTTAGTTGGATGTTGGCATAGTAGTTTAATAATTGCTATTTTAATTATTGCGTGTCATGCATTATGAGAAAGTTTAGTATAGCATTTTACGGCCTACACGATAAAAACGCCACTTATAATATTACTCCATACTCACGCCAGTTTCGAATTTAACAAGTTATTACAAGTTTATAGTTTCATATATACATAATATTATGTAGTATTAAACTTTTTAGTACCATCGCATAAACAGATACGCCTTAGCCCTTGTATAATTATTCTACTTCAAGATGCAATGAAAATTTACGTTATAAATTACATAATATTTATTGTAAAACAAAACCAAAGTAACGCAAAATTATGTAAGTGAAGAGTTTGTTCAGATAACAGAGGCAGTACGGGTGATGGTTCACTTATAACTTGTGAAGTAAATAATCTGCGAACTTGGAAGTTGTCAGATTTGATTTGTGATATCTTTGGGAGTTTACGTTGTGACGTTGTTTTAAAAATTGCTGTCTTGGCATCATTTTTATATATTAACAGAGACCTGCTTTGTTCTCGTTTTTATATTATTCTCTCTTGAATGTTATGAAGTACTGAGATTTATTAACAAAAACAGTATATTAATACAAAAGCTGGTTTGAAATAAATGTGAAATAATGTTGCAAATCATTTTTAACGATACGAAAAACCTCAAATGCTTTGGAAATCCGATGGATTTCAATAGAGGAGGGAGGGGATTAATTGATAAGAAACCTACATCAAACGATTTTACCCTAATTGAAAAAAAAGTCTTTTTGAAATTCAATAAAATGTCGTTTCTGCAACGGACGCAAAATATTATTGCATGTATTTCAATTCAATTATTATAAAAAAATATTTCCCACTGCATTTGATAGATTTCATTGAAACGATTGCATTACAGAATATAAATATAAATTTATGATCTAATTATAAATAGTATGTGTGGAATAATTATTATTAAAGTTAAACTTCTCGGTATAATGAGGGTTGAAGGTCGAGATTCATTTTAAAACTTAAATAACTATAATTATAAATTTCTGTTAATATAAACCGATTCTATTTCCTTAATTTTTTATCATATTTCAATAGAAAGTTAACTATTTCGGATAGAATATAATATATAATAAAAATATATAATTTCCATTAATTAAATGTATCAATATAATCCGCTGTAATTTGAAATACTATGTTGAGAACGGCTTTATAGCTTTGTTATAAAATGATATACAACTTAATACTATATATATAATTAGTCAGCTAACTTAAATTAAGGATGGCTGGAAATATTATTGAGAAAAATTATGTGGGCACCTTACTAATGTACTATATTAAATTCTGTACTACCTGTTAAACATTAGGACCAAAGCTTTTCAGTCTTCGTCTGTTGCATGATATTATACAATAATTTAACACCGTTGAATATGAAATGTCAAAACACATGTTTGCAATTCTATTTGCCGCTACATACATTATTTAACAGCTTAACCTACATTTTTACATTACACAAAATAAATATGATAAAAGTAAAAAATACTTGAATATAAGATATATTACCGGTGACACCTTTGTGATGTCTTCTACGTAGCACCCACTCATCTGTTCTCCTATCAACAATTATTGCTTTGAATTGTTGTGATCTGGATTGAAAGGTCAATGACCGTGTTGATTGAAGATCTTAAATTTCATCCATGGGATCTAATGTTTTGTTCCATTCGCCTTCTGTAGGTAAATTAAAAATAAAATATATACTCGTAAAATATTTATTAATAATATATGGTACAAAATATAATAAGTCATTTTTTAATTGTCGCATGCTATATATTTACATTATACTAAAACCTCATTAACGAGATTTATATGAAACATGTTCAAACTTTTCATAGACAATTAAAGCAAACATTAATTTTCTCATTTAAAGCACACGCGAGACCAATAAAAGTTACCGATCTCTTATGACGGGAAAAATTATGTCAAAGTATAAAACAAAGTTCCGTTTATTATGCAAAACGCAAAATTTCCGGACACAGCAAGGCGACTTAAACAATATTAAAGTGTCATTTAATGAAATTTCTTTCTTCGAAACAGACGGAACGTATTTAAATTCCACTTAGGCAAAGGAAGCTTGGGCAAAAAATAATAATTTTTCCTTCACTTTTTCGATGACGAAATGAAAGCGCTGAAAAAAGATTAGTTCTTTCTTGATTGAATTTGTAATAAAACGATTATATCAATTTGCTATTTGAAATTCCGGTATCAGATGTCGAAGCCCTATTTTTTTAGACTCGCGTTGTATTAACATCAAATATATTAGAAAAGCATTAAATATTATTATTAAATAAATAATTATATTTTTGTTTATGGTATTAAAGTGATGATGAATTTTTGATTACAATTAAGATAAGACAAATTCCATTTATTTTTATTTTTTATTTTTCATATAATGCCTTTGTATAAATGTGTTCAGTTTTGTTTGTTCAGTTCAAAAAATGTTTTGATAAACACTATTTTTCGTCGGCACATTCAGAGTTTGAATAAATTATGAACGATATCGGAAAACGGCAGCTGAAGCGCAATATTCCCGTGTTTATTTTATACTTGCAACACTCACTATTATGTAAATAAGAGCACTATGAGCTTAAAGACTATTTTTCATCGTTCTAAGCCCTACTTTTTTATATTTCATATAGCATGTTCAGGCTAATGGAAAATGTTTCGAGTTATAATAAATTTATGGCGCATTCGAAATATAATTTTCAGTAAAACAATGTATTTAGAAAAATAGACCTGAACATAAAGTTTTAAAAAACCGACTTTCGATATAAAAAATAAATTCGAAATAAAATAAAAATATAAATATATTATAATACTAGCTGATACCCGCGACATCGTCCGCGTTGCTTGATATATTAACAAAGTTTTCTTATGTACGAAGGAAAAAACATCAAAAAGATCGCCAGATGTAAGACCGCGTGAATCTTAACCAATGATCGTGAGTTCAAACCCGGGCAAGCACCGCTGAATTTCATGTGCTTAATTTGTGATTATAATTCATCTCGTGCTTAACGGTGCAGGAAAACATCGTGAAGAAATCTGCATGTGTCAAATTTCACTGAAATTCTGTCACATGTGCATTCCACCAATCCGCATTGGAGCAGCGTGGTGGAATAAGCTCCAAACCTCCTCCTCAAAAAGAGGAGAAGAGGCCTTAGCCCAGCAGTGGTACATTCACAGTTATTACAAGTGTCTAAGAAATAAAATTTAGAAAATTTCATTGAAATCTATCCAGTAGTTTTTCCGTGATGCGCGCACAACTGCAGACCTCTATAATTTTATTTATATTCAAGCTCGTCTGGGTAGGTACCACCCACTCATCAGATATTCTGCCGCAAAACAGCAGTACTTGTTATTGCTGTGTTTGCTTCAAACAAAATTTCATCAAAATCGTCTTCGATTGCGGAGTTAAATCGGAGATAAATAAAGGTTGAATTTCAGCGAAAAACTTCTATATCTAACGTTTTAAACTTTCAACAGCTAAAACGAAACACATTTTAAAATTTATTATTGTAAGTTTAAAAATTAGTATGTATTTTATCAAAATAAACATAAAATTGATCTTTGCGTGGTTTTACGCAAATACACTGCTTTAGTAGGATACGTTTATTGTATGTCAAGATAATAAATCAAAGGCGAGGTCATGTATGATTGTGTAGTTTTTGCTTAATTAATTTTGTTTCTATCGTGGTCCTAATATCGCACGCTACGGAGAATTGAGGATTATTTTTAACTTCCACAGACCATGTGTGCCCATGTCTTGTATAATTTAATTGCAAATATATACTCACCGCTATTTAAAAGAAACAATGAAGTACATTGCAAGAATTAACGATAACTGTAAAATCTTTATATTGTTTGTTTTGTCTCTGGTTGTTGTTGTTTGATGTTGTTGTACGTATTTTACTGACATATTATTGACGTGACAACGTCTTATAAATTGGTTTGCCGGGTGACACTTCAAGAAACTGCGTTACGCTCCGCTCACGTTATGCGCTCACAATGAGAGCGAGTGAGAGGCACGCGTCCCTTCCACTCGGCCATGGTTAGCCCGCCTAAGAGCGAGAGAGACAGACATAAAAAGTGAAATTCAGTGCGAGATGCTTTGTATAAATTAATGTTTTAAATATAATTCTTTGTATAAATAAATGTTTTAAATTGTTACTATTATTTCATCCTTCTTCTTACTATACGAATGAATATTCACATTAAAATTATTTTACCACTCAAAGTCGTTGTCACGTTAAACTATCGTCCGTAAGCCGACTTTACAGGCAACCATTTTTTTACCAATTATTCTCTATCAATTATAAAACCAGATGATAATGGTATGTTGAGCCAACTTTCTATCATTAAGGATAAATATGACCTTACGTATCTTGATTATTTAAAAATTTTCACCGATAAATTTTAGTTTTTACTTTTAGTAAATAGGAAGCCAACGCGGTTTACAATTTATTAACTTATTTTTGAGTACAATCATAAATAACTGAAATATAAACATTTCATACCTCGCTTATGTACCTATATACCTCACAAATGTAATGTTAAGTGAGGTATGAATATAAAAATAATCTTAAGATGATATTTCGCAGTTCTATAACTTACAAAGAGTTTTTATATAAATAAGGTAAAGTAACCACCTAAATACCACTGCTGGAGAAAGCCTCCCTTCCTATTGAAGCTTGCATTGAAACTCGCTGCTTCAATTGGTAGACATGTTTCATAGTGATGGCTCACAACCGCCATCGTCGATTGAAAATTAATTACCTGTTCTATCGCTAGCAACTGGTTTACATATTTTTATTTAAAACAAAGTTTCAATTTAAAACAAAGACTAGCATTAAAATGAAGAAAAATCATTTTAAGTCGTACGAAAAGCTATTAAATGATATTCTTCAAATTATATTACTGAAATTTATCACAGAGGTGACAGCAAAAACCTCGATCGCTATCATGTCGACTTGAGTCCCTCTGCAAGATGCTTTCATTTGCATAATCACGCTTTGAGCTGTGATCAAACGCTAGATTACGTTTACACGATATCGTTTGTAGGTTATATGGAATTTAAATCGTTAATAGATTTTAGGTCAGATTTATGTCTATTGGAAGCTAGAAAACGATAAGGTTAAGTGAAAATTATACGTGACTCTCTAGCTCTGAATACACGCGCACTAACACGTTTCCATTAGCATAATCACGTTTTGACCTGTGATTGTCAGCTTATATCTCGTTTACATGTTGTCGTGGTGATATCAACTGAATAATGTTAAAAGTAATTACTTATTATACTAATAGTATTAAATTAAAGAAACATTGTAATATTCGATTTTCTGATTATAATCTATAACTCAAACGTACTAAAACTTAAATATTTAGTTTCTTTTCGAGATTTGAAGGTGGTAGGACTTGGTGGTAGGGCATAGTGCAAGCTCGTCTGGGTAGGTACCACCCACTCATCAGTTATTCTACCGCAAAATAGCAGTACTTGCTATTGTTGTGTTCCGGTTTGAAGGGTGAGTGAGCCAGTGTAATTACAGGCACAAGGGACATAACATCTCAGTTCCCAAGGTTGGTGGCACATTGGCGATGAAAGTGATGGTTAACATCTCTTACGATGCAAATGTCTATGAGCGTTGGTGACCACTTACCATCAGGTGGCCCATATGCTCGTCCACCTTCCTATGAAATAAAAAAAAGATATACATTACGTAATCCTATGATATTTGAATCATGTAACATTATGTACTCGTTAATTTTTTTCTTATTTATTTAGATATTTAATTAGAATTTACATACTTAAATGGTTTTAACATACATTTAATTCGACAAACTCAAATAAACCCATTACGTTTGAATAAAAATCTGTGAATTTCTTGTATAATTTAATAATTGATTTGATTTAACTTAATCAAGTTAAGTGAAAACATATTATAATATAACATTATCGCACATCATATTATGCAGATGTTCGTATATCGTACAACGTTTTATGGTTTTTTCCAACAGGAAGTTATAGTTAGATTTCTTTATTCAGCATAGGCGAGATAGTGTAAACGGGATACTAGTTCTTATACCAGCATTGAATTGCTCGGAACCAGCATCGACACTGCGGAGCATTTACGTTTTACGAGTTTCTAGGGACTGATGTACGTCTGCAGTAATTCTGAGGTAACGTAGCTTATAATCAATAATTTATACACCTTGTAGTTTTATTCGAAAAAAATGTTCGTCGCATAATATTTATGACGTAAGCTATGCATTACGTTTCTCAGAATATTTGTGTTAATCTGGGCTTAATTGTTGATATTATATTGTATTTAATTTTAAAAGGGAAACTAATTATAAAAGAAGAAAAGAGAAAGTTCCTTTTATCGTAAAATCTTCACTCGATAGAACCCAGAAATAAAATAATATTACGATTTTATGAGATTATTGGCAATATATGGTCATAGGGCTTAGAAAGAATTATTTTAAATCGTGCGTTTGACAGTTCGGTCGTGACTGAGGAGGAAAACTTCATACCTACATCGAGCTCATTGTTTTATTTATTAAATACTACCTCCGTATGTGTACATCAGCACCGTTAAAATTATAAGCCAGTCCTAACAACGTCAAAGCACTGCCAATCACAGAAAAGATTTTACGACCGACCGCCTCCTAAAAGTGAAACGCAGAAAATAAGTGTCAGTTTGGAAGCAGAGTATATTTATTATTCTGCCACTAAGATAATTGAAAGTTTTCAAATTTTTTTATAACTGTTGCACAAATAGAGGATCCTGCTATGTTTGCGCACGTACTTGTGCGCAATATATCCTGTCTATTCTCCGTTGAGAATGGCCTCGATCGAAAAATGTCAAGAGGACATCATCAAATTGATTCCAATTAAATATTGTGTTAATTTTGGACGGGAAAATGGGCCACCTAATGTTAAGTGGTCACCAACGCACATTGACATTGAATGTAAGAAATATTTACCATTCTTTACATCTCGAATGCGCCACCAACGTTGGGAACGAGGATGTTAATTATGTCCCTTGTGCCTATAGTTACGCTACTAAGTATTGCTGCTTAGCGGTACTGGATCTATTAAGTGGATACCCAGATGTGCTTGCATAGCCCTACTAGTGTTATAACAATTATTCAAAATCAATTTTACAAATATTAGTTTATGCCAATCAATTATTCATAATTGATATTCTATTGAATTTAGTAAAAATTACATAGTGACAGTATAAAGTGAAAGGACTAGCTTATACTCAGAAATAAGACGGGACTTCAATGAAATTAATATATTATTTGCTATCATAAAATCCTTATATATGATTTGGCGCGCAACGCTCGTAAGATATTTTATATGTGAATTCGTTTCCCGCCAAAAAGGGAACCTGTCATTGTTCTTGCTTACAGATTAAAAATGTAGAATATTGTTGTTTAATATGAAAAATGACACACACTTCAGTAATATGTAATAATAATACGTATTATGTTCAATAATATATATCAAAATATTATTGACGCTTACAGCTCGGCCATCCTTTGATGAGTGAGACCTCTCACTCAACCCATGAAAAATAAAAACAAATACAATAATAAAACCCTCAGAATACTATACAAAGAAAACAACATTTTTTTGTGTTACGTGAAATTTATATAAAGATAGTCAATTAAACTATATACATATATGCTTAATGATACTTATTATTATAACTATATTACATATTGACACAGTCTGCTACGATCTACAATCATCTATGCTATAGTAGTAACGTAGTATTTTCATTTTCTGCACTGATTGCTCATAGCCTGTGTTCGCATTAAACCTACGTAAGCAAATATCTCACACAGTCTGCTACGATCTACAATCATCTATACTATAGTAGTAACGTAGTATTTTCATTTTCTGCACTGATTGCTCATAGCCTGTGTTCGCATTAAACCTACGTAAGCAAATATCTCACACAGTCTGCTACGATCTACAATCATCTATGCTATAGTAGTAACGTTATACTTTTCATTTTCTGCACTGATTGCTCGTAGCCTGTGATCGCATTTAAAATATAGGAACTTATAAATATCTCGTACAGTCTGCTATAATCTACAATCATCTGTGCGATATCAAATAATTGATACCATTCGTTTCTGCACTGACTGCTTATAGCCTGCACATATCTAATTCACATCTACTCTACCATCAATTGCTACCGCACATCGAGATGTGCAAAATCATGTTACAAATTCATTCTTACCTGCTTAGTTTCTTTATTCACTGCGCCACTTACTGTACTCGATGTGCTACTCCGATCAGATGACCTGCGTCGTCGTCTGTGCTGCAGCTCACCCGATGCTCATGTTCACGCCCGCGGCTCACCCGATGCTGGTGTTCACGCCTGCGGCTCACTCGACGCTCATGTTCACGCCCGCGGCTCACCCGATGCTCGTGTTCACGCCCGCGGCTCACTCGATGCTCGTGTTCACGCCCGCGGCTCACTCGATGCTCATGTTCACGCCCGCGGCTCACTCGATGCTGGTGTTCACGCCCGGGGCTCACTCGATGCCCACTGAGTTTCGGACTTCCTCGACCTTGCTCTTCAGTTCGGGTTTGATGGTTATTCATCAGCTCGCCTCGATCCTTGGACTCATTACGCATGCTTCGGCCTCGTTTATGTTGTTTCTCTTTATTCGTCCAGTTTTCGTTTAATCCGTAATCATTTCGATGATGTTTATCAATCAACTCAACGTCTGGAGTAAAGCGAGACCGGCTCCGTCGAAGACGACTTTCATTAAAATTTTCGATTTCTATAATTTATTTTATTCCATTTAAATGTGGGTGTGTTGTATTTATCCCACTTCTGAGTTGAAAGGACTAGCTTATACTCAGAAATAAGACGGGACTTCAATGAAATTAATATATTATTTGCTATCATAAAATCCTTATATATGATTTGGCGCGCAACGCTCGTAAGATATTTTATATGTGAATTCGTTTCCCGCCAAAAAGGGAACCTGTCATTGTTCTTGCTTACAGATTAAAAATGTAGAATATTGTTGTTTAATATGAAAAATGACACACACTTCAGTAATATGTAATAATAATACGTATTATGTTCAATAATATATATCAAAATATTATTGACGCTTACAAAAGTAACAAAATGAACGAAACCACTCTTTTCCTTTTATTATTAGATAATTTCCAATAAAAATGAATAGCAAAACGTAACAAAAAAATATATCTTCTTTTAATGCAGACGTGAAGTTGTTCGCACCTCGTACGTCGAAGTTTCTATTTGTTCTCCGATAGCGAGGGCCGGGAAGTGAGCCACTCCGAACCCTATTACAGAACATCACCCCAATATTGGAAATGTCGTAATAATAGCGAACTTGACTTGAAATTGTTTCCAAGAAGGCGTTTATTTTAAGATGAAAATATGTTCCTTTTAACTTATCTGAAGTAACTTTACAAAATAATCTCTTTTATCTTGAATCAAATCTGAATTCGATGAATTTAGTATTGTGGTTCATGCATTCCTGAAAAGTGACTTTTATGTACATTTCATTTCATGCATAATTTAAATTTATTAATATTTATAATAAATAGCGTCCAAATATATTGTTTTACATAAAAAAATGTTCTTGGTAGAATTAATATTTAGAACGGGTGGTTATTTACCATCAATATTACAATGGAACTTTTACGGTAAATATAATGCTATCATCCCATTGAAATAAAATAAGTGTACGTAAAAACAAATTTTGCAACATAAAACGACCAAAAACGGTCGAGGGATTGAATGCAGTTTAAGGTCCTCCAGACCGATTTCGGCCACGGCGGCCAATCTCAAGAGAGATTAGCCAACTGCGCAGGAGATATTATAGTGCACAAGAGTGTGCGCAAACACAGGTGCACTCTCTTTTCCTTAGGTCTCATAATCCGATAGGACGGCAATCCGACACGAGCGGAAAGAGTTCAGGCGCAGGACCAACGGCTTAACGTGCTTTCCGAGGCACGGGAGTGTAACACACTTCCTACTTCCAGACTCCGGGCTGCTACTGAGAATTTTCTGACAGAAAATCCCAATAACTATTTATTGGACCGACCTGGGAATTGAACCCAGGACCACCGCGTCTGCGGCCTTATATCAAGCCACTAGACCAACGAAGCAGTTTATATGAAAATAAATAAAAATTTTAACAAAACAAAAACCGACTTCATAGGAAAAACAAATTAAAATGCACTAAAAAGTAAAAAAATAATTGCGTATTCTTCTATAATTTGATAATTAGCTCACTATTTTCTACTCATCAATATGTAGGTACGAATGTGTTGTGTGGTTGATAATGTATTTACATTATTGTTATTTTTGGAGTCGATGTCAGCCAAGGTGGGTTTATAACTACATACATAGTTATAGGTGAGATGTGCTTGTGTCGCACGCGCAACTTAACGAGGCGAATAAAAGTCAATTTGTAATGTGTATGTTTTTAAAAGATTCCCGTATTATTATAGCTAGGTATATTAAAGTGTTTCCTTGGCTGACATCGACTCCAAAAATAACAATAATTGTAAATATAACTGTAAAAATATTTTTCGATTTTTAGTGAATCTGAAGTACACTCACTAATTTGTAGAATATGGGTAGACCTACTAAACGTGCAGCTCATATGAGACAGCGCCGTTTATATTATTATTTAAATATATTAATCTAAAACAGTGAAACGTAAAGAAAAATGCATTTTGGTACTTAATTAATAAATATTAGTTAATATGGTTAAATGTATGAATATAAATTAACATGTTTTGATTAAATAGATTTAGTTGGTGGGGTGTTGGGCAGCCATAACATTATCAAATAGTTATTTCTAGTAATAATTAAATAAACTGTATGTTTATAGATGTTGTGTTATACCATTCTTCACCATAAAATATGACGGAATGTCTATATATTAAAAAAAGGGGAAGTATCTATATTATCCTAACTAATATTATAAATGCGAAAGTAAGTTTGCTTATGTCGCTTTCACGCCTACACCACTAAGCCGATTTAAAAAATTATTTCACCAATGGAAAGCTACATTATCAGGGAGTAACATAGGCTACATTTTGTCCCCATATTCCCACGGGAACGGGAACTACACGGGTGAAACCGCGGGAAAAACACTAGTAATCAATATATAAATATACATAAATATAACATGTATATAAGAGTACTTATACGATAATATATATATAATTTTCAAAATTGGTCTCAACTTTTAGAAGATGTTCAAATATGTTTCAATTACAAACATATACATATATACTAATGCTTACATGCATAACTCATATTATAAAGAGGAAAGATTTGATTTTTGTTTGATTTTTTATAACGTTTTAAATCAAAAACTACTCGACCGATTTTAAAAATTCATTCACCTTTAAAAAGCTACGTCTTTACCGAGTAACATAGGCTATATTATATTTTCAAAAACTTATAGATCTCTACTTAAAATGGAGCAATGTAACCCAACGTATCAAACTATTGCCTATAAAAGTTATTATTTAGCTTGCGCTGCGAAAACTATTGACGGTATATAAATAAGTGTTTTATACAATAGTACTACAATTACTTGATCATAACGATGTTATGGTAGGTGAATGAAAAATCTAGATAGCCTATATAAGATTCGGCCGTGTATCGTTAATTCGCTACTAAGAATTGAATATTTCCGTTACTTTGTCATGGATCCTATAATCAGAATCTAACCAAACTATCATCAAACATCCCTTGAAGTACATGGGTACAGTATATGGTTTTCTCATGGATTCCATTGTCAAACCTGGACCAAAAAAAAATGGGACCCCATGGGAAGCAAACCCTTTCAAATAAAAAAAAAACATCAAAATCGATTCACCCAGTCGAAAGTTATGAGGTAACAAACACAAAAAAAAAAAAAAAAACATACAGACGAATTGATAACCTCCTCCTTTTTTTGAAGTCGGTTAATAAAGATTAAGAATAATTTATTTTAAATTTTTTAAAAAAATAGACCGTACGATGTACATGTGTATATCTATGTGTTACGGTTAATTCATAATTGACAAAATACAACTAAAAGAAATAAAATGTAGGATCTCTATACGGTTTTGTTTGTATAAAAAGTGTGGTATTTATAGTATTAATATTAGTAGTAGCGTTAGTAGTCCATATTATGTATTATATGATATAATTGTTATGATAAAATAAGTATAAACAATCATCGGGATGCTTTTAACGTTTATAAATAATTCACGGTAAAAGTAATAAAATACTTGTATCAGTAAATATATCGACTACACAAAAATAGTAAAACAAACAATAAGTTTAGTTGAACATTAAACGACTTCGTTAGATAAACCCGAATTCATAAAATGGCATTACAATGCTATCAAGAACAAAATACGAGACAATATAGGAGTAATTGACCACAGAAATAGCTACAGTGGGGTAAAAAATACGCCAAGAGAGGGTAATTTTATTCTACACCCGTCGTTTCGCTGATATATGACCATAATACGGGAATAATCTGACTGTTACAGAATGTTACAGTTCCCGCTGAGATCCGAGAACTGGATCTAGCTGTTTTTTAATGTGCTCAACAATCTCTCATGTGTAATATAATACTAAGCTTTATTTGTACACTTCAATGTAAAATATGAGAGGATTTGTGGGTATATTATACTGAAAAATATTCAGAATTCTTAGAAGAAGATCAGAGAATGTCATCGTTGTACAGATTCAGATACAAATATTTTTATGTTATCTAAAATATAATCATATGAAACATGAAAACCATGTTATCATAGTTATAACAGTATATTATGTCTTTAAAAACTGAAGATCAACAGATTTTTATGTATTAAATTTTAAATGCGATCGCATTTTAAATTTTGGCCGACGTTTCGACAGATTTGCGTCTGCCGTGGACACGAGCTGTCTGCTCAACGAAATTTTATATCGGGTTTGTAATGTACTTGTATAATGTAATGACACTCCATTTTTATTTTTATCATATTAAGATATAGCTTAATTTTTTATTTATGTTATATTGCTGCGTTAAACCTGAGTACTTCATTTGAAAGACATATGAAAACCGATGGGAAGTTGAGTGCCGACTTTCGTCTTTACGTCCCTAGATATTTAACCCTGGATTCAGAGAGCAACATATTATATACCTATTTAAACTATTTTATCATCTATATAATCTTGTATATAATAATATGCGTTAACAATTATCATCAATATTCAGCATATCATAATCATTAGACAAAGACCTCTCGCAAAGTGCACCAAAGCTCCCGGTGTCCCACCATTTTCTTCAGATCATCGATCAACCTAGCTAGCAATTGAAAAAAAAATGTAGAACTTGAACTAGTAGTCCGTAACAAATTACCTGATCGTCTGATCTGACGTATTTTCTAAAGATATTAATGGTGCCATTTCGAGCAAACATTCCAATTATTCCTTACTATACAAAGAATAAAGATCTAAAGAAATTCTAAATCGTTCAACGTGACAAATTATATACATCACCTCAGAATCAGAGCACGCTACAATGTGGTTTCTTTAGAGTGAAAGATGAGTTATGACTCTCCAGAGATAGATTTAATAAATACTAAATAATTTCTTATAAAATATTCGAAATATATCATACTAGTGATTTTGATTTACGCGATAACAAAACCAATTTTTCAAATCCTTAAATAATTCTCGAAAACCATTATATTATAAATGAAAATTGGATGAAGATCTATTATAACTTTATGTAATTACATTATAGGTTTATTTGGGCGGATGAACCAAATTTTAAACCAATTCTACTTGAGAACGATTGAGCTCATTTTTTTATTGTATAGGAAGGCGGACGAGCATATGGGCCACCTGATGGTAAGTGGTCACCAACGCCCATAGACAATGACATTGTAAGAAATGTTAACCATCGCTTACATCGCCAATGCGCCACCAACCTTGGGAACTAAGATGTTATGTACCTTGTGCCTGTAATTACACTGGCTCACTCACCCTTCAAACCGGAACACAGCAATACAAAGTACTGCTGTTTGCGGAAGAATATCTGATGAGTGGGTGGTACCTACCCAGACGAGCTTTGTTCTACCACCAAGTAAATGTACTCGTATGTATCATATCATAATTTTGGAGCTGATGACTAAACGATATAGTAAACTAAATTTTTACGATGTCTAAGTATTTCATACTAATAATACATTTATCTATTACTTCACAATCGCCATCAACTTAAATTATGTTCTAATTTTTTTATATATGCACATAATTATATTATCTTCTCAATTTGGTTCGTTGATCATAACACGTGATTAGTGATTTTTTTCACATCTTTAGTGAAGATTGCGCGTTAAGGACTGGACAAGAATCATGTAGTTTTCAAGTGCTTCATTAGTATTATAATAATTCATTTCGTGCTCAACGTGCTCGTGTAAAGGAACAACGTGAGCCTCAAAACTCTACTGAAGAGGTTACGGACTCAGCATTGAGACAATTATCATTTCTTACGTTTTGTAAATTTTATCTTACTCATATAATTCCAATTTTGTGTTCATGCTGAAATATGCGACTTATTATTACATCGAGACAAACGCTGATTTATATGATGAAAATAAAAAAATATTCACGGAATCTCACAACAAGAAATGATTGCACAAATTCTTTGGAGAAATAAAAATTTTTACTCACAGCGTCTTTGTTTCAGACTTTTGAGAGAATTTATTTGGAGTTGAAAATATATTGCTTCGAGCAGCGTGCATTAGCGAAGGTTCCATTGTAAAAACTAGCAAGCTCTGTTACAGCGTCACAGTCCATCTTTTTTGTCCATCTATCGTATCTTTATGGATTTCGCAAAATTTCCACACTTTAATTTTATAGTTTCAGTATTTGCCATCCAAAATCATAATTAACAGTACATTCAAAATCATTTATATAGAAAAAAAAGAACGTACCATTAGCAGCTGAACTTTGTTGCAAAGATTTTATGTACAAAAACTCGACAAATAAAAACTTACGATATGAAAAATTATTAACTTCCACCTCCGCTATATCAGTATACTGAATTGTGAGCGATGATTCCCTTAGGAACTCAAGTTTAAGCTCGATGCAGAACATTGGTTCTGGTAAACTACTGAAAAGTTTGCAATATTATCGGTCTACTAGACCGTTCGTTACTTTGTTGAAAGTTGCGCATTTTATATTCTTATTTAACATTCTTTTGCATTCAGACTCAATTACTATCGCTTTGAGCTACCGACGTTGATCAAATCCGATCATATTATGACCACTTTATTAAACTATTTTGCAATCGATTTAAAAAAAAGAATTAACAATTACGAGATTGAGTTTTTGTTGTATATAATTATGTATAACTGAAAATGTTGTTAATGCTATGATATTAACATTAACATAATTAATTTCGTATGATTATTCAAACACAATAAACAATATTAACCCTAAACTAAACCCTAAACAGATAGGTATCTGTGAACTTACGAACGCCGATTTTCGTCATTAACAATCTCATATCTGTGCCCACTTACGTTATAAGTATTTTTGTGAAAAAAAAAACGATTATAAAATTATATGAGAAGCTTAAAATTAGGATAATTTAATAAAATACTTCATTTATACAACGGTTTATTGTTATAATTTACAACATACTTGACATAGTAATATCAGAATCGAACTTTAAGAATATCCTAAACAATATAAGAACAAAGGCAGATTACAATGTACAAAGAGGCTGATTAGATAGCTTAAGAGGTCCCAAATGTAGTTGTCGATTCAGTGGAACATAAAATTTCTCTTCGTTAGATTCCGTAACTCAACAAAGGACACGGAGTCATTCTGAGTTGCAGTAAATAAGGCAGTTGCAAATACTTTACAAAATCCAAGAATTAATACTCCTGTTTCCATTGCAAGAAATTAATTATATAATGACACAGACTATTGTGTTCATATGGAGTAGTTAGAAAATGTTCTTATTTTAAATTTATTTAATATTGGATCAGATTTTCTAAATATCTATATATTAAGTATATATAAAGTAAATAGTTTATTTTAATTGCATCTATGACAATCAGTTTTTAAATAAATCTGAAAACAAATACTACACAACAAATACTACAAAATAAATACTTTTGAAAAATAAAAATGGTATTCTGTGATCAAAACACGATATTATAATTTTAAGAAAAAGATGCGTGTTCTAAATCCTCATTTAACATGAATCTACTAGAAAGCAACTTTTCTTTCAGGGTCCTCTTCGTGAATTACTTGTTATCATTTTTTTGGAAATAAGTTCCTAGTTGTTACGCATTTTTTGGAGAGCTAATAAAACGGTTATGTTTTTAAAATAATCTGCAAGCCAAGTTTCATAACGTTTGTTTTTTTTGTTTTAAGGCATTTTAATAGACCAATATTTAAAAAATATATTGAAATAATTTAGTTTTTCGTCTCTCATTTTTAAATTTGGACCGATACTTGTTTTAATGTTGATAAACAACAAGTGTTTAATCGTTTTTATAAGTGAGAAGAAAAAATGAGATTTCAATTGATACTTTTAAAAAAAAAGCTAAAAACATGATAACTCAAAATGATTCACTTTTGCATGATGCATATGGGGGTTAAAATTATCGCAAATAACCACCCCTATCACTCCCTAACGGGAATATGTCGAATTACCAATAACCCTGTATATGAACTAAAAGGAAAAAAATAATAAAGAAAGTAGAATGTTTAAATGTTAAATTCCACTATAACATAGACGGTTGTTTTTGTAATCAAACGAATATGCTTAAATCATCAGGGAGTCAGAATTTTCCGACGTCTCACAAAGTGTAGCAGTAACAATCTAAAACAGTATCTCAAGGGATATGAGGCGGATGATGAAACATACTGCAAATCCCTTTATTAATCCAAAGCGAAATAAAGATAAATAAGATTAATTTCGTCGTCGTAGATAAATAAGAGTAAATCATGATAGTCAGGAATCAGTGGGCATTCCTGCATTCCTGCATTCCTGAATGTCCAAGAGGTAAAGTAAAACTTTTAATATTTTTTTGCATGGGCAAATCCAATTCAAAATTAATAAAAAATATTGTTTATTAACTAAACTTTATTTTCAAGGCTTCTGTTATATTCAAAACTTAAAAAAAATAAAGAAATATACTCTATCTTTATATTTTTCGATTTATACTCGTACTTTTAAATATTTTAAAGACAAAAACTGAGATTGTGAGTAGACGACTTGAATTCTGAACAGAGTTTAGTTATGTATTATAATAATATATTTGTAATGACCAATCCAAAAGCATAAATGTATCAAACTGTTGAACCGGTCTATGTAAAAAATATTCTTTTGTACAATCAAGCCATAACATCAATTGGTCCCGCGACCAACACTCATTGGTCGAATTAATAAGTTTGCCGGGAATCTTAAAAGTTAAAGATGAAAAAGATTTTATTATAAAAAACATTTGAAAGAAAAACAGAGTACAAAAAAATATTGCTTTAGTCATGTAATAAAGGGACATACTGCATTCAATTTTCCTTTTATAAAAATATTGCTTAATCACAGATAATAATAACTAATAATTATACATATACAGATGGAAAATTTGTCTAGATATTGAGAAGAAGAGGCCTTAGCCCAGCAGTGGGACATTCACAGGCCGTTACTGTTTACTGCACTGTACTGTATATAATATGGATGGAATATTTGTCTAGATATCGAGATAGTCTTATATACTAAAGACTATCATACTAATAAAAAGTATAGCATGTTTTTTCCGGTGGAAGTAAGTCGTAGTATTATTATTAAATAAAAACAGCGACTTACTTGCTAACTTTCGAATCGAAAACACAATCGTAAATTGAATAAAAACTTACCACATTTTATTACTTAAGTTCAATCTAAATTAATAATATACTCGATTTATTAAATATGGTATCTTGAATCCGTTATATTCAACTAAGTCAATTTGCAGTACTCGTAGGTTCAGAGATATTAAAACGTAGAATCATAATTGTAAACAAAGAAGAGGTAAATAACTTAGGTGCTTGATAACTCGCTTAAGTTTCTTAAAGCGTATCCTTCTTCGTGGTCTGGTTGATTAATTATCCATACTGAAGTCATTATCTCTTATTATCATTTTTGTATTTGTTGTAAATATTTAACACTATAGTTTATTTATTTGTCTGTTTATTTTATTATATATAATCGTTAGTATATATAATTGCGAGTTCAATCAAACACAAACAACGGGTATATATTTCTAATTATTTTAAGAAAATCAACTGGCATATATTTCGAGTCAATGAAGAAGTCTTCTGGACTCGATAATAAACATGCAGGCGCATAAAATAACATTAATATTGATAAAAGATAAGACACACTAAAGGCGAGGACAACACGTCTGCGGAGATACAAATATAAGAAAATTATGAACAGTCATTGTAATTTAATAGTTCTGTAATAAGAAGCTTTAGAACTAAGAAATACTTTAGACCCTTATCACCGTTACTAATTTGTTATTTTGAATTTAATTCGGATTTGTAACAGGACTCGCTTAAGATGCAAATTGCTTTTCTACTTTAAATTTTAAGTAACTCATTAATGGTTCCATTTTCGAGAAATTTTGTTTGCTACCTAATGAAAGGGTAAAATATAACTTTTAATATAATTATGGTTGGTTGTTTTGAATTGGACTCCATTTTCATTTGTCTAAAATAATAATATTAATATTTTTGACATGAAAACGTGACGGACGTGATAAAATTTCAAAGACAACAACAATTTGAGTATAGCAGATTTTATTTTATTGAATAAATACAATTAATAATTTTATTATTTCTTAATTTTAATCTTCTTAGATATTTATAAATCCAATTTAAATAAAATACCATATAAAATAGTTAATTTGATAACAGTAGTCTACTTATTTTTTTAATAAAAGCGCGGAAAAACTATTATTTATTAATCACAATGCAATATCAATTACTTTCTGAAAACGATTATATTTTTATTAAATCGGATACAATATCAATATATTATTATTATGTAATTATTAAATATAATTAATTGAAGTATATAGATAAGAATTTATTATAATCTTCTATAAAGTCGTGGTTTTTATTTGTATTTGCAGTAAAATTCGTGGAGTTATTGTAAGCTGATTTAAATGCAGGATAAAATGGTTTTAATTAACATACCTGTGTTATTTAAATGGTGGAAAAGAATAATTACTATGTATATTTGGGGTTATGTGGCGTCACTATGTTTATGTGGCGTTTGTCTTGGAAGGTGCTGTCCGTACCCGTATTCTTGAATTTACGACTTTTCAAAGACTCAGGATCCCAATATGAATGAATAAATTAATAGCCTTCAAATTATTGGTATTTTGCTTGGCTAAATAATAAAGCAGTAATAGGAGAGTTTGTGTTAGGCGCAATATTTCGTCATGCACTAAAACTGAGCATCCACCGAATCTATTAGATTAATATCAAAATGACATAAATCCATATAAACGCTAGAAAAATATTACCCGAAACATTAGTGTGATTTTTTAAGAAAAGTATGTTTTAAATATTTTTTAGCTTAGTTGTTGAGCCGGGTCGAGATTAAACACGCGCCGTGGTAAGAACACGTGAATCTTAAATGCGCCTTTCTTTCTTGCGCTTAAATTGTGTAAATAAATATCTTGGAGGTGAAATAGTACGTCATGGAAGTTAGATCAAATATAAAGAGCTGTTATTTTGCTATTTCTTATTAATTTATTGAGTTAAATATATTTGTATTATTAACTTTCATTTAAATTAAAATAATCAAAAACTTCAACAAAATTTTATTTAAATAATTCATAATATTTGATATATCGCAATAAAGTTGATAAGATTATAAAATTATATATCCGTGGTAGGACTTTGTGTAAGTCGGACTATTCTACCACTAACAACAGCATTACTATGTATTGTTGCGTTTCAGCTTGATACCCATCAGTCCCAGAGTGAGCTAGTGTAACTACACATACCAGGTAAATAACACCTTAGTTCCCAAGATTGGGCGAAACTATTGGCAATATAAGCAATAATATTTCTTACATTGCTAATTTCTAGGGGCGGTGACCACTTACCATCAGGTGGCATGCGCCCTCTAAAAAGCAATGGTGCCCCTACCGATACCTTTCTGTAAAATAGACAGAAGAATGCTTTGACTAGTTTTTCATTTGCGCCATGAATTCAAAAGCTTTTTCTTTTCAGTAATCTAAATATAACAGGAATGTTCTGGTTACTGACGACTATTAATGACTAAAATAGTTTGAAAAAAATCCTTAAATATCGAATATCCTTAGAACAAACTGAATCATAAAATATTATTAAAATGGTCAAATAAACACAATTATTATTATAAAAACGCTTTAAACTGATTTATTAAATAATGTAGTTTCGATACAAGATAGTCGAAAATTACTGTTATGCATTTTGTATCGCTTGAAAACCCTTTTGAATGTTACGAGCTACTGTCGGTGTTTTGAACGACGCGAGGAATTCGTAACAGATTCCAATGCATCTCGAAATCTCGGTGTCATGTCTCCGTAGTTTCCTGCAGAAGTATAGAATTTGCTAAATCACGAGATGAATTATAAATTGCGTTCCCATCGATATCATTATAATCATATTATTATTATAAGTGCAAATGACTGCCTCGTTGGTCTAGTGGCTTGATATAAGGCCGCAGACTCGATGGTCCTGGTTTCAATTCCCATGTCGGGCCAATAAATAGTTATTGGAGTTTTCCATTTTCCAGTTTCCATCAAAAAAGCTTATGTGTTATTTTTATTGTAATGCCTATAGTTACACCGGCTCAGTTATCCTTCAAACCGGAGAACAACAATACTTCTACTACGGCTTGTTGGTAGAATATAGAATGAGTGGACGATACCTACCCAGACGAGCTTGCACAAAACTCTATCACCAAGTATCAATCAATCAAATCGTCAAAGTCAGTTCAAAGTGCATTAGAAGAAAGTCTGATACAGTTAGCTGATACAATATTTAACAGCTTATGACGTGATTAAAAATTAAATAAGTATTTCATTACGTAACTTACAAAAATATTACTTTAATTAACAGAATAGAAATGTTTACTCAACAAACAAAGGAAATTATTTGTCGAAAGTAGCTTTTAAGGTATTTCGAAGTACAATTGCCAAGACTCTTAGTCTATTAATTAAAACAAGTGCTTGCAAACAAGAAGGACTGCATTTTCTCCTGTATATTCTGAATATAAATTTAAGATTCGTGGGGGCAGAAATATTGGCACACCTATTTCAACTGCGGTTTTATTCGTATTTATTATGAATATTATGAATTGATTGTAGGAGTTGTTTTTTGTAAAGATAGCAAAACCCGTTTCCAATATAACATCTATCGATCAGATATTAATATACATTACTGGTAAAGTCAAAAATTCAGTATATTTTCGAATAAACGACCATCATGTTTCAAATGCTTCGAAATATTGCAGCGGATCGTTGTCATAAAATATAGCGTTGAATTGATAGGCAGCCTCACGTGATTTATTGTTTCATCACTCGACATATGGGTGTGGTGACGGTACATTTTTCTCACAATGATCTGTCAGTTCGTTATTTCGGAAACGATATTTTTGTTTCTCACCTTACAATCTACGCGTTGAGTTTATTTTTTTTTTACTATTCAATTCCTATCTTTTTATTCTTTTGTTGTTTACATTACCATATTATATTATAATATCAAAATGATAAAGATAGTTACGGAACCAATATTAATTTCGTCTCACGTTCTTTGTTTAATTTACCTTTACAACTAAAAGACAAGCAATTTTTACGATTTAATTTTGCATTCTATTGATTTAATTAAGACAAATATTATATAACGAGAAAATTGAACATAAAATTTTAACAGTTATAACATTATGAGACGTTTAAAACTCAATATATTTGAGAAATAAAATAATTTATTCATTTTTTAATTAAATAATCTGTGTAGTGTTTATGTATTATAATGAAGTGACTGAACCTTCCAATTTCAAAATGTGTTGTGTTATATTATATTTGCTCTCTATTGTACAGCACTAAACTAAATATTCTTTTTATAATATCATTAAAATATAATTAAATATTATTTTATAAAGATAAATATAAAGATAAATTGATATTTTAACTGAAATTTCTAAGTATCCATAACAGTACGTGTACATACAAGTAAATAGGGTTTTTCACCAAAAGATACATATAAATTTAAATCGGATCAAACGAGAACAAACAAATTACAAATCAGTTAATAAATAACGAAATTCAAAGGTACAGAAAAAAATACAACCAAATTGAAAACCTCCTCCTTTTCGAGTCAATTAGAAAATTCAAAAGGTCTATTTGAATCAATATGATTTCATTCAATTTCTTTTGATTTATGGATATCAATCGAAGACCACGGGCACAATCTGTTCATTCGTGACTGTTTTATGTATTCGTAAGTGCATTCATGTGTACTATTCATCTCGTGATCACTAAAGCCACTTCGTGAGGTAGCCTGTGTATATAACAAAGCGTATTTGTGATTCTATATTTTTTACCGATGAAATATAAATGAAAACTCACTCTTTCTATTTGCATCTACGATAATCAATAATATTTTTTCTATGACTAAACAGTTTATTTCATTGCTGTGTTCAGGAGGATAATTCTACTAACAAATTGTTACTTTATCGCAATCGTTTTCTTATTTTACTGATGTAATGCGGTTAGGTCGACGTTGAATCGGAATAGAATCGGGAATGTATCGTAAAATTTGTAAATTAGCAGAAATGGCACCCAGGTTTAAATGGATTGAGCAAGGAAAAGTTGTAAGGTGTGGTTTCAGATGATTTGCTCGTCAGCCTAACTAAAGTAGGCAACACTGACATGTATTTTACTCGCTCTTATGAAAATAAAATCAACGTTTAAATATTAACACTTGAAAGTAACGTTTATAACTCTAGACGACTCCACGTGTCATATCATGTAGCTAAGCGAACAGTAGCGAACAGTAGCTAAGCGAACAATAAAATTAATTTAAATAAAATTTAACATTACTATGCTTTACGAATATTAAAAAACAATAATGAATCATACATAATTAATAAATTCATATCATTGAAATGCATATAATATGTTAATTTTTAAATTAATTACTTTATGCGTTTCACTTAATTAATTTCCACAAACAAAGTAGTTTATAATTCATCATGTCACCACATATACTATTCAATATTGATATCTGCTACAAATACAAATTGATTATTAACTAATCGTGTAATAAAATATTACGTCAGATTAATTTGTAAAGAATAAACCTTTTGAGCTATTATCATATTTAACACATTCGCTGCCCAAACTATTGGCCATTTGTCAAGAAATATTAGTAGATTTTATTGTTGTTTTTTTAATGTGATAACGTCTTATAAATCGATAAACGCCGGCTGCATGCACGAAAAAGCATGAATCATTGTCACGTTCCGCCTGAGCCGAGTGTGTAAACGAGAGAGCGGAACAAGCGATAAAGAGGCACGATCGGCACAAGCGTTCGGCATGTGACGCATCTATCTCTCTTCCACTCCATCTGCCGATGCGTCCGAGTAGTCATCGATGTTTTCTTATGACGTTATTACGTAAAACTGTCGTCCATAAACCGACTTTACAGACAACTTTGTCAAGAAAATCTAATATTATAAACGCGCAGATTAGACGTGAATGCGACGTCTAATTTGCTGAATAATAATAAAACATTCATACACCTGACTCTAAACATGCAGGCGATCCCATGGGCGGGATCACGGTTTAATTAAACTCTACTCAACTATTATCACGCACAATTTGTATTACAAACAACACTACAACACGCTTATATGTCATTGAATCTGAATGAAGTAGATGAGTAGAAATATCGATATCGATAAATATAAGCTCCAATTTACAAATTAATTTTCAATACAATGGTGCTTATATACATCTTGAGCTCTGGAATAAAAGGAAATATTTTCTTATGTAAAAATTTGATAATGCAATATTGGCAATTTCAATTTTGGACTTTGTTTACTTGAATAAAAGACTATCGACGAAAATAAAATGTATTCTGGGCCTTAGCCAAGTTCACATTCTACAATTGTAAACGCTATAGAAAACTAAACAAATGTATGAGAATGACCACGTGACTTATCGTTGAGAGATGTCATTCTCATACATTTGTTAGTTTTCTATTAGCGTTTACGATTGTAGAATGTCAACTTGGCTAGGGCCTCTGATGTTCTGTTGTAATCAGCTACAGTCATACTTGATTGATTAACAGCGTGCGTAGTCATTCGTTTGCTATTAACTCGCTGTGTTGCACTAATGTGGCCATAGCTTAACTAACGCTGCAAGATGTGACGATGTTCATTTCCATATCACGACGGTTGTAGAAAATTGCGAACTAAAAAAAAAATAAGTACATAATATTAAATTAAAAATATCTATGACACATTGAAACGTTATTATCAATACAACTAGTGTGAACCAGTATCATGATCAACTAAACTCTTTATAAAGGAATCAATAATAATAGTTCACGGAAAATACCATAACTTTTATATAATAATTTCTTAATATGAGATAAATCATTTCAAACATACGATATCATATTATAAGCCAAAAATTGAAAACGAAGTTTTACAAAACACAAAATTGAGTCAGGTATTTGAAATCGCGAACTATGACGTCATTTCCGTGCCCATCTCAAAATAGACAGGGACGCGCTAGTAAAATACGTGTTTATGAAGAAATTATGCTTAAGAACGATCGAAAAATAAAACAAAGGGGAATATTTTTAATTGAAATGCCTAGTAAGACGACTTTTTATTATTAAGCAAATGTCACTCCCGAAATAACGCCTCAATGTAATTGATTTTGCAACTTTGTTCAGAACAAATTAGATATTATCCAATCATATTAAATACTAGCTAAGATATAAAGACCGTTGGGGTACGTGTGCTGGAGTGGACACCATGCCTTGGCAAGCGTAGAATATGGTGTCATCCAGATGTCCAGGTGTGATCTAGTGCAGCAGATGGAGATTAAAAACTGAAAAAGCTCGAGCTCAGTGGTGTGCCATTTTAAAGTCCTATGTCCACCAGTGGACGAAAAAGAGTTGATGATGGTAATGATGATGACATTAACACAATTCCTTCGAATGCCTTGTTAGTCTTATGGCTAGTCTATAAGGCAGTAAATCTCGAGGTCTTGTTTCAAACAACAAGTAAGTATTTTATAAGTTCATGAAAAAAACAAATAGGTATTAATAGCCTGATGTATGTGCGATAGTATCATTCCGTTCTCGGAAACCATGTGATCCCGTTGGTCCTGAATTATCTCAGATCGTTTGCGTTCATAGAAGAGATGGAATAGATAACGCATGCACTCAAGCACTGCATCGTCTTACTCAGTTTGCTGTTCTTCGTTAATAGCGGTCTCCCAGATAAGCCAGTTTTCAAGGGACGTAACATCTTAAGTACACAAGGTTGGTGTCGCATTCGCGATGCAAGGTATTATTAATATTTTTTACAAACCCATCGATTATGGGCAGTGGTGACCACTTACCATCAGGTCGCCCATTTGCCATCTGAACATAATTTGAAAAAATCACATCATAACTTAAATTGGTCAGGAGGATATCAAGAAGTTAGAATCTGTTGTTTGTTCTTTGATAAACAAAAACAAACTGAAGTATATTATTAAAAAAGTTATCAAGACATGTAAATAAGAAGGGAAATATACAAAACAAACCTTCCCTTAAAGTATTAATACCATCATACTTTCTCTCTTTAATTCCCTCCCTGTCCTTGTCGCGCTAGATGTTACGGATCGTAGCAGGTCGGAATACATTTGCAAAATAATTTACTCAAAACGGGAGTTACTTGAAATTTTAACTAACGCCGCTCTGAATATCATGAATTTATAATTCGAAGGTAATTATGCCTGAACATTCAACTACTCGGTCCTAATGAATAAATATTTGTATGTTTGAAATATTTGTATGTTTGTTATATTTCGAACCGATGATTGTTACAAAGGCTTCAAGGAAAACATCCTGAGGAATACTTGGTGGTAGAGCTTTGCGCAGGCTCGTCTGGGTAGGTACCACCCACTCATCAGATATTCTACCACAAAACAGCAGTACTTGGTACTGTTGTGTTCCTGTTTGAAGGGTGAGTGAGCCAGTGTTATTACAGGCACAAGGGACATAACATCTTCGTTCCCAGGGTAGGTGGCGCATTGGCGATGTAAGCGATGGTTAATATTTCTTACATTGCCATTGTCTATGGGCGTTGGTGACCACTTACCATCAGGTGGCCCATATCATATGCCCGTCCGCCTTCCTATGAGATAAAAAAAAAGAATTATTTTGTTATCATGCACGCATTGGGCCAGCGCGGAAAAATTGTAAGGAAACAAGTTGTGGAGGCTTAGCTCTTCAGTGCATTTCATTAGTAATATAATTTATGATGTCGTTCCGTACGTAGTTTTAATTTTTAAGAGGTTTTCGGAAACGAGTTAATTTCCTTGCTTGCGAACTTACCGCGACAGTATTAATAGTAATGACATACATATAAGTAATAAAATTCCATCTTTTAGTAAAATATTTAAAAAAAAATCTTGACCTAAATTAATATTCATTTTCACACCTGCATGTAGTATCAGATGAAATTCTACCACTAGATGTTTATGTATGTATATTCTCTCCACATAAATAAATTTTCTATGCGTGTACGTACTATACTTAGGCACGTATGTTTGTGTTTTTTTTTATTTTTTATTTTTATAGAATAGGAAGACGGACGAGCATATGGGCCACTTGATGCTAAGTGGCCACCAAGGCACATAGACATTGACATTGTAAGAAATCGCCATGTCCCTATATGTGCCCTTGTGCCTGTAATTAGACTGGCTCACTCACCCTTCAAACCGTATCACAACAACACCAGGTACTGCTGTTTTGCGGTGGAATATCAGATATTGGGTACAGTGGGATAAGTGGGTGGTACCCAGACGAGCTTGCACAAAACATTACCACCAAGTAATTGATATAAATACTAAATAGTGTATTCATTTTCATCACATATTTTGGCGCCAAACCAAGGGACCTTAGTATAGTTGTGATCCAGTTTGTAGGGTAATTGAGCCACTGCAACTACAGGCGCAAGCGACATAACTTAGTACCCAAAGTTGTCTGCGGATTAGCGATGTAAGGAATAGTTAATATTTCTAATAGGTTCAATATTTATAGGCGGCTGTGGTCACTAGAACAATAAGGTGGACCATTAGAACGACCGCCTATAAATTTTATATCAAAAAATAATTTATAAGACTCAAATTATGTTATTCTAAGCTTAAGTAAAAAAAAGGAATATATTTTTTTTTATATAAAATGGTTGTTTTCGATTCACTCTCACCTTTTAAATAATATCCGAGGCTGGTGTAAAAAAAATATTTGCTTTTCATAACGATGAATATTTCACTTCCCAAATAAATCAGACGTTTTTACAATAAATAAAATTGGTTGAAACGTGAAAGCTTTCAGTGCACGCCTTTTCGAACAAAGTTTAAAGGCTCTTTTAACCTCCATTTTGTGACGTCATAAATATTAATACATTGGTTATGAAAGAAATCGCGTGAAAAAATAACAGGGAAATGAAGTGCGTGACGTAGTACGTTAAATGGTATGTACGCAGAATGGGAACAATTAGAAATGGTATGTTTATAAATCCACTTGAAATTACATTTTTTTATTTTTTCGGGCTGATGGACGGGCAAATGGATCACCTGATGTTAATTGATCACCACCGCCTATAAGCATTGGCGAGGTAAGAATTATTAACCATTCCTTATATTGCCGATGTGTCACCAACCTTGGGAACGTTATGTTATGTTCCTTGTGCGGGTAGGCGCAGTATACAGGCTCAAACCAAAAGGCAACACTAAGTATTTTTCATTTTATTTTTTCTAGTTTAAGTCTACGGTACATTGTAAGTATTTGTTTGAGAAATGGTACTTGGCTAAATCCTATGAAGCCGCTAAACATTTCTTCACCGACTTCAAGGGAAAAACAAATTAATATGCACTAAAAAGTAAAAAAATAATTGCGTATTCTTCTATAATTTGATAATTAAATTACTATTTTCTACTCATCAATAGGTAGGTACGATTGTGTTATGTTGTTGATAATGTAGTTACAATTATTGTTTTTTTGGAGTCGAGTTTATGATTATAAAATATTATTTTTATTTAGATTGATATATTTTTATTTCTTTTGTCCTCCGACGGCAATTAAATAAACTTAATATATTTTTTTAATGTTCATGTAATTTTCTTAAATTTTGCCTCGTACTATAAATATAATTTTATATACCAAGCTCGTATAAAAGTCTCATAAAAACTAAATTGCATCGCGAAACGCTTTGTAATATACACAAATACAGAATTGTAGGAATAGTGGAAATGTTATCTGTCGTTTAAATGATGCTGGATTTTAATAATATTTAATTTCAAAATGTATGCTTTGAAGCAAATGTTAATGGATAAATTTATTTGAACCGGCAATATTCGGTTAAGACTCACGTGTTCTAACCACTTGGCTTTGCCTCAGAAGAATACATATTGAAAACAATTTTATGACTGTTTATTTTAGCTTAGTAATTTATTATTACTCGTAACATTACAATTAGGCTTATTGAAACAAAATATTATAACATATAAAAGATAATTTAAAAAAAAACAAATGCATGAAGTGAGAACTTTGTTTTGTAATGTATAATAATAAGTTATGTAAAGTTAAGTACCAACCCTTTAATGTCCCATTACTGGGCAAAGGCCTACTCTCCTTATTGAGGAGAAGGTGTGGAGCTTACTCCACTAGGCTGTTGCAATGCCTGCATTTTACATCACAAAACTTACCCTTATGAGCATAATATGAATTTTAAATAAAAAATAAGTACATGAAAATTATAGTTTAAGAATGCAATATCTTCTAACTCCTAGACTATTACGGTTCCTAAAAGTTATGGTAGTCTAAAAATATATACCATTTCCGAGTGATACTCTGGGGTATATAACTCTTGGCTATGGTAATTTATGAAAATCTGCGCATTGTGACACAATAACTCGTATCTCAAATCTGAGTTATGCAGAATGGGGAAAATAGAAGCAAAATTATTTATACACTAAAGAGAATAATTTCCATATAAAGCTTTTCGTAAAAACACAAGTTCCGTGTTCTGTTGATGTTTGTTGAATAGTTTGTGGATACGTTTTTGTCATAATATTTCGTTACATAACTTACAAATATTTTTGTATTTATTATACTATGGTGGTCACATTGACATGATCTGAAGAGGACTCGGCGGTTTTATTTTAATACAGTTCTTATAACAAAAGTTATATCATACTTCTAAATCATGTAATTTGTAAAATACGAACATACAAATGCTTTTTTTTATAAAACGTATATACCTGTGAGAAAAAATATTTTACAAACGAGTTCTATTTTATTAAATAATTATCATCTGGAAAGGCTAGGCTTTGTGCAAGCTCGTCTGAGTAGGTACCAAGTACCAACCACTCGTCAGATATTCTAACGCAAAACGGCAGTACTCGATATTGTTGTGTTCTGGCTTGAAGGGTGAATGAGCCTGCGCATACAAGCAGAAGGAAAAAAAAATATTAGTTTCCAAGGTTGGTGTCGTATTTTCGATTTAAGCGATGGTTAGCATATCTTACAATGCCAATGTCCATCCATGCTTCATATCCTCGTCTATACTATAAAAAAAAACCTATTACCAACTGACAATAAGTTCAAAATATTGTAAGAACATTAATTAGTTTAACTGTGTTGTTAGTTTTTTGGACATTTTTTCAAGCACATCTTTCTCTAAACCCAAACTTATTTCTACTAATTAACTATTAAGGGTAACTTTAAAGAGAACATTTAATTTTATATTTTAGCTCTAATATACAAACTACCGTTAGACAATGAAGGCAAATCACGTCCAAATTTTATGTGTCTCGCTTATTTTTATCATGATATTTAAGAAAAAACTTAAAACATCGAAGATAGCATGATCCACGTTGTTGCAGCATACACATTTATCTTATTATCTGTAAAAGATAAAATGTCTTCAAAAATAAAACTAACCTAAGCAAAATTTAGTACATTTAGTCGTATTTCAAAATTCTTATGTTTTAAATTTACTTGTCAAATGTATTGTAGTTATAACTATCTCACAGAACATTTTCGATATACCAAAACTTTTAGTTAAATATTTCGTACAAAATTAAATTTTAGCATCTATTAAAACTTTATATTCACTGGTAAAGCGTCACTGCTATCAATGGACAAGCCATTTTCTCTTCTCTGAATTTGTTATATATTAATTGCCGTTATCACTTTTTTTTATTTATTTATTTATATTATGTACAGTACAGTACAGTACAGTAACACCTGTAAACGTCCCACTGCTGGGTTAAAGCCTCTTCTCCTCTTTTCAGGAGAAGGTTTGGAGCTTATTCCACCACGCTGCTCCAATGCGGGTTGGTGAAATATACATGTGGCAGAATTTCAGTGAAATTAGACACATGTAGGTTCCCTCGCGATGTTTTCCTACACCGTCAAGCACGAGATGATATATAACAACCAAATTAAGCACATGACAATTCAGTGGTGATTGCCCGGGGTTGAACCCATGACCATCGATTAAGATTCACGCGTTCTTCCCACTGTGCCATCTCGGCTTCACATCGGATTTTATGAAGTATTAGTTTTATATTCAAAATGATAATAAAAAAAGATATGAAGAAGATTTCATTATAATGAATCAAGTAACTGAAAGTACAAAATAAGTAGTTTATAAAACATAAAAATTTATATTATATAAATTCTTTGATATATTATAATAGAAAACATTTCGTTCTCGATAATATTTCGTGTTACTGTGAAATATACATTCTTTTTCATTGTACCAAGCTCTAGTTAAAAATGACGGTTTTCCATACAATAGAAATATATGACATAATTTATTTCTATTTGGTTCTCTATTGCAGAATATATACATGACGGAACTTCTTAGGTTTCAAATCCAGTTTAAATTCAGGCATTGAACAATAGTGATCACTGGCAGCTTTATGCCAAGTTCTTAATTTCGATAAATATGATCTGATCTCTTAATAAAGACATTTTTTGTCCTTTTGAATAACATCCTAAATTTTATGAACACGAAGAACGAGTATACACATAGTTGGTATTAGAAATGCCAGGACTACACCTGATACTAGAAACATAGGTACTTGTTTCTGTAAATATGATAAAGGAAATTAGAATTCCCGATTCGGTAAAGTTTGTGAATTTTATAATTAGTAGGTACTCTCAACCCGCGACCCACGTCCATGTCAGTAATTTAGATTGTAATTAAACTTCTTGTTTATTTATTTAAGGAAGGTTTATTAACTCAATGAACATATGATAAATGTATAACAACATTTATATACACAAAAAAATTTGTTCATTAAGAAGTTTGTTGTATCATATAAAAACAACAAGTCAAAAAACAGCACAGAAAATATTTGATTTATTGCTTATAATTGACAGGATTCACTTGAATTATTCTTACAAATATAAGATAAAAATAATCCTGAGATAACTAAATTAAGGCCAGGTTACATTTTCATTTCACCAATTAAAAATTAATCAAATTATATATAAGAAATGAACACCTAAAAAGATTAAAATAATAAAAAGTAATATAGATAATAGGCCATAGGTGTAAACACCCGAGCTAAGCTGTTAGCATAGTAGATTGATATCTTTATCTGAGCCTCAAGCAAACAGTTTTAGTCCCAGATAAATAGGTCTGGTCTGATTTCTCTTATTCAATTCCAAATGGCCGGTATTTCATCTCTTTTGTTATCAGATACATCATACAAGGCTTATAAGATAAACTTTTAAAATATTCTATTTTATTTCGTAAAAACAGTGTATGTTGAATATTTACTGGAGAGCATAATATATTTTAGTTTAGTTTCTTTAATATAGCAATGATTGGTGAACTTTAAATATAAATATAGTTGATGAGTCGCTTCGTTACATAAACTACTTTATACTGCAAGACTATCTTGGTAGCGAAAATTTTAGGTAATTAAATGAAATATAAAACCATATTGAGAGAAACATAACAACACATTTACATTAAAACCTTAACTAAATACAAACAAAAAATTAAAATAATTACTATACAAATATTAACCGCGTGGAATGGTGGCAAGAATGCTAGCAACATTTCCCCTTTGAATCGCAATTTCGATACTCTGGGCGAAAAATGAAACAGCCCTCCTGAGTTGAGGCAGTAAGAATTTTTTGGCACTGTTACTCCAAGGTCCAAGCGTTTCAACTGCAAACGGAACAAAAATATAAATTGGAATAAGAGACGAATATTTGTTACGTTTGTTCATTTCAGCTTTTTCCGCGGCAGCTCCGGCTTTTAACATTGTTTCCCTGATATGAGACGGGGCCAGTGTGTCAACACATGTTGCTTCCCACACAAGGGCCCGTCCCCGTTCCCAGGGAACCAATGTCAGTCCATCAGGTCTCTTGCCATTATCAAGACTTATTCCATGAGGCTCAATAAGAGCAGAAACGTCAATGGTGGCAAGAGCCCTTTTAATACTGCCATTATAATAATAAGAATAAGACTAAAGTTTGCGCATTAACCGCTGAAAAGTCTCCTTTTGTCATATCCCCTCATTTTGAGAACACCCTCCTCCCCCCTGCCACAGCCAATATCGGGATACTTGGCATCGAGATTTCGAAGGTCGTTTAGTTCTGCGGTCCGTTGGAAGTTAAAGCCAAATTGGCTTCCAAAAAGCTTGGAGTGCTCAATAAGGCGAGACAGTACTAATTCGGCCGCACATGGAGTAGTGCTCTCACTTCTGAGTGGGAGCTCCCCAGTACCAGCTTCTTCCTTTTGTCCGCATTCAACGTAGAGCAGTTCGAATTGTCGACGATCAAGCTATTACCGACCAGCTTGATTCTTTGGATTTGCGTAGAGATGTTGAGTCACTCTGCATCCTCTATCACATATAACACGGGGCAGTGTTCTGAGGATTTGTTTGGTTTAGTCCCGGCCGCTGAATTTCACCACCGGACATCACACCAGAACTCGAAAATCCATCCTCACCACGATGTCTGGAAATCCACAACAGTGCGTTTCTTAAGGCATTTCCTGCCTCGCACAATCACTCTGTGGAACCAGCTTTCGCCGGCGACTTTTCCGAACCGATATGAAATTAAAACTTTCAAGAAGAGAGCGTACTCTTTCCTCCAAGGCCGGCAACGCACCTGCATGTCCTCGGATGTTGCAGATATCCATGGGCGTTGGTACTCACTTTCCATCAGGTGAGCCTCCTGCTCGTTTGCCTCCTCTTACATAAAAAAAATATTAAGAGAACCGTGGCTGAAAAGTCTCCCTGAACTCCTTGGACAAGAAAGTCCGTGTAAGCCGAAATAGTCAACCTCTTTTCCACACGGGCACCTGTGCTCAATGCATTCCCAGTCCTATTGTAATAAATATTAAATATACATTATAATATAAACATAAAATTTGGGTTCAAAGTTGCTTTAAGTAACGCTTGAAAATAAAACTGTTCTGACGCAACAACTTGGACGCATTTTTTTTTATTAGACCAAGGTACTAAACTTATGTATATAAAAACTAACCTATGGACCAAATCAATGTTCTAGCAAAATCATTTGTTAGTTTCCTTCAACAGTTTCAAACTCGAACTAAAATTTCAATTCGTGTTTACAAGAGATAAAATTTTAAACTTGCAAGGTAGAAGTCTGGAAAATAGAATCATGTCTAAAGTCAGCGAGTTTTACATTTTACAGAACTTCGCTCGGAACTTCCAAGACTAGACGAGGTTTTCTTTTTATATTACTCTAGAGATATCATAGAAAACCTGACGAAACTTTATATTTTATATAATTAGCCATGGTTGGTGAGCTCTGAAATTAAACTAAGATTATATTATAGGTCTTAGACTTTCTTAACACTTCAATTTTTTTTTATAAAATTAACATTATATATTTTAAGTACTTATTTACGTAATATATATAAGTAAATACGACGAGATATCCGAAGTTTTAGATCCGATTGACTTGAATATTAGCATCGTCACGCCTTTCGCGACGTCGACGCTCACTTAGAATGGATTTTACGCAAATCCTATCCAAAATACATTTTTCTTGTTACCTACCACTGCGTAGCTGAGACAATGAGCTAGTATACTATATAGTCTATAAAAACCTAAATAGTATGATAGCTACGTATGTATATAAATACAAAGATAAAAAAGCAAATAAAAAAGTGAAAACAAAAAAAACTTAAAATAATAGCATGCAAGTAGTTATCTCTTTCAGATAACCTTGTAATAATAGTATGGTTAATAATCATCCATTATCCTCTTTTCAGCTCGCAGTGTATGCCACACTATAACGTTTTTGGACGTACCACGTTGGGCAGACCCGAGAATAGAAGCTGAGTTGCGCTGCCATTACGCGAAACAACCGCTTGATCCGCCACTTCACTCCGTCAAATGGTACAAAGGCACACACGAGATCTTCAGATATACACCACAAGAAGTAAGAACAACATTGCTTTATTCATATTATAAGATTTGTAAAATCTAGCACTAAGAAATACAAGTTTCGTTAAGCAGGATTAACAACGATAATTGTTTATATTATATGTTTATAGTATTCGGTTATTGGTCGAAATTAATTAATTAATGGCAAAAAAAAATTTAATTATTGACAACTTAGGAAATAATTTATAAATTTATTTAATGATAACACGTCCGTTATTAAACAAACGAAAAAAAAGAAAGTCGGTTGACAAAAAATTGAGAAAAAGACACTGAACTGTCTTAGAATATTTATATATACATAATTAAATCATACATTAAAAAATACAAAATTATTTATCCGTAATATTGCTTACGTATATAAAGAAATACGAACAAACATTTGAGTATGACTAATGTTTAATTAACGAGCAAAAGTTTTCAAATTAAACAAATATCGTAATAGCTTAAGTATGTTTCTACAAGTAACATTGTAGAAAATGTATTTATGTAATTGTTCAGTCATATGACATATCTTGAACATTATTTTATTTTCGCGTGGAAATAAAATCAACTAACAAAATGTTTCAAACTAAAACTTGGAAATGTTTCTTTGTTGAACATCCACATTCTTTTTCTTTTAACTACAAGAATTACGGACTTGAGTCTAGATTTTAAAAGCGAAGTCCATCGCTAATCCAATTTCCAGGTAACGTTTGCTAGGATCGTTTCTAGACACTAAACTCCCCTGCACCCTAGTTAGGTTTGAAACTGTTTACGTGATTTAGAGAACTTGTGGCACGGAATTGTTCCGTTACTGCCATAAGCCGTTTCATGAAATGTAGTCAAACAAAGAGGACAAGTACATTGTCAAAACTATAAGCAGATTTCAACGTTAGCTTGAGTCAAATAAGTTTTCATATCAGTTACTAAGTATTTACGTACAATTAATTCACTATGGAATCGTTTTAGTGTTTGTAGTAGTGCACCGTATTTTCATTTTATAGGCACTTAATATTATACATATTCAATATAATTTCAAAGTGAACTCCAGGCATTTCGTTATCTTCAAGAATCATTTATGTTAATGATATAATTCGTTTTTATATTGTATCTGATTGTTATTGATTGATATGTCATAAATTTATTTTGATACATGTCAGTTTTCTCACAAACCTTCAACGTCAGTAACAACTCCACGGACTTTGATCAAGAACAACATGATTTATTCAAGTGAAGCTAATAGCGTAGTGACATTTCCGATTTAAATTTATAAATATTTTATTTAGATTTTACTTACAATCAAAACGTCTTATGTCACTTAAACACTAACATCATAACATAATTGCGTTACTACAATATATATTTCGTCGTTAAATTTTGGCATGAATGTTTTAATGCCACTATACGGAATAACAGCTCACTAAAACGAAATGGAGACAAGAAAAGAAATTGCTTTCTGATGAAATAGCTTTTGGGATTCCGTAGTAATGTTACGCAAGCCGTGATTGTGTACAGTAATCTGAACTAAAGTAAAACTAGCTAGCCAGTAAGGATATTAAATTTCAAATGTCAACCACTTTGTGTAAAAACTAGTAACCAGTTAAAATTGGATTAGGTTATTTAGCAAACATTGGCGCTGCGCCAGCAAGCTGCAAAGGTGATCGGATTATTGGAAACTGAGTTAATCAATATTTTGTGCCCATTTTACATCCAACGAGTAATTTGAAATAGTATGATACTGAGGCATTCACAAATAGGTTGATAGTCGGATGTTTTTAACCAGTAATTTCACAGTAACATTTCTAAGATTTTCAAATTTGTATTTGCTGCTCATCTTATAAAGGAAAACATCACGAGGAAACTTAAAAGTCTGGTACAACATTTTGAGACATATTTATTTGTTAATGCAGTAAAGTAAAATGGCCAATGTAAGTTCAAATAGTTTTTCTTAAGGAGTTACTGGTTTGAACTTTGCCAGCAACGGATCGTAGCATTGAAATGCGTTTCACGGAACAAAATAAGTTCTTTTTAGTTAACGTTATGTAACTGAACAGTTTCAGTAAGTTTAATTGAAAAATATAAAATAATAATAATAATAATGATTTTCTTAATGACAATAGAATTACATGATTACAATAAAAACATGACATTAAGTACGACGAAACTACGAGTAATAATTCAATTGGACAAGATTTAAAAGAAAACTAGGTTTTTAAAACAAGTCAATATATTATCTTGAAAATGTTCATAATCTCCACATTGTCAGTATTTAACGTAGAAGACCGAAATGTAGTTATTATAAACCGATAGATATTATTAATATTTTGATAATTTACGATGACAAAAATTAAAAGAAAGTAATAAATTTTATTTATTTCAATATATAATATGATTATGTTTTATTAATCAGCTTATACCATATTGAAAATTTTAAAATTTGTAAACGACACATACGTGTCATTTCTGTTACACGATTGGCAAATTAATTTGTGCTAAACTAGATAGCAACTTTGTTACGTGCTAGAAAAAACAAAAAACAAGTTACATTTTAATATTTATTTATTTTTTTATAAATATTTATTCATTTGATTTATTTATTTATATTTTGAAATTACGTGTGTATTTTCGATGTTAGATATATTTATTAGGTTGGGAGAGAGGAATTGTTTTTACTATTTCAAGAATAAAAATATCGAAATCAACATTGTATCGTATTCATCTAAAATAGCCCAAAAAATAACGTAGCAATTAAAATTTCCTTGTTGATATTCACTATTAACTACTAACTTTTAATTATTTATATTCGATTTCAGGAACATATTTTAAGATTCTTATAACAAACTAAACTGAGAATGCTCAAAGAACTGACTTAGTCAATAATAATTATAAATGTTTATTTGAAATATGCTTAAACTCTTGACCTTGGCAAGATTTAGAATGGAAATATATTTTTACTTAAATTTGGTAATTAAGTTTCATTATTTATGAGTAGTTATAAAAACATAATTTGATACATCTTTTTTAAGACGCAAGCAAATAAGCGGACTAACTGATAGTAATCCTTCTTGGACATTAATACCAAGTTCTTCCATGAATGCTTACTTAAACTCGATTGTGATTTAATACGGTGAAACAATGTATATAATATATCTATTTGAATTTGGAACGTAAAGAATTATATAAAGTAGATTCATACTTTAACCCCCAATACCTAAGATCAGCTGATATTTTGAGACGATTTTAAAAGCGGTCTTGAATTATGTAGCACTGTATATCCGGGCGAGAAAATCCGCGGCTGTAAGTTATTTTTCAATAACCGTCTATTTTTCTCGTTTTAGAAAGATATCGGACAGCGTCCAGAATTTAATTTCCGTATATATGACGTAACAGAGACAGGTTAGAAACTTAGATAACAGGAAATATAAAGTTTTCTAAAAATATAATGCAACATGGTTCAACCATGTTCCTACTTTTTTGGTACAATTATTTATATTTTCTATAACTACCTAGTAGGAAAGCTTTTTCTTACTTTAACGGTCTATAGGAGTAATGTCCCACTGCTGGACTAAGGCCTCTTCTCCTCTTTTTGAGGAGAAAGTTTGGAGCTCATTCCACCACCATTTTATAGGAGTACCTGGAGGGGATGACACGTAGGATATTCCCGTGACGTCAAACGGCGTGATGCTCCTATGTCGTCTCTTGTCAGTCGCTTACTATTTCCGTGTTATAGGCGAGTATTTGTTTGTTCTAACACACGAATTAAAATTGTAATACTTTTATATATATCCACATATATAATTACAAATAAAATTATTCGTAATATTCTTATTATTATATTAGTATTGAGTTACAGTAGACATGGATGATATGCAGAGAAATAATGAATATAAAAAGGTGGATTAAAAAGTAAAATTACTAATCTAGTTATTTGATTTTGCATGGATAAATTAAGATTAAAGATAAAATTAAAATATTGTATTTAGTCATTCAAGTGGAGGCAGTGAGTTGTCAGAAACATAAATTTATTACAATTTTGTTAATAAGAAAATCTTGTCCAAGCAAAACATCTATTTCTATCATTTATTTCAATAAAATCCACATTTAGTTGAAGGTCCGAACAAAACGTCTTAGTTCGATTGACATTCAACTTGATTATTTCTAGATAAATAAATAAGAAACTATTCACAAATATTTCTAAGTAATAAATCCCGTTTAAGATGTATGTAATTTCAAATGTTCGCTTTGTCGATTATGAAATTTGAATTAGGAATTCTATCGTATTTGAAATTGGAAGGTTTTCCGAACCCTTTCAATAAGGAATTCTTATTAGGGTTGTCCCCTCGCGGATTTCTCGGAAACCATTCAACCAATCGGTATTCTTGCATTCATTTGGTTTGTACTTGAAAAGGGATATTTGAGCATTTGTGAAATCAAGCTTTTATTGCCTTACTACCGAAGTGACCTTCTTTTATATTATGTTTTTATACTAATAAATCCATTGATGGTTTTTCCAACCGTATGCTTGTATAATGTAAGCTAAAGTCGTTAAGAATATTTTATTTAAATAAAGTTTGTTCTCATTTTGTAAAATTTTATACTGGAGTAAAATTTCTAAAAACTGTGCCAAACGGTGCCAAACTTGAATGAGTTAGTAAATATTGAATAATGCAGACTGCGTGGTCCTGGGTTCAATTCCCAGGTCGGGCCAATAAATAGCTATTGTGTTTTTCTGTCAGAAAATTTTCAGTAGCAGCCCGGAGTCTGGAAGTTGGAAGTGTGTACACTCCCGTGCCTCGGAAAGCACGTTAAGCCCATAGTCCTGCGCCTGAACTCTTTCCCGTCGTATCGGATTACCGTCCCATCGGATTATGAGACCTAAGGAAAAGAGAGTGCACCTGTGTTTGCGCACACACTTGTGTACTATAATATCTCCTGCAGTGTACTTATATCTCTTGAGACTGGCCGCCGTGGCCGAAATCGGTCTGGAGGACCTTATTTAAATAATAAATATTTAAACATTTTTTTTTTTATAAAATTAACTTTATAAGTCCTGCTTAAGTAAAAAAAACCTAATTTGTTAAAAACACTTATAAAAAAAAATTGAATGATTGAGTTGTGATAAAAAAAAAATAAAGAAACAAAACACATTTAAAACTTACAAAACCAGAACCATGATCAACATTGAAAAGTTCGCTCACCGTATAGACAAAGATTTTCATACAAAAATAATGTGATTACGATAACGTGCTAAAGCTGAACAGATTTAAATCCTAAAAAATGATAATATTCAAAGCGTTCGCGTTAAGCCCTTTATTATAATAATCGCGAGCGAAATTTCGACATAATCAAATTCTACTTTTGCTGTTATCACCGCTTACCCCGTATTAACAAAATTTCAGCGAATTCAACTCGTTTTCGTTTTTCCAGCAACGTTTTTACAATTCAAGTGTTATCATTTAGCACATATGGTTTTCGCAACCTACACTTTTAATTTTTGTTAACTGCAAACGAAGTTTGTATGAAAAAAAAACACTTTAGATTACCTGACTAAAAAAATTAAACGCCTCTAAAACATTGAATAAATTAATATATCTTTTTTCATATTATAACTTGTCATAATATAGTCGTTGATAAATAATATTTATTCAGAAAAATTTTTTATATCTCATACATGTTTTACATTTTATGCACGGCTATGAAGAGAAAAGTCTGTATAAGGTTTTCTGGTAAATATAAATTTACAGTAACATCCAATGAATAACCCACTGCTGGGTCAAGACCTCTTCTCCATTTATTGAGGAGAAGGCTTGGAGCTTATTCCACCAAGCTGCTCCAATGCGGGTTGGTGGAATACACATATGACAGAATTTCAATGAAATTTGACACATGCAGGTTTCCTCACGTTGTTTTCCTTTACCGTCAAGAACAAGATGAATTATAATCACAAATTAAGCACATGGAATTCAGTGGTGCTTGCCCGGGTTTGAACCTACGATCATCGGTTAAAATTCACGCGTTCTTACCACTAGGACATCTCGGCTCTTAATGTACACAATAGTAAATATAAGCAACTAATGTAATACCACAGGCAAGCAATTTGATGCAAACCTTCAAACATTCTACCTAATAAGAGAGGAGATCAAATGAGATGTTAACAGTCTTTTACAGTTATAGTTTCTTAACTCGATATTCTTACGTCAAAATAGTTCTAAAGACTCGAGCTCTCCTTGAGAAAGACTGACAGGAACTGTGAGTTTCTTTATCGAATTGAATGTTACTCCGTTGCTCTACAGCTGTCAATGGAGAGACACAAAATAATTATATATTTTATATTAGCTTATAAAAATAATATTCAATGTCGTTATTTATGAAATCAACGCTTATTATAATACTATAAGTAAGGAAATTTCCTACAAAATGCGTTATATCTTCTGGCATAAGTCTTACATGTATTGGTTTAGATGTTTTTTTTTGTATTTAATGCTATTTGCATTTTACGAAGCGAAATAAAACAAAAAGAAACGATGAACTATTACCGTTTTTATCTATTCCGTAGTCGGATCACAATAATATTATTCTTAACAATCTTTAACCGAATGCCGCTTTTCTTTTTTTTAAATATATTAATATTAAAAAAAAAGAAAAGCGCGTTATCGCCTGTCATAGAACTTCTTCTAGTAATCTTCATTACTGTTGGCGCGAAGTTTGGGAACTTCAATTATGTTTTCAAGGATTATTTAATTGCCGTGTTAGTTGGTTTAAACTAATTAATGGTACTGTTGTTTGTTATTTGCTTATTATTAATTGAAAAGACATATATTAATTTGTGTATTCTTTATAAAAAAAGTAAATTTGACTTATGTTTGTAAGAATATACAATTTATCATACATAGTTATGTAAGAGAATATGGCTTGTAATATAGCGCCCAATTTACGTGTATAACACAATAACGTAATATAACGCGTGGGTATTCTCGTACTTTACCCCCCGGGAACCGGGTTAATATAATAGCGTAGGGTTCACCTTAGGGGGTAAATTAGTTCATACGATAGGCAATTTTATTTGGCCAAAATCTTATGATTATGAATGATTAGGGAAGGTTTTCGTTTTAGAAATAAAGAAAAATATGGCCGTCATAGGATCGGCAGTTATGAATCACCGAAATTGATTTCAGAATTTATAATTGAAAAATTTTCGAATTTCAGAATTTATAATTAGTAAATATAATTAATGTTATATATTGGTCACTCAGTTGATAGTTGACACAAAATCAACAATAAGCATGCTGTAATTACCTATAATTAAAAGTGCAATCAATCCTTTTTATCATACATTGTATATTGTTTGAAGTATTATTGTAACTTTTGTTGGTAGTTCAATATTAAATAAATAAAAAAAAAATAAAATAAAAAAAGACCAAAATATATGGAACACAAAATATGGTGAATGCTAACTACAAGATTATACCCATCTGAGTCGGCCTTCAGAAATTTCAAAACCGTTTTAAAATAGTAGCAACAAAAAACTTCAAACTATTACCTAATATTTCAATCCTACTATCATTAAGCATTAAATTAGTGGTGATTATAACAATATCAAAGCACGTCAACATTGAATCCATATCTGTCACATTATAATATTACGTCGTTGAGCAAGCAAGATTATTAATGAAAGAGTTTTAAGTATTTCAGAGAAATATAAATAAAAATCCGTTGAAAATATTAACGTTTAATTCATTAGCCGTGTCAAATAAACTAAGTTTATCTTGATGGAGATACCGACGCTATTACATAATTTCTTTGAAGTCCATTCAAAGGTTCTATCAGAAATATTAACACAAACATCTTTTTTGAAGTCCATTTGATACGAGCTATTAATTAGATGGGTTAAAGTAATTATAAAACTCTTAAGTAACGCTTTTAAGTTGAAATGAGTTTCGTAATAAGTTTTCTGTGAAATTGGTAAATAATTTCATAATTATTTTTATATTTTCTCTTTTTTACATTTTACTAAAACATCTTATTTTTTAAATGAATATAGACTTAACCTTTTTCACCTTTTGTAAAATTAGACAATTAGGAACCTTGGTAGTCTACACCCTTATGACATTGACATTCCACTTGTTTGATGGTCAATTGATCACATATTCTACCAGAAAACAGCAATACTTAGTACTTTTCTATTTCGGGTTGAAGAGCCAGTGTAACTACAGGTATAGGAAACAACATCTTAGTTCCCAAGGTTGGTAGTGCGTTGACGATATTAAATGTATATGGGTGATGGTGACTACTTACCATTAGATGGCATATTTGCCCGCCCGTCTACCTATTTCATAACTTTTTGCGAAATTGTTTTATTTGCTCATTTGATATGCGCACAGCCAAAATGTATACAGCCAAAATTAAGGTAAAAATTATTAGGCGTCTCTTGGCAACCGCGTTCCATTTTAGACTACATAATTCCCATCAGCTACGTTTTTGTCAAGTGTGAGCCTGTATATAATGACCATATTGTTTTTTCTGATGACCATTTTAGTTTATTAACTAGTTAGTTCATTGCTACATAAAATATCATAAATTTTAAATTAATAAATCACATGATAAGTGATAACTGTTATTTATTTACAGTATAATAATTTATTACGTTCGTTAAATCGACATTTTACAATTAAATTTTCTAAATAGCACTAATGTTGCGTTCACTGCCAGAGTATATAAATTATAAAGGCGCATAACCACAATTTATTGACCGGGGCTTGAGAACTCATGAGCAAATATAGTACCAACTAAACAAATATAGTATTATTTAGAGGTTTCTTAGAGGTAATCTTCCTGACAGACACACTACGGATACACTTTCTGTAAGACAAATAGGATTATTTTAAGTCACGCCTTCTTTGATGGATGTATTCGCTAGGATTCGACATTTTTATCTAGGCTTTTCATACTTACACCGGTTATAGGTTCTCACCCCGTCAAAGATGTGACGAAAATCACTTCTATGTAGAAACGTAGTCTAGCGTTTACAGCTGAGATACGGAGACAAACGAGACCCTCGAGGTCACATTGTAAATCGAACCGGGTAAAAATATGTATAGTATTTGATCCAATGACGATAATGGCGAATAGTAACGACAATTAAACATTGTCAAATAAATGTAGTTATGTGTAATTTGTGTGATTTGATTCACTTTAAATTATCTTGAAGTAAAGACTTTGGAGCGAGTAGTAGGGATAGGAATAGGTGTAATGTTTGGATCAAATTATGGATCAAATGTTGGTCCCTCGAGCCGGATATTGTTCGAGAAGATTTGTAATGGGCACATGTAACTTCATTGACGAATTTCCATATTATATTGGAGAGGATTCGCCATATGATTTTCGTTCATATACTGTATACTCATGACCAATAGAAAAAAATGAATTTCTTCTTATGGGCGTTAAGGAAAATCGTATATTTGTTTTATATTATTTCGACATATTCTGTAAAAAAAATATTATAATGTTTTAATTAAAAACTATCCGATGTTGGCTTATATATTATGTAGGTAGGTGCATTGTATTTGTCTGAAACTTAATCAAATAGGTTTCTGACAGAATGTACGGCTGGTTAGTTATTTTATCTTTACATTTCTTTCGTTACTAATATTTTCCAATAACTGTAACCAAAATATTTCTAAGTTACTAGTTTCTTTATAGTGTGATTGCCACCTAATTTCCGCAAACCTTTCCGGACCAACATTGGATCAGTATTTTCACCTTAAGTCTATATACATATGTTGCGTAAATATTTACGCAACATATTATATTCTTATATATTATGGAGAAAAAGTAACTAAAATGATAGAATTTTAAAATTTTTGTAGCGAACATATTAAAACTTATTGTGATATATATGTATACAAATAAATAAAATTGAAGTGCCGGCCTGTGATTTCGAAATAACTGCCTCTTTTTAAGTGAATATAGATACTTATTTAAGACTCAGTTTTGTCTATGTGTCTTGACACACCACACAAGTAAATTACTAGATAATAAGATTTCGCATAAACTTGTGCACTATTACAATTGTGGTGCAATAATATCTCATGCGCAGTTACTCACTCACTCAGAGGAAGACTTTACTAGCTCGATTTATTGTTCAAATAGCCGCTTCACGAAGGATACCCTAGAAGAGATCAGTATTTAGAGATAATTATATAGATGATCTTCAGAATTTTGGCGTCTTTTTTTATTTTTTATGTATAGGTCGGCGGATGAGCATATGGCCCACCTGATGGTAAGTGGTCACCAACACCCATAGACAATGGCATTGTAAGAAATATTAACCATCGCTTACACCGCCAATGCGCCACCAATTATTATTATATTATTATTATAATTATCTCTTATTATAAAAACTTAAACTACAGTGAAGTGAAGGGAATGCATATCCTTTTATTAATTGTATATTATTTTAAAGTAAAACATTCCAATATTTTAATTAATGATTTTACGTACGAATAGTTTCATTGTAATTCATAACAAAGTGTTCAAAACCTGCTGTTACGGGCGCTTTATTAAAAACGTATAGCTTTTGCACATTGAATTTTAGCCGTTGCTTAAAATTTATAGCCTATAAATTAGTTTAAAAATTTAAAACTTATGACGTGGATATTGTTATTAATACAAAATGCTTGACACGCTCGTTGGAGTCGGTAATTAGTGGAAAATTCTACATTTTTGATTTTCAATGAAATAGTAAATAGAACTGAAAATCTAAATACACGATCGGTATGTATACCGTCCATATAAAAGCTATTCCACTTATGTATTGCTGTGTTCTGGTTTAAAAAGTAAATATGAGGCTTTACTGTATTGCCCAATATCCCATTTATTTTACAGCAGGTCGCCTGCCTCAAGCTAACTCTCCTTGAGTCCAATCATGATTGTGAACCGAGCAAAAATCAGTCTGTAAATGTATAAAAAAAATCAAATTTAACAAAAACACGTAATGAAATCGGTAAAGTCATAACTGTACCCAATTTAGAAATATGACACTTGCTAATTGAGTGTCAATAAATCTACTACTGGTTCGGGAAGGAACATCTTATACTTGAGGGCAAAACAGCAGTACTTGCTATTGTCGTGTTCCAGTTTGAAGGGTGAGTGAGCCAGTGTAATTACAGGCTCAAGGAACATAGCACCTTGGTTCCCAGGGTTGGTGGCGCATTGGCAATGTAGGCAATGTAAACGTCTCTTGCAATACCCGTGTAGGCGGCCCATACCATCAATGCTCATCCGCCTTCCTATGCAATAAAAAAAAATAGCTCACCTGATTCAAAGTGACACCATGGAAATCTGCAAAACCCAAAGGCTTCCAGGTACGTTGTCGGCCTTTTAACTCTACAATAATATCATATCATATATTACAAGTTGTGGTACACGGACCTTGTGCAGCGATCAATACAAAATAATCATGTATGATTGATGGAACATGTTCTAGGCGGCACCGTAACTGCAATTTTGACTTATTTCATACTGATAAATTAAAATTGAATCAAAATCTAGTTTCTACTGAAAAAAACCAAGAAACGACTCTAGCGAGACTTTTCTATCTATCTGTAAAATTACATTTATTTACCCTCGTGTGAGAATCAACGAATATTACTAACTCTCTTATCATGTATATAATGTTATACAATATCAAATGACATAATATGTATATAAATATTTTTATGACCTTTTCTTTTATTAAATAAAATACAAAACATATGAATTTAGTATATATATATTTGCAATATATTAAAATCAAAAGGGAACGCAACACATCAATATGAATTGAACGAAGTAACGGCTATTGTAACTGACATAACTATATGTCAAATCAATGATATCTGTACGTGATATTGACGTCTCTTATTTATAAAATGACGATATAAAAACATTGTAATAGATAAACTAGTATAAGTATCACAATTTACTATTTATTACTATTTTTAATATAGTTAAACATATGAGATCTTTATAAATCTATTTTAAATAAAAATATCATATATCATTACTTCGATGAGAGTCGTCTTTTTTATTATAAAAAGCGGGAAAAACTATTTTTTATCTTTATCATTAATCAATACCAATGACGTTCTGTAACCAATTATATTTTTATTAAATCGAATACTAAATAAAAACATTTATTTATTAAATATAATAATTGAGGTACTTAAATAAGTATTTCTAACAACAACTGTAAATGTTTATTTAAATCAAGCATTTTGAATCAGTATAACAGCTAGTTAGGATTTATAATGCCTTTGAAGATTAGCATGACAAATACCAGTCTTAAACGAAGTATTATACAAACTAATTTTGTAGAAGTAAATGAATGTGACACAAGTTTCTATTTTATTCAGAATAAAAATACCATTAGGGTCGGCAAACGAGCCAAGTTCTTGGCTTGATAGTATAATTCAAGATTTGAATTTACTTTTTATCTTGACGAAGATCACTTATAGGATTATGCTGGAACATTTTAATTTTATTTAAATAAGAGCTGTACTTGCAACTTGAAATCGTTGACTTTGGATGCGAAGAAATAAATCGAACAAATGAAAACCATTTCTTTTTGGCGATGAAAAGTTTTTATTTGAAATATTATTACAGTTCTTTGTAATTACAATACAGTAATCACAAGATCTCAGATTCAATTTACTGCGAAAGGTATGATAAGTAAATAAGGGTTTTTATGATATTATGTCACAGCTTACGGGGGCGAAGTACTTAAGTTTCAACAGCTAGATTTTTAATATTTATGTACGTGTACTGTTCAATTCAGAGTAAAAAAATATAAAAGGGCATTAAAAAATTGTGGTTTTGATCTTTACTGTTATACTATTATTTCTAATCGTTTATCTGGCAAAATAATTAGTGCATAATCAAACCTTATATTTCGGTCAAAATCAAAACCTATACTTATACTTTATCCTACTTTCGTCCTATTTTTATACTAAGATGTTGGAATATCATTTTGTTCACAAACAAGTAGTTCATTATAAAGCAACTAATTGTCTTCAGAAGCTGACAGGCCGGGCTTTCATCTGGGTATAATACTGTAACTGCGCTTATAAACGTTTCAGAGGATATTAGAAGTGTTCTAGAAAATCAGCTACTTCTCGTCACTGTGTTAATGGACTTTGGTAATGTATTTAATTCTGTGAACGCCAGCATTACATTATGTGTTTTACTATCTTATAATATTTATTAGCCTACGTGTAACAAGTTCGTCGCTCAAATTTTCAACGTCTCAATTTCTATCAACGTGGACGCTCGCAGTGTGTATAATTGTGTATAACTGAATGAAGGTGTTCATCAAGGAGTGTTTTTCTCTCTGTTATTTTATTTTTTATGAACATTTAAATATTAGGTATTTTTAGTTCCTAAACTTAATGCGATATATTACAACTTGAGTGTGACAGTTGAAGCTTAGGATATTATTTTAGTAGGGTTAAGTTCTACCTTCTTTCACTTAAAAATTATAATATTCTTTTCCGATTAGTATTTCATGTCTTTGGTTCGAAAATATTACGAATGTAACTCACGTAGGAGCGATAGAAATTACTTGATAATCACAATACAATAAACTTTGTAACAAGCTACAAAGTTAGGTTTAAGTTAAAGTAGCTTTAAGTTACAAGATCTCTAAAAATCTAACTTCTCGAGAATTTTGTGGAGTAAAGTTTGTACTATACTCGTATTACTAGATTTTTTTACTTAGACCAATAACTTATAGTAAACTTTTTTAACAATAAAATCAAGAATATAATCTTAAAAATAGCTTTACCAACGCTCGACAACAAAAAAACAATTGTGAATTTAAAGCAAGCATTATTAAAATTTAAGTACAATTCATTCAACCTGGACATCCCAAATTTTACAAAAGACCTTCGTTACTACTTCAAAAAACGAAAAGGTAGTCGAAAGAAATATGGATGGCTTATAATAATACTTGAAATTTATCAAGAGCATTTGCAATGACTTTTGAATTGCTTCATAATATTCGGAACATTATTCAATTATAATAAAAACTCCTTACACTTAAAAATATTAAGGGACTTCGATTTTTAGTCAAGATCCACTTAGCATCTCTTAGTTCATTGAGCTGCGTCGTTATAATTTTACCTTATTAATGGGGATTATACTTCACCATCTGTATGTCTTATATATAACGTTTTACATTATATAATTAAACAGCACTAAAGACTTGACCTTCTCCTCAAAAAAATGAGAGCCTTAGCCCAGCAGTGGGACATTTACAAGTTGTTACTGTAATGTATAATTGAGAATGTTAGTAGGTATGCAAAATCGGTTGAAAGTTTGTTACAGTAAAGCTTGTATGTATACAAATACATTAGTTTTTGTTGTAGTCAAAAATACCTATTAGTTTTGATTTTACAGGCATTTTAACTTACGAAAATATCCAGTCCCGCTAACAGTCACGTGACCGCATGTGAAGTCACTTTGCAACGCTCCGATTAGTAGCAAGTCGCCAAACGTAAGACGACACCGTGCTGAGAGCGCGAGCGGACTGAGCAAGTGTTGTAAAATGACGTCACACCGAGTACGAGTCCGCATCGCACGTTTACTTCTATAAATCGGAATTTAATTGACGTATCGTAGTAATTCTTTCACTTGTATTTGTTATTTTTGACAGAGAATATGGAGAGCTAATAATCAAAATTAGGTAACATTCTCCATTACCTTGTTTAACGTCGTCTAAATTTGAATGGAAAACAAAGTCACGTAGTAGTTATATGGACTTATATTAGTTATGAAATGAAAATGGAGATGCGAAGCAATGTTACCAAGCCGGCCTTACCCTTGCCCATGAATTGCGGCCGCGAATTTTTCCTTGACAACGACCATGGTAGAAAAGGTTCATGGTCCTGTCCTTCCTGTTTTAAGTGTTGTGCCATATTTTTCGCGCAGAGACCATACGCGAATCGTGGCTATAATTCGCGCCGTGATTCATTCTGTGTAACGGTAGCTTAAGAAAATCGGGATAAGATGATAAGCCATGTATTTGCGAACACACTTCACAAAGTAGGTGGTCGATAAAGCTTCGAATGTGAGATACTGAGAGCTAGCAGTAGGAATTACGCTTAATCCTTAAAAATACCTTTTTTCGTTACATTATTATCTATTCTACAAACAACGCGAGCCTGCACGATCCTATGGGTAAAATATTTAGATTCTAATCGGGTTAATTAACTTTGCGAGTTAATATTCGGACGATTAACGGTGAGTTTTTATGTGCTTCATTTGTGTTCATCGCTCGACGATGAAGGAAAACATCATTAAAAAATATGTATATAATGAATGAGTTTCAGACACATGTATATCCGCCGGCCAGCAGTGAAATAGTCTGATGGAATAATACATATAAAAAAAATCATTGTCTTCAGTGTGACGTGATATGAGTTTTTGCGACTTTTTAAATGATAATCCTTTTCTTTCGCGGATAATGGGAAATGTATTAGATGAATGTGATAAAACTATGAGCAACCAAATCAGTAATATGTATTAACAAGGCCGCGTTTGTTGATTTTACATTAAATAAAACGCTCTTACTTTAAAAAGTATCCCATTTATTAATCTAGACAGGCTATCGATCTACTTTCCAATTTATTCGACGGCTTAAATACGATTGAGTTATAAAATCGTGTTTGATTTATTACAGAGATTAATTTAATCTAATATATTTCAGCCAATGTTTCCTGCTTTGAAAAAAATCTAATATCAGTTCTTATTCCAAAAGAAATAAAGCCAACGGATATCACTCGGCGCATGGTTCGGAACGTTATTCAGGTGTTAGAAAATGTGCAATAAATAAGATCCGAGCGATTTTAATAGTTATGATTTGTTTGATATAATTGTATTCATAGCATGACTGTTTCTTTGATCTAGTGCTTATCTTATAAGTGTGAACATTTCGGTCCTGGGTTCAAACCCTGGGTCGGATTAATAAAAAGTCATAAATTAAACATGTTATAAACCAGTGCATGTGCATATTACGACTATAAGGACAGCCATGATTCGCTTCAATGGATCTTACCTCGCTCGGTTGTTCTGGTGTATTCTTTATTGCTCCAATCTAGTCTTTGAGTGGATAAGATAATAGCTCAATGAATCACGATTCGACATCCAATTTATCACTTAGCGGCCTATATACCATTTAGGTATTAAGATGAAAATTATTATCAACTTAGATAAGAATCATACTAATTTTTAAGCTGTTTTAGATTCATATTCTTTGTTAATATTTTATTACAATTATAAATCAAAATAGCGTGTATATATATATGTATCGTTATACTACTTCATTAAACTATTGTCGTAATATGACTAACTGACTATTAACATTAGTTAGATTATAATATAATGGGTTTCCATCATTAGTTGGTATTATAATGGGTACTCGTCTGGGTATTATACTGTCAAATACTATATTTTCTTTTATTTTTCTAGCATATTTGAGGAAGCCAGTTTAGCAATGAACACAAATGCGGTCCATTATTCTGAACAATTTTAACTACGAGCTCGTAAATCAATGTAGATGTTATTTATTTGTCCATTGTCGTACGCTCTGATATTAACCGATATAAGAAAATGCTCGCTTAATTATTTTCGACACGATACCTTTTAAATTGTACCACATCGAATTCGGGAGTGAAAAACAATTCTTCAAAGGATCATGGAGCAGATAAGTCTTGACAGAGCAGCGATTTTTAACACGGGTTTAGGGTTGTTTGTTTCGGCTCAAGAAGGGGTGATCCGCGTAATTTACTTTAAAATACCGTTGTTGTTCTGCGACTGATGAGTCTTGGAACAGATGGTCGTGATTAATGATACCTTTTTACACACAGATTTAAAATTAGGGTTCATTTTATATTAAAATACTTTCCGTGTTTTTTTCAAGGTTTGCTCATATAATTATCAAACAAAGGAACTGCTAACCTTCATAGCCCGTTAAAAAACCAGTCGAATTTCGAATATTGAAATTTTGAATAATCATCTTTTGAGTAAATAGTTGGACGTGCTCACGGGAAAAATTATATTCTTAAAACGCACATTCTCAAATTTAATTTAGTTTAATTTCGCTGTTTTATTTATTATTGACTTGGTAAACTTTGTTAAAATATTTGATGTAAATAAAACTGGTATCAAATATCCTATATCTGCTATGCTGTAAGCTGTCCTAGTGCAATCCCTGTTAAGAAAAACACTATTTTAGACTGAGACTGACTTTAATTAATGTCTGTTGAGGAAATACCTACAAGGCATTAAATTTACATAATTGCCTCGTGCATTTTATCTTATGTAAGTAATTGTAATATATATTCATTGTAACATAATCCACTACTCCTACAAATATTTTAAACGCAAAAGTTTCTGAGGATGGATGGAAAGATTTTTATTGATCTTTCACGCAATAACCACCAAACAGATTTTGAAATTAATTTGATTAAAAATTGATTTGAATTAAATTTGGAATAGAGATCGCTTACTTGGACTAAACATAACATAATTAGTTAAAAACACCTACTTTTGGTTTTCGTAAAATGCCGTATAAATTTCTGAACGAAAACAAGGTTATTACCAAGGTTGGAGAACTATATCTCGGAAAATATTAACAATAGGGAAAAAAAATTCAAATAAAAAAGATGTGATATATTGTCCTCTACTATAAAATTCAACTATTTTTAACGTAAAAATCGCCGTTTCCGAGATATTTGCAAAAAATAGATTTTCAAGATGGCAGCTAACGTTTGCGGTCTGGGATGACAAAAACTCGGTTCTATAATTAGGGAATACCCCTCAAACATAACACATCCAATCGAAAAATCAAGAAGCGAGAGACTATTATTATAGTATACTTTAAACTTCAGAAAAAATCTGAGTAATAGCTGGATTTAATGTAGGAATTTAGTAATTACGTGTAATTTATACTATTACTTTTTCGCCAGATCTTCTCGATGTTAACTCACCACATTGAAAACTGGTCGTAGCACTTGACGGTTCATAAGTACTTGTAAAAGCCAATTTGCCAACAATAGCCAACAATATTTTGATAAACGTGTAAGTATACCTTAGTCAACATTTTGACGTGTTAGATTATTTTTTACGTAGGTATTAGATATATAACGCACTAGTAAAAAATATTTCAGTTTCAGAATGTTATGTCATTCCTCGTTTTTCTGTGTGACCAAAAGAATAATTTACAATTGTAATAGGTGGCAAATTGAAAAAGTTTTAATTGAATAAATTATAAATAATTGTATTTTTGTTTTATAAGTACTAATATTAAGGTAAAAAATATTTTGATAGCAAAATCTTACGTGTGTAAGCAATTTATTGCTTAAAACGTGTTTGAATGTTATATATAAATGTATAGAGGGCGTAAAAGCAGAGCTAAATATCGAACGAATATATGAAATGAAGTTTATAATGATAATAATTAAAATCTTCGAGAGATGATTCGCACACTTTCATATTAAATATTCATTTTATTTTTTCACTAGCACGTACACTGTAGTTTTTGGGTGATGCGGGTACAAATGTACAGACAGACAGTCTAAAATACTAAAAAATATTGTTTTGGATTCTATTGCTTTAATGGGGGTCCCATATAATTTTTTCCCAATATCTTAATGTACATACATCGGCCTGTTACAATTTTATTATATGTATAGATGATATATTCATTAAAATAAAATTAGAGTTATCACAATGTGTTCTGTATTTTTTCCACTAATTTATTACTAATTTTATTTTTGCAAATAAAATTAGTGATAAATTAGTGAAAAACATTGGTCACTATCGTCTTTAGGTGATCATTTATATTTATTGCTCCCCGCGTTATTGACTAAGTTTAACCATAAAAATGTCTAGACTCCAGTTTACATATTTAATTATGTAAATGTGTTGAAAACATTTTCGATGCAAATAAGTTAAACATATTTCCATTCTGGTATTATGGATACAGCTTTAGAATAATAAAAAGGCCTTTTATTAGATATAATATGAGCTCAATGTTGTAATGATGGTGACATGAATGACAAATGATGTATAGTAAAGCATAGATGTATATGTTATGCATACGATATACAGAGTGTAACAAAATTCGTGTCTGACCCGTGAAGTGGTTATTGGGTATCGTGAGTCGGTTCTATTTATGTAAAAAAAATTAAAATATTATGCAAAAAAATTACCCATAAATTTTTTTTTATTGACATTTTCAATTGTAAATGACGAAAATTTCATGGAAAACTAAGGTCATGACCTCGTGTCCGAGCTACCCGATAGGCAAGAGCTATTGAGCGCTGACGCCCGCGCCTGTTTTGCATTGTAATTGTCGTTATTTAGTTAAATTAAGTTTTATTTGGAGAAATTATTTGCTTAAAATTTTAAAAATGATTACATAAATAGAACCGACTCACGCACGATACCTAACAACCACTTCACGGGTCGGACACGAATTTTGTTACATCCTGTATATGACATGTCTGAAAGTTACTCTTGAATTGGGTTAACCATCAACAGATATGAAACTCAAATTGATGATAGTTAATGATCTTCTTATAATATATACACATTCGAGCGATTGAATCAAACAAAGAGAGTAAATTCGAATTGAAAATTATTAATTATTAATATATCTAAAACGTTATCAGATTTTCTTCGTTTCTTTTTTTCAGTACGAAACAAGATTCTTCAACAGTAGCGGGGTCTCCGTGACGAACAGCTCTTGTGACTCTTTTGCTTGTGTCATCAGCATAAAGCCTGAACCCGGTACTTCGAAGTACACTTGTGAGGTTTCCAGCGAGGGCCCCAGATTTGCGGTGGATAGAAAATCTGCTAACATGACATTAAGTGGTAAGTGAAGCTCAAAATAAAATACGACACCTTTAAAATTATGAAACGATTACAACACTGATATTTTTTTAACAATACCTATTTCTGAAAAAATTAACTCCCTATACTAGTAAAAACATACCTTTTTTGACTTTATCTTAAAATATCCTAGTATGAAAGCAAATATTGGAAATATACTTAAAACTTAGCACTACGTCAAATCTTACTAAGTTGCTTAAGATTTTATCTTAATTATAATCAAGCTCTCTAATATAGATAGCAACAACCTATTGATAATAACATTTTCGGCAATCGATACTAGTAGTTCCATTATAAATTTCAAGAGTAAATTAAGGATAATAGATGACCAAAGTTCTACTGACAGCAGGTCCGTTGAGCTTTGAATACATATAAATTAAAAGTTTCCTCCGTTAACAATAGTTTAAAGATAACATATTCGATTTTGTTCATACGTGATTTATAATATCCTTATAAGGCTTCCTTAATAATACATAAATAATAATCATGTGATGTAAAATATGTTGACATTTTAGCTTGAAAAAATGTTTTAAGCAAATAACTGAGAACTCGATTTCCAATAAAACTTAATCAGGTTCTGTTTTTATTATGCAACTTTATCATTCATCTCTGGGGATCTTAAAACGTGGAGCTGTATCAAAATTTGAGCGCAATTTGAAAACGAAGTCAAATCTGGTATATTCAAATTACAAATAATATTAAATACGAATATATATTGAACCTGTCTCACTCTGCAACAAATTTTAACACAGCTTTGTCATTAGCAAGTCAAGCAGATTAAGCCTAAATAATCCTTAGAGACTTGATGTTCTAAACGATAGTTACGACGTTTTACGACCCAATAAGTCAATGACCTACTTACATGATAACATTTAATAAATTATGTACTCTATTTTTTCATTCAACAGTGTTACCAGAATATGAGCCACTCATAATTGGTCTTCCCACATTCGTGAATGCGGGTGAACAGGCGCTCGTGAACTGCACTTCTGATTATTCGCTGCCAGCCGCTACGATAGACTGGTTTGTGGATTCTGAACCGCAGGAGGTGAGAAATCATTATTTGTTCTCATTGACCTGTTTTTTTACTTTTACCAGGGTTGGTTAGTGATAGGCTAATGAAATAATTTATGGGTAAAACAGTAATAGTGTTACGAGTTTTTTTTTTACGGTATTTATTATTAATAAGAAAAACATTGAAGGTTTAGATATCTACTTGATATTAATATTGTAAGGACGTCTGTAACAAATAGACATCCATACAATATTAATTTACTGTGCTCTTGCTTCGTTGTTGTATTTAGCATTTATTTTTGTAGTAATAATAATTGTAAGGTATTTAGTATTTTATTTTAAATGATTTAACAAAACCTAGTTATGTATAATTGTAAATATTGTCAGAATTGCCAGAGTAAGAATAGCTGGCAAAGCTAATGATTAAGTAGATAAATAAATCATTTTCTGCTGTCAATCGACCCGACAGTACTACATACGATTTGTGTTTAATGACCAACATATCCAATTATTCTAGGTCAACATACATATCTATAAGTATACCAATGCTTATATATATATATATATAAGCATTGGTATACTTATATATATATATATATATACTAATATATAAAACTGTAGAGTTTGTTTGTTTGATCCGGCTAATCTCAGGAACTACTGGTTCGAAATGAAAGAATATTTTTGTGTTGTATAGTCCTTTTATCGAGAAAGGTCTATTTTATATTTATTTTTTATATATTTTATATTTTTATTAATTATACGCGGGTGAAATCGCGGGGCACAGCTAGTATATAATAAAAACTGATATCAACTTTATTGATCCGTTACCAGTTTCTGTCACGTTGCAATAGTATTTAATTATATTAGAGAATTATGGTAGTTAGTATTAGGTAAACTTATATTTATCAGTATTTAGATATGTAAAATAAAAATAATATCATGAAAATAGAAAGTATTTTCTATTCTTTAAATTGACTCGCTATCTTGTCCAGATCTAAAAAAACAGTTCCGAGGGAAATCTCATCTGAAAACATTGCCGTGAGCTCCGTTAATCTAAGGTTCAAAAGACACTGAATATAGCATCATATAGATCAATATAGAACCAAAATATAACTCCATCTTGTAAAATATGTATTTTGATAAAGAAAATTAGTTATAGGATAATAGTCTTAAACAAGAAATTTAGTTTTAACCCAAGACACATAACGTTTGCTTGTATTTTCTGTACAGGCTTTTTGTTCTACAATTTTTCAATATGTCTTAACTTTAATATCTGAACAATTCTCAAGTGTTATTAGAATAAATCTATCATAACTATCACCACGGATTGCAAAATGTGCAATTTTTAGCTGTTTTAGCTGAGATACGTACTTTGCTTGTTGTCCAAACATTTTGTTATTGGTGATGGTCTGTCTGTCTGCTATGTTATTCTAATTAAAAGTGTTCGATTTAAATGACAGTAATTGTGGCAGCAATTGATCCGAAAAACCAGATGAAATATTGGTTCATCTTGAATCATATTCATCATCATCAACCTACAGGTTATCTATGATTCGTTATCAGATTTTTTTTCAAATATGAAATTTTGTTCCGGCAGGTTATTAGTAGAATATTTTGATACCATAGCAAAAAAGCAACAGAAAAAGTAAAATAAAAATTTAGGAATAATTTGTAGTCGTTAGTTGCGTCATGATAGAGGCTAACCAGTAGTGACCTACCAAGTGACAACGCTAACGAATATGACAAAAGGAACCAGCGTATTTGATTAAGTATATTCGTTGATTGGACAAAGTAAAAATATGAAAGATGCGAAAAAGTTCCTCAAATAATCGTAACTTTTAGATTTATTTTAACAAAAGTTCTGGGTTTTGTTTCGCCATGAACTGTAAAGCAAAATCGAGCGAGATTTGTATAAATTACATGATATGATTTTAAAAGAAATATAATAAAATGCTTTATGAGACTAACGGCCGAATACTGAAACGTCATTCAAATATGATTAGGACTCAATTGCTTGGAATGTCATTATTTTTCAAAATTTAGTATGCGAAATTTGAAATTCGAAGACGTTTCAAATATTTGAGCCCCCTTCATATTTGAAAGACGTTTCAGTATTCGGCCATATATAAATTAATAAAACAGCAACAGAAATATACTATTCATATGTAATTTTTTTAATTGTAAATTTGTTTCAAGTCAAACCAAACATAATTATGAAAAAGTATCGCATTGACTCACGCTGTCTAGTAGATCAATTTCCTAAGCAAGAAAATTTCCAAACACATCTCGAGGATAAAATGAAATGAGAAACACATTAGCGTGTCATCTTTGACGCTATTCTCTTGTGATCTTAATATCAATGTTCATTTTCTTTAGAAATATTATATTTATTAGTGCATATATATGAATGGGACAAAAATCGTACTATTATTGTAGAGAAAAATTATATCGGAACGTTGAAAGCCAAATGATATGGTCACTTTGCTAGTAAATCGTACATCTTAAATACCCACTCATTAATATTTGTATATATTTTTGACTGCCTCGTTGGTCTAGTGGCCAGTTGATATAAGGCCGCAGACTCGGTGGTCCTGGGTTCAATTCCCAGGTCGGGCCAATAAATAGTTATTGGGAAAATTCTCAGTAGCAGCCCGGAGTCTGGAATTTGGTAGTGTGTACGGAGTGTACACGTGCCTCGGAAAGCATGTTAAACCGTTGGTCCTGCGCCTGAACTCTTTTCTGTCGTGTCGGATTGCCGTCCCATTGGATTATGAGAGCTAAGGAAAAGAGAGTGTGTTTGCGCACCTGTGTTTGCGCACACACTTGTGCACTATAATATCTCCTGCGCAGTTGGCTAGTCTCTCTTGAGATTGGCCGCCGTGACCGAAATCAGTTTTTTATTTGTTTTGTTTTCATATTACGTAGACCACCAAAATTTTGCTTTTTTATTAGAGTGCAATATATATATTAAATATTCATATGCAAATCGTACAAAATGTTCTACTTATACCTGTTGAAGCGCTTATTTTTGAAGTGAAACTCTTAACCAGCGATTCGATAATCGATAGGTGAACGAGAATTAAGAAAACAATTTTAAAGACGCGAACGTTTAGGTACATTTCGCTACATGAGAGAGAAGAAAGATACAACGTATCGAAAAAGAAAAAGAGGTATATACCTATTTATGTTTATCCAATATCGCACCAACGACAAAAAATTATAGAACAAAATAGAGTCGCGCATACATACCTTGTAGATCGAGTCGAGTTACCAAGCATACGTTGTTTTATTAATATTTAAGATTTTTTTTTTTTTATCATATAATTACCAAGATCTTACAGTACGTTCAGTCATAGTTTCACTATTTAAACATTTATTTTATTTATCCCATACTCTTTTATAAATTGTTTATGTACAAATAATGTCATTATTATATTTTATTGTAGCTTAATTATTTTAGTAAATTTTTATTTTCGAATAATTTTTCCTCAGCGCTGCTTATTTCCATCATGTAAATTGTGTGGTGAGAGCCTTAAGCTTTTGTTTTGACGGGGATGAGTATACGCTCAAGCGTACTTGAATTTTTTATTCGTGTTATTTTATGTATAGATATTTTATTTTTGTTAATATAAAAATACATATTTTGTTTGATATTCTGATAGAGTTTTATCAGTTCCAAAATACATTTCTATCGTATGGTTCTATGAAAAAAAATCAGTACTTTTTATTGTATAGGCGGTCGAGCATATCTGCCCCCTGTTGGTAATTGGACACCAACGCCCATATACAATGGCATTGTAAGAAATGATAAACATCGTTAACATCTCCAATGCGCCACCAATATTATTATTATAATTGCAATATCTACATTTAATAAAAAGTTATTAAAGTTTTAAGAAACAACGATTTGTATATGCACTGCGTGTTCAGTGATGTATGTTTAAACAAAGTATACTTTTGCTTGCGATCTTTTTGATGTTTTTTTCCTTCGTACATAAGAAAACTTTGTTAATATAACAAGCAACGTGGACGAAGTCGCGGGTATCAGCTAGTTATATTATAAAACCTGTTATATTTTCTTTGTAACGATACAGTATAGAGAAAACCATTGTCCTCGGGAATAAGATTATTATCAGCAAAACTAGCTCTGAAACTAATGAAATGACTTCTAACTCCAATTATAGTTGCTGGGAATGAATTTTATTACCAAAGTTCTGATAAAATAATACGATCAAATATTACAGACATAAATACACCATTTTATTGTATAATATACAATAGATTAAATATGTGTTTATATAAAAGAAGATTACTTTTAGAAAATATTGTTCTTTTTTATTCTGTGTGCGCTTAAACATTTGTATGTTTGAATAAAAGGATTTAGAAGGTATTCGTTTATGATAAAAAATTGTCAAAAGATTTTTTGGTCAAAAATAGTTTTGATAATATGTTTTGTAAAGGGTAAAATATTTTTCTCTATTTATTATATATCGTCCGAAATTCTCGAAAATTCTAATAGAAAATTTTCGAATTCATTATATTTTTAAGGTATCACTTTCAAAGAACTTTCTTTGAGATTGATAACGTTTTGATTGAAAATTCGTAAATGAGACACCTGGCAACAGACAATAGCTCTATCTCTTACGTCACAAATTCACCATCAATATCGCTTACATCGCCAATGCGCCACCAACCTTAGTAACTAAGATGGTATGTTCCTTGTGCCTGTGTGTGTAGTCACACTGGCTTACTTATCCTTTAAACTAGAACACATTATTGCTATGGGTTGCTGTTACACCCAGACGGGCGTGCAAAGTCCTACCAACGAGTAAAAATCTTTGTAATGTTTCCATATACAACGTTAAAGCGATGAATATGTACGTATAATGGTTTTTTGTTGACTTTTTTTTTGTACAGAGCCATTGTAACATTTTTAGGCAAAATAGGAACCATTATTGTATGAGAAAGAAAGAGTTTCATATTGAAAATTAAACTACTTAAAAACACATGTGACTTTAATAATCGACAATATTTTTCAGAACCTACAAACAACGATAGGCCACATATAAGTCAATAACGCAATTTACTTACCAATCTTATGCAAAAATCAGCTGAAATATAACTTTATTTAGTTAGAAAATTCCTTACAGCGCTAAAATAATTTTTATTTTCAATATCGAAAAACATAATGGACCTCTGTATACCTCTCGCTACACAAAACCATTTTTTTCCGTTCAATCGTCCATTGTTCGTAGCACGGTCGCCATTTTAATTCTGACGTGTCATTCGAACGATTATTCTTTTTTGACGGTTCGAGGAAATTATAGCGGTGACACGGTTTATAAATGAATAATATAAATAAGAAATTACCGTTTTTCTATTAATGATTACGTGCAACGCATAAAGGTGGTCTATTATTTTGTTATTTCGTGTTAATTTTCTTACTGTTACTTTGATTTTTCACGCAATAGTAATTACTAAATATTTGGAGCGTGTGTTTTATTAACTGTTGGTTGGGTTTTCATTTCAGCCCTCTTAATAACAATTTTATAGTTGGGTGAGTAAGGCAATATTATTTTCTAATGAAAAAAAAACAAATACTTTTTGTATAATCTGACTAATTAATGATAAGTAAGGGACAATTATATAGTTAATATTAACCAAAATAGATTCAATTAAGCTACAAATTGAGCTTGAAATGCTTTGCGCAAATTACATCACAAGTGCCATGAGGTATGGATGGTTTAATTTTTTATTCGTTAGTGGACGAGAAATTCAACGCGATCTAAGTTTAGGCGCAGTACCAATTGCTTTACGTGCTTTCCAAAGCAAGAAATTGTCAGCGCTGTCATCTTTCATACCCAGAGCTGCTACGCAGAATTTTCAAATGGAAAAACCTAATATTTATATTGCCTCGACCCAGTGATTGAACTCGTAACATCGGGTTTTCGGCTATATAAGCCGACCGTTTACCATAATATTCAGCAATCTATTTCATATTAAAAAAAGGAGACAATCAATACATAGCAAATACTTGTATGTAATAAGTGACCGTAAAATTTTATGTTTGATTATTTGCCTTACTTTTATATGTATATCTTTCATTTACGATGTCCATTAAATAGTAGTATTTATTCACTCGGCAATTTTTTAATATTTACATATTAAAACTGAGCTAGTAATATTATTAAGTAACATTTTCACCACGAAGGCTGAATAAATAAGGAGCTCATTAGCCGCTATAAAAATACTCAATCATCAAAAATTCCCTCTGACTCAGCTCAGCTAACACAATTTAATATTTTAAAGGTCTGCGATCAAATGTACTCGTATAAAAAGAGTCATATAAATACCTACTCCAATATCTTTCTAGCTATATTTCTATATTATTAGATGTGCCCCGGGGTTTCACCCACGTATAATTAATAAAAATATAATGAATAAAAATAAGCCTAGAGCCTTCCTCGATGAAAGGACTAAACAACAAAACTTTTTTTTTAATTCGAACCAGTAGTTTCTGAGTTTAGCCGGATCAAACAAATAAAACTCTTCAGCTTTATATATTAAGAATAGATTAACCTTAAATCCTAAATTATTTTGGTACAGCGTAGTCTATCAGCTGTCTGAAAAAAAGAATAGTATGGTGAGTTTAACTCCAATCGGCTAATGATTCGTTTACTAGTGGTTGAGGTGTTTATGTGCTCGATTAGGTATGATTTGAAAACCTTTGAGGCGTATCGGCGATGTAGGGTTAGTTAATATTTCTTACAATTACAATGTATGTATATATATAGTGGTGACCAATTGTCAGCCGGATTATCTATTTTAACAAAAATATCTCGGATATCGCGAAGGGTACAAAACGATATTCAAAGAAAATATTTACGACAATTCTTGAATTAAATTAGGCTCATATAGATCGTCGTTATGATGAAAGTTATTGTGAAAAGTATTTCATTTATTGTATATTACCTTTCATAAATAAAAATGTATTCTAGTGATTTTGATGTGAAGTGTCTTTATAAAGAAACCGAGTCCCTCTATTTGAACGCTATAAAATACTTGAACTCTAATATTCTGAAGATTGTGTGTTATATAAAGCGCTATTCTCATGAAGTGACAGTTCGATTTTATAAAATAAATTTGTGTCAGGTTACCCTATTATTAATACTAAGACTATAAGCTTTATAACTTTATGCTACAGCCGTCATCGGAGCACTAACAATAACCGTCAACTGTAGAGCTATTCTTAAAGAACAGCGAGCTTACCGCTGATTACGATCGCTAAATGAGGGAAAGTGTTATGTGATATTGTGATAGAAATTTATATGAGTAACTATCATAATTATAACATAAAATACGCATCACGATAATATCACATTACCTTAAGTCGGTGTTCAATATTTCACGAGTGAGAATCGAAGTAAATTCTGAACGTAAAGCATTGCTCATCTGACAAATCGTAGGCAAGTGGGCTAAGAGAGAACAACAATAGGTGAAATGGGTGCGACAAGTCGGCGGCGGCGGCTCGGTGAATACGGAGCTACTTAAGTATGTCTTGGTTTAGTTGTTGCATTTGCAAATAATGTGAAATATTAACACAGTTTGTTAGTAATAATATGTAACAATAAATATCTATATTGCGTAAGAAATGAATGAAGTCATTATATTTATAATATTATTATTTATTTAGAAAAGATAACGAATCCATAATAATTTTATCCAACATTTGCATATTTGCTCACAATGTTTACCTTCAACATCGAGCGTGGGATTCATTTTAAAAATATTAAACTCAATTTAAATAAATTTAAATTGAAATAAATTTAAATTTAATTTAAATCGAGTGAACCAGTGTAATTACAGGCACAAGGGCTATAACATCTTAGTTTCCAAGGTATGTGCATTGGCAATGTTAGCGACGGTAACATCTCTTACAATGCCAATGTCTATGGGTGTTGGTGACCACTTACCATCAGGTGGCCCATATGCTCGTCCCCTTCCAATGCAATAATAATAAAAAAAACATTAAACAGATAAAAACTCTTGTACTTGCGGTTTGAACCCCACGTTCTTGGGTTGAGACTGATGTATTCTGTTCACTGAACCATGTAGTCTCAATAATAATAATGATTAAACATGTATCTATGTACACTAGTAATGGAATTGTATGTAATTTAAAACCTAATTAAAACTTATACCAGAAAATACACTAGGTTTTGTAAAATGTTTTATTATATAACATTACTATATAAGCTGCGCTTCGCAGTTTCACCGACTTTTAATTTAGACCACTGGCGTGACAAGCGTAATTATCGTGTTATTTTTTTTTTCTTTTAATTGTGTTTGAAAAAAAAACAAACTTGGTCGTTATGTAAATCGAAACAATAAATCGATTTAATAAATTCCATTAAGCGTAGTAACATCGGATTTGTCCACTGAACCGGGGGCTCGATTCTAATGGGCCGGATGAATCGACTGAGTGCCCGTAATATATTACTAAATTACCACGAATTACGACCGATTAGTGGATCAGTGTAACAACGATTATGCGCTTTGATGAGTTATTACATTAACTGGTACAAAGATCGGATTACATTTTAACATTCATTGCTTTATTCATTGTCATTTCATTACAATGTATGAATATATCATTTAAATGGATTAATAAAATGATTTCTGATTTGTTGTAATTTTGATGTTCATTAAAGTGTAATCGATATCAAAATTCAACTTACGAATAGGTTAAAAAATACTAGCGAAAAATGTAAATCAAAATACCAATTTTGAAATTTCGTTATTAAAAATTATTTCCATGTATATCTAGCAAAAATCAAGCACCGCTGATTTCATGTTCTTAATTTGTGATAATAATTAATCTCATGCTTGACGGTGAAGGAAAACATCGTGAGGAAACCTTCATCTATCTAATTTCAACCCGCATTAGAGCAGCGTGGTGTAAAAGCTCCAAAAATCTTCTCCTCAAAAGATGAGAGGAGGCCTTAGCCCAGCAGTGGGACATTCACAGGTTGTTACTGTACTGTATTACAATATCGATACATACAAAACATATTTTAACAAAAGCGTTTTCAACCTAACGGTGTTTCAATTCATCTCATGCTCGGTAAAGGGAAACATCGTAAAGAGAACTGTAATCGTAACTCTTGAAATATGTTTATCTATTAGTTCCCAGTAAAACGCCGTAGTGAATTGAAACTCCTTCCTATCCTTAAAGGGATAACATTATTTTAACAAATATTGTTAATATTGATTTCAAAATGTAGCTTATAATTTATTTTTATTATTAAATGAACTCTAAGCGATTATAAGACTATTGATATGTTCATTGGTTATTTACGTTATTTATCGAGGAAAACTTGATATATTGCCAAAAGACTACGGTACCCGTCATGGTTGAGTAGACGCATCTAAATCACATCGCCCTCAAATTATACCTCGATGTAAGTGATGCCAGATTAAACATAATTATTATTTAATTAATAATTTTAAGTCTGTCTACACAGTTCAAACTTCTCAAGTTGAGAGTATTTACATGTTGTTTTTTAATACTCGAGTTTGATAGAAGAAAAAGTGACGTAAATGAATACGCATTCCTAAACAATGTTCTGCATTGTTATCTTTTCAATCCCTACAATTTGAAATGACTAATTGAATCAATTAATCGATCAATTCATAACAAGACTCGTTAAGTATGGGACTGTTCAGTCTGACCCATTCATCGGACGTCGATCTTTAATGGGTCGGATGAGTCGATTGAGTGTCCGTTATTATTGAGTACAATATCTCTCTTATTTCTGAAATAATATGTTTTTTTTTGTAACGAAAACCTTTAACTTTCATAATGTATCAACCGTATTGAAACGACGGGTTGAGTAAAAAATACAAGTATCCCGCATTTAAAACCGTATAATGTATGAAACAGATATTAAGACATAAAATTTTTTTATTTAAAATAATTGGTTGATTGAAATTTAAAATGATTGGATCAAGTTATTCTCCCATAATATTCGAATATTAAATTTCCTTACTCGGTGATGACCTACAATTATCGCTTTCAAATCTGCCAGATGCTTATCCACAAATTAGCTCTGGATCAGCATAGGCTACGTATGTACTTCATCTCCTACTCTAAAAAGGGAGGCCTTAGCCTAGCAAAGTGAACCCACCTAGCCACCCAGCATAAATTTAAACTACATGTTTATTAACTTAACAAAAACTACAAAACGCAATAACAATGTGATATTCTTTGAAAATAAATTGTCTGTAAGACGATATACTTCATTAATCAATAACTAACGCCAATTAAGCATGGCACTAGAAATTTGACCAATGTAGCGGAATTTCTCCTTCAATAGATTTCTTTAATTGAGTGTTCTTAACTCCATTATGTGTTCCATAGAAGACTAAAATAATAACCCATGCCTTATTCTTCTATTATCATCTAAATGTTAAAGTAAAGAAATAAGAATATAAGTATATTTGATTAAAACTTCTATTGTGAGTAAATGTAATGTAAAAAACATGATTATATTAAAAATAAACGGTCTTGACAGACAGACAGACAGACAAACAAAGTGATCCTATAAGGGTTCCGTTTTTACCTTGTAAGAAACGAACCCTAAAAAATACTTTATTCTTAACCAAAGTAAACATAGTATATTTAAGAATAGCATAATACTATACTTGTATCAGAGGGACACACTAAATCTAATAAAATGTGATTTAACATAATTATGTTTAACAGGATCCAGTTATAACCGGCGAGACTCACGTCTCGGGTGCAGACGGTGACGGTCTCCGTGCATCGTGGAGGACTTTACATGTGTATCCTGACGACTACTCTACGCATCGGGGTTTCCTCGCCCTGCAGTGCCGTGCTACGCTGCCTACGCGGCCGCCTCATGTCCGTAGCATGGCCGTGCGGCTTTATGTCGCGAGTCGACCTCACATATCATCTTATATGTTAAGTAAAAATAGTAAGTATTATTAGAAACATTATTTAATAAAAAATGATATAAATATTTATAAGTATATCTTAACTAAATACAAATAAAACCTAAAAATAATTATTAAACAAGTCGTGACCGCGTGGAATGGTGGCAAGAACGCTAGCAGCATTTCCCCTTTGAATCGCAATTCCGATTCTCGGGGCGAAAAATGAACCAGCCTGTCACCAGTGGAGGGTTGGTTATGGTTAATATATCTTAACATCATTTGGTGCTGCAAATAGGAACCATTTTTTCTTCGATTTGGTCTTTATTCTTGTAGTTTGGTCTTTGTTGTTGTAGTCAGGAATGAAATTCTTTGCGATATTTTTTCACTGATAAAGTGATTTAATTTGTACATTTTATTGATTATATGCATTTTTGTCACGACCAAAAGTACCTTAACCTTCTATATGTAACTCTTCTTTGATTGAGTTTACTTATATTTAATTATTAAACCTTATTTAAATAAAATCTGCAATAATCTATATAATAACACACAAGTATATAATATAAGGCAATTTTCTCGCTGATTAATGACTGACTCGTTATCAACGCGCTGTGCATTTAACTTTAATATGTTTACTGTAGAGTTCTTATTCCAAATACCAATGAAAGCAAAATTGAAAAAATATATACATTTATTTATTGAAATATATTTGAATATCAGAATAATTTAATATTCGATTTTGTTTCAACCAAAAATTAGCTTAATATTTTATCATTGAAAATTTGCTTACACTATTAAATTGAAACTGACTTTTATTTTAGCCATAGTTCATTTATATTAGTTTTTAAATTGGTTTAATAAAAAGTAGTAGTTTATGTAAATTAATTAATTAATTTAATTATAAGTGATAATTTCATTATGCTACTGCGCGGCGGATGAAATTAATTTTGATTTAATGCAGAGATCATACGAGTTTGTCCTCTAAGGGCTCAACAGTTTCATAACAATTTTGCTTAGAAGTGAAATATATATCAACAAAAAATTAATTTTAAATTGTATGAAGCCCTAGTAACTTTTCTAATTTAAAACGATACCAATTTAATAAACTATAAATATCAATATGGAAAAATATATACAGTTAATATTATATAAGTTAATAGTCTCTTTTTCAATAAATGGGAGTATTCTAAAAGAATATAGTAATATTATTTTGATTGTCAATACATTATTATAGTATACAGAGACCTTATTGAAATATTTCTATATTTTATTTAGACGAGGTCAGAGCTGTAATAGATGTTTAAAAATCTAGTCACGTTAAGGACATTGGAAGAGACCTTTTGTATTTTTGTATCAAAATCTTGTGTTTTTTAAAGAAACAGCGTATTAGGCTAGCAAGTAGCGGTGTGCTTTTTTAATTTTACAACACCAGCTGTCATTAAATATTTTTGATATAATATTATAAAATGCCAGCCGAAAGTATTTTTTTCGATATCTTTGTTTGGTGTGTTTTGTTCCATTAAAATTGTATGGAAAAACGGCAATGAAGACAACTGGCAACCCAATACTTTCTTCAGAGTTTAGGTTGCTTATTACATGAAATAAATTAATGAATCCTAAATGTTTAATAATGATATATGTACGTATGTCGTGACACACATGTTCCTTCTCATGTTTACAGTTTGAGGTGGAGTGGCGTTGTATTCACTGAAATCACACAACCTTTGCTTACTAACAAGTATAACTTAATTAGTAAAGTAATTATATTATGATGTATGTATTAGGTCATTTTATGTGAATGCGGCACGCGACTTTTGGTCTCACATCAAACGCATATGTAAATCATGACAACGTGATTTTACATTATTTGTACATATTATGATTTAATTTGTTTATTATGATTAACTCTGTGTTTTTTTTTATTTGAACGATTTAGGAAATACAGCTAAGTTAAAGTTTATATTCGTTTTTGTTAATTATTATATTCCACATAGTAATATATTATGTTTATTATTATCGACACAAATTCTTAAAAAAAATAGTATTATTTTGACTTCAATCTGGTATCAGATAATACTAGAGTACATAGTACTAAGTTAATTCTGGCTGGAGGAAACGTATTAAAGCGACTATTTTGCAACTTACATAATTATATTCGGCTTTCTCAAATTTTTACTGTGTAATGTCGTAGGTTTGTAGTATTCATACATTTTTGATTAAAGAAACGTTTCAGAACTGTTAGCAGAGTCTAATCTGAATTGATATCTCGTACCACTTTTACAGATCAGCTATTCTGTAGGAATAATCTCGAAGCAATGCTTATATTAGAGAAACTTTATAATTAATATTCTTCATAACCCAGTTTTAAGTATCAATCTTGTGTATATCCTATAGTAAAAAATCCGCTGAGTATCTTTCACTGTTTATTTTTAAGTCTGAGGTGTTATTTCCGAATCGACAATCGATTTTTGACAATCAATAACCAAGTGTAACACTTCTATATGGAATATAGATTATATATTATTTGACTTTTGAATATATCGGAAAAAATTATACTCTGAGGGAGGAGTAAGGTGATCAGCTGGATTGAATCTACAATTTTTACCCTTTACCCCATTATTATTAGCTTTGCCTTACTATATTTATTGCCTGCTGACTGCCCCGTTGTTCTAGTGGCTAGATATAAGGCCGCAAACCCGATGGTCCTGAGTTCAATTCCCAGGTCGGGCCAATAAATAGTTATTGGGTATTTCTGTCACAAAATTCTCAGTAGCAACCCCGAGTCTGGAAGTTGGAAGTGTGTACACTCCCGTGCCTAGGAAAGCACGTTAAGCCGTTGGTCCTGCGTCTGAACTCTTTCCGGTCGTGTCGAATTGCTGTCCCATCGGATTATGAGAGCACACACATGTACACTATAATGTCCCTGCTAGTTATTATTAGTATAGTCTGCTATTGGCTAATCTCTCTTGAGATTGGCCGCCATGGCCGAAATCGGGCTGGAGAACCTAATATACATGTTTACCTTATTTCTATCCTATCTCTAATATCACGCTATATGCTGCTGCAATGCAAAAGCATTGCGTCTAACAAAAGCAGTTTTTCACTTATCATATCATATATTAACAAATTATACACAATTGGAAATAGTAGATTTAAACCCACGCGACGGTGTTTGATTTTATAATCCACATGTTCTGATTGTAATAAATATATTATTACATACTGAAAATCGCTATCATTTTTTTTTCTTAATCGTACGTTTCAATTCAAACCTTATATTATAAATCTTAAAGATTATTTCTGAGAAAAAACCATTAAAGCTACTTGACTAAAGAAATATAATACAGCGGTTAATGAAATGGCTACAATTTTTTTATTTATATCGGCGTCTAGCAGTCTCTAGAACGGAACGCAGTTTGAAACTGCACCAAAGATATTGCTTACGTATGCAAATATCATGAAATACTGTAGCAATAAAGTTATTTAAGACACATGAACCGAAATGAATTCTTCCATTTTATTTCTCTGTGGTCTCGAATGTTATTGATTTGATTTCGTTGATGTTATTTGATGTGGGTTGTGTACGAATTCGTTCACGTAATATTTGTTATGGATAAAGGTTTTTTGAATAAAAATATAAACCCAACGTATTGTACAAAAAACCACATCGAAATATACTTTATACAAATACACTCTTACAATTTATTGTGTTGTCAATCAACAAGATTAAATGGTTATAGATTTTTGTTTTTACTTTATTTTATTTTAAAACGATATTCAGTAGGAAAAATTAATTAATCTGGGGCAATGCATTGCGAACACTGGCAAAATTGTGATCCATCGATCACATTTAAAAAAAAATGTTTTATTTCTTAGTATCGTACAGCGTAAACAAGAAAAAATCCTTCCTTAAGAATAAAATAAGCAAATTATAAATGTAAATTAATGAAATGGCTTTTTTTTATTCCTTAATAATACATATTATATTATTTTATCGACTTACGTATGTGTGTTTCCGTAAATAATTATACATATAATAATATTTATACGTGTCGATGATAAAACATTTGGATAGGTTATACGTAAAATCCTTACTTATTGTTCTTCGCCACGAAAAGAGTATTTATGCTAAATTTCAAGTGAATCAAACCTTTATAATAGTCCAGAGATCTCGCGATGAGTGAGTCAGCCACCGGTATTTCGCTAATACATATATATTTATAGATAATGTATTAGAATTCAATTCAATTAAACAAACTCAAAACAATTAATAATATGAAAAGTCCACAAGGTTTATCTACTGCATATTATGTTTGCATGTTATATCGTAGAATTATATGCGACATATTCAAATCATTCCAATTCCAACTTAAATGCCGTCCACTTCCATCTTGAGACGGCGAAGCCGGCCTTGCTCTTTTTAACCGAGACCCAGATATTGTCTCCGGCGGACACCTCATTCCTCCTCTACCCGGGGTACAAGTTGGAACATTCCTTTGTGCCACGAGCTGGAGTGTGTGTTTACGTCAGAGAGGATATCTGCTCTCGTCGCCTCGCACATCTTGAAGGGAGGGATCTATCCATTCTCTGGCTGCGCGTAGACTGCGATGTTCATCCGCGAATCTACGCGTGCCTATATAGGTCCTATAGCGGTAATGCCGAAACTGACCGGCTCGTTGAGCACTTCCAATGGGCTACAGATTTCGTGGTGCAGCAGATCCCATCCGCAGAGATCGTGATTCTTGGCGATTTTAAAGCCCACCATGCCGAATGGCTTGGATCACGTACCACCGATCATGCGGAGAGATCTGTGGTCACATTCAACGTAGAGCAGTTCGATTTGTTGACGATCAGGCTATTACCGACCGACCGGCTTGATCCTTTGGCTTTGCGTAGAGATGTTGGGTCACTTCATCCTGTATCGCATATATCACGGGGAGTGTTCTGAGGAGTTGTTTGGATTAGTCCCGGCAGCTGAATTTCACCACCGGACATCGCGCCAGAACTCCAAATTCCATCCCCATCACCTCGATGTCTGGAAATCCACAACAGTGCGTTTCTTAAGGCATTTCCTGCCTTGGGCAATCACTCTGTGGAACCAGCTTTCGCCGGCGACTTTTCCGAACCGATATGACATAAAAACCTTCAAGAAGAGAGCGTACTCTTTCCTACAAGGCCGGCAACGCACCTGCAAGTCCTCGGATGTTGCAGGTGTCCATGGGCGGTGGTAGTCACTTTCCATCAGGTGAGCCTCCTGCTCGTTTGACCCCTCTTAAATAAAAAAAAAATAATAACTTTGTTTTCCTTACCGCTAAGTACGAGATAATTTTATAATTAAATTTTGTCTTCTTGCTTCACAGACGTGTAAACATACATGCCTTTGGTGTAACTTTCTCTCAGTTGTTGCCTGTCAGCATCACAGTTTCTTTAATGTTTTTTTTTTGCTGTCTTTATTTTATTTTGTGTCAGTTGTCTTCCTTGTAGCCAATATAAATACAAATTAAGCACGTGCCAGTTTGGTGGCGTTTGCCCGGAATTAAATTTGCTATCTTTGTTGTAATTTATTTTGAAGTTACAATGCACGTACTTTACCCGTGCAATGTTTATTCCTTGCATTTATTTACCAACGCACCCGTGAGAAGTAAGTTGAAGTAGTTTAGTTGCACATAAACCTAACGTGAATCTTCAGAACCTCAATCTTACAACCATGTTCAAGTAAAGTCTGAGCCTTGAATCCATCACCTTGATAAGAGGGCCATCTTACCTGTAAATAGTACGCTAATAGCATACCACCTTATATGTCTTTAGTAAACAACTCACAGTAACAAGATTGGTACCAAGCCTAAAATATATCACTATGTGTTATATAACTATAATAAATATGTTTTTGTCACTTTGTCACGGCTCGTCACAGCCACAAAGGGTACCATTGAAAATCAACGTTGGGTTCTAACCCAACATAGAAGCTGAATGGTACACCATTTCAGGGCACATCACGGTTGCAGACATCATAATAAGATAAGATTATGTTTGAGTATGTATGTAAATTTGTTGCGTTTTTTTTTCTTTTTAATTTTTAATATGTTTCTTTTTCTGTTGCTTTCTCTTCTATTCTTATTCACTCACATTGATTTTAACATCTTCACCTTTATACTATAATAAAACCGAAAATAAAATGCGTACTTGCGCAGTAAAATTAAAAGCCCTTCGCCCTATAAACCCAAGTTACCTTACGGTCAATGAACTTTCATATCCTAAGCGTAATGTTTTCGGTCAGCGTTTTTTTGAATGTATTTTAACTGGTCATTAATTTAGTGTTACGGAAAACGAACATACACATTAAAGTTTTACGCAGAACTGTAATTTCTTAATTTTTTTTTTAAATATTATTGTATCTTAACTGGTATATTAAATACGAATGTGAGTTTGTCTGTTTGTTACGCTTTCACGTCTAAGCCACTTAATATATTTAAAATATTATTTCACCAATGTAAAGTTACATTATCAGCTAGTAACATATTATCATCGTATTCCCACGAGAATGGGAACTACGCGAGAGAAACCGCGAGGAAAAGCTAGTATAGTATATGTTTATTCGAGTCGAAAAATAAAATATATTATTAATTCCTTAAAGCCAGTAAAAAAGTAAAATTAAGTTGGGTACGGTAATATAATATACGGTATACGTTGTAGTTGACTAGACTCCGTTAAGATTGGCCGCCGCATTTGATATTAGGTCGACATTATTATTCCGTTCGCTACAATATAAAAAGAAAAGCACTAGAGTTACATACGGATAACTTTTATTTAAAAATTTGTTCATGCTATAGTTATTAGTGCTAATAATTATTACTAAATGTACATGAAGAATCCACTTTTTATAAAATTAATCTTAAAGTACTAAATCCAAATCGACAATCGTCATTGGGGTAAAATCTATTTATATGTACTATTTCTCATGATTGTTTTACTAATTTTTATTATAATTCTACAGTATGGCAGTATATATCATTAAATTGTAGTGATAGAGGTGACATTATCATAAGCACATTTTTGTTGTGTAATAGTGCTCATTAGCTAAAAGCTTTCTTACCGCAAAACTGAATACATAAAAATATTGGCCATTAATATAACAATGTATTATCCTACTAATTATAGAACCTGGAGGCCAATTCTACTAATGTAAAACGTTTATTAACGTTCTCGATTCGATTCCGATCCAACTTTCGACTATTCCTCACGAAACCTAATCGGTAAGATGCTAGGTACCATAAAAACGCCAAAAAACCATGTCAAAGTAAGTTTTTTTTTTGTAATTTATTGAGATATATATCCTGGGACATTATTCACTCATGGCCATCTGATCCCAAACTAAGCAGAGTTTGTAATATGGAAACCAGACAACTGTTATACTACTTTTCTTTTGTAATTACATACTTATATAGATAATTACACCCAGACTCAGGACAAACAGACAGACATGTTCATGCACACAAATGTCAATCTGGGTGGGAACCGAAACCACGACCTGCGGCGCGAAAGGCAGGTGTCTAACCACGCCAACCGGCTCGTCAAACTTAATTGCTAACTTTTGACGTTCTATTAAGGACAAATGGAATCGCAACTGAATTAGTAGAATAGGGAAAAAGCAAAACGTCAACGATTGTTTCAATTCGATTGCGATAATGTGACAATTATGTTAGTAGAATTGGTCTCCCGTTTACATATTGTTTTACCTCTGCAGCTAGTCTCTCGCTAGCACTTTTGATTTCTCACCTTACAATATTTATTTTAATACTACCTGATACCCGCGACTTCGTCCGCGTGGAGTTTAACAAAAAAGTTAATTAGTTTGTTAAGATTTTTTTTTGGTTTTTGCATTTTTATTTTTTTCATATTTTTTTTCTAAAATAAAAGTAGCCTAAGTTACTCCTTATTACATCAGCTACCTGCCAATAAAAGTCCCGTCAAAATCGGTCCAGCCATTTCAGAGATTAGCCGGAACAAACAGACAGATAGACAAAAATTGTAAAAAATGTTATTTTGGTGTATGTACCGTATATGTATTCATATACATGTAGTAAAAAGCGGTTATTGCAATATTAAAAACAGACACTCCAATTTTATTTATATGTATAGATGTATAGATAAATCGGCCACTGGTTCGGAATGTGAATACCAAAAAGAACCGGAAATAAACGCAGTAGTTAATGAAATATAATCAATTAATGTAAATTAAATATTATCGTGTCTAAAAATAATTAAATACTGACTTTATTCCTTGTAAATATTCCTTGAGTTATTAATTGTTAAAATTCAACAACATTATTTCATATATTTTCGGACTCGGTAATTAGGCTATTATATATACATACTTATATAGACATACTTCGGCTTTAAATACATCATGCAATGAGAAAACTTATTGCAACTTGCAAAACTAGAAACAGTTCGGAATAAGAGAATTCGTATAATTCGTTAAAAATTTTGTCAAAAGGAAATTAATTCCTCATAATTGTTTAGTACGAAAGAAAATTCTCATAATTGATAAAACGAACATAATATAAATATCATTTAAATATCTTTATAAATTGGCCTTAATAAACAAAGGCATGTCATGTCAAATTATTTCTTTCTTTGAACTATTAAAAACGTTATGCTATTATCGCTAATTATAGGGCATAAGAATTACTAAAGGGTTGTAAACTGTTATAGATTAAAGACTACGCGGAACACGCGATAAATTAAAATATATTTTCAAACGAAACGCTGTAGCTATATAAGCTTATTCAAATGTTAGGTTATATTAATGACTGCAATATTAATTGCCTTATATAAATTATTTTTAAAAACGAGGTCTTTTTTTTCATCGATATAGGTAGGCAGACTATTATTATAAATCCCTTCCTCTGTAGACTCAGTAAGAAATATATACTTACAGAACGGTTAATATTACTTACAGTGGCAATGTATAATGGCACTGTTGACCACTTACCAGATGGATCGTCTACACTAACATATTTAAAAAAAAAGAAACAAGTAACCTAGTTTACTCCATTTTAAACACAATTAAGCGGTTTTATATAAAAAATATGTATTTAAAATTTCCTTTCATTTTTAGATTTAATCTGATGAAATAAAACAACTAAAGCATTTGTATTGCGATAGGTTAATCTTTATTTTAATCAAATTAAAATATAGATTTTTATTTTCTGTCACAACTTTCACAAAAAAAAAACTTTTTTTTTTATTTTACAAAGTGTAACATTTCTTGCTTTAATTTATTTAACTTATTCATATTATTATGTAAAAATTATGTTTCGACCTCCACTACAAGTAGCGTGTTTAACTGTTATTTTTATTCAGATAAAAACGTATTTTATACACAAGAATCACATTTTTTACTGTTAACAATAAAACATTATTTTTAAGGTCTTCATACATCCGATTAAAATATATAAATTTTATAGAATTACTCTCGTTCTTTCTTGAAATAGTAAAGATTTTGAGAGGTATGTATCTTCTAGTTTAGCTTGCCTTAGATAGAGGTTAAAGTCAATTTGGAAAATACTAATTACATAGTAACAGCCTGTGAATGTCCCACCGCTGGGCTAAAGCCTCCTCTCCTCGTTTGAGGAGAAGGTTTAGAGCTTATTCCACCACGTTGCTCCAATGCGGACATTTTTTTTTTTATTGTATAGGATGGCGGACGAGCATATGGGCCACCTGATGGTAAGTGGTCACCAACGCCCATAGACAATGGCATTGTAAGAAATGTTAACCATCGCTTACATCGCCAATGCGCCACCAACCTTGGGAACTAAGATGTTATGTCCCTTGTGCCTGTAATTACACTGGCTCACTCACCCTTCAAACCGGAACACAGCAATACAAAGTACTGCTGTTTGGCGGCAGAATATCAGATGAGTGGGTGGTACCTACCCAGACGAGCTTGCACAAAGCTCTACCACCAAGTGACATACCTTTTTTTTTTTTTTTTTTTTTTTTTTTTCGCTGGAAAAACGCCTTACGCGTTTCCCCCACTTGAAGTGGGGGGGTATGTGGGGCTCGCCGGCACTGAAGGCACCGGAATACCCACTAAAAAACCAGCGGTATCCTCTCCGTCTGGTCAAGGGGCGCCACGGGATCGCTTGCGCATGCTACCGTGACGCCCCGACGGTCGGCCCGCCTTTGCGGGCCTCCATTTCTAAGGGGGTTCCGGGATACTGGGAACCCCCCTAGCCCCGGCGGCTATTAAGGCGGGGGGAGAAGGTGCGCATAACGCCGACGCCTCCTCCCCGGTCTTCTTCGGCGGATCGAGTCAGCGGAGGCGCTTTCCTCACGCTGCCGCTCCGCGGCCTCCTTCTGCGACATGACACTCTCGCAGAAGGAGACCATTTCCAACCAGCACCTCTCGCTGCCGAGCATGGCGTTAATCACGCTCGGCAGCGAGAGATCTCCGCCGACTAACGCCGCCAGGGTATGCCTCTGAGGCCCCCAAGCAGCACACTCCGTCAGGGTGTGGTGCGCCGTGTCCAGAGGCGCACCACACTCATGGCAGGAGGGTGATACCTCCCGCCTCGCTATCTTGTGCAGGTACTTACCGAAACAGCCATGTCCGGTAAGCACCTGCGTCAGCCTAAACGAAAGTGTGCCACTTTTCCTCACCCAGCGACTCAAGTGGGGCCGAATCGCCTCCACTGTCGCTAGGCCGGCTGATGGGGACCTCAGGTCCTCCTCCCATTTACGAATCAGGGCTTGCTGGGCTAGAGCCCTGATTCGTCCCACCTCCACGGATCCTGGACGGCCACCGCTCGCTCTGGCTTCCACTCGAAACCGGTACACTTCTGCGAGTACCTCCGCTTGGAGTTCCCAAGGCGGATCACCCGCAAGAAGTGTAGCCGCCGTCCATGACACCGTACGGTAACCACGTATAGCCCTCACCGCTATGACCCTCTGCGGTCTCCGCAGAAGGGCCTTGTTCTGAGCGGTGAGAGCGTTCACCCAAATGGGTGCACCGTACAGCGCCATGGAGCGCACCACACCGGCATATAAGAGCCGGCATGGTGATTGCGGCCCTCCCACGTTGGGTAGGAGGCGGCCCAAGGCAGCAGCAGCGTTGATGAGCTTCGGGCCCAGTTGGACAAAGTGTTGCCCGAAGCTCCATCTTCCGTCCAGAATCAGGCCCAGATACCTCATCTGGGCCTTAACTTTTATCACCGTCCCATGGACGGTGATACCCGCCCCTCGTGGGGGGCCTCTCCGGGGACCGTGGAAGAGGAGGGCCTCCGTTTTGGATATTGAGACCCTCAGTCCCAGCATTTGAATCCGGTCCACGGTGAGAGTTGTTCCGACTTCGGCCAGGCGTGCTGCCTCCTGAAAGTCCCGCCCCGTCGCGGTGATGAGTGTGTCATCGGCGTAACAGAACACCCCCATACCGGGAAGGACGGGAGCTCTCAAGAGCCAATCGAAGCTGACGTTCCACAGAATTGGGCCGAGAACCGACCCCTGTGGAACGCCGCAGCCTACTCGACGCCGAACCAACTTCCTGTTGCCCCCCACCCAGACAACCTCTCGGTCCTGGAGGTACGCCTCCAACAACCTCCCCAGGTAGGTCGGCACTCCATGGTATCGGAGTGCCTCCCTGATCGTCTCGAATGGGAGACTGTTAAAGGCGTTTTCAACGTCTAACGACACCGCCAGGACCACTTTCCCCTGGGCCACCGCTTCCGTGGTCCGAGTCTTCAGGGCGTTCAGGGCGTCAACCGTTGAACGGCCTGCCCTGAACCCGAACTGAGCCTCTGAGAGACCCGGACCGACCTCGTCGAGGTGTTGAACGAGACGGGCTGCGAGAATCTTTTCAAACAGCTTGGCCGTCTCGTTCAGCAGCACTATCGGCCTGTATGCCGAGGAGGAGCCCGGCGGTCGCCCCTCCTTCGGCAACAGCACCAACTTCCCCTGCTTCCAAGGCTTCGGAAACTGCCCGCTGCTCAGACATTCATCGAACAGCTCCCGAAGCCTTGCACCTAGGTATTCCAGGGCGTCGCACAGAACACGCCCTGGAACACCGTCCGGACCCGGCGCTGTATTTTTTGCCCTCAAGCGGCTGAGGGCCATCTCCATTTCTCGCTCCGTGATCAGTGGTGGAGCCACTAAATCCTCTATCACGGAGCGAGGGGCCATAGACGGAGGGACAAACTCTGGGAGGGGAAACAGCTCCCCGACCAGGCGCAGGAGGAGCTCCGGCGGCAGCATCTCCGTCACAGGGGCGGTTTGGGTGCGGAATCTTCCTCGAACCCTACGGTACGGTCGCCCCCATGGGTCTCGGTTAAGCTCCGCCAGCAGTTCCTCCCTCGCCTTCTCTTTGGCCCGAATTATCGCCAGCTGCAGACCCTTTTTCAGCTGGCGGTAAATGGCCAAAAGCTGTCCCTCTAGGTCCGCGTCGAAGCCGTTACGCCTTCGACAGCGGACATAGGCCCTCCGCGCCCGGCTGCACGTCGCCCGAAGCTCAGCTATTTCGGGCGACCACCAGTACACTTGCCGGCGTGGAACTCAGCGCCGGGTCCTCGGCATGGCCGCATCGCATACCTCTTGGAGGGCACTGCGCATGCGGCCCGCCAGCTCATCTACGCTGGCACCCTCCTCTCGTCCCGCGGAACCCCACCGCTGCACGATAGCGGCCTCCTTAACCAGCTCTCGGTCTAACTGGCTAAGAGACCACCTCGGCAGCGTGGTCGGCACCCTCTGGGGTTCCGCCGGCCTGCGAGAGGTGGAGATCTCGAATCGGATGTAACGATGATCCGACAGAGTCTCCACCTCCTCCTCAACCCTCCAGTTCAACACTCTGCGTGCTACGACAGGGGTGGCGAACGAGACGTCCACCACCGAACCGCCATTATGACGCACGCAGGTGTGAACCTGCCCCTTGTTTAGTAGGGACAGGCTGGAGAGTAGCGCCCATACTTGGACGGCATTTCCTCGCGGATTCGTGGCGGGGTTTCCCCAGGCACGCGACTTCGCGTTTAAGTCACCGAGAACCAGAATTGGTTTCGGCGACTGCCTGGCCACCGCAGCTCTGACCAAGCCGAGATATGTCTCGAACTCTGCCAGGCTGCGGTTAGGGGAGAAGTACGTTCCCACAACTGCGTATTCTCCCCACTCCGCCACTACGTAGCCCGAACCCCTCTCTAAGAGTGAGAGGGGGGGAGCCATTCCGTTCCGGATGAGGACCGCCACGGTGCCGTCCAAGTCCCCAACCCAATGGGGTAGGGGAGGGACGTAGTAGGGCTCGCAGGCCACAGCCAGGTCGATCTGCCACTCCGCCATGGACTGCAGCAGCAGGTCCTGCGCTGCGGCGCAGTGGTTCACGTTCGTCTGGAGGAAGCTTATGTCTGTACTCATGTTGACATGGCAGCTTCCTCCTCGGCCTGGCGCCGTCCGACATTGGTGGTGGTCTGGGTGCCTGAGACCACCGTCCCCTTTGTGATAGGGGGATTGCATTCCCCGGATCCCATCACGTGCCCAGAGGGCTTGCCAGCATCTGCGCACACTGCACAGTGCATTTTCTCAGCGCAGCTCGCCGACTTGTGTCCATCTGCGCCACACCGGAAGCATAGCTGGCCTCGGTCCGCTTTGGATGGGCAGAATATCTTCGTATGGCCAAGGCCCATACATTTAAAGCAGCGCAAAGGCCGTTGCTCCAATACGCATACCTTGGCGGAGCTCCACCCAACGAGGAGGCGACCGGCATCGGCGAGCTTCTTTGCCACTGTGAGGGGACAGGTAACGCGGACCATTCCCATGTATCCTGGTCCGCACTGCAATACTCCGCATTTAATGAAGTCCGGGGAGCAGTTCCCTGCACGGGCCACTGCAGCGACCAGTTTATCCTTGGTGACGGAATCATCCAGACCCGTCACCTTCAGGTCCACCCGTGTTACAGGTCGGACAACGCTGGCGACTCCATCCAGCACAGTGCGGAGCTTCTCAGCAAGTTTATCCGCCTGCTCCGCCTGTGCTTTTGGTAGCTGGAGGAGTCTGGCTCCCGTTGCAGAACGTCGGACTCTAAGGCCGTTACATATCCCGAGTTCCTGGAGGTCAACACCTTGCTCGGCGCGCTCCAGGATGTGTGCATATGTAACGCCCTTTTCCTGTGCATCCGGCTGTAGCGTGACCATTACTGCAGCCCTGCGTGGGGCGACCAGCTTTGGCTTGGCCACCGACGGAGCCTTCGCCACTGTTGGTGTTACTGTGGCGGACGCTGTGGCCGGGGGAGAAGCCTTTTTCCCTTTTCTCCCCCTCTTAACCACGGTGGACCAAGACAATGCCTCGACCACCCGCGGCTGGGGCTCCAACGTGGTCGGAGCGCCTGACAGGCCCGTAACCGGCGCCAGTGGTTCGACAGCAGGCGCCCGTTTCTGCGTATTTGCATGTTTTAGCGGTGGGGTCTGACTGACCACGGCTTGCGCGTAGGTAGGTGCAGTTTTTTGCACTACAGCCTGTTTCCTGTCCGCAGCCAGAGGGGGACGGTGCACTTTCTCTGGAAGGAGACGGTCTTCAATCCCTTCCATTTTAGCGTCTATCATAACGCCTATCGACGATAAAATGGAGGCCTTAAACTCCTCCATAGCCTGTGCGTCCCTCGTAGTGCTGGTGGACGCCTCATTTGCTGCAGCCACCGTGGTCCGCATTTCCGCAAACTCACGGCGGTGAGCCTTTACCTCGGCCTTCAGACTGTCCACCTCTTTGCGCAGGCGGACATTGTCGGCGCGAAGCCTGCTCGTCTCCTCCGCTTTGGTCCTTGAGGCCAGAGCGTCTACGATAGACTGGAGCGAAGCCGCCGAATCCTTAAGCTTCTTACTGAAGCCATCCTTCAAGTTGCTGGATTTCTGGGCTACGCCCAGAATTAGTGCTGCATTGCGGCCAGCCTCCGCACGCAGCTCTTCTGCACCCATCTTTAGGAGATCCACCCTACGGACCTCCGAGGAAGAGGATTGCTCGGAATCAAGCGCGATCGCAGACGTATCCTTGCGGAAAGCCCGACTTCTCAAGGAGCGCTCGAACTCCTCTTCGCTAGCCTCCGCGGCCTTTGCTTTAAGCTCGGCTTTAGCGCGAGCGAGACCAGATCCACGTCCCTTGGAAGCAAGCTTCCCCCGGCTAGCACTATTGCGTTTCGCCGCCGCTCTGAGTTCGGTCTCCGTATCCGAGCCGGAATCAAATAGCGCGGGGCCCACTAGTGGGCGCTTACGCCCAACATTTGCGTCGGACGACGACAACTCCGTGTCGACGTCCATTACAAAACAAAAAGAAACGAGAAAAAAGAAAAAAAATTACAAGAAAACTAAATACCTACATGAATTAAAAGAAATATAACAATAGGACAACAACAACAAATCAACAAACAACAAAGAAAACCAACCAAAACCAATCTCTAAACGAAACAATAATCCATTTACCGAGTTCAAAATATGTAACAACAGAAACAACAAAACCAGTAATTAAAGCCAAAGTAGTCATAAAAAATATCCACAACGCAGAGATAACGCGGCCAAGGCCACGACGATTCGCTTCAATTAATATTCGTAACTTGCTTGACAACATTCGATTTAGATAACGAACACGTCCGCACGCTACGACGATCAACGACGCCACCAAGTGACATACCTACATCTATACTTTAAATATCCAAAATAAATATAGATTGTAATTTTATTTCTGTATTTACATATTATTGTATGTACCATGTGTGTATTTGTTGCACTATAAAAATAATTAATAATACATTTAAAAGTAAATACGATTTTATAAAAGCCAATTTTCCTCTTAAATTTTCCATTTATAAGCAAACATATAATACATAAATCTTGTTTTCAGATGCTGTAGGGAAAAATAACGCAATCAGATTACAGAACGATCTGTGTCTATGGACGTTATTGTTGCTCGGGAGAAAACTTGTGCCTTGTCTAGTGAAATAAATGTATGACTGAATAAACGAATTATAACGGACCCAAGTTACGTAATGCTGTGGACTAATATATATATATATATATATATATATATATATATATAATTAAATTGTCAAATATATGTCTAATCGGCTGTAATTGTTTGTATCACAAACGTTATACAGAATTATATCTTGGACTAAATTCGAATACGTATTTCTTAAGCTCAGTTTTTTTCAACATAAGCTCATTAAATAATAGTGTTTAGAAAAGATATTATGTGAAAATAATTTTCGTCCATAAATGGAGATCTAATATGATGAATTTAGTCAACGGTATATTAATGTCAATTAGATTATTAAGGATCGTCGTGGATTATTAAGGATTTGTGTTATACGTGAATTTCATGATTTATTTCTATATTTATGTCATAATACACTAGATTTAGTTACGCACTAATTATTTCAAAGATGTTTGCACACAAAAATGATCTTTATTTTAGTCTATTGCAAACTTATATTGTATAGTATTGTTCACTTGGTTTCAATAAGGCATAGAGTTGCATAACTTTTCGGTGGAACTATGAAATATTTTAATTAAAAATTAATCTCTAAACACACTTCTATTGTAATATCGCACCTCGTATTGTACAGAGATTATATAGATAGAATCGTTTGTGTAACAACGATTTTTAATATGAAATTATTTGTTATAGTTGATGTATAATGGTACTGTGTGATATTGTTTGAATAATTGTCAATGTGCCAATTAATAATGATTTATTTTGAAATATTATAACAGTTAATGTGTTTGTGTTGTATATTTTTAATGGTAAAATAATTTATTGTAGACTGAGGTCTTGTTATATGTGCGGTACACTTTGATTTTGGTTTATAGATTCCCAGGTACAGCAGAAAGAAGAGACGTGATAAAACAATACCTAGCATGTCATAGACCTTATTTACATGGTGGTATGGATGATTTTCTTCAAGCCCATCTAAATAGGATAATCTACTCATCACATATTCCACCGTCAAATACGATACTTAATATTGTTGTCGAAGGTCCCTTCTAAACGGAACACAACAATATTAAGTAACGTCTTAGTTTAGAGGTTAGCGTTGCATTGGATATGTAATTAATAGGTAATATAATATGTAACGGTGTCAATCTCTGAGCGGCGGTGACCATTTATCATCGATTGTCTATTGTCCTATTCGCCTACCATTATAATAAATAAAATATCCAATTAACTGCTAGAACTAAAACGATATAATGGTGGTTGATAATAACTACATTTTTTTTGGGTTAAGTTAATTTATACAATTACTTAGCACCTTAACACTAGACCCAGCCTTTAAAATCAAGCCCATTATCTTGCAGTATCATAAAACATACTGTGCTGACACCAAATAAACGATTCAAGTACAAGAAAATGGTGGCGTTTGCGGTTTACCAAAAGCCCCTTTTTATTGTTAATAATAAAATCAGTCTTCTTGTTTTCTTTGTAATGTGCTATCAAGCTCCCTTGAATATTTATTAGGTTGAGTATAAGATTATGGTGTTACAAAATACAAACAATCAGCATTATACGGAAACCACTTAATACAAGGGCTTTGTGCAATCCAGGTGGGCACTTGGGTAGCTACCACACACAACGCATATTCTACTGCTGAACAACAATGCTTAGTATTTATGTAATTCTTGGGTGACGTATTATTTGGGTTAGATGTTCAAAGGTAAGTGAGCCCTTGTAAGTACAGACACAAGTGACAAAACATTGGCGATGTAAGCGATGGTTAACATTTCTTAAAACGTTTTCTATGGGCGTAGGTGTCCACTTACCATCAGGTGGCCGATGACAATGAATGTTTTTTTCTAGCTCCAAAGTGTTTTTGGAAGCCATATCAATTCTCCATTAAAAAATATTCATATAGTATAAAAATAATTTGCCCCTTAATGAAATAAAACAACGGTCATTTAATTTAAATGTTTCATGTTATCTGAAGTCCGTGAGTCATGAAAATGTTAAATGTTTCATTGAATATCGTATAACGTTAAATTTCCAAGTAAATACGGAACCTTGTAAATATATTTTATTAACGTAATAGCCAACGAGAAGGGTCGTCATGAATTTCTTTATCAGTAACCACACGAGTACATATTTTGATAATTTTATATCTTTCTTTTCTGTTAAAGAAAATGTTTTCATAACTTTTTTTATTCGGTTAAAATTCGCTCGTTTATACATAATATATGTAACAAATAAGAAAGTGTTTTGTTTTTTTTTATATTATGTATTGCTCAATCTGTGTTTGTGTTCAATGAAATCATGCTATGAACTGATATACACATAAGCACGATAGCATGTCCAAAGGAAGTCTTATCCCTAAGAAAGCGATAGCTTGCAGATAACATTTTTATCATATGATTCGATGTAGAACCAGCGAGATTTAAACACTCAATTATATTATTTAATTAAATATTTGGAATATTATAGTTTAAACTATATCACTAGTATTACAATAAATTGCGGTAGAGTAAACTGTCATGCTTATTTCAAATCTTAATGTTACAATTGGTCCATTTAAGTGTGCTTTATTACTACTTCGACGACTACTAGCGTCGATGCTAATTTGTATGGAATCCGATTATTACACTACCGAGCTGTTTTCGTTTCATATAAATCACAGTTAACGTCATATTTAAATTTAATTACAATTACATTTTTATTTATACTGTAAGTATAACATAGTAATTGCAAAATAAATTAAGCTTGTATTTTAATGTGTCATTGCGTTACACTAAACAATCGATCGGCTTTACAATATTAAATTGTCTTTTTAAGTATTCCGACTAAATACAAAATGGGTTTCTTTTCATTTAATATTTATTGGCTTAGGTTTCGGTCGAATAAAATATACTTTTTCCTTTTGTTAAGTTAGTTAAGTAAATTGAGTCTTTTTATATTGTTGGGGTTTTGTCTACAGTAGGGCTTTTATTATGTAAGAACAAACTCGAAACCGTAGTATACCGACGTAAGATGCCAAAAAAAATATATGCGATATTGGCCATAATAATTATAACATTTCAAGAACATACGGATCAAAATAGTATATCATAATTCAATTGTCAAAAATTCTCGGGTATGCATAATACATTGCTATTTTATTTTAAGTTGATATACTAATTAAATTCTCGTATGGCACACGGGACTTGTTGGAACTAGGTTATATGAAATTTTTGAACACTAAAACCATCTGTCATTTGCTATTCTCGACATTTTAATTGTACTCTGATATAATTAGACTCGTATTACTCACACTCCAGTTTGGTAAGTGCTAAGTTCTTTGTCACAGTTTTTATTTTTTATTGTATTGAATATTTTTATTTTATAGTTACAAAAACAATATCGAAGTATGTTTTATTTTCTCCTTACCTTAACTAATCAAATGTTATATACAAGCTTATATTAACTTTATTGCCCCAAGGGTGTGTAAGTGTTGGTCGGATAACATTCTGTGGATATTTATTTTAATTGAATATGGTCAGCCTAAGACTCACCAATGAGCTACTTGATGGTAAGAGGTCAAACCATGAGAGATTGCCGATGTAAAAATAGTAACCTCCGGTACTGAGATGTTATGTTATCTCTTGTGTCTGTAGTTAAACTGGCTCACTCGCTCTTTAAACCACAACCCAACAAATACTTTTACTGTGTACAGTAGTATATACGATGAGTCGATAGTATCTACATGGGCACAAACTCCTCCATGTCTTATAAATTCGTCTTGCTCGACAAATACCGGCATAAGATTAATATTTTTGCAACTTTCTTTTTAAATTAGTAAAACTTTCATTTTTATAACAACTTACATTGGAGACTCCGTTACTTACATCACAGACCATTAATTTATATGTTTTTTGTTCAATTAATCTGGATAAGAAATACAAACACATTCACTGTTGAAACTGTATATTTAGTGTTATGTATATAAATAATTATGTGAAAATATAAAAGTGTAATATTGTTGATAATTAATTTCGTTTGTGGTAAATATTATTTAATAATAAATCTATTGTAAATAATGAATAAAAATCTGAATGTCAATAATAAAATTATTGAAAAAAATTGTTTTGTTTTTATTTGAAATTACTTTTGTGCGATAAAGTTAGAAATGGTTGTATTATTTACTGCATGATTTTTAAAATGGTTTTTATTTTCAGAAATAAAAATATTTCTACATTTTTAATTTCGTTAATAAAAATACTAAAAGTAAATAGAGTTTTACATATATATTTATTTCCGTATATAAATTGTTATATATTTATTTACAGCCGACGGCTTTGTTGGCTTAAGGGCTACATATTATTAATATATATTAATATATCATAATTGATGTCACAGAAAATGATTCCGTTTTTTAGTATAAAAATATAAGTAAGTGTTTGGTGGTTAGAAGTTAGAAGTATGTACACTCATTCCTCGGACGGCACGTAAAGGCGTTGGTCTTTGCCTCAAACTCTTTCCAGTCGTGTTGGGCTTGGTGTCTCAACAGAATATAAGAGTAAGTATAATTATAGCATATGTTTGTAAAAAAGATTAGAAATAAAAAAGGTATGATTTAAAAATATTTTTTAAATAAAAACAATAAAAAATATAGATTTAAGCATTTAAGAATAAATACTATTCGAGAACATTATGAAACCCTGAAAAAACCTGAACCTGTAAAAATGATATAGCCTATTATAATATTGGAATAGAAATTGAAATCAAATCGGACTTACTTAAGCAATAACAGAATTCTAAGACAACACTGACCCCTCATTTATATTCCGATAACTAAGCTTCTATTTTAGTGAACAAAAGCTTTTATTATGCAAAACAATGGATTGTTCAGTAAGACCTCCATCTTCAAATGCAAATTATATAATTGACATTTTTATATATCTGTCAAAAACATTCCTACTAATTGAAATATATATTTTTAATTAAATAGGCGAAATACACGTGCTTGATAGTAGGACGTGAACTATTGCAAATTAAAGGTGGCTTCCCATGGTGGTGGTGGCTAGCCCGCACCGACTTACTGGCAGACGAGTATTGTCTGTGAAATCGTAAATGTCGTGACACTGCATCTTCTATCGCATATATCACGGCGAATATTCTAAGGAATTGTTTGGATTACTGGAACTTGAAACTTAGAACTTGGAATTCCGCCTTTATTGGGATAACAAAATCGTTGGATTTAAAGTGAAATACAGCCAAGAGTACTTCTACCCAAGAAAACATAGTAAGTATTCAAGTGTTAAAGTAAGTCTTTAAAAAAAGACATGCGCGTTAGGGAAATCTTTCAACTATTACAAGGTTCGAATAAAAGCTTATGAAAATTTATATTTTTTAAATTATACATTTTCTATTTAAACCTAAATCGACGTAATTAATGCTGTTGCTTCAAATTGGCAATTAGTATTGTTTTGTTACGGTGTGGTGAGTGAGCTATTGTAACTACTGGCACGAGGAACATAAGATTGGTTCCCAAGGTTGGTGGCGCATTGGTAATTTAAGGGATGATTAATATTTCTGACTGCCTCGTTGGTCTAGTGGCTTGATATAAGGCCGCAGACTCGGTGGTCCTGGGTTCAATTCCCAGGTCGGGCCAATAAATAGTTATTGGGGTTTTCTGTCAAAAAACTCTCAGTAGCAGCCCGGAGTCTGGAAGTTGGAAGTGTGAACACTCCCGTGCCTCGGAAAGCACGTTAAGCCGTTGGTCCTGCGCCTGAACTCTTTCCGGTCGTGTCGGATTGCCGTCCCATCGAATTATGAGAGCTAAGGAAAAGAGAGTGCTCCTGTGTTTGCGCACACACTTGTGCACTATAATATCTCCTGCGCAGTTGGCTAGTCTCTCTTGAGATTGGCCGCCGTGGCCGAAATCGGTCTGGAGGACCTTATATAATATTTCTTACAATGCCAATATTTGCGTGATGATGACCACATATTATCATGTGGCCCTTTTACAAGTCCGCCAACATATGGTATAAAAAAAATTCTAAACGACCCAGAGAGACGAGGATTGCACTATAACTGAAAACTATATTGTATTGCTAACATAAATGTCGCCACCGAAAACGCAACTCCGGATTTACTTCGGAGTGACATGAGTGACGTATTCGAAAATGTAACGTTGAGTCCATATAATATAGTTATTCGATATGTCACGTAAAAAAAACGTGCTGTTGGGAGACACCCGTTAGGGACGAAGTTCTGTGCGATATTTTTTCGACTCAAACCGTGTTTTAAAATGTAGATTTAATTATATTACTGTGTTTTTGTCACACCAAAGGCACCTCAACCTCCTTTATATCGATCTGTTAAATTTGAACGCCCAACGCATTACAATTTGTAGCATTTGGTAGGCACAGTAGGAACGCTATTTCGTTGTATGACTTGACCTTCGACCACTGTCATTTCACTCTTCTGTAAGCTGTAAGCTGTGTAAAAGAACTTCGTTCCAAAAATATAAGCTTAACTATAATGAAAACAATACCTTTATAATAGAAGACACATTAAAATTAAAATAAATACATAATATATAATATATATATTAAAATATGAAATTAATTAATTTAAATAAAGTACGCTGTTGTGTGTGCACGGTGAATGTTTATACCGCATTATTTTACCTACACATAGACATACCTTTGTAACGACCCAAACACACACTACAACAAAAGCGCCGTGCCCGTCAAAATCTTACAAATATTTCGGCCTAGTGCTTTCACTCGTTAACTGACATGAGTATGTGCGGTGCGTGCGATACGTATCTTTGTTCAAATTGACGCTGAAATTGATAGCCCAATTAACAAAAGCCTTAATAATATCACTTTACCAAAAATGTGACTATTCTATATAAATATAAATCAACAAGTAATCCACTGTTAAACGGGCAATATTTAACCTCGTTAAAAGGCATTTAAAACGAGTTAATCAAGTCAAATAGCGGTTGCATAACAGTATTTGACGTGGCTTAGCGTAAATTTCAATTGTGAATTGATTAATCCAAAAATCATTGTGTGAAACAAACAATACAGATGACATTTAATATAATCTTTGTTTCGCAGTAAATGGCGTCATAACTTAATAATATGATGTTGTGATTTGGTTATTGGTTAATAAAATGCGCACGAAGAAATTTGGCAACTCTTTTCTTTGTCGCACCTCCAAAACATGGAATTCTTTACCAGCACACGTGTTCCCCTCCTCTTATGACCTGGGTTCCTTCAAACGAGGCGTGAAGAGGCATCTTGCGGGCCGGCAAGGAGGGGGCGGCTAGCGCAAATCATTCTTCGTGATTGCACTAGCCGTCGTCGCGTTTGGACTCTACTACCACTTACCATCAGGTGGAGTAGAGTCATTTGCTCTCCCGAGATATAAAAAAAAAAAAATTTAAATAAATACACATACAAAATACATTTATCAACCCCTTAATAATATGAATAATAGTTAATATTTTGTTACATTATATTCACATTTTCTTCATTTACTTATACTGTATTATAGTTCTAGACAAAGGAACTAAAATATAAACAGCAATTTAATATGTAGATCAAGTTTTTTGACTGTTCTTCCAATGCTCTACCAACCTTTTGAATGAAGATGTTATGCCCCTATTACCTGTAGTTATACCGGCTCAATCATCCTTCGAACCGCAACGCATCAATACTAAGTATTGCTGTTTAGCGGTAGACTATCTGATAAATGGGTCCTTGACAGGCTTTTGAAAGGCCCTAGCACCTTATTTAATTAATAAAAATAATAATAATTACTGATGGGAACGGAACGGAACACACAAAAGATTCGAAGAAGAAACATTATTTTCTAGTCAGTTTAGACTCATAAAGAACAGCGTTAAGTAAGTCTGGTAATTAAATAAATTGTATGAATGAATAGTTATGAATTAAAAAACATTTAACAAGTTGATTAAGGAAGTTAATAACTTAATATTTCTCAATTTTGACTGTCATTCTATCAGTTCCGTGATTTCCTTGTGCATCTTTTGCCAATACTTGTAAATGCAGATTTGGCTATCAAATCCTATTAAAAAATCATCATACACTTAAAATTGGATTTACGCTTCATTTTGTTCTCCTTTCATATAATTATTTTTAAAACATATAATTATAGTAACGAACGAATCGTTTGCCAATCACACGCTGTGTTTCTTTTAATTAATTTTATTTATGTTTATTTTATATATTTTTAATTAAAATTCACATAGAGAACCAAAAAAAAACAATTCCATTGTGGAGGCTAGCGTTTTCGATTTCTATAGAAAATTCAATGAAATTGTTTTTCCTAGCGAACACACAGGCTTCCGAACGTAGCGTAGTGAGGATTCTAAAAAAATCAGAAATTCCATGTGTGTCATTGTTTGGGTAATTCTTGAATTAAATGTAGTATGCTTCAATATTAATTACATGTTATAACGCCCGATAAATAATAAGACAAGCAGGCCAGCCGAAGTATTACATGATTATTTTTTTGTGGCAGCCAAGCATGTATGTATGGAAAATCATTATCTGCTATATATTATCTCAATATTATCTGCTAATTTGTATATGGAGTATGTACTGTTACATGATATTATACTTAGTTGTTACGCTGGAGATGGACGCTCATAAACTGTGACATACTAATGCAACTACCACGTTGCTATTATGGTTCAAAAACTATAATTTTTGACACTTTGTTTTATTGTAACTCTTGGTGGTAGAGCTTTGTGCAAGCTCGTCTGGGTAGGTACCACCCACTCATCAGATATTCTGCCGCAAAACAGCAGTACTTTGTATTGCTGTGTTCCGGTTTGAAGGGTGAGTGAGCCAGTGTAATTACAGGCACAAGGGACATAATATCTTAGTTCCCAAGGTTGGTGGCGTATTGGCGATGTAAGCGATGGTTAACATTTCTTACAATGCCAATGTCTATGGGCGTTGGTGACCACTTACCATCAGGTGGCCCATATGCTCGTCCGCCTTCCTATACAATAAAAAAAAAAAAAAAAACGACCGAATACTGAAACTCCATTCAAATATGAAGTGGATCTTAATTATTTGAGACTTTGTTAATTTTAAATTTCGCATACTAAATTTGAAATATTTGTACTTTGGTAAAGTTTAGTTTAAATATAACGTATTGTAAATAAACTACACATCTGTCAACTATCTATGGAATATTTCAATCGCAGAAGGAGTGGAGAAAACGAAGTCTGTAAATAGTTGTATTTACAAGATGCTTTTTATATAATCATGTTAATATTTTTAGTTAATTGTTCATAAAAATAAACATTTAAAATTCCCAAAGTAACATAAAAGCTTAGAATTATTACTTATCAATTAGGAAATCAGACACAGAATAATATAATATTATTATCTTATTGTCTTAAATAGCTTGTTATAAGTCATGCTTAACGTACTGTATTTCATTATAGGAGTTTTGTAATTGCCTGTATATAACAAATTTTCATGTTCCACTGTACGATTTACTGTCAGTTTTACTGTACGATTTCTGGTGTTCTTTAGGGGAGGAAACTGATGTTTATCCCTTTTCTTAGCTAGCAGATTCTAAGATGTATTAAGAACGAAACGTTTAAAGTTTTATTTTAAATTGTGTAAGCTTGAACAACACACTCAGTGTTGTAATTGATAACTATTGTATTGTTAAGGATCGATTTATATCAATTAATTCTCTTATTACTTTGTCACAGATAACTCATTTTCTTAGTACACTTTTAATATAAGTTTTTCAAACATAAAGTTATCTCGTTAGTACAACGGTTCAACTTGTTAAGGTTTCGAATAACGCTGTAAGAAATTATCTTTTGTTTGCTTCGAGTTTTCTAATACGGAAAAACAGCGAAAGTCTAGTATATTTGAAAAGTCTTATATTCTTAACAAAGTTATCAAACGTTTTGTCATCGATTTTATTTAATTGATTTGTGTTTCAAATTGGTTGGTGTACTGGCAAATGGGCTAATAATAAGTGGTCACCAGCGCCCATATACAGTGTGTAATATAAATCCTGTCCGACCCGTGAACTGGTTGTTAAGTATCGGGAGTCGGTTATATTTATGTAATAATTTTTAAAATACTAAGCTAATGGATACTCAGTTCACGGTTCGGACAGGGTTTTTGTTACACATTGTATATTGGCACTTCAAGACATTTTAACCATCCCTAACAATGTCAATTTGCCGCCACCTACATTGGGAACTAACATATACCCTTTGCCTGCTAAGCTGGCTCGCTCACCCGTCAAACCAGGACAGAACAATACAATGTATTGTTCTTTAGCGATAGAATAGAATGTGGGTGATACCTAGTTACCTAACTTAACTACCTGGCTAACCAGGCTTTCATAGGTACCGAACTTTAATTGGAGAATTTAAATATTTTTGAAATCATGATCCTTAAAGGCAAACGTATTTCGCGACGATATTATGTTTTTTATGTTTGTTATTTTCAATTTTTTTATTTCAATAAATAACAGTAAAAAGAAAATATTTGCACGGAATATTATGTTTAAAAGTTTACCAATATAAATATTATTATGTGAACGGCATTAAAATAACAGAGGCAGCAGGTAATTGATGAAGTGTTATTCTCGGTATAATCTAAATTCCAAACCGGTGATATAATTATATTTAATTTAATATTGCAACAACACGATTCAAAAGTATCAAAAGTTCCAACTTGCATTTTTTTTATTTTATTATAATTATAAAGCAGATACTCTTAGTAAATTACAAACTACTAACTGGGGTACTCCAATGTGTATTTATATCAAATCTCATGTACATGCATTATATATAGGAACAAAAAAACCATCGAGCTATTGTTATTTAAAGTCGACATAAGAGGCATTAGTATATAGCAGTGAGTAATTAACATACTGTTGCATACTTGCATTACGTTACATAATGGTAGAATGATGGAATACCCAATCAAATTAAACTGTACTCAATAAAAATATAGTCACTAATTATTATAGCTATAACTTTTAAATATACATAACAAAAAGATAAAACAGCGTCCAGATATCCGCGGAACTCTGACCACATTTACTGTAACTGGCGTTAGGGACCGGACGCGATCGCATAAATCATATAGTCCTACATCCGTCTGATACCACCTTAATGGTAAGTACAATTTATGTAATGTATTTTTTTTAATTAGTTGATTAATGTTTGCGACGACTTGTGTATATGTATAATAAATATCTAAGTAAGCTGAGATGGCCCAGTGACTACAACACGTGAATCTTAACCGATGACCGTGGGTTCAAACCCGGGCAGGCACCACTGATTTTTCAAGTGCTTAATTTGTGTTTATAATTCATCTCGTGCTTGGCGGTGAAGGAAAACATCGTGAGGAAACCTGCATGTGTCAAATTTCACTCAAAATTCTGCCACATGTGTATTCCACCAATCCGCATTGGAGCAGCGTGGTGAAATAAGCTCCAAACCTTCTCCTCAAAAAAAAAAAGAAGAAGAGGCCTTAGCTCAACAGTGGGAAATTCACAGGCTGTTACTTAGTAAACTTAAATAGTGTGCTAAAATGTATCACCAAACTAACGACTTTTTATGGTTAACTTGGATCGCGTTCAACCCGTTTCAAATAAAAATAGAATTTTATTATCTGTATCATAGACCTCATTATCATTATTATAGTTGAGAAATAAACTTTTTTTATAAAAATGTTTGGCTGGGTGAGCTAATGGGCCACTTGATGGCAAGTGGTCACCACTTTGCATAGACAACGATCCTGACATAACTAATGCGCCACCAATCTTAAGCATTGAGATACGTATCTTGTGCCATGTAAATCTACTGCCTTATAAATAAACGCAACATCAACGCGTCAATCAAATTATACAAGAATATATTTATTATTAAACGAATCACTACCTTTTACAGAAAAAAGGCATTTACTCTGTTGCCTTTGATTAGTCCAATGGAAACCCGCTTATTTAGTGATTATATGTTTTGGTATAAACGGCGAGTTATTTATTATAAAAACATTTTTATAAATATATATAAAGTATTATTAAAATCTCATAAGTACTTCATACTTATTTACCGGTTATTATTGAGAAAAGATAGAATACGGAAAAAGTGTTATTTTTGGTATATTAATTTTATTAATTATAAGTTGCAATATTAAGTATGTAAATATGATCTATATTGCACAGTTTGAGAGTTTGTATATAATAAATCTCCAGAACTAACGAACGAACTTGTTTAGTTCAGAAACTTATGAAATAAGGGTAAAAAATCATTAATTTCGTAATATCTTAATAAATAGTGATATATATCTTGGTTTGCATGGTGCACCCAGTAAGTCTACCTATCATCATGTTTACTTTCCAAAACGAATTATAAACTAAAAACTTCTTTACCAATAAATCTGTCGTGTTTCGTCAATGAAAACCGTATGAAACTTAATTTGATATTATTTGAAATTATTAGACAAGACAAGTTGATTTATAATATGTAGTGATATAGATAAATTGCCATAGATTTTATTGGTCTAGTGGCAAACTTTCAAAAATTAAGAGCTTGAAGTCATCGCTTCAATTCGCATGTTGGGCTAACAACATTTTAATAAAATGGACATTGATAAAATTAAACGAAAACAATATACCTTTAGTATGTAAATAAATAAGTAAATACTTAAATATCAGTTCATTTACATATTATGTAATATAAATATTGCGTTTTTTCGAAGTCTGTTTTATGTAATTTGCTTGCATGTTTATAATATTTTCTAATTACATAGCCTTTAAAAATTTAGCAAGCGTGATCTACAAGTGTGTCTAAGCATTACATCAACCGAGATAGCAGTTAAACTTATTAACAAACGTAGTTCTGACAATGATTTGCATTCGACAAAAAGATAAAATAAAAGTGCAAGAAAAACAAACGCTTGCTTGGTTTTATTCAAAGCGAGACAAATTGAAGAAATAAAATGCAATAACTTGACGGAACAACTATTTTTCGTTTAGTGCTTCAATATAAAAAAAAGAGTGTGTGTACTTATGTACACGCGTTAGAAGTTATACTTCTTTGGCGTATGGAAAAAAAAATAACTAAAATGCAGTAGTGATTAACGATAAATATTAAAATTGATAAAAAAGATTTTATTTAAATAAAAAAGGTTTTATTAACGTAATAAAAATACTAGAATATACAACTTGAACATAGTTATCGATTTTCATGCCACCTAGAACTAACTTCACGTTGTAGAATTCAGGTGTTTAATGAGCGGTTAAGCAGACAGCTTCATACTGTTAATTTTGTGTCACAGATGCGCGCGCATCTTAAAATTTCACTTTCATCATTTTTTCATAACGCGCCTAAAGAAGTATAACTTCAATAATATTTATATAATTTTTTCGTTGTTCATTTAATACAGAAGAAATTGCCTCTCTCACTTCGAACTAGAACATAACAATACAAAATAATGCTCCTTATATAAAGATAGAATGTGTGGCGAGTGGGGCATCTACAAAGACGGGCTTGGACAACGTCTTAAAACCACGTATAGCATTCCTACCATCGAATAATATTATTATATCCTGGGACATTATTTACACAAGGCCATCTGAACCCGAACTAAGCAGAGCTTGTACTATGGAAACCAGACAACTGATATACTTACAGTAGTGTATGTACACTACTTTTTTTTTGTAAATACATACTTATATAGATAATATTTCCATGATTTATATTATTGTATAGTAGTGAGTCACACGCCAGTAAATATATTCTAAATAGATGGCCAGAAAAACAGCCTGTCAAAATTACTAAACTATGCCGCATGTAAAGAAGAAAAAAGTTAACAAATAATAATAATAACGAAACTGCCCCAATTGCTTTCAGATTCAATTTACGTGAGATTTTCGTGTTGTTTCTTACTATAGTACTTCTCAAAAATAAATTTGGATTGTAATTAAATTAGTTATTCGAACTCTAATGTTGACTGTAATTTTGATTGATGAATAGCAAAACTAATAAGTTTCTCTACTGTAAAATCAATATTTCTAGAGGGTATATTTCAATTAAGTTTACTTGAGAATAACGATTCAATTATGAGACCTTTTTGTATGAAGTACATTTTGATTGTGATTTACATATAACACAATTACATATAATACATATATACTAAAAAATTAACATAACGCTACAAAAATGTTGTATTAAAATGTCAAGACATAAATAATTTTATACTTATAATGTAATAGTTTTGGATATAATATATTTTGTTAGCTATCTGTGATCTGATCTATAATGTTTTTTTTTTATTGCGTAGGAAGGCGGACGAGCATATGGGCCTCCTGATGGTACGTGGTCACCAACGCCCATAGACATTGGCGTTGTAAGAGCTGTTAACCATCTCTTACATCGCCAATGCGCCACCAACCTTGGGAACTAAGATGTTATGTCCCTTGTGCCTGTAATTACACTGGCTCACTCACCCTTCAAACCGGAACACAGCAATAACAAGTACTGCTGTTTTGCGGTAGAATATCTGATGAGTGGGTGGTACCTACCCAGACGAGCTTGCACAAAGCTCTACCACCAAGTGTATGTATGTAAATTCATTATTTTACTTTTGTTCTAAAATATAATAATGAAAGTTGGGTTGCGAATAATAAAAGACTACATATATTTTTTATCGCAATATCTACGCGGAACTCTAAAGTACTATCATTTAATAAGAAATGAAAGGAAATGAATCTCTCCCAAGACAATGAGCTCAGCAAAAGAATAATCTTAAGTTTCATGATTGTTCAGCCTTCACAAATTGATTTATTCAACTATTCTCTTAATACTTACTAACTGAAGCGTATTTTGTTAGAATTTACGAGACTAAACTTTTTTTGTTATAGGCATAAGTAAATAATACAATTACTATGCTATTACTTTTTATTAATATTTGTTATCATGTATTTAGAAACAAACTAATTAAATAGTCAAATAGAAAATATAGAAATATGCACACATATTATGTGCATACATATTTCTGTATTCAGTACAGTTTCCGCCCGCAGCTTTGTCTGTATGTTAGGGAGGAGGCAGCCTTGTTAGGTATAAGAATTTACTTCTTTTAATGAATTTTTAACCGACTTCAAAAAAAGGAGGAGGTTATCAATTCGTCTGTATGTTTTTTTTTTGTGTTTGTTACCATAACACACATACATAACTTTCGACTGGGTGAATCGATTTTGATGATTTTTTTTTTATTTGAAAGGGGTTGCTTCCCATGGGGTCCCATTTTTGTTTAGTCCAGGTTTGACAATGGAATCCATGGGAAAACCATATAAGTCGTAAATTTGCATGAGGTATGTATATATCTTATATACATGTTATATTTATGTATATTTATATATTGATTACTAGTGTTTTTCCCGCGGTTTCACCCGCGTAGTTCCTGTTCCCGTAGAAATATGGGGACAAAATGTAGCCTATGTTACTCCATGATAATGTAGATTTCCATTGGTGAAAGAATTTTTTAAATCGGCTTAGTGGTTTAGGCGTGAAAGCGTCACAAACAAGCTTACTTTCGCATTTATAATATTAGTTAGGATAATATAGATACTTCCCCTTTTTTTAATATACAGATATTCCGTCATATTTTATGGTGAAGAATGGTATAACACAACATCTATAAACATACAGTTTATTTAATTATTACTAGAAATAACTATTTGGTTATGTTATGGCTGCCCAACTAAATTACCCCACCAACTAAATCTATTTAATCAAAACATGTTAATTTATATTCATACATTTAACCATATTAACCAATATTTATTAATTAAGTACCAAAATGCATTTTTCTTTATGTTTCACTGTTTTAGATTAATATATTTAAATAATAATATAAATGGCGCTGTCTCATATGAGCTGCACGTTTAGTAGGTCTACCCATATTCTACAAATTAGTGAGTGTACTTCAGATTCACTAAAAATCGAAAAATAAATAAAAATTTTAACAAAACAAAAACCGACTTCATAAAAAAACAAATTAATATGCACTAAAAAGTAAAAAAATAATTGCGTATTCTTCTATAATTTGATAATTAACTTAATATTTTCTACTCATCAATATGTAGGTACGAATGTGTTGTGTGGTTGATAATTTATTTACAATTATTGTTACTTTTGGAGTCGATGTCAGCTAAGTTAAAAAAAAGTTAAAATTCTTATTTATTAACTTCTTTGGTGTTCAAGTTTGCTTTATAGAAAAGTTAATCAAAATCACTTCAGTTGTTTAGTCTTAAAAGTGTGACCGGCAGATAGACATACTTTCGCATTAACATTATAAGTAGGTATACATAATAATAAATTATGAACAATTTGAAATTTAAGGAAAATAGATACAAAAATTAAATATTAGTAATAGATACTATGTTCCGTACACGGTTTAACCCAATTGTGAGGAGGGGGATGGGGGGCGACATTAAGAAATGTGTGAAATGTCCCTTTCTGTACCCTTGAAAACGTGTATAAAAATAATGATCATCGGTTGAATAGTTTAGACGTAATAGCTTAACAAACAAACTCACTTTTTCTTTAATAATATTAGTAAGGAAATTTGATAATACAAGGGTCTGAGCGATTGGACTAAGATGTAACGCTGACATGTTATGTAATCTAATTATGTAATTAATCAAAAGATAATACGATACATTACATTATTCCTTATGATTTCACCTTTTTTTGTCACTGGAAATAATATATATTTAACCTACATATAAATTACGTGGACTTGATTATTTAAATAAGTCCACATAAGCGCACAACATACCGCGATAGACACGTACACATACGTATAACTATTATTAGGTGGTAGAGTTTTGTGCGAGCTCGTCTGGGTAGGTACCACCCACTCATCAAATATTCTACCGCGAAGCCACAGTACTTGGTATTGTTTTGTTCCGGTTTGAAGGATGAGTGAGCTAGTGTAATTACAGGCACAGGAAACATAACATCTTAGTTCCCAAGGTTGGTGCCGCATTGGCGATGTAAGCGTTGAACATCTCATACAATGCCAATGTCTATGGGCATTGGTGACCACTTACCATCAGGTGGCCCATATGTTCGTCCGCTTACCTATATTATTAAAAAACATGGTTTTCTCTTCAAGTATTAATATAGAAACAAAGTAGCAGACGCACTAACTTATAACTAGACGCCTAACAACTTTTCGATTCTAACAAAAGAACGCAAGGAAGCAAACGAACCAATAGGATCACAGAATAGTAAATACTTTTTAGTAATGGTTTTCAGTCAATTTTTTATACACAAAGCCTTTGTTATTGGTAACATCTGACTGATATACATATTTACATAAACGTAAAGTTACAAATAAATATATAGATGCATAATAGATCCTGCGACCCCGGAGCGAAAAGCAGGGTCATTGCCGACCGCTCCAACGGGCCAGTCGCAAGTAAAGATATATAAACTATCAAATATTATCGCAAGCTGTCCCTTGTGTCAGTAACACACCTTCTAACTTGAAAACACTCATATAAAAAGTGCTTAAGTTTTAGATTTAGAAAAAGTAATAAATGCTGACTGGATAACGCCCCCAGTAAGTCTCTTTTATTTCAGCATCAATATAGTTGCAAAAATATAGTATATTTTTACACGAATAAAGAGACGACAGACCATGCATCATAAAATGTTAACATATTACATGTAATCGGTCATCGTGCCACATCAACAAGCGCCACGCAGAACGCTTGTCGCGTCATATTAACTTGTATCATTTTCGTCTTATAACAACTTTAAAAATATTAATATGTGTTTTATAAGAGATATTTATAACTATATAAGATATATTTATTCAATTATAGAGACACGAGCGACGAGCGATCTCCATTCGCTCGTTAGGCAAAAAACATCCCTGCCGATAATTTCTTAACACTACATGGCGACCACGACCACTCTGAAAAGAGTGCCACGAAGAAAAAGAGATATTTAAACTATGATATACAAAAGTAAAATGAAAAAGGACAAGCCTATAAATGTCCCAGTGCTGGGAGTACCTTCTCTCCGGCCTTCTCTCAACTTAAGGCATGGATATATTAAATAACTAAATTTGGCCTACATTGACCTACATTCTACTTTCTTCGTAATCGTTACAGAAAAGAACATTGAAAAATATTGGTATATGTTAACATCGACACACACACATAACAGCTTTCTTCCTCGTTTCCAAATAACTAAACAATTAGAAGTAATAGAAATATATTAGCCTAGTTAGCGTAGCGGTAGTTAATATTTATATTCCATAATAAACATTTCTTATGAATTTATTAAATTGGGCGAACGACCCATTTCTGCAGCACGAACATCGTATTAAAAGCGGCTACATTACCCCAAATTAGAATGTCATGTCAAATCATACAGTGTATGCACCTAAAATATACTTAGCGATCGTATCATATAACATAACGTATAAATATTTGTATTTAGTGAAGGCATTTCAAACCCTGGACCAGTACTAGCAATGCAAGACCTTTAAATCACTCCTTGTACTGCACGCCAATGTGCTGCACGCCTTGAAATCTAAAATTCTACATGACATTACTTGCTGACTTTAAGAAGCCTGTTACTGTCCCATTGTTGGACTGAGCTGGGCTGTCTAATACCTAGTTATATTGTATTTCTTTTAACTCATACATATACCTTAATTATGTATACAATTGTATCCTTATATGCATAATGATAGGAAATAACTATAGGGAATAATTGGTCCCTGAGTTTCCTACGTTAATTGTCACAAGCTCAATGAAGTTGTGCAACGATAACTGTCAACGCTTTTTGAATGCGCAACTGGCAATAAATATAAAAATGCGAGTTATATAGCCAGTATCTTAATTCGTACGTACAATAGTGAATTAAGCCTAAACACCTACCTCTAACAGCACCAGCAGCGGCTTACGTAGCCTGTGCCCGGTGTTACCAGTTACTGCAGGATGATAGCACTCATATATAACACAGATTACATTTTTTGTGAAGGAACGTAAAATATCGTCCGATCTTACTCTCTTCTGATGTGTGATTTCATAAAATCTTACAACAAATGTCACTTATAATATTTCCACTTTTAATAATTGTATGATGTGGTAAGCTTAGTGTTATTTTACGTTAGCTTAAGTAACAATTCCACTTTTAAAACTAGCTTACACCCGATTAATGGAATGGTAGTTAGGTAATCGTTAGAAAAAGGAAAACATTCTTTTCTCGTGGTGCACGATATATCACCAACTATCTACCCGCATTTCGAGACATGCATGCATTACTTACATTACATTAAAATGTTTCTTTAACAGTGATTAAACGAAATTGCTTTGTATTCAATTTGTTCTCGTATGCTAACAATTATTATGGCATAATAAAATAATTTATTTATTTTGTTTAATTTATATTTAGATTTGGTAGTTTTTCAAGTGAGCTAAATGGCTAAATCTCAAACTTACGGATTAGATAATAAATATCATACATGTCATTACGCACAATTTGATTAAAATTAAAATAATAATATAAAAAAATAAATATGAACAAAGACACAAATTTCATTCCATTCAATTTTATTTATTACGAAAGCAAATAGTTATACAATATCTAAGTAAATACTTCACATAAAAAATACTCATACCAATAAATTTACCACTGACAGCAAAAAAGCAAGTCGGATAAAAAATGACTATAACATTAAGAAAAATAAGTATTTGATTTAAGTGTAACCGCAAGATAATTGTATTTATGAAGGCCACTTTGTTCTGTCTATCGCTTCAGTGCTAATAAGTCCTGTTGATTTTTCATAGATTTATAGTCAGGAAAGGGATACTAAACGAAATTTTATTTTGTAAGTAGTAATTGAATACTAGAAATAACAAATATATTCCAGTTACGGTAAGAGTATATAAAAAATGTGATAGAAACGGAACGTCCGGACTCCGGTAGATGTTAAATATCGAATTGATTATTAAATAATCATGATGTATGCACAAGGGCTCGTAAAAGGCACGTTTACCGCCACGGTATGTGCGGGCTTACCCCCAAAGGGCGCCAATAGATGTTACAAATCAATATTATGCATTTTTTAAATTACTTTTCACAAAAGTTCCATATTTTGTAAAAATTATGTTGGTCGATTTTAAATATATATTTGTTATTATTGCTTTATAATCATGATAATATGGTAGCAGTTGCAACCAACATACGAGCTACTCTGCAATCTTATTACATAGTCTAAAGCAATCCAACTATACGATGTTCACCATTATACAATACGTAATGTAGCTTTTAACGGACCGTCATGAAAGATCACGAATTGAGCTGGTGCCGGTGACAATCCAGTCAAGTGTTCTTAATTTTCTTTAAATTTATTCGTTTTCATACAATAGTTGTAACCAATTTTCCTTTGATTTAAGCTACATAATTAACGTATTTGTTATGATGTATACGTATTATAAATAACAGCTTAGTTGTTGTATTTCTCCACATTAATATAAAAGTTGGTAAAAAATATTTTTCTTTATTACATAAACATCCGCTGCTGACGGGTTATACGAATATCAACTCCCAAGAGGGAGCGAAAGCGTTAAATTTATACATGTACATTTCAAGCTCAAGTAAAGTCAAGCAGGAATTATGGTTATAACGGAAATTGCTTTTATATCAGAAACCTGCCTAGGTGTTAACTCCTGGGAGATGAAATATGAAATAACTCAGTTGTATACAAAGCAAATACAGCGAAATAATACTTTTTAAGTAAAATTTTGTTGTGATGTCTTATTGTCGTCCGTCAAAACTGACGTCACTGTGCAATGGGCACGAAACGTAATATGCAGCATAACGAGCAGAGTGCGGCGTATAAATAAGGCAAGATATCATCTTCTGGGTTCACGCCAACCACACCTGCATCTAGGGTAACCATAACACGAGTTGAAAGTTTCAATACTTCGACTTGTAAAAATGTTAAGAATCAATTTAAAAGTTTGTCGTCCGACGTTCGAAGTCTGATACACCGCGTTTTGTGAATATCGTATTCAGGAAATCTACATGTCTGCTTTGACAGAATTTAACTTACCTTTCTATTATAAAAGTATTAACATTTCAGAAATAACAATATGTTTATTTGCATCAGCACACATTGCTGATATTATGATATACTCCGCAAAAAATTAAGAATAAAAAAAAACATTGCGAAAAATATTTATAACTTTGTACATTTTAGTAATGCTTAATATTTGTTTGAGTTCTAATAAATAAAGGCAATAAGATAATATTTTTTTTGTAAATATAATGTTTCTATCCGTCATTAATTGTCAAGTCCTGGTGAACCTACAATACACCTGTTATAATATCAGACCAGAGCAAAATACAAACAATTAGCTTTAATTTTGAAACTTATAGAAATAATGTATATTGGAAATAGCTATTAAGTTAATTAGCGCTAAGCTTTTGATTGCTTTGTAATTTGGCACACTCACCTATAAAATAATAATAGTCTGGTACTTTATACACAGTATGTATCATGTAAAGATTGCATTTTAAAAAGCATTTATGTAATTTTTTTATTTAGCCAATAGCGGGAATGAGAAAAAGACGTCACTTGTTTTTAATAATAATCTAATTTTCTCATTAATTTGTATTTGTTTAATAATTTTGTCTTACTGTCTTTCCAGACGGGTTGCTTTGGTAAATATTAATATTACTTAGTTTCATAGTTTAATTTACTTACATGTTTTTCTTTCCAGGCCGCATCACAATCAACATATAGTTTTGGATTGTAATTTTGATTTTTGTGTGGTATATATTAGTGAGCACAGTCTGAAATTCTTGTAATCCAATAAATAGTTTATTTAAATAGAAAGATGTCGCATAATTATGAATAATTACTGTTTTTCATTGATATTGCACTTCTGCCTTAACTTGATATTGCATGAATTCTACGTTTGAGTATAGGAAATTTAAAGCTTACGGTTTAGGAGGCTTTACATAATTTTGTGACGTTTCAATATTCGGCCGTTAATTTCCCTGGGCTATTATATAAAATGACATTTTCTTTAGCAACTATTTGTTTTTCTATGTACATGCTTATTATTGTCGTACAATAAAAGTACACTAGTTCATTTATTAATCACATTTGATATAAAAAATGTTTTTCATTGGATAACTAGCGAAAAATCTTATATATAGCTATACAAGAATTGCGCGATTTGAACGACTAAGATTGTTTTTTAATAATTTTTTTAATAATTATTTTAACGATGAAAGTTTTTCTACTATTTTGTTTCCTATTGCGTTCATAAATATACGTTTAAACGTTGAACCGAACCGCAAATTACTGTTATTATGTGTTTAAATTGTGAAAGTTTAAAACTGTAATTTAGTCCCTTAAACTCGAAGTCAGTTACTAAAATAGTAACTTTAGTTTTAATGTTATTTAAGTTATAATTATTTTAAGGAAAATTATAGATAATATTAAAGAATCAAATTAATATTTAAAACATATTTTTTTATATTAAATAATATTGAATTGACTCAGCACTATTAGACAAATAAATAAATGTCGTACGGCTTACGGCGGAGTAGAGTCGAGCCTATCTCAACCAGTCAGGTCGTAAGTGCGGACTAAGGGTTTTTTTTCTCGTGTTAAGATAAAAGGAAATGAATTATGATTTATAGTTAGGAAAATTGTTTTCATTTTTGTATGCTGAAGTTGTAAGTTCACTCGTGAATTGTTGAATACCGACTTACGCTGATACGCTGTTTTAATACTTATACCCGAACTTTAAATGTGATAATTGTTATAAGGTCCTCCAGACCGATTTTGGCCACGGCGGCCAATCTTAAGAGAGATTGGCCAACTGCGCAGGAGATATTATAGCGCACGTGTGTGTTTGCAAGCACAGGTGCACTCTCTTTTCCTTAGCTCTCATAATCCAACACGACCGGAAAGAATTCAGGAGCAGGACCAACGGCTTAACGCGCTTTCCGAGGCACGGGAGTGTACACACTTCCAACTTCCAGACTACGGGCTGCTACTGAGAATTTTCTGACAGAAAATCCCAATAAATATATATTGGCCCGACCTGGGAATCGAACCCAGGACCACCGCATTTGCTGCCTTATATCAAGCCACTAGACCAACGAGGCAGATATTTGTTATAGTCATTATGCATATCACTGTTTGACATTACGGTGATGTTCGTGGTGACTTACGACTTTTCTGAAATAGTTGATATCGCCTACTCTAGAGAGGAAAGCAGCAAACACTATAGTCAAAAGATTGATCAATTTGTTCTGGAGGGACTAAGTATTCAACTGACGAGGGTCAGTTAGTGGGGTCATTGTTAGTATAGACTCTGCTAATATTTAGATTAGGGCTAGATAACATGAAGCTATAGAAAAGGGAATAATATATTATACAATGTTTATAAAAATAAATAAATTTCTTATAAAATTGTATTAATGGTTGATTAAAATTATTTACGGTAAGGTCTTAGTCTCTTATCTACGTAGTCAAATATTTTATCGACCAACAATAATACAATTTATTTATATGGTTCATGTCAAATAAGGCAATTTCGTTACGGGATCAGGGATTAGTATGAAATTTGAACCATGCACAATAACCGATTTTGTCAAGTGGCTGTACATACTTGACCACTTCTCATTATATATTGAATAACATGGAATACTTTTTTACCAATTCATAGCAATAACTTAAATATTTTAAAATAATTTAATTAAAATAATTATTTTATTAGAAAAATAATTATACATTCACAAATTTGTTATAATGTTTTTCTAATAAATCATATAAAAAAAAACAAAAGCTTGATAAGAGTTCTATCGGCTTACTCTACAACAGCGTCATATTAAACAATGAGATTTCCATCGGGATCAATATTTCATTACACAATGTTTTATCTATATTAGATATAATAACGTTTGACATGAATATGTTTCTAACTATAAAATTATAAATTGCCTGGTTTTAGTATATGACATTGCCAAGCTTAATAAAATACGTAGAAGCGTTAATCAAGTCTGTGATATGTGTCAATCGCGTTGGATTCCAATCCAACTATGAAGGTGAAGGAATAGAAAATGCAATTATGTTTACGAATAGACTCAAATACAATTCTATCTTCTACATAAGGCCGGCAACGCACCCGCAAGTCCTCGGATGTTACAGGTGTCCATGGGCGGTGGTAGTCACTTTCCATCAGGTAAGCCTCCTGCTCGTTTGCCCACTCGTACATAAAAAAAAATCACATCCTTGTAATTACAGGTTCGCTGGCTCACTTATACTTTAATCCGAAAAACAGCAGAGCAAATGTTTGACGTGAATGACGTTTGGAAAAGTGTTTAGTAACCACCCAGGCAGACCTGTTTCAAAACCTAACACCTTGAGCTGTTATTATTATCAATGTTAGTTTAGGATTATTTTTTCAATTGATATCATTTTTCCAAGTAATCTGGTAAATTATAAAATGTTTGTAAAATGTATGGCATTAGAATATATATATATATATATATATATATATATATATATATATATATATATAACAACAACAACAAACATTATAACTATTTAAATAACCTATCGTATTTGTTTGTACCGTTCTATTAATATATTTCACACGTTATTTTCACATATATGAAGTGTGTAGTAGTGTAACATTAATTGACTCAGCCTATAAAAAAATACGTATTATAACAAAGCGTATCAGATGCTTATAAAGACGTCTTACTCAGACGACAAAATGATTGATGGTACTTTTAGTCAAAAGCCCCTAAAACTTGTCTTCATTATTTTTTTGTTATTAAAGTTTTATCTTTATTATATTATATTAGTTTTCAATTATTAATCTTTATTTAATTAGTCTTTATATTCATCCATATTATAAAAAGGTATATTTCTGTTTGGTTGTTTTTACTTATAGCTTTAATTAAGGCATTTCTGGCGAAATAATATTTTACAATAAAAAATTCACACTTTGTTTAAATGAAATTGTCTTAAAAAAGGCAGATGGAATAATATGAGCTGATCGCTAGTTATCACATTTGGGTCTTACCTATTGGTATTTTTTTTAAACTGCAATGGGAAATTTCCGCACTCCACGTGATGGTAAGTGGTAGTGGAGTCCAAACGCGACGACGGTCACTACAGTCGAAAAGAATATTCTGCACTTGCCGGCCCCGCCTTGCCGGCCCGCAAGATGCTTCTTCACGCCTCGTTTGAAGGAACCCAGGTCGGAAGTGAAGAGGAACATAATATGTGCTGGTAAAGAATTCTATTGTAAAATACGCATATTTGTATGTGTCTTTATGAAGTTTCCACAGTACTACAGTGCGTCAGACATACTTGCTTTGATGTACGAGTATATTGGGTTCCTTTGCGATCTCATGATTGCTAATCGCGTTTTTAATCGATTGTGTGCCTCCAAAAATAAATGCTATCAATGTTAGTTAACGCTAATGTTAATGCTGCTCTCGTGCATATACGCTGATAATCTGAACTATAAGAATGATGTTTCTTGTTTTGTCTTGAAAATAAAGCAATAAACTGTTACAGTAAATTTGAAAATGTAATTTAAATAAAAGAGAATGACAAAGAAAATTAATTCATTGATCTTGGTTACATAAATAAAGATTATGAAGTAATACACATTATATTAAATACAATACCTGTAGTATACATAATAATAAGCGATCAGAATCGAACTTGCGATTACCACATCCACAAGCGTCCCTAGCGTTATGCTATTGCGACTTATTATTTTTTTGTTTGAGACATAATCTCTATTCACAATTTTTTACTAATGTGTAAACATTTAATAGTGGTACGCGGTAGTGGCTAACCGGGAGACTTCGAGCGTCAGAAGTCAGATGACGTCAGAGTATAATTTCGAGCGTCAAATGACGTTAGTGTAAGAATCTTTATTGTAAGTGTGTTAATGTGTGCGTTAGAATACCTCAACAATCACACAATTTTTTTTAGTTAAAAATTGTCAATAAATCTAACCCGACAACATTTAATTATAAAATTCATAAAACGACGCAGGTATACTGAAATACATTTAGTACGTTTCGTCGATATACTAAAAATGTAGATAAATATTTATACGCTTTAGATGTTTGTCACACCATTGCACCCACAGCTGGACAGATTCCAATTAAGTTTGCAATGTCATTGATGCATGTAAATTGTGTCATGTAATAGACAATATTAATTATTTTAGTCTTTTAAATTTATAAATGTATATTATACCCTTATCATAAAGTCATATTATTCGTTTGTATTATTTTTTAATTAATCATTTAAAATGGCTAAACTATCAAAGGCTAAATACATAAAACAAAATTATATTTATCTCACTCATTAATTAAAGTAACATCACATTTGAATTATTGCATGTCATAATTTTACAAATTAATTGATAATCTCATTGATTTCATTTAACAAGGTTAAAAGCTATCTGTTGCTATGGATATTACAGAGAATAAATGCCTAGTAATACTGTTATGTGTTAAATTTGTACAGTTGGTCAACCTGCACAATTGCTACTTACGCTAATTAATTTTGACTGTCTGCAAATATTTGAATTTAAACAATAAATAAAATGTCTACACAGTTTATATTATATGTGCATGTATATTTTAATTTACAATTAATATAATACATTTTTAGATAATGCACTAAATATATTATTATTTCGCCTATTCTGCTTGCCTGGTTTGTTTTCATATTTCATAACATTGACGTTAACTGCGATTTATATGAAACGAAAACAACACTGTTAGTCTAGTTACAATAAACGGAATTCCACTATTTTATTATATTCCATATTCACACTAGACACACTAATAACTGCTTGCACATATCTTCTATAAAATAAATTAATCATTCCAATCAATGTGAATATGGCTTCTGTGGTAACTGAAAATACATAAATTAATATATTATAACGGTTATTAATTAAACGAATAAGCTCCTAGAAGATATTATTAATATTAAATACAATACAAAAGGTACTCAATTTTTTTACCATTTAATTACACTAAGTGTTATTACAAAGATAAAATCGTCTACGCGTTATATCTATTCGTTCGAATAATTTCCCCGGTATTAATCAGAAATTGTCAGAATCCCGGGAGACGATGTTGATAAGAGGTAATTTTCACGTTCACAATTTATGTTCACGGATCTCCTGCGAGGGTTCTGTTGATTGTTATTTAAAGCTATAACACTTTAAAGTAAGATGAATATATTATAAGCTTATGAAAATGTATTATAATTATTTTATCAAAACAAGTGAAACGAAATGTCAAATACTAAGTTAAAATTAAGTAGTTTTAAAATATATAGCCATTGTAATAAACAATTTATTGCAATATATTTACATATTCTTATGTAATATTATAAACAAGAAAATAATATAATATGAAGAAAATATGAAGCCTTATTTGTTAAAGTTTTACTATAGTAATATTTGTATTTAATACGGTACCGAATTATAAAAGTTCTAAAATATATCCCTGTGGAATACCTGTTTGTGCACAGAGAACATTGTAATGAATTAATGGGAACTTATTGAGTTATTATAATACCTAAGGCCGTAACAATTTAGCTTATTTAAATGTAAAACGCAACCAGTTGTTGATTTTTTATATATGTAACGAGAAAGTAAAATATTCTACCGCAAAACAGCAGTATTTGTATTGTTGTGTTCCGGTTTGTAGGTTGAATGAGCCAGTGTAAATACGGGCACGAGGGACATAACATCTTTGTTCCCAAGGTTGGTGGCACATTGGCGATGTAAGCGATGGTAAACTTCTCTTACAATGCCATTGTCTATGGGCGTTGGTGACCACTTACCATCAGGTGGCCCATATGCTCGTCCGCCTTCCTATACAATAAAAAAAATAAAAAATAAAGCGATGGTTAACATTTCTAGCAATGCCAATGTCTTTGGGCGTTGGTGAACACTTACCATCAGGTATTTTACAAACAACATAATATGTAAACATTTTAAAAAGAATACCTAGAAGTACCTAGAAATATTATACATTTACACTTACACTCTTGAAATCTTTATTTTTATACATTGATAAAATTATAAATTGTTATCCAACTTCAGAAATTTTCAGCATAATATTTGAGTCAAACATACTTTTAACACTCTTTTATGCAGACAGTGTTTCAAACAACATATAACTATGTTAAAATTGAAATGTCCAAAACTCCCCATTCCCGGTGAGGTCTAAAACGCGTCAAAGCCTTTGAAAGTGTTCAAACACTAATCCAAAAACAAACTGTATGCAAAGAGCCAATTCGCTTATAAACCGTTCTACATTTCTAGCTAACTTAATAGTGATAAATAAAACTGAAGTTAACATACTAAAATTAAAAAATAAGATTGTTTTATTTATGTATTTACGGATGTTCAGTATTGACCTCTAGTAATTTTTTAGAACGCAGTCATAAAAATATTTATTCCGACGGTTATCGAATTAGATATCATGCTATTTGTATGTTTTCGGTTACATTTGCCCGCGGCGAGGTACCTTCTGACCTTTTCGGTACCCCAGGCAACGTGTATGTAAAATTTGATGAACCCTTGAGTAGTTAACAAATAAGCGTAAGAAAATAACTCACTTTCCGATTTATCTTTGAGCTTAAATGTGAACATTAAATCATATTTATAGGACACTAAATTACTTTAGACATTTGTACGTGTAGCTCATACATTTCACAAATATATTATTAGTAAGTAGCAAACATAACAAGGGATAAGGTCCTCCAGACCGATTTCGGCCATGGCGGCCAATCTTAAGAAAAACTAGCCAACTGCGCAGGAGATATTATAGTGCACAAGTTTGTGCGCTAACACAGGTGCATTCTCTTTTCCTTAGCTCTCATAATCCGATGGGACAGCAATCCGACACGACCGGAAAGAGTTCAGGCGCAGGACCAACGGCTTAACGTTCCGAGGCACGGGAGTGTACACATTTCCAACTTCCAGACTCCGGGCAGCTACTGAGAATTTTCTGACAGAAAAACCCAATAACTGTTTATTGGCCCGACCTGGAAATTGAACCCAAGACCACCAGGTCTGCGGCCTTTTGTCTAGCCACTAGACCAACGAGGCAGTCAGCAAACATAATATGCGTCATTTGAATCAAAACATAAATTAACATGTCATACTCACTCACACAGCGTAATCAAATTCGATTACTGACAAAATCATGAGCATTTGTAATAATTGTCTTCATTAATCCCGACCGATATTATTCGGTAGACAAAACGTCCCCTAATGAGCTTACTTCGCTCAAGTCTTATTCATTATTTTCTGTGGTTCCGGTAAATGGTCTGTTACTGATTTTATGATTACTTGAAATAGGAAGCGAGATGGACGACTTTTGCGGGTTCAAAAATTGACAGACACTAATGATTCCTTAAATTATTTGCTTTTATAATTTAATTCATCTTGCTCAATGGAATATGTCGTCAGAAAACTTGTGTGTATTCACCGACCTAGGGCCGAACTTTACTAACCTGTCACGGTAACGATACGTCCCGGATATAATTCCAATCTTACTTTACTTAATCTATATTTATTCAGATCGTAACTGTACCGATATGATGTTAATATATACTGTGATGTCAAAACCAAACCTCTCCTGTATACAAGCAATAGTTTTTATAAGCCCCCCCTTTTCAAGCATTAAAATATATTTTTTTAATAATATAAGAGATTCATAAAGAAAGATGACTAACATAAGTAGAAACAAATTACATTTAATGAAAACAATGCTTGTCATGTCATTATTATCTATGCATGTACTTCGTAGTACGAATTTAAAGTATTATATGTATAGGTATAAATAATGTAATACCGACATTCAATTTATTATCTGTTAAATCTAATATATACACAAATTGGTAAAACTCTCACAAATGTAAACCTATTTGTCATAAATTAAATTGCGACACATTGAAAATCACATGTTTTACTAATATTGAAACACAACGTAGAATGAACACGACGCACGACGCGTGTCACGCACACGATCGTAAATCTTTAACACATATTAATTTTACCGTTCAATCAATCAATTCCGATCGCGTTGAAAGATATTAATCTCATTTCTTTAAATAGGAAACAGTCGCTCTGTAAGAAAAACAAAATATCAAGAGTTTTTTCTTCGGATTTAGAAATTTATTTTATTGCGAATGTGCTAATTTCTTTTCTATCTCAGTTTCGATTTAAAAGAATTGTCTGTATAATTAAATTGGATTTGTGTTAAGTTAAGAATGTCACTAACAGTGTGAAGTACGAATATTATTAAGATACATTTCAGATGAACAAAAAACCACTGACATTTTAATTAAAGATGAATATGTTTTACAAAGCTATCATGACAGATTAAAGCGATGCTGTCCACAGCTAATAATATGGATTCTGCTGCATAGAACCCACTTGATACATATAGATTAATTTTGATTAACAATTACTTAAGTTATCAAAAGCAATTCCTTTAATGACACAGTAAAAAAAGTTTACTCATTGATATTAGATAATGATTAACTTTTTTTATAATATAGGTAGGCAGATAAGATGTGCCACCTTATGGTAAGTGGTCACCAACGCCCATAGACATTAACCATAGCTTATATCGCCCATGCACCACCAACCTTTGAAACTAATATGTTATATCCCTTGTGCCTGTAATTACACTGGCTCATTCACCTTTTAAACCGGAACACAACAATACCAAATACTGCTGTTTTGCTGAAGAATATCACCTTAGTGATATGAGTTAACCTACCCAGACGAGCTTGCACGAAGCTCTAAAACCAGTAAAAAATCAAGATTTTTACCGATAAAAATGTTAACACAAGATTGAAATAATTGTAATCATTATAATGTACGTACAAATCTCTATATTTATGGCATCAGATTTTTATTGCAAAAACCTATCACTAGAATTCCTTGGACCCTAGAAGTCGTTAAAACATCAATTAAATATAGTCTTTATGATGATTACTTTGTCTATAACTATGCAGAAACTACCATAGTGGCTTCAAACAGTGATAACTACCGAAACTGTAATGACGCATGTATATATTTTAGTCATGTTGTGTGTAATTTCGAAGCACTGACAGTTCACGTACGCCTCCTTCTGTTTACGTCTATCTATATGTGTTAACTAAATATTTGATTTTATGCCGTTACCATAATTCAGTTAAGACAAAAAGCAGAAGAATGTTCGTAAAAAAGTAATTGAATATTCTACTTGTGCTTAAGAGCTGAGTGAACGGTTTTCTTTAAATCGAATGCCTAACTTTAATTAAGATTTGGACTGAAATAGATCTCAAAGAAAAGCCAGTTTATGCGACGTTTCTTTTCGAATCAAAGAAAACATTTCTCTATTTAAAATATTCTTATATTTTCTTTCTTATTGTTATAGTCGCTAAGGGCTACTTACCTACTTGAGTTATAAGATTATATTAATATATTTTTTCATATATTTAGATATAGTTTCATAGATTCCGAAATATTTGTCAAAGTCAGGCTTTTGCCTCTAATATTTTGTTCCATTTAACTTCTTTATTAAAATGTCTAAGTTAAACCATGCTAGGCCAGTAGAAAAAAAATGTGTGCAATTTACACATTGTAGAAGTGAAACCTTCAAAAACTTTGGCACTAAGCCTTGATAAAAAAGAGTGGACGGGGTACGAAGCAGAGCATAAAGAGAACCACGATCGTAAGAAACACTGTATAATGCTTCCTATCTCATTTTCTCCCATGTTAAATCTAATGAATTTATGTGTCTGTCTCTTGTTAATGACGTTTTTTCGTTTCATCGACTTTCAAATCGCAATGATGCTAAAGAAGTTTTCACTTCAAAAAAGATGATTGACGCGTTCTAATCACCATTGTTCTAAATCGAAGATTAAATAAAGCGGTGTAGCGCACAGGCATCCATTGAATTTTTATGTGCTTATTTTGAGTTTACAATTCATCTTAATAAAAACAAATATTTAAAACGAATTTACATAATATCCCATATTTATCGAATCGAAGGCCATCGAAGTTTTCATTAGTATTTAAAAAAAAATATATATGCTGTTTTAATTCATGTATAATACAGTTTTTCATTGAACGAAAAGTTGTAATTTATAACAACTAAACCGAGCTTATCTGAAATGTTGATCATTCCATATACATTTCCCTGCACAAAAAATCATCCAACTGACATTTGACAAAAAAATATTGATAAAAATAGCATTTTTTATATCTGAAAATGAAGTAAGATATTTTAACAATCTACGGGCTATTAATAACAAAATCAAAATAATAATAAATCACAGCGCGAGCATCAACAAACACACGACGAATGCGACCTTTTCAATTCAGAAACTTCACTCAATTTAACAATATTGTTTAACAATTCACTTATTATGAATAAAGCCTTATGATGATACACAATAATTGGATTATAAATTACACTTCGTATATTATCACCAGTGTATATTTAGTATTTTCAGCGTTATTATGTGTAGCGTCGACTTGGCACGGTACACTATATGTATAAACATGTAATAAATAGCCTCATTATAACTGGCCGACTCCCCGCGGCGCCACGGTGTAATTTATTTTAACGCATGCCCACTGCGGTCTTGTGTACAGTTTATATACAGACACAAACCTATTTTTTAAACGACACTCATGAGCTTAATGTTTATTCTTGCTGTAAACTTTTAAATTATGCTTTCTTTCTAGTAAATTAAATTTAACAGACTGAAGTTGTAGTGGCAGACAAGTTCTAGATCACGGTTTGGTAAAGGCAGCGTATACGCTCTTCAGCCAGGTGGATGGTCACTTAAAAAAGTGGCGCAACGGCATTGAATTTGGAAGGCAGAGAACCGGTAGTTTTATCGCACTATTAAAGAGAGGTTGATAATGATGATTTAAATTCATGATGTACGCAAAAAGTATTACATACATGTGAACTATTCACATGAAACTCACATAATTATTCATCTTAGTTCCCAAGGTTGGTGGGGCCATTGGCGTTGTAAACGATGATTAACATTTCTTACAATGCCAATGTCTATGGGCATTGGTGACCACTTACCATCAGGTGGCCCATATGCTCGTCCGCTTACCTATACAATAATAATTATTATTTTTATAATAATCGAATCGTCATTTTTCCCAATCAGTGTGGGCAACCATCTTAGTTCCCAACTTGGTGGCGCATGGTCGATGTAAATTGTAAGGGATGGTAAATATTTCTTACCGTGTCAATGTTATGACCACTTACCATCAGAAAAATATAACGTATTTATTAATTTAAATTTCCAAAAATCTTTTCTTAACAGATGCTTAATAGGCGTTATAAAATAAGACTATGTTCCGAATTTAATTTTTCTAGACTCAATAGTGTTGGCTGTGTGTTGATAGTCAGTCAGGGCAAACTATTTTATAAATATAGTGTGTACACATGGAGTCAGTCAGTAACATTCAAAAATTCAAAACTGTTATCGATGTTTATATTAGTCTTCATAAGTGTACTATTAAGCTGCAGAGTAAAGTGTCCCGGGATAGATTCGTCAAACCGTTTATCAGTTTCAAAACATTTCGGTCTCTCAGGGGTGTCATTCATCAAACTGATGTATTATTGCATGATTAATAGCAAACATCCGAATTGGGTCCTGATATCGTCCGTATGCATGTAGAAGTTGCATCTACCACGTTATTTAAAAGTTCTATTTATGAATTAATTGATTATACACAATTTTAACAAACTTCATTTATTATCTACATATATTAAGGTAATTATTATGGTTATAATGATAATAATATTTATGAAGAATTCATTTGGAACGTTTTCTTATAAAACTCTAGTCGAGACATCGTTCCTAACATAACATGACACTTTAATTTAAAAAAATGTGCTAGTAAAGAATTATCAGTTAAAATTTAATCACAACAATAATAAATATTTATATTTTCAACCCATTCCAAGATATCTCAAGTGTCAAATAAAAGTTTCTGAGTGTATACAATGGCTGTGGAGTATTTCGCGTCAGATGTAGGTCGTGTAAGTCTTAGGGCTAGCATTGTTGGGACGAAAATAATCCGTGTTTGGAAAATACAGCGCGGCCGGTTCGTTTACTCATTCTATATTATGAAGCTGGTTCGTCTTAAGAAATACTTTCGAATCTTAAAATATTTTAGTATTTGAAATCGCTGAATTGTTTGTAAAGCTGTATAGCGAACACTGGGTTTGAATTGGTGAAGCTGCCTGGCGCAAGCATTAGAAAATACAGCCACATTAGGCAATATGTAATATATGTATGTATAGGTATTTCTTTGACACACGTAAAGTACGTAGTTATAATTCAACTTTTCCTTGTTTTGTTTTGTTATATACAATTATAGTGTCAATGTCGAACATCTTAATCAAGTTAGGTTTCTTTTGCCAACAACTATTTTATATCACTCGATTATATAAAGATCATACATTTTATTTCGTTCAACTTGTATCTGCAGTGCTGTGGTCACACTGACTGCTCCGGATTTAGATTAATTAAAGACTGCGCCATTCTCATCCAAGTACCCATGACTCAAACAAAATATAAATGTATAAAATATGTATATGAAAAGTACGATTTTCGTCTAAACATGGCAAAATCCTACCAACCACCAAGGTTAATTAATTACTCAACGAGCATAGTTTAGTATTTCTGATATTTGAAAATAGGTCAACTTCTAGTTGTTAGTTATTATTCATTTTTAAGATTTACTTTATATTTACGTATTTTACAAATACAAAAGTTATTGTCTGTCTGTCTCGCATTTAAATCACTGAAGTGATTTTGATGAATCTTATTATGAAGTAAACTTCAACTCCAAGAAAAGATATTGGCTTCCTTTTTAAACTAACACTTGCTCAACCACGCAAAACGCGAGCGAAGCCATGGACGAAAACTTTTCGTAAAGATTATATTTGATATCAATAATCATAATATATATTTAACATATTAGTTTTTAAAGCTGAAGCGAACAAACATAACAAATATTCGTCTCCTATTGCAAATTATATTTTTATTCCGTTTGCAGTTCAAATGCACCTTGATCATCATCATCACCTTGGAGTTATAGTACAAAAACTTTCGTCAAAAATATTACGCTCCATCTTAATATTGCCTCTACTGGTGTCAGGAGGGCTGGTCCATTTTTCCCCCAGAGAATCAGAATTACGATTCAAAGTGGAAATGCTGCTAGCATTCTTGCCATCATTCCACACGGTCACGATTTATGCAGTAACTATTCTTAACTTTTATATGTATATAAATAAATTAATGTAAGTTTTTATCATAACATATATTTTTTATATGTATGTAAGACGTTTGTTTCTTGTGTTATCACTGACAAGACCTTTCAAACTGACAGACAACAAATCACACAACGAAATGATATTAAATTTGCATTAAGATTGAATATTCTTAACGTAAAATACACACACAGTTATTTTCATATATTTCGTTACACTACCAACAGTAAAAAATACACACAGAAATGATACACCAAGCACGTTCCATTATGTAACGGTACATAATAAACGTTGTACTCAAATTTGACCTTAAAATTCGCTCTAGTAAGTGAAATTTCTCTTCAATATAACTAACTAAAATTCAAAAATCACAGTCGACATTAAATCATTGTTTCTTTACACCATGTAACGCTGGTGGAATATAAAAGGCACATCAGACGACGCCATGGGATATCACTAGCACAGTACAACTGCGGGACATATATTATTGCTCAGCTTACTGAGACACGTGAGCCATTCATGTTCCTTAATGCCTCTTCAGATAGACAGCAAAACGTTCTTCCTAGCAATTGCATATTCTGGATCATTTTCATCAATTTTCTTAGATCGTTTACTTTATATACTGGTATATATACATTGGTATGGTACTGTTACAATTCTTATTGTACTGTTACAAATATAATAAGACTTCTTATAATATAAAATTACTGATTATAAAATGATAATAATAAAAGCTTATAATGTAATTGCAGATATCTTTTCAATAATTGCGGTCGCAGCTCATTTCGGAACTAGCGTTCCAAATATGATTTTCCAATTAAGCCATTTTTCAACGTCCGCCGTTTCCAGACTTGATTATAATCCTAGAGAACTTTTAAAACGAGCATATTTTTAAGCGGATAACGACGGCTATCTGAAATGTCTTAAAGTACGCAGGAAAAATGAAGCGCAAAGAGAGATACGTCCATGAATTATTTAACACGGCTCTGCAGTACGCGTATCTACGTACACACTTTGGGGGGTCGTTTACACTTCCATATAAACTTATCTATACATATATTAAAACGATAACGTTTGTGTCTATACATAGAAATATTAAAAATCCTACAAGTCATTTTTATCGATAAAGAAAGAAAGAAATCAATGCAAGTTCATGTATGAAATATTTAAACCCTTCATCGATAAAAGGACTATAAAACACAAAAATATTTTTTTAATTCGAACCAATAGTTCCTGAGTTTAGCCGGATCAAACAGACGAACTCTTCAGCTTTATGTATATATATATATATATATATATATATATATATATATATATATCTTTTGAAGCAGTAATACAAAATAATAAATAGTTCGATTATTAAAAAATCCTTAAATGGCCTTTAAATCAATAAACCACAACAAGCCGTTAATTAATTTTTGGTTAAGGCACATGGAAATTTACCGCTGGTACTAATAAATAATTGAACAAAGATATTTTTATTTACCCGTTTATTTTAGTTATCTTGGTCGTTCGTATTATAATATTCTTATTTTAAATGTAAGAGTGAAAATTATATTCACTGAACGTGATGTCAGTCACCGCCTCGTGAGCTTATTATATTTAATTCAGATAAGGATGGAGTAAGGGAAAATGTGAGAATTGTAAGACGTGGGCCACTTAGGCTCGGCCTGATATATCTAGATGCGATGCGATGCGATGTTACTGATATACGAGACGATGGTGGTGATATGGGTACTACCCAATTTTTGCAGCCAGTTAGCGACTCCAGCTCCAGCGGTTTTACCTGGATCAAAGGACTAAGTGACTAACTTGACTTTTGACTTATCCCAAAAAGGGATATCCTCCAGTAATGGATGGAATTATTGTGTTAAAGTAACGAAAACCACAAAACTATCTCGAAACGAGCCCAACTTGCGCTTCTTTTACTCATTTGTGCAATTACTAACTTATTTAGATATTTTAGAGGCTTGATATTAAGTGCCACATTACAATGGTTATCTTAAGGAATTGTTAAATTTCTGAATTGAATATTGTGATTGGCAACGCAATGATGATATGATAATTGACACTTTTTGTAGGGAAAATACGAGAAATTGATCAACCTTAGTAAAATATATAAATAAATGAAAAAATAATATAGTAAGTTGGTGTTAAGTGGTTCGTATTGTTTCAATCTGTCTTAATTAGAGAATGTGTCGTTGAGACTGCATTTCTTTAATTTAAGCTGATGTAATTATACTATAGTAATTTAGTTATTTCCATTACAATTTATTTGGTATTGATACTGTCTGTCTATTGATACTTTACGCTAAGCAAATTCCGACCGATAAATGCATTCTTCTGTATGAACTGCTACGCATAATTAGATGCTATTACTATGCATGGTATTATTACCGACTCGTCTAGCTAAATATTATTGTAGCAACCATTAGATAATTTTGCGCGGTGCTTATATACTGAGACCGTTGAATAATTTAACATTTTATTAGGGAAATGAAGCGACGTGAAGTTTATCCGAATGCAAAATTTTAAGTATCACAGCCAATCGCAATTTTTTTTTCTCTTAATTAAATGGGGTAAAATTTTATTTTTTTGTCTTGATAAGGTGAATATAATAGCTAACCAGGTCGATCAGGCCAAATTAAAGATACCTTCACTGAAAGGAATTTTGCCAGATCTTCTTAATCTTTCGAGTGGACACCAGTCGAAACGGTGTTGAAATCCTGAAGTTATGTGCCTTCAAATCTTCTCACTGTTCTGCTTCCCTGTACGGCTTGTTTCAAAAAACGTTGTATAATAATGCAGTAAAATATTATTTCGTTGAGGTGTCGTTTATCATGATGTATTTAATAATTCACATAAATACTAGTTTTTTTTTATTATATTATATACCTACATATTTATGCCAGTTGGAACTCAATTTAGAATGCCCTTTATAATTTCGTTTTGCCCTTTAAAAGGGTGAAACAAAGACAATACGTGGGTTTGATTCGTTAATATTATTACCAAAACTAAAGAGCGAGAGTATCACCACAAATTGAAAATATGCAATTGCAAAATTAATTGGATAATGTAATAATTTTGGCCAGTAAATACCGATGTTGCTCCTGTCTGGGTACCCACATCTCTCATATTATATACAACAATGATACTTTGTTTTGCTATGTTTCGATTTGAGGCGTAAGTTAGCCCGTCAATCAGCAACATCAGCAATCATCTAACAACAGTCAACGTCCTATCTAACAGTCATAACATCTTACTTTCATCGTCAGCGGTGGATTAACGTTGTAAGCAATAACAAAATTAACAAACATCTTACATCTTTATGCGGAGGCGGCAACTTATCTGATCTTTACTCTGTCTTATTAATAATAAAATAAAAGTTTTAACAAAACAAAAACCTACTTCATAGGAAAAACAAATTAATATGCACTAAGAAGTAAAAAAATAATTGCGTATTCTTCTATAATTTGATAATTAACTTACTATATTCTACTCATCAATATGTAGGTACGAATGTGTTGTGTGGTTGATAATGTATTTACAATTATTGTTACTTTTGGAGTCGATGTCAGCCAAGGTGGGTTTATAACTACATACATAGTTAGTTATAGGTGAGATGTGCTTGTGTCGCACGCGCAACTTTACGAGGAGAATAAAAGTCAATTTGTAATGTGTATGTTTTGTTTGTTTTTAAAAGATTCCCGTATTATTATTGCTAGGTCTATTATAGTGTTAATAAGTTTCATAGCATCTTATTTTTCCTTTTTTAAAACTTTACTATATAAGTATTTACATGCAAAAATTACTGTTGGAAATTTTAATACTATTTTGGTTTAAAACCGTTAAATAGTTTTTTTTAAACGATACCTGACTGGCGTGTTTTTGTTTTCAATTTAGAGCGGTTCTTATATTATATTTAGCGTCAGCTTGAATATAGATCAAATAAAACATTGTTATTCAAGCCACGCTCAAAACACACTTCGTACAAATGAATGATATTGCTCTTTTGTTAGAAATTAACGCGTGTCCCATTTCAACAAAACAATTACATTTCTACACAGAGTATAAAGTGTAGCAAAAATGGTATGTGTGTATTAATAATAGTTAAAATTAACAAATACATTTGAGAGTACAGTCTGATATTATAAAAATAACTTGTATTAATGATAACCAGCCATCCTTCCCCAACAATTAGTTTAGAGAAAAACTAACTTTTGCATTGTTTCTAAATATAGATTCGATTTGCAATTTTAAATTCGAACTCGAGTGCAATGTTCCTATATCATGTAATGAACATTAAAACGAATAACGCAAAACAATTTTACATGAGCATATTATAAAGTAAAAAAGTGTAGGAACAGCCTGTGAATATCCCACTGCTGAGCTAAGGCCTCTTCTCCTTTTTTAGGGAGAAGGTTTGGAGCTTATTCCACCACGCTGCTGCAATGCGGCTTGGTGGAATACACATGTGGCAGAATTTGAGTGAAATTTGACACATGCAGGTTTCCTCACGATGTTTACCTTCACCGTCAAGCACGAGATGAATTATAAACACAAATTAAGCACTTGAAAATTCAATGGTGCCTGCCCGGGTTTGAACCCACGATCATCGGTTAAGATTCACGCGTTGTAGCCACTGGGCCATCTCTGCTTATTATTATTGCTTTGAGCATATTATTATATGATGTTTTTTCTTTCATAGAATTTCTATATAATATAATAAACAACTTAAAATCGAGATCAATCGAAGTAAGAGGTAAATTTTATTTATCCTTATTAAGTGAGTCAAGAGTTTCTAAAAGAATAATTTAATGGAATGAGTTGGAGCGTATATATACAATTGTAAATATTTGTTGATATTATTAGGATAAGTTATACCTTCTTATTTAAAATTAGTTTTCGTACGAGGCTTCTCCTATATTCAAGGGAGCAGGTATTAGGTAAAAAATAACCTATGTCTTTCCTTAGGTTAAAACTCTCTTCATACCAAATGTCACCTAATTCTTACAAGAGGCTTATCAATGAAACCGTAATTGACATAAAGAATTACTTTCGCATATTTAATACTTCTATTATTATAGATAAGCTTTTCATATAGAAATATGAAAAATAAATACTACGAACATAATTAAAAGCTGAAGTAGACTTCGTTCGGCAGTCAAAATGCTACGAGCTTTTACTTGGTGGTAGAGCTTGGTGCAGGCTCGTCTGGGTAGGTACCACCCACTCATCAGATATTCTAGCGCAAAACAGCAGTACTTTGTACTGCCGCGTTCCGGTTTCAAGGGTGAGCCAGTGTAATTACAGGCACAAGGGACATCTTAGTTCCCAAAGTTGGTGGCGCATTGGCGATATAAGCGATGGTTAACATCTCTTACAATGCCATTGTCTATGGGCGTTGGTGACCACTTACCATCAGGTGGCCCATAAGTTCGTCCGCCTTCCTTTGAAAAAAAAAATGAGCAGCCAAGTCAATTACATACTACTTTTTTAAACTAGTCTTCTTCCTCAACTTCGCTCGTGTATGGGAGTGGTGGGGGTAAGGGTAGGTCAGATGTAGAGTACCATCATTCATTCTAACAATCTGTTAGTATTAGTACTATAAAATACTAAGAAAAAGATATGTAACATAAGAAGATATTTCATTATTAAAATTACGTTATTTATTATGCTTTTACGTGTTATTTTTAAATTATAATTGCTGCTATAATTTCCTTTATTTAATTATCTTTATTTAATAAACTTACTAAAGCGGAGTCTGAACTGAGCTACAAAATTATAGCTAAGTCAGATTTAAAATACCTGCATTTTATAACTCCCAAAAAGATTTATTAATGTTTGTAAAAGCGCTTATTTAATTATACACAAATTGTTCGGAATATTTTCTATAAATTATAAAATTTTATTAATATAGTGTGTTTTGTTATATTATAAAACATATTTCTATTTTTGTGTTGGTAAATGGGCCACCCGATGATAAGTGGCCACCAACGGCCATATACGTATATTTGTATTGTAAGAAATGTTAACTATCGCTTATATCGTCAATGCGCCACTAACCTTGGGAACGAAGATATGTCTTTGTGCCTGCAATTATACTGATTCACCATTCAACCCAGAACGCAACAATACCAAGTACTACTGTTTTGCTGTAGAATATCTGATGAGTGGGTGGTACCTACCCAAACGAGCTTGCACAAAGCCTTAACACCAGTATAATTAGAGTTAATCGGAACGGAAATGATACGAATCAGGCCAAGTAGCTAGTTTTATAGAACTGTCAAACGTGTTCATTCGAAATCCCACTATTTTCATATAAAACTGTACGTTAAATAAATACTATACGTTCATATAAACTATATATTTTCATATATAACTAATAAATTTCAATCAAACATAACCAACAAAGTTCAAAATATTAAATGAAAACATATTATATTGAAGACAAAACTAAATAAAATATAATAATAGATTTTTTTTTTCTAAATTCAAAATATTACAATTTTGTATGAATATTTATCCAACAATTAGGTATACAGAGTTGTTGGTAATTCGACGTATTCCCGTTAGGAGGTGATAGGGGTGACTATTTGCGATAATTTTAAACCCCATATGCATCATGCAAAAGTAAACCATTTTTGAGTTATCGTCTATTTTAGCGTTTTTCAAAAAGTCGAAAATGCAATATTAAACATTTATTTAAAAAAAAATTATGAATTTAAATCTCATTTTTTCTTCTGATTTATAAAAAAGATTAAACACTTGTTATTTATAAATATTAATACAAGAATTATTGGTCCAAATTTAAAAATGCGAGACGAAAAACGATATTTTTTTGAGAATTTGGTCCACTAAAATGCCTTAAAACGAAAAAGAAACGTTCTGAAACTTTCAGATTATTTTAAAAACATAACCGTTTTGTTAGCTCACCAAAAATGCATAACGAATAGGAAGTTATTTTAAAGAAACAAAAAAAAAATTAACACAAAGGAAGCAGTCTAAAATTCGTATTCGAACTAAACTTAAGGTCGTACTTTAAAATTTCCATAATATTAATTAAAAACAACACCCAATGTAAATAAAACGAAAAATACAAATTTGAAATAAATTTTAGAACCAGTAACAGTTTGGCAGTAATAATTCATAATAAGTAACAATTAAGACATTTTGTAATTTAGCCTGATTAAAGTTCTTGCTCGAAGTTACTTCCTCTATTGCGTGCATAAAGTCGCATTCTCTTTTTGAGTTGTGACGCGGATGACACAGGCGTGACGTCATAAACTAATTCATCAAGCCACCAGAAATAGACATTTTTAAATGATGCCGAGATGGCCCAGTGGTAAGAACGCGTGAATCTTAACCGATGATCATGGGTTCAAACCCGGGCAAGCACTGCTGAATTTCATGTGCTTAATTTGTGATTATAATTAATCTCGTGCTTAACGGTGAAGGAAAACATCGCGAGGAAACCTGCATGTGTCAAATTTCATTGAAATTCTGTCACATGTGTATTCCCCTAACTCGCATTGGAGCAGCGTGGTGGAATAAGCTCCAAAAACATTCTCCTCACAAAGACGAGAAGAAGCCTTAGCCCAGAAGTGGGACATTCACAGGCTGTTACTTTATTTTACTTTTGCATCATGCATATGGGGGTTAAAATGATTGCAAATAGTCACTCCTATCAACTCCTAACGGGAATACGTCGAATTACCAATAACCCTTATTTATTTTCGTCATTATAAGGTCAAATCCTAAATTTAGTTTTTCGTTTTAATGTTAAAATAGTTGTTAAACGAGCCGGTTGGCGGGGTTGGTAAATACTTGTCTTTCGCGCCGCAGGTCGTGGGTTCGATTCCCTACCAGGACAGATATTTGTGTACGTGAAATTGTCTGTTTGTCCTGAGTCGGGGTGTAATTATGTAAATTAAAATGTATTTACAAAAGAAAAGTAGTATATGTAGTATATCAGTTGTCTGGTTTCCATAGTACTACGAGCTCTGCTTATCGTGGGATCAGGTGACATTGTATGAATAATCTCCCAGGATATTGTTATTATTATTATTATTGCTCACATACAAAACAAAGTTTAATTTACTATAATATTATAAGCATACTGACAGCCCCGTTCCAACTTTTGTTATATATTTTGATGAAAGTGACGCTATCTATTGACCTAAGTTAGAAACATATGCCTATTGAAGAACATGGTGTATGAGAAGAGAGTAATTCAATTCCCTTGAAAGGTAGTGTAAGCATACGTTGCGTTGTTATAAGGACATTCCCGGTATTATTTTTATAATAGCCGGTTTAATTTTTGTTTGAATTGATATAAGCAGACTGATCACTTCAGCAGTAAGTAGTATTACCGCCCATATACATAGGCGGTAACTGTAAGAAATAATAACTATCCCTCACATACACAATACGCCACCAACCTTGGGAACTGAAACAGTCTGTTCCTTTTGACTATAGTTACACTGGATTTTTGAAAGCTTTCGATACTTTATCCTAAGCTCACATACATTTAATCTCATAGCATTGATTTAAAGTATAAAATAATTTAATTATCGTCGAAATCTGTCTGGTAGTACTAATTATATAAGTATATATTTATTTAGTGATGTATTTCATTAAAACAGTATGAATATAAGTAAACTTCTACATAAAAATATTGAATCAATTAATACTTTATTAATTAAAATAGAAAAAAAAAACAGAAACGAATTGTAAATAGATATTTTTAAATAGTAAAAATCACAAAATATATTTCTCAATTCCAAAAAAATTTATTTAACTAATTCAATTAATCTTAATTAATTCCTAATAATGCTTAAAATTGAAACAACATTCAATTAATTTAATGTATTCTATTTTAGATTTAATAAGAATTAAAAAATATTTGTTACCCTACTCCGAGATTGATCTGGATATCTGAATGGGTGTCCAATGTCCACTAACGTGATTGATAGGCGGGACCGCAGTATTACTATACAAGATATTTAGTGAATGATGTACAGTGTACACAATACAGACAAAGATCGAAGCCATAATGGCAAAGATATCAAGGGAACGTAAGGGAACTCCAGTTAACATTTCGTTATTGTTTAAATAATCCAATCCTATAAAAAAAATGGTTGTCTGTAAAGTTGGTTTACGGACGATAGTTAAACGTGACAACGTCATAACAAAACTTTGATGAAATGACTGCAATCGAGTGAAAGAGAGATAGATGTTGCAGGTGTCCATGGGCGGTGGTAGTCACTTTCCATCAGGTGAGCCTCCTGCTCGTTTGCCCCCTCTTACATACAAAAAAAAAAACAAGATGCGGCGCAAGCGTACAATCAGCGTAACGGGACAATGAGCGTATCGAGACAATGAGCGTAACGGGACAATTTTTCGTGCATGTAGCCAGCGTTCATCGATTTATTAGACGTTGTCACGTCAAAATATAAAAAAATCCGACTTTTATTTTATTGTTATTTGACGAAAAAAAAACAGCGATTAGACAGCAGTTACCGTATGAATACAATTAGTTTATATAGATAACGTACAAGTGAAATAGGCTAATGAACATAAGTAATGTTCATTTCTTTGCAGAAAAATAAAGCTGTATAAAAAAACTGGTAGAAAAATATCTGTCTTTCTTGAAGTCTTGCCATGACCAAATGTCAACGAAAGCTCCCACAGTTAAGTTCTTATTTTTACTTCATTAATAAAAAATGCTATTCAGATTATTGCCACTAGATGGCGCTGTTTTCATTCGTTTTAGACACACAGTTAAGCTAAACTTAGACTTAAAACGTAAAGGTAATCTTTAACATAACATCCAAAATTACACTTTGTCAAAGCAAATATAAAGAAGATTTATATTTAAATAATCCTCCGTAAAGCAGGTAAACAACTTCATCCCACAATAAATTAAAAACTTAACAAAACATTTTTGACGGCACGCGGAAACCGAATGCATATCTCATTGCATACTTTTTCATATGTTTTAAACTAGGATATGTGTATAAAAAACGTCACAATAACCATATGTTTCGGCACAATGTAACGCTAGCTGGAACGCGGCCATAACAAAGTATTGTTATTCGAGCAACGCTTAGCGCGCACTTTGTTACCAGAATGAATGCTGTCTCGCTCTTTTGTGATACGAATTGCCATATCTCTTTTCCACAAAACAATTATATTCAATGGACGAGATATATGGCGACAGTTTTTACCTACAACTTCGTTTAGAATGCCAGAATGTCCCAGTGGACTAAGACTTTCACTCATTCCTTTTGAGGAGAAGGCGATGGATACACATGTGACAGAATTTTATGTGATGTTTTTTCAGCAATTCCATGAACCTACTTAATGGTAGAGCTGGGTAGATACAACTCCAAGCACGGACACAGAGAACCAAGGCCCCTGTGCACTGACATTTTAGGCCCTCCAATCGGAAGCAGTTAGAGAAAAATTGTACCGGTAAGACCGTCTGCTACCTATTTAAAAATAACCAGTTTTATTTACCAAAGCGTATAAAATATGAAACAAAACATTAGAAATAGATTCAATGAAAGCCTTACTTATTTTATAAGCTTTTAATTGCTGGTTGCACATATAACTTATATTTAAAAAGTTTTTGTAATTGTAAAAGTTATCCGAGCGATTGAACATAATTATATACAAGAGCTCGACAACAACCGGGGGCAATAGGCCATCAGACACAACACCCGTTTGGTCCGAGGATCTTCCCTTTTCAATGGTGGATGAGGAACTTTACACCCTGTTCCTCACACCCCCAAACGTGTATACTTCTTAATATAATGGTCAATGTCGCATATCATTTTAAAATCTTTTACAACCGTTTTCTGCGGTGAACTTCAAATTTGTTTTTATTCAATAGTGCTACAGCTACTAATTAATTTTACGCGCTAATTTTATACGACACTTCGTGTCATAATACATCAAGATATAATAAGTAATGCATTGATACTATTGCCTCAATATATTATGTATACAGCAAAATTATAAGTTCATTTTCATATAATGTTACATCTCCTGAACTTTGAACGTAACGACCTTATATATGACTACCAACTGAGTAAACTTCATTGCTAGGATAAAAATCTTGAATCTAGTTTTCGTGATACGTATTAATAATTGAAGCTAAATAAAAGGTCGTAATAAGGATTATTTCAAATATAACGTTTTTTTTTAAATCATTCGAAATTCAACCAAAATTAATATTGCAAATTAGGACGTATTTGTTTTTTCTTTGCATAATTATACCTTTAATTAGCACTTGTTGGATATTTATGTCACGCCAACTATTTTTAAGAGATCCCCTATTAGACAGATGTGTATTATCTATATCTCATTGTTTTTCTTTGTCTTTTTATTATTTTTATTACTCACTCCAGTAATCCGATAGTCAGTAAGACGACACGAGTAGACTTTAGGCGCGGCAATATACTTCTAAATCTCATACTTCAAACTACTAATTCTTGATTGAAATTATATTTTTTTAGATCCAAGGAAACTGAGGAGCTTGGAATCTGCGTAAAAGATAGCCCAGTAAGGCAGTCACGGCCAACGAAGTTTGCCAGATATATTAGTCCTTTGAAGCCGGCTTTCCAATAATTGCGCATTTTGCGACCGCTCCGCGATTGCAAGTTTTAACCTGATTATGGGGTGACGTAGGTCCTTTTTCAATTGAACAGCTGAGAAATAGTAAAGTGGAAATTAAGGAGATTGTTAATTAAATTTCTTGCTACCATTAATTAAATTACAAAGGTTAACAAATATTGGGTGATTATGTAGGGGTATACTTGTAAATCTATACTAATATTATGAATGCTAAAGTTAGTAATTCTGTATGTTACGCTTTTATAGGTAAGCCACTGATCCGATTTTGATGAAATTTAATATGAAAGAAACTTGAATTTCAAAAACGGGCATGGGCTACTTTTTTACCAAATAGCCCCCTGCACCCCCATCCGCCTAATACGCGGACGAAACCGCAGGCGAAAAAGTTATCTATATATTATTAATATATGAATATCAGCAAAATTTGTAATAGTTCATTATTTCATTATTTTAAAGTTCTTAGTAAATTAATATCAATTACTTAAAATAATTCAACAATGATGACAGATATTCGCAAATTTTATAAATAAATTAAAGTGTTTGCTAACAATTAAAAAAACGGAATTAAGATAATAAAAATTATCGGAAGAGTAAAAAATATAACACATTTATCTGCATTTACTAATTATTTCAATGAGGAATTAGCTTGTCTTTTTTATTAAAATGTTCACTACATTGTTTCATTGTTATCAATTGTGCTATAAAAGTAAAAAAGTAACTGCCTGTCAATATCCTACTGCTGGGCTAACGCCTTATTTACCTTTTAAGTGGGTTTGGAGTTAATTCCACCACACTGTTCCAATACGGGTTTCTGGAAATTCAGTTAAATAAGAATACATATACGTGTTTCCTTCCGATTTCTTCCTTCACCGTCGTGCACTAGAAGAATTATAAACACAAATTAGGCACATGAAAATTCGTTACTTTGGTTTGATCAATCATTCACTCTTTCCACTAAGACAACTCGGTTCCATTGTTTTATATTTTATGTTATTTTAAAAATTGTTACCCTCGCCGTATCTTCTGTCATCTCGCTAGACTAAGCCAGCGGCAGCGTTGAGATATAATCCTCAACACGGAGTTGAGTGGTAGGTCAATTTGTTGCGCATCACTTTGCGACGTAAGATACTCGTAGTTATCATTTTCTTGGAGTGTTTGGAAATTTTTATTTTTTTGTTTTTATTTTTGTATTTGTTTTTTTTGAATTGTATGAATACATTTTATAGAAGATAGATAAATTATAATTTAGACCGTTTAGCTTAATAACAGCTATCATTACTGCTAAAGTAATATTCTGTGACTAACGGCTAAGCTGGGCCCGAGAGAAGGTTCAGAGCTAATTCCACATATACAGTTTTTTTCTTCAAGCGATCGCCATAGCAATTAGTTTCGTTCATAGACATGACACAACATCTGCCGGGTATATCTGTTATTGTTTATATTTCGAATCTAGATGTGACGCTTTCTTAAAATCCAAATAGCACAATAGCTTATTCAACAAATCAAAAATCCAATAATTAATTATTTTTTACCATACCACCAAGAACAGAAATTGTCTATTTGAACAAAGCTGTTGTAGGAATAAATGATTTTTGTAACTTTATAATTATCAATTTTACATTATCTCTCACTCTTTCTCACAATATATCGTTGTTTAGTTGTTTTTTTTTTAAGTTTAAAAAAGCCGCCTACTTTTATCAGCCTTTGTGGAAGAGAGGGGTGCGCAGTAATACGTGTACAAACCTAGTTATTAGTTTGTAATACTTTCGTTGGTATCAATAAAACAATTTACATTTCTTAGCTGCTTAAGATAATTAAGTAATACTATATTTTATTTAAGCAATTTAAGAAAGAAACTGTGACGCATATAAATAAAAAATGAATCTCCTCGTTTTTATCCGAACATTAAGCCAAAAATACTCGCTGAATTCATGATTAATTCATACTGTTACACTTTGCTGGAGGCTGAAAACAAGATTGCAAATTAGATGGGATCTGACTATTTCAATCGTTTTGAAGGTTGAATTAGAGTACTCTTTAAATTTAAACATGCTTCTAGTACGATGATAGTATAACAGGGACACTGACCAAATTTTAAAACACGTGGCATTTGATTTTACCCTGAATATATAGTGCATAAGCGTGCTTGTACGTGCACTATATATTCCATCAATATTATAATGTCTTGAGACGATATTCTGAAATGATGAGAATATTCAGGCGTTTATGGTACAATCGAAGCAAGCAGCTATGCTAATGATAATATATTGTTATGTAAACCCATTAACTTTTATTTGTTTGATCATTTTGTGTCAACACGACAGACAAATTGAGTGTAGAGCAATATCCTTCATATTTTTTTACACTCAATTTGTCTATCGTGTATGAAATAAGAAAATGAACTCGCTATGAAAGTAACAACCTAGGTCCTAGTTGGAGACTAATTCCTAGGTTATAGATACTTCGTGGGATATAAAGAAATAAATAGATATCATCAAAACCTTTGTTGTAAGGCACTCCGCACTAAACATATATCCTATTAATATTAAAGCATTTAAATATAATAGAACGTTCTGGACTGATTGAACATAGACCATTACGCTAAAGAACATTACAGTGTTTGAGAAGCGAACTAAAGCCTCTCTGTAATAATCTTTGTCAAGGAATCTATGTTTGTATCCACAAAGAGGACAATGTAACAAAGAGCAAATTAAACATGTAATATTAAAATTTATATCGTTTTTCTACATATTATTAAACTAAGTCCTGTCGTCGGGTCTTTCTGGATGCGATAAAAACCACACTCCACAGAACGGATTTTCATACGGTTTTCACCAATGAACTGACTCATAGTGTATAATTCAGTAATTTTTAATATAGTTCAATTTCCATCGAATTATAAGAACTAGGGAATAGAGAGTGCTGTGTTTGCGCACACACTTGTGCACTATAATAATATGTCCTGCGCAGTTGACTAATCTCCCTTGAGATTGGCCGCCGTGACCGAAATCGGCCTTGAGGACATTATTCTTCTATATTGGCTGAAATAGGATGATGTTTGATATTCAAATATCTAGGAAAAACACATGCTAAATGGAAGATTCACTAGCATGCTTTACGTATCGAGTTGTATAATATTACGATATAAACGTCTTATGTAGACTGTTTGTCAACCCGTTTGAAGCCGAGACGAGTAGTTAGTGAAATTTTATAAATGTAAATTGTTATTAATATAATTATATTATATATTAACTATAAATTAATTATATTTATATAATGTGATGTTTAAATTTATTTGTGTATTTTTTTGTTATTGTACCGCCCTCGCGAATCTGTTTCGCCTAAACGTTGACTGGTAGAAAATGCCTTAAGGCATTAGGTCCGCCTTTTGTTCCAAGAATCCAATTTTATAGATCAATCAAGTTTTATAAATAAATAATAAGTAAATTATATTTAAGTTGAAACACAATTGTATATTAATTTCAATATAATAATTAACTTTGAGTTTGTGAATAATAGAAAAATCTTTTTACTCGTAATTATTAACATGAATACCAATATATTTTTAATATATTTATATTATCACGTAATACAGTAGATATATAATGATAGAAAAAAAATACTTCCAATATTTCAGTCATGAAATTAAACCATGTATTAACTATTACTTAGTAAAATTATTTTACACTACACTATATTTTAAATTCTTGTGTATAACAGTTTCAGTTTATACAGCAAGTCCAGTCACTCTAGAGTGTTTATTAAAACATAGTTTGGTATTCGATCTAAGCTAAACTCATATTTCAAAGCGATTTACTCGACATGCCACGTAACTACCATTAAGAAGCTACTTAACTACCCTTAGACACAGTATCGTAAAAAAAAACATACTTCTCATAGACAATTTCAACAACATATTTATCTCCACGATATAGATGAAGATACGGTAGGTATGGCTAAGACTAACCTCCATAGTGACTAGTGTGTGATAATATTCCTTCTTTAAATTCAATAACTGAATCGTGGGCAATATTGTATTATATAGAGCGGTGTTTGATTGTACGTAATATTAATCAATTTTTTAAACGAAGTTATTTTACGCGATTTACAGTAGACTAAAATGGGAGCATGGGCAGGATTACAGGTGATTGGCAAGGAGATACAAAAAAAATTACAAGAACATCTCATATTATAAAATAATATAAACAAGATTCCACGTGACTTAATTTTTACCTTATAATATAGGTAGGTTGATGGGCATCGGACTACCTGATGGTAGGTGATCACCACCGCCAATATCTGTGATTGGCGCTGTAAACATTAATCATTCCTTATATCACCAAAGTACCACCAACATAAGAACTAAGAAGTTATGTCCCTTATACTCATAATTACACTGGTTCGCTTACCTTTCCTACCGGTACATAATAATATCCATTTGGTGGTAGAATATTTGATGAATGGGTGGTACCTACCGAGAAAGACTTCTATAAAACTTTACTACCGAGTCGAGTATTTCCTTGCACTTATTTATCTTTAATTATTAATTTTTATTTACATTCTTTTCCTAGCTTTAAATATCAGCGAACTATTGCTTCGGAAGTCGGAACTTACCTGGCAGGTGCATTATTCAACGGATATTGGATCGGTGTAGTTTATCTTATATAAATAACTTACCTTTAAATATTTTTTCATAATAATATCAATAGTATAGAGTTATACAAAGAATAATTGTTACTTCGTTGAGATGATAGATACCATATAATATGTATATAATATAAAATGTAATATCAATTGAAAAAAAGTAATTCATTTCAAAATTAAAAATTTAACGATATTTTATTAAAATACGAAAGAAACAGCAAATTATTTATGACGTAATAAAATTATTTACAGATTATATCGACATCTTACGCTGACAGATAACAACTACTCACCGCATATAAAAAGAAGGGGGAAGAATAGGGAAAACAAAAATATTCATGACAGCTACGATATGTATCCTTTTTTTTATTGTATATGAAGGCGGACGAGCATATGGGCCACCTGATGGTAAGTGGTCACCAACGCCCATAGACAATGGCATTGCAAGAAATGTTAATCATCGCTTACATCGTCATTGCGCCACCAACCTTGGGAACTAAGATGTTATGTCCCTTGTGCATGTAATTACACTGGCTCACTCACCCTTCAAACCGGAACACAGCAATACAAGGTACTGCTGTTTTGTGGCAGAATATCTGATGAGTGGGTGGTACCTACCCAGACGAGCTTGCACAAAGCTCTACCACCAAGTAATCCTACACAGTAACATTTAGAAAAGAGATAAGTAAATATAGTTGTAATAGTTTTCGAGCGTAAATGTATTCCATAGATTCCATAAATGAAATATCTATACATTTATAGCTGCAAACGCAAAAAGGTCATACGAAATTCGCAGATATATTTTTGCATAGCTCGAATAAATCAACGTATAACAAACATGTCAATACGGACGCCCGAACCGAAATAAATCTTTGAGATTAGGGGTTCAGTACATGACCCATGTTCCCTTTATAATTCTTGTGGTGGCCATGATTACGATTATTTTTTTAAAAACTTTTATCCTTATATTATGGCGAAATATCTACGAAAGCTTCTGATTAAAGAATGCCTTAGTACAGAGAGAAGTGGCGAAAGAAAACTTTGTGGTGTAATAGTCATATTTTTAACAATTTGCCTGTTTAAAAAATAAACCTTTCTTTTTTATGACAATAAAAAATATTTGTGTGAAGTTGAATATATTTGAAAATTGTGATATTTTATTAGCCCCAGTATTTCAGAATAAATATTACTTTAAAGCAGTATAAATTACAATTTAATGACATAATAGATAACCTAATTACTTGGCTGTCAGATTTTCAAATATTTTTAGGACTATCTCAATTTCCGACAAAATCATACACACCCTAGTGGCGATCCATAAGCAATAGTTACAGTTTGGTGATAACACATCGCATAAACCGATTTATTTTATGACATGCCATTTGGCTGATCTGCGGAAAAGATACCGATTATATCATGAATGAGTCATATTGGTATATATATCTTCAGTACCTATTAAGTATCTTCGTGTAAAATATTTACATAAAACGTTACAATTACCTGATAGCTGACTATAGCCATACTCATGGCGAGTACTTCGCGACGTGAGCTAAAGCATTATAAAAGGCTTGTTAGGCCTTTCATAAGATTATATAGTACCAAAGGTTAGAGTGTTCATTACCAAAAAACAAACTCTTCAGCTTTATTACATTAGTATATGTATATTATGTATATGATATTATTAATAGTACATGAAAATTAACTTGTTTTTTTGGCTAAAGCCTAGATTTAAATTAAGATAAGCACTAGACCAATGAGATAGATAAGTATATTACAAGAAGTACCTTACATTTAAAATTGGAAGAGTATTTCTAAAATGTCATTAATTTTTGGTTACGAAGATAAGCTCACCATACAGGTTTGTTCAAGCTGGTTACTTCTCAAACGTAATTTAGATTCGTCCACAAACTATCACCGCCTTTGTGCCGGGCCATGCAGACACCACCCACTCCAATTATTCTACCACCAAACCTATTCTATATTACTATGTTCCGGTTTGAACGGTCAGTAAGTCAGTTTTATTATTAGTCATACACAATGAATTTCACGTCATAATATCACCCCATCTTTGCTTTAGTATTGACGGTTCAGAAAAAGTAATTTGAGTTTTTGTTTGACGATTGGGAAAATCTGTCTAGCCCAAAAGTTGACTGGTAGAAAATAACGTTAAGACATCTTTTTATGTGTTTCTGTACTATGCAATTAATTGGTAGTTAAATGAATAATGAAATACAAATAAACGTTCATTGAAGTGCCAATGTCATTGAATTAAAATAGCCACTTATCAGCTGCCTTGTTTACTGACTGCCTTACTATAATTTATTTGACCTGCCTGATAATTATTTGAAAATGAATTATTTATAAAACTATTATTTCGTATAAAAACAAAAATGATTCATAATTTTGACTAAAGTTGTTTGTGAAATGAAAATTTGCCACATGTCAAACATTAGCTCTATATTATATATGTTTTGAAATAGGTAAGCGGGCTGATAAAAAGGCCATACAGCGGTAAATAGTCTCCCCTGCCCATAGATATCCGCATTGTAAGAAATATAAGCCTTTTCTTATCAGCAATGCACCATATCCTGAAACCCTGATCTTATGTCACTTGTACCTGTAATAACACTAGCGCAATCAACCAAACCAAAACACAATAATATAAAGTAATAAGTTGGTGGTACCACCACAGACGCGCTTACACGTAAAATTATTGAAATCAGTTTTTAAAAATATGTAAGAATAATTAATTCATGCATTTAAATCTGAAATTAAACAAAATAAACTCTCCGAACAAATATTAAACATTTACACTGTAAGGTTGATATTAACGAAAAATTATTTTGTGTAAATGATACATGAATTTCATACTACGTATTTGCTGACAATTTAAATTAATTGAATCTGGTTAACCAATTACAATATAATTAACCAATACATTATTGAATACTGATAATATTTTTCTATTATTTTTCACATATTTGTATAAGCTTATCAGACGTAAGATCGAAATTATTGTAAAAGTAAAGTAAAGTAAAGTAACAGCCTGTGAATGTCCCACTGCTGAGCTAAGACTTATTCTCGTTTTTTTGAGGAGGTTTGGAGCTTGTCCCACCACACTGGTACAATGCAGTTTCGGGTAATACACATGTGACAGAATTGTAGTGAAGTTGAAATTTTTTTGCGCTAACATCAAAGGACAAAATACGAAATGTTGTTTGACATAAGTACTTTTCATTTGAGTAAAAATACCAGGGAACGTAAGTTTCAATTGATGTAAATGTCAGTTGAAGCACAAGTGAACATGTTATGCAGTCGCATTACTTTTATAGCACGGAATATCAAATTTCCAAAACATTCCAGACACTCAAGTCATCTGGGAACTCACTAACATACAGAGTAGTTTCGTAAACGCTTCATCGTAAACTCGCTGGACGTGACGTAGTTAAAACATTGCTACGTTTTATGTTATTTTAGATGAGAATTCGAGGCAGAACTATACAAAAGTTTCGGAATATTTAAACCGATAGTAATCAATGACAACTCGTACAAATTTAATGTTTTTTTTCAACTGGAATTCTGTCGATGTTTTTTAATGATTGTAACTAGTAAAAGGTCTGCTGATTTCTGAATTGCATTTTAATCCTAATAGTACAGTTACAGTCTGTTAATGTCCCACTGCTGGACTAAGGCCTCTTCCCCTCTTTTGAGGAAAAGCTTTAGAGCTTATTCCACCACGCTGCTTCAATGCGGGTTGGTGGAATAGACATGTGACAGAATTTCACAAACCCTAACTATAAGTACATTAAACAAATAAATTTTGAATGAATATTAAGATTTTATTTTCCAATACAAGACAAAAACCAGCCGTCTTATCATGAAAAATATTATAATTGTGTGGGATTTGTCGCAACAAAACTTAATACAGTTCTGTAACTGCTACCAAATTTACTTAACTTCACAAAGCTAGTACGAAGTTTCGCAACGTTTTGACACAGATGTTTGCTATGAACCGGAAATCTCTTATTATCGTTTTAAGTATACACAAGTTCCTTTCCAAGTTGAGAATATCAACAAAATTATCTTGTTCTTATATTATTTACATACATATTATACATAGCGTCTATGTAGTTGGATAGAATGACCGCGTAGTTATTATTTTTTTCAATTGCCCTATTAACACCAACTAACTAAAATAAAATTGTGTTAGGAGAAGGGACGACATTAACCTAAGGGGCCCAAGCTGTGACTATTAGAAGGATCCACGGCACATTAGCCATTGCATTATTGACAATTCAATTTATAATATTTTATTATAGTTGTAGCACTAAGTAGTATTATTAAGCCCAGTACAAGGTCGAGGTACAATGTAGAATAATACATAACTACTATGTTTAATGAAAAAGATACTTTTGCTTCTTAGCACTGCCTAGTCAGGCATAACGCGGCGAGTAGGACGCGCATACAATATCGATAGAGGCTCGTACTCGTGCTCGTATCGGCATGTGCTATTTAAAGCTTGTGTTTATTCTCAATAAGCTTAGTTAGTCAATTAAGAAAGATTTTAGTTTCGTGCAGTTTTTTTTTATAGCCCGGGAGAGCAAACGACTCTACTCCACCTGATGGTAAGTGTTAGTAGAGTCCAAACGCGACGACGGCTAGTGCAATTATGAAGAATTATTTGCACTAGCCGATAAAGTATAATAAACATAGAGGTTTTGGTGGTTGTAAATTATACATTTCGTTATATTTATGTTATGATTTCAAGAAATAATAAATTGAAATTTCAAATTGTTTTAATTACATTTTATTTTCTTTTTTGAAATCATAACAGTTCGTAATGTCTCACTCATCATATTAGTTTGATTGTATAAACATTGTAGGTACTTTTATGTTGACTGCCTCGTCGCTTAGGTTCCGTCAAGAGAATATAGGAAGATTGCATCTGTAATTTTGCACACACTTTGCCACTATAATATTTTCTGAGCAGTGGAAGTGGGTATAATAATAATTATTGTGATAACTAATGTTTATATTCATATAAATGCTATGTGGGATATCATTTGATATTGATAGAGTTCATAAGGCAGTCATAGGCAGATAGGCAATTTGCACCAATCAACATTGATCTATCTCTCTCTCTGGTCTCTCTTTCATGGCTGAGGATCGTGGTCATCGACGGATGTGGATGGTATACACCTGGCTTGGATTATTTGCTTCCACCATCGCCGGTCCACGTCTCTCGCGACCAAGTAAAACTTTATTGAATGAACGTTGATTGCTATACCAAATATTAAGTATTCTTCATCTCATAATTTATAAGGTAACTTTTGTTTTTTTTACGTATTGACGTAAAATTTTCATATTATTTTACCATATAGTTTCAGAATATAATATCTTTATATAAAATAAATTTTATATATATTTTAATACAAAACGCTGTCAAATTTTCAAATGAATCTATCGAATTCTTAACAAATTAAAAATATTGTAATTCTAACAAATTTAATAGCACAACGAAAAATTATTTTCATATATTTTTGTTAAATCCACGTAGACTAATTTTGAAATTGCTAATGGGAGATATCTTGTACAACAATAATATTTGAACAACCTTGATTCTTGGAACTTTATCCTCAACTATAGTTTATATTATTATAAATACAATTACACCGTTTACAAATTATTTCGTTGGCAAAATTTAAAAATATCAAACAGCATTATATATATTTCAACAGTAAATACGATTACTGGAAATAAATTAGAACACGTTCTAATTTATAAGGAGTGTTATATAAAATTGCTCTTTATTTTATATTAATAATAATTTCAGTGAAGATAAAGAAGTAAGTATAAATACTTTACCGTCATAGCAAACAAACAGACCTCAAAAAGTTAGTGTCGAGATTCGAGTAGACAGTTTCATTGGTCGTACGCTGAAAGCTCGTAATCAAAAGCTCGGTGGAGCTTTCGAATGCTTGTGCTTTCATTAACAAAATGTAGTCCCCTGTGTGGATTCGAGAAGTACTCACGTGGGTAAGAGATACGAACACGATTTTGAAAGTTCCAATAGCTCAATGTTTACATTTTTTAATCTTTTACTTTTTTAATCTTGCCATTTCGCCTGCTTTTCCTTAACGAGTTTTTTTTTCTTATTAAGTACACGGCCAGGCGAATGCACTACATGATAAGGCGTTACCACCATCTAAGGATATCAGTATGGTTCAAATTCTAATACTTTATTCAACATTGAAGTATTTCAATTGCTTATTGATAGTCAAACTAGAAACTACCACCAGTTCGGAGAAGAACTAGCGAAAGAAAATGAGCGGGTTTTTTTTTCTCTTTTTTATGTATTGTACTTGTATCTTTTTTATGTATGGTAAAAAATATTACGTTCCTTAAACGGACAATGCGCTGCCAACCTTTTGAACTAAGATGTTATGTCCTTTATTCCTCTAGTTACACTGACTCACTCACCGTTCAACCGTTGTTGATAGATTAAGCAATGAGTGGATGGTACCTACACAACTGGGCAAAAAAAGCAAAAAAAGTACCTACACAATGCCCAACCAACATTTGAGTATAATTTAGATGCATGTCCTTTTCAATGTAAGTCCCCCCGCACATAATCGACTGAACGTAGAATGCGTTATTTGCGTAGATATTCCAAGACCAAGAATGAAAAAGAACGAATGAATGCGACAGCAAAATCAGGTCCATCTAGAACTAGATTTCGGCAGTAACGACAAAATAATTTTATTATACTATTTGATTTGACCATCTTTTCACTTTCCAATCACTAATTACCAAAATCTATTAATATACCGAAACTATATTATATCATATTAAATATTACTAAATTTTAGTTTTCACTAAACAAAATACTTTGATCTCTTTGTTTATTTAACCCAAAGCTTAATACCAGTATATTTATCGTATGCAACCGAATTGCCTATAATACGTATTAGAATAAATGGATAAACAAAAGGTTAGATAAATTTCATTGTAACCATTATGTGGTGTCGATAAATTTCAGTTATTTGGCTCGCCAGCAACTCGTGGATATACACGACCGTTTTATCACCGATTATCTGATCAGATATTTTTTATCGGAAATAAAAATAACCGCTTTTTTAGAAAAAATAATTTAAAGTATTTCAGAAAATTTTTGCATGGCGAATTAATCACAATATTCTCAAATAAACTAAAAAGAAAATAATTTCATTGAGCTGTAATTATTTAAAATTATGAATTCAAGTTATTTTCATTATTTGAAATGTTAGGCTTAGTTTGCATCCGGCATGGCATCCAGCGAAATGTATATATATGGCAGATTAAGTTCAAAATAGGATCTTAATACCCAATGCTCTCTTAGGAACGAGACCGATACATAAACCGTACTATCACGTTTCAAGTCACGACATCCGCAGCTTCCGACGTCTTGTTGACAGAGGCTACGACCGTCAGGCTCAATATAGCACCTTCATCATTCACGCTTAAAATATTCATGTCACGCAGCCCTCACTTGGGGTCCCCTTTTCTCGACTTGGTCTCAGTACTTCGGGCTTCCAACAAGTGACGCTGTTAAGGCGCAGGACCAACGGCTTAACGTGCTTTCCGAGGCACGGGAGTGTACACACTTCCAACTTCCAGACTCCGGGCTGCTACTCAGAATTTTCTGACAGAAAAACCCAATAAATATTTATTAACCCGACCTAGGAATTTAACCCAGGACCACCGGGTCTGCGGCCTTATATCTAGCCACTAGACCACCGAGGCTGTCAGAAATAATACCTACACGCTCTCAAGATACATAGATGTTTCATATTAAGGCACAGACATACACAACGAAGTAATAACGTAGAGGACAAAACTCCGCGAAGCGTGGAAAAAATGTTTGTTGGGACTTGCTACAGATTCAAAGACTCCACGCGTATAAGATTATTTGTTTGCCAGAAGCTCAGGGAAGAACGTATAGATTGTATATTCTGGGACTACGTTACGTTGCAATGTACTTGAAATTTAATGAAAATAAAATACGTTTCCAAAGGGAAACTGCATTTGACCGATTTATCGAAGGATTTTATGTCACTCCGTATTAACCGTTATGCGGAATACCGCATGATCAAAGCTTAAGTTTTGTATTGATATTTTTGTTGATCTGTAATCTTTATTTCAGGGATTCCCACGAACATTTATGTATTCTGTCACTAACAGGTATGGGACTTCTTTTTTGCAATACTATTCCAGTCTTATCGTTGAAATTATGCGATGCAATTCAAGCGTCACAAATAAAAACGGACAAAAACTAAACCTAAATGTTCCATAATTATTTGCGCTTACTATCCAGACTAACAATTATATTGACTGATATAGCTTAAAAATACTGCTTTGATTTTGAATAATCTTTAGTATCATAACAGTAAAATTACTTAACTTTGTTTTCTTAATAAGCATTACTCATCTGCGAAAAACTACGTTATTATGGTAATTAAAATCGTTGGACGTCTAAATGTTTTGATATTTATTTTATAATTTAAATAAAGAATTTCTTAGTAAAACCGAATGATGTAAAGAATCGTATAGATGTGTATTTAAATCTTCGCCCGAGATAGTGGTCGTGTTTTTACAGGAGCTTGGCAGTGTTTGCATTTTTGATACGTTTCGGTAATCGACTCTGAATCATGTATGTATTGGTATGGTGGGAATTCCTCGAATGTTTTGCAGACCGGCTTTTCCTTGTATATTCTAATAAAACGAAAAATATATTGAATAGAAATGTATTATATACATATATGTATAATTGTATATACATATATATCGCTGAAATTTGAACACATATTGCCAATCTGCATTGAGAAGGTGTACAGTATGAAACATACTCACGAAATAAGGTGAAGAAAGGAATCTGCATACATATGTGGGTGGAGAATTATAATAATAAATACGATACATGATGTAATCGGAATGCCAAGTCTATAAATGCCAAGCAATAATACTTTGTATTGCTGCCCAATGCTGGGCTATGGACGTTTTTCCCTTTTTTCAGGAGGTTTTTGGAGCTTATTCAACTACGGTAATCCAATGCGGGTTGGTGGAATATACATGTGTCAGAATTACAGTGAAATTTTACACATTCAGTTTGTTTCCCTTCATTGTCAAGCACGAGATGAATTATAATCACAAAATAAGCACATGGAATTCAGTGATGCTTGCCCGGATTTGAACCCACGATCATCTGTTAATATTCACGCGTATTGTATTTGCTTTAATTAACATCAGAGCTATTTATAGCTATAATTGTTAATTAAAAGTAAGTTGGAAATAACTTTAAAGAGATTTTCGTTATAACATTTCCGATTTAAGCGTTATAAATGTCAAGATCTTAGAGAAGATCGTTTCTCAAGTACTCACTCTCTGGAATATTAAAGTGACTATCTAAAGGAATCGGCTTCTTGATCGATGAATTATTTAGAGCCTTCGATGAAAATGAGCCTTTACGAGCTTCATAATGGCCGAAAGATCCCGCTAATAATAATCAATTCTATAATTATTATATAAGTCACTCAACTAAGTCTATTTTAATTGATATGAACAGTTATAATTCGTTTTTATCGTTGTAATTGTTCTTTATCTGACTTGCCAAAGAGTTAACGTTAAAATCAGTGGTGAATGAGTGGATCCAACTACCACCCAATAGTATAAGCGGCTAAACGTAATTTGATCGAATTGGATTGGTATTACAGTGACACAGCACCAATCTCTAGACTTTAGAGAGGGGTAATCCAATCTCTCTTCATTAAATTATAATTTACGAGTGTATATAAGTAACTCTATTAGTTTTTTTGAAGTGAAAACTTCTTTAGCAGCGTTGTGCACTTTTTTGTGATGGGTAAAAAATGTTAAACTCGCGTCAGGTCACGTGAACCTGATTGAAATTTCGTAAGACGGATTCTGAAGGATTCAATTTTTAATGTAATGTAAATTGTCATATTTGTGTACGATAGCGCAATAAATGAATATTGTATTTTATCACATAAATGATAGTACTTTTATGCTAATAATTAAAGCAATTCGTGCAATTTTTTTCCCTAACCACTCCAAAATATCAAAAATGCACAACTTTAATATCCAAGTTTTCACTTCTGCACTCCCGGAATGCAACCCGTTGTTTTTTCGTTCTCCAGATCTTTGAAAGATATATCAGTGGTTACTTCAACTGTATGCTCAGTTAACGGTGTCAATTTTAGCGTGTGTCTGTCATATAGTTATAGAAGTCTTTTTTTTTTTTTATTGCATAGGAAGGTGGACGAGCATATGGGCCACCTGATCTTAAGTGGTCACCTACGCCCATAGACATAAGCATTGTAAGAGATGATAACGTTTCGTTTACATCGCCAATGCGCCACCAACCTTGGGAACTAAGATCTTATGTCCCTTGTGCCTGTAATTACACTGGCTCACTCACCCTTCAAACCGGAACACAACAATAGCAAGTATTGCTGCTTTGCGGTAGAATATCTGATGAGTGGGTGGTACCTACCCAGACGAGCTTGCACAAAGCTCTACCACCAAGTAAGTCATACAATTATTCGTAGATTCCTGTTATTTTTGTAACAATGAAATAAAAATATTTCTTAATGTAGTATAGTATTCAATTTTCATTGCATGTTGTGTGCTTTTAAAGACTCCGAAGCACCGATGCATTTATTACACAATACAAAATGCCCAACACACACTGAAACACCACAAGTAAGAACCAAAATCGTAAATACGTATACAGAAAATTGTAATTTGATTTAAAATAAGTAATCTGTAACTAAGAAATTGATGTAATTATTAAGAACATTATAATAGAAAAGTTTTTATATACATACAGATTTTAATACTAGAATACTTTAATAAAAACAATACTCTTTCAATAGTAAAAAAAAACAATAAACAATATTATGTATATTTTTCATTAAATTACTCTTTCTTAATATTTCTAACTAAAATTTAGTATCACATTGTATGTCTATGAAACATGCAGTTCAATATATTTAAGAATCCAGAACTATAAAATTTGACAAAAATTCATAAGTCAAAAAAGTATTTTTTAAATACATATTTACTAATAACTAAATCGCAAATATAGCTCGTCAATACTAAATCCTCAGATTAGTACGATACAGGTGTGTCTGACTAGGAGATGATATCTTCTGTTATTTATGCCCTACGTAGCATATTACATCCCGTCTCCATTGGGCAAATCGTTACGAAAGGAAACGACAATTTCTTTTAATTTAAAAGACCACAACACAGTGAAGGTAACTTAATCTATTTATGTTATTGATAAAACAAACGGCCATACTTACAAACTTTGCTTAGAGCCTGTTTAGTTAAACACTCTTTCTGACGTTATTATTGAGACATTATTTTCGTTATTGTATAGGAAGGAGGACGAGCATATATTATGGGCCAGCTAATGATAAGTAGTAATCAACGCCCATAGACAATGGCATTGTAAGAAATGTTAACCAATACTGACATCGCCAATGTGCCACCAACTTTGGAAACTAAGATATTTTGTCTAAGTTTGTTTGTGAAAGATATATTGTACCTGTATATATCTGATGAGTGGGTGGCGCCCAGACGAGTTTGCACAAAGCTCTACCACCAATTAAAGAACCGCATTGTAAAGAAGAAGACACAGCATTGTTTAAATAATGAATCACCGAGCTGAGAAGGCCCAGTGGTGAGAATGCGTGAAAGATATCTTTAAATTTTAATTTAGCTGAATTTACTAGTTGTGGCAGCCCGTCAAATTAATCGTTCGGCAACAATGTGACCAGTTCATACAATGGTTAGTTACTTAGTGTTGCATAGCTACGACTAAGTAATGAGATTTCGGAGTAGCTCATAGCTCAGTTGCAAATGTAATCAAGTAAACGTAGCTATAATCAAGCTAAGGTAATAAAATTATAATCTGATTAAAATTTGCTTTCTTGTATTGCATTTACTACGGATAGTTGGTGCGGTAGTCACTGCAACGAGTGACGGTACTATTTGCATCTTCGAACCACAACATAGGGTGTATATTTGTTTGCCGATAAACCATAAGTATTTTTTTTATATATTTATTTTAAACAGTATATTTTTATGAAGCTTAATTCAAGCAATAGCACTATCAAAATTTATTTATATATAAGTTGTATGGAGCAGTAGTAAGATTACCACCAACTGATTATATAATCTACCGCAAAACAGCAATACTTGGCATTGGTGTATTCCGGTTCAAAGGGAAAGGAGGAAACAAGGACAAGGGACATAACATCTTTGTCCCCAAGGTTGGCGCATTGGCGATGGTTAATAAGTTAAGGAATGGTTAATATTTCTTACAACCCCAGAGATGGCCCATTTGCCTTTCCGCCTACCTACTCTATAAAAAAGCATCGTGACGTCATGAGGTCCGTTCTGCTAAGAGCGTATTGACTAAGAAGATTGTAAAGCTAAATTGAAGGACTAATGTTGCATATTTATTTTGCATATACCACACACACCACAAACACCACACACATCTTTAAAAAACTTAATATTTAAATATCAATAATTTCGTGTCATCATATCATTAACATAAATACGTTTCATCAAAAATTTACAGTTGTGTTACAAACAAAAAGATAGAGCCATTCATTGAATATAAGCTTTTACAAATATTATTCTCAGACACTGTCATTAATATATCAATAAAAATACTTGAAATAGTTAATATTTATCTATATTGACAATCCTCTCAGGTTTCTAATTTGTTATTCAAACCGGTTTACGTGTTCAAAAATTCAGTCTAAAATAAACTTTCTAGAATCCAATTAGCAACGGAACATATTCTATTGTAATACACATACGTAACGTGGGATTCGTACGATGTGAATGCTTCTCTCATTTGCATGTAAAGTGTTTCGGCCAGATAACAACAGCCTTGAAAATAGCCCTTAAGTTTCTTGTTACAAACACGTGGAACGTGTGAATGAAAAACTAGGAGATATAATTTGTCGACATTGAAAAGCCAGACATTTTTTTTTTATTTATTATAATAAAATTTCTCTAGACATAATGTGTGTGTGAGTCCACGCATTAGGTTATAATTGTTTTCTATTTAACTTGTATAAAATGATTTTAATAATTAAAAAAAAATGAATAACCATATCGTACTCATGTAAATCGGTAACCTTATAAATTTATGTTAGTATTTAATATGATTTAAGATATAATTCTGGAAAATACTAAACTACAGCTATAGTCGTTTTGTTTTTTTAATCATTTAATAGGTCAATTTAGATCATGTTCGAGAATTTAATTAATTAAAAAAAAAACAATAGCTCAACAATATAAGAGTCAATTAATGTTAATTAGCAGATTCCGTTCTGATTCGTTTTACTGTTGTTGCATTGTCCTAATACAGATTGGAAAATTGGCTCCATTGGAAAAAAAATAGCAATATTATTTCTTTTTTATTCATTCACCATTCGCTTGCATTTTCCTAATAGGAGTTGACTCGTCGCGTGTGTTATATAACATCGCAATTATGAAAAAAATATTTGTCATTTTTTACTACTAAACAAAAGCTAAAATTCATGAAAATATTTTTGCTGGTAATTTGGTCTATCGTAATAACATAACACCTATGCATGTTACCGAGGTGCAAAAAAAATCCTTTGACAGAGTTATTATAAAATAATGCCTAAATTAAGTTTTACTTAAAATACATTCACTCATATATAAATTATAGACAGGGATCTCTCGTGGCCCAGAAATATCACACCGCGTCGCTGTAAAACAGATCTCATCCTCTTAGGTTGGTCAATCAATCAGAAATTTTATATTTAGCTCTAAAAATCCTAACATGAAAAGAATTTTCCTCGTGAATGAAATATCTATACATTTCATATTACATAAGTTGTTTTTTCTGCAGTTGTTAATAGCATTAATTTATGTATTTGTATATACATATACCTTTTGCATAATATCCTATCATAATGTATTTGTAGTGACATAAATTAATTGTTATTTGGTTGTTTATATTGTTAAATAAATAAAAATAAATGTGACGTTTTAAATGTATGACGGCGCGGCTACCACTGGTCTCTAAAGCAACACATGCATCAGTCAATCCCCACCAATGACACCATATAAAAAGCAGCGCTCGACTAAGCGAGCATTCATTCTTTCGACTTCAGAGTTCAGAGTCCCGGTGCACATCTTGCATTGCAATTATAAAGTGTTATAAAAAGTGTTGCTGTGTTTTATAAGAAGAATGTCTGCTACCTGTTCCGACATGTACATCGCTTGATTCGGAACTATACAAATAGGCTAGGTATAATTAATAAACTAAAGCCGTAAGACCAGACCATATAGATAATTACACACAGACTCAGGACAAACAGCATACAAATGTTCCTCCTGGGTGGGAATCGAACCCACGATCTGTCGTGTAAAAGGCAAGTGTAAAGGCATCTACCAATCACGCCAACCAGCTGTCAACTGTTGTTCAAATAGTGTTAAAAACAATAATTCTTGTACATAAAACAATGAGATTCTTTATTAAAGTAGTGTTTTTTTTTATTTCATGGGAAGGCGAGCTTATACCTGACGGGCTACCTGATGGTAAGTGGTCACCAACCCCCATAAACATTGGCATTGTAAGAGATGTTATCCATCGCTTACATCGCCAATGCGCCACCAACCTTGGGAACTAAGATGTTATGTTCCTTGTGCCTGTAATTACACGGGCTCACTCACCCTTCGAACCGGAACACAACAGTAGCAAGTACTACTGTTTTGCGGTATAATATCTGATGAGTGGGTGGTACCTACCCAGACGAGCTTGCACAAAGGTCTACCACCAAGCACAAAGCTTTACCACCAAGTTAAGTTAAAAGCCTATTTAAAATTCTTCTTTACCAGAATATAAATCAACCTGATAGCGTTAATATGAATGTGAGTCGTGAATTTGAAAAAGATGGCCGATATCTTTGGCGGGAAAAATAGAATTTATTTCCTTTGTGAACAAATCCGCTAGTTTTATGACCTGAATTTATTTGGATCGAGGAATAAGTCTTCGTTAAGCCAAATATCTGAACTTTTCGTTATGCATAAGGGTTCTCTGAAAATAAGTATTTTTGTCAAGTCAATTGAGAGATTGAGATGCTATTTGATTCTTTGTTCTATGAAATTTATATTAATTCTTGATTAATGGGGAATCACTGTCTTACATAAATTTTCTAGTCCATATCAGTGCATCTGTCAACCTCTGCGACAATATTTCTCAAACTATTACAAAATTGTACAGTCTTAAAAACAAACATCATGAGATAGTGAGAATTACTCATGAAAAATAACTTGAAATATTAAATGTACATAACAAATAAGGTCAAAATAAAAATATTTTCATTTCAAGGTCACAAGGGACTGAACTTTCTGAGGCCATAATTCATATACGGTAAGTCTCTGGACTACATTTACATAAAGTAAGATAACGGCGACCACTTATAATTTATCAAGTGACTTTCAAACTTTGATAAAATGGTAATAGAATAAAAGAGCCAGAAAACCAAATCGCGACTTCTCCAACAAAAATATTGAAAAAACAAAATTTATAAGTAGCCTCGTAGCTTCTTCGCGTCATCTAACACTTTTATACAGTAAAGTATTATTGCATCACCACTCATTAGATACTCATCAAAACAACAGTACTTTGTATTGTTGTGTTCCGGTTTGAAGGGTTAGTGAGCCAGTGTATTTACAGGCACCAGGGTCATAACATCTTGGTTCCCAAGGTTGGTGGCGCATTGGCGATGTAAGCGATGGTTAACATTTCGTACAATGACATTGTTTATGGGCGTTGGTAACCACTTACCGTAATAATATGCAGAAACGTTTCAAATATAGAAACAGTATTTATTATTCATAAAGAAGCTGCAAAATATATTTGCAATGTTAATCAAACTTACCCTCAACTTACAAGTTTCCATCTCCGCAAAGTCAATACGTCCTTTCGTACTCAAGGTAGTGGTTTCTGTAATGAAATCCCGCAGATACCAATTAATAAAATTAAATGAAGAAAAAATATTAGCAAAAGAATCATATTTCTTAATACAAAATCTAGACTAAATACTTTCTAGTAGGACTTTGTGCATGCCCGTCGGGATAGGTACCAACCTCTCATGACATAATCCGCCGCCTAGTAACATAGCATTGTTGTGTCCGGTTTCCAGGAACTCAGTAAGATTGATGACGTAAGGGTGGTGGTTGTGAACTTCTAAACATATAACACTAAACAGTAACAGCCTGTGAATGTCCCACTGCTGCGCTAAGGTCTCCTCTGATCTGATCTTCTCTTTTACGGAGAAGGTTTAGGCTTATTCCACCACGCTGCAATGCGGGTTGGTGGAATATGATTGATTTCCTTGGAATATGATTGACACATGATTTCCTTACGATTTTTACGCTTACATAAACGTATATTTATATGATATTTACTTACTACGATAAGTATACTTGGATAAAAAATGTTTTAATTATATAATAATAATAATAATGAACAAATGTATACAAATAAATATTCAAGATGGTGTGTGATCAATGTTTGCTTAATTCATATTATACTTTATTCTATACGTAGATACATATTAAAATGTTCTATAAGGACATTGTGTTCCGTGTTATTAACGTATGTATATAGAACATTAACCGTATATAAATTTAACAGAAGTTAGGTCAATAAATCATGACCATATCCGTTTTAACTTCCACGGTTACTCGACAGTCGAATGACTTTTCAAACATTATCTGAATTGTGTTTATTGTAACGGAACGTGTTAACATTTTTTATAATTACAATATATTATGTTTATAATAATCATGAATATAATAATAAGTAAATTAGCAATTTTTTCTTTTTTTTTTTTTAAATCAAATGACGCTATTTTAATGATTCTTTAAATAAAAAATTATACCATTTATTACAATCAATATCGCCTATTATCATCTGTCATTTCATGTTAGTGTTCTTGAATGAATTTTGAATAAGCCAGTGTAACTATAGGCACAATGTACATAATACCATAGTTCCTAGGGTTGGTGGCGCATTAGCTGTGTAAGTGATGGTTACTTCTCACACCAATGTCAATGGGCGATAATGACCATACTATCATGAGATATATGGTTGAATAAGTTGTCTTGTGTTTAATATAGGTAAGATATAAACTTTAAGTTAACACGAACAGTGCTAATCTGTCAGAACTGAGGCCCTAGCCAAGTTGACATTCTACAATTGTAAACGCGACGAATATGACCATTGACCACGTGACATGTCGTTGAGATATGTCATTCTCATACATTTGTTTAGTTTTCTATTAGCGTTTACAATTGTAGAATGTCAACTTGGCTAGGGCCTTTGACTTCGTATTTAATTCGTTAAAATTTGAAACATAGACGGTGATACTTAATTTGGTATTCTTTAAATATTATTATTATTTCATAAATTTACGAGTCTGCGTTGGATTTCGCGATTGCATGTCGCGCGTTCGTTTTTGCCTGAAGTTTTCTTTTGTTTGTTCTCCCATACTAGTTATTCTAACAGGTACTATTTAAAACGTAGAATAAAAATATAATATATAAAAGTAATAATTCCAACTAAATATACCTAACATTGACATTAAGTGTTGTATGAAAAAGTAGGTTTAAAAAGTTAAAATGAAAGTCTTTGAAGTGACCACTTGTAGTCGAAATTTACACTGTGACGTCTTGAAACATATTCAACTTTCTTTCTAGGTCAGATCAAGACCATTACATAGCCTACAAACAGCTATTTCAATAATATATCGAGCTATTTTTACGTATTAATGTATGGCAAAGGAAATAAACTTTTTAAAGAAGTTAATGAAAATAATGGTAAATGTATAACATAATAATAAATTTCACACTATTGTTTGAACATTACCATACTCTAACCGAGAGATAACTAATACAATAGTAAAAGTTAGCAGTCCCGTTTGTCTGCTGTAGAATTGTCTCACTAACCGTTTAAAACAGATCATAACAATACTTAGTATTGCAGTTTGATAATAGAATATGTTATGAGTAGGTGGTAATCCAGACGAACTATTTTATTTAGTATTTATGGAGGCAGCTTTAACGATTTTGTCACAAATTGTTACTTACTAATTACTAATTAATTTTTATAGTGACCTTATTAGTATAAGACGTATTTGTTTCTATAATTAATAAACGTAATGACTTGGCAATCAAACACAAAAGAATAATTTACTATTTAAAATAATTGGCTGTATGAGACAATAAATATCATTATCATATCATAAAATCAAAACTATTTGTATATAATATGTATGTGTGTGTGCGTGTGGGTGTGAGTTATAAATTCGTAACATAGCTGAATAGTTTTCTAAGTTGTGTTAGAATCTAGATAAAATTACGTGGCGAGCGGGCATAAAAATTATAAAAGGCTGTATTCTTAATGAGAATTTAACGACATAGGTGTGGCGCTTGTTAATTAGTACGATGGTGTTATAAATGTTATGGGGCCTTAGGATGAGGAAGTACGCCATGAAAATTCTATTTATTCAGTTCTATTTTCTTTTAATAAAATTCCACTTGTTATTTTATATTACCATTTCAAACAAGCAATCCTCGTTTTCAAAGAATTATTAATATTCCTACAATTAAGGGTACCGCTTCTGTTAAGAATGAGTACGACAATCGCGCAGAGCGAAGATCGAACCCGCTATTTATGTCGCTAACAGTATATTCCATAAGTCACCCGAAGGAAGTATATTCCATAAATAGAAGTTTTATTATACATTGACATTTTGAAAAAATGCTGGATGTGGCCTCCACACGAGAGTGATAAGAAAATCACTGTAATTTACACAAAATTCTGAAGATATATATTTTTATATATAAAAAATAAACTGATACTTGTTTTCAGATGCTATTACCTATAACTAGGTAAAATTTCTAGAATAGAAAACTGATTACAGATGCCAAGTATATATTGGAACAGTAAAATCAAATAATCCTTAGAAATACGCTACTTTTTGTTTTCATTTAAAACGTCGACAATTTAAAAACAAACCATCTCTATTTTATATAATGTAATGACTTGTATATCAACATATTAAGGAGCAAACTATTCGTAGACATTTTAAAAATTATATTTACAAAACCTATAATTATAATGGCAGTTAAATCGAAATTGTAAATGAGAATTATTATTTATGAAAATTACTTGATTAAGTACAAAAAAGCTTCACTGCCTGCTTTGAAACGAGCTTTACGTGTGTTAAAGCACGCTAAGCTCGCTTTAATTTTTGCCTTTTTTCGACAGCTACAGAATGCGTTTAAGCATTAAGCCAATTAAATTCACGAAAGGGCTTCATTAACAATAAAAAGTAAATGATTATGATAAAGTCGTGCATGAACAAATACAAATGTTTTTTTCTATCTATATCTATATCTATTCTACTATATAAATCTATTGGGTCTGTCTGTACTTTTTTGTTCACCTAATTTTGTGATAAATAATCGTTTTATGATGCATTGATTCACATTATACTAGTTTTATTTTTATTTTTGTCTGTCTGTCTGTATGTACATACATACAGACAGACAGACAGACTTCTTATAACTCAGGAACGGCTTGACCAATCTTGATGAAAATTGGTACGCACAAAGAACATGTCATGGCGCAAATGTTAGGCCATATTATATAAGATCGGTAAACCCTACGGTATCTTATGAAAATTAATTTCTAATCGTTAATTACACATTTCTTTACCGGTAGCTATATGTGTGCGTGGGCGTGTGTGTGGGTTTGAGCGCGTGTGTGTTATTATCGTAATAAAATAATTTATTATACTTTTATTAATTATATGCGGGTGAAGCCGCAGGGGCACAGCTAGATTATATATAAATCACAATGGCAAGTGAGCCACCTGACAGTAAGGTCATTTGCATTGTAAATACTAACAATCAAGCCATTACATCGTCAATGCGCCAAATTCCTCGGGATCTAAGTTTTTTCTTTGTGTCTGTAATTACACTGACTCACTCAAAACACATCCCAAAACACGATCACGAAAAGACAGAAAACGTTATGCCATTCATTTTAATAAAATGATTAAAATAAATGTATTTGATTATAAGTGTTCATCATTACTTACATCGCCAATGCGCCGGCCAACCTGGGGAAATAAGATGTTATGTCCCTTGTGCCTGTTATTACAGTAACTCCTGTAATTACACTGGCTCATTCACCCTTAAAACCGGAACACAACAATAACAATTATTGCTGTTTTGCGGTAGAATATCTGATGAGCGGGTGGTACCTACCCAGACGAAACTTGTACAAAGCTCTAACACCAAGTAAAATTGCGAAAAATCATTTTGCCCAACCATCTATAAATACAACGTTATTTAACTACAACTACTTTAATTAAAATCATTTAAATCAAACCAGCCATTTTTGAACATACATAAAATATAAGACCTCGACCTTTTTGGAGACAGTTAAAAAGAAGGTCATAATTCAATTTCACTCTGAAAATCAAATAAAGTGTTGTTTGTATAGCGTTCGAATGTTATCGAATATCGCGATAAGGTCGTAAACATCTGTGAAACATGGCCGGAGCGCTCGACGAATACAATATTAATTCTCACTCGACCTTAAGCGTCTGTCTGCGAAATGAAAATACGTATTCGATATTTTATTATGGTAAATAGATTTATGGAACGAAGTTGAATTATTAGTTAAACGCGGTTTAATAAAATGGTAAATGATTCGTTTTTTATTCTATATCAATTATTTGATAATTAATTCCGTTAGTATTTTTTAATATCGATGAAGCTGAGGCCCTAGCCAAGTTGGCATTTTACAATTGTAAACGCTAATAGAAAACTAAACAAATGTATGAGAATGACCACGTGACTAACCGTTGAGAGATGTAATTCTCATAGTTAATGTCAACTTGGCTAGGGCCTCTGTTGTTGTTCTTTGTCAACAGTAATAGTAACATACTATAATTGTTGTGTTAAGATCTGATCTATTTGGGAATATTTTGATCTGAGTCCAGAGTACCATTCAACTGCGGGCTAGTGAAAAGACTTTACCTGTGATAGGGCTTGTTGTACTGCTTGTTTGGATACCAATCAATCATCAATTATTCTTCAAATATATGCTTTACTGTTTTCCAGTTTGAAGGGTGAGTGAAAGTGTAATTGCTAAAAAGTTGTTACTTCTTAATTAATAATATTGGAAGGACTTCATTTTATTTCTATGCTATGACCGAATTTTGTTCGTCATATGCAAGTTTTTACAAAATGTTTCTTATTTATTACCGCTTACACTAAGCCTTACACTATACACTAAGCTTACACTATTTTAAATGTATTTTTCAAACGACTGGCTCAATGTCCCGGTTTAATGCATTGGCTCGGCTATTAGCTCATTTAAATGCATCATTATATAGTAGCGTTTCTGGTGCAAATAAGAAGAATTATACTTATTTACTGCTCTTAGACATATTTACATTGTTGAATCTTAATAAAGCACACATAATGTGTGCTCTTTTCGCTTTTGGGGTCAACAAGGAAAACTGCGAATCTGCAAGATGTGAAATCGAGAGAAAAGCTGGGACGCAAATCACTGCGTTGCAATATCGTGCAGCAAGGCGACTCGCTGCCTTGGTTCTATAGAAAGATGGCTGGTGCAACAAGAAATGTGGTGTCATATTAGATAAATATAATGTAATGTTAATGTTTGTAGAAAAAAGTAATGTTTTCAACAAAATAAAACCGAGAGAAAGAATAGTTGAATATGAAAAATCAAGCGGGTGGTTGCGTTCTTGCATTTCTTGGTTATTTCTTTTTCAATAAAAACGTATTTCATTTGAAATGCAGATGTAGCTTTATAAATTTCACAGTGAGATAAAATGTTTGAATATCTTTAAGACAATTTAAATAAATTCTTTATACTATTCTTTTTAAGCTCAATCAAGAGATCATAAAATAATTTAAACAAAAACAGTCCGCCTAAAATGTTAATAATGAAATAATGAATCAATTCTAATATGTATATATATATATATATATACATATTAGAATTGATTCATTCTATTTTCCCTTTCAATCTATTATTTATTAAACCAATACATTATAATATGGTTAAATTTTTACACAACCACAACTATAATATTTAGAGCTAGACTAATTAGACGGAGCAAATAAGATGTTCCTATAATATTTAGTTAATGTTTTTGTATTAATAATTTATTTTGTTATTAATTACTCTTTTAACCAATTCAAAAGAAATATCTTGCGTAATACTTAGGATTTATATATTTCTCTTTAACAGAAGAAAAGTGGTCCTTGCCAAAGAGTATTATTATAATAAATACTGAAATTAAAAATAATACTTTTATAATCCACTACAGTAATCCAGACAATAATCATTCTTTGTGAGTGGTTTCGTCAGAAACAATTATCTCGGAATCTTCATATTATTTACGACTACAAAGAAACGGTATGACAGGCCTTGTTGTGTGACGTGGGTAGTTTGTGTCCCTCAGGACTATCTGGGAACATTTGTTTAGTATTAACGTGCAGGGAAGATGAAACATAATATTTTTCGCTTGTTAAGTAATAGAATATAATATGAGTGAAATAAAAGCATAAGCAATCATCAGATATTCTACCGCAAAACAGCAGTATTTGGTATTGTTGTGTTCCGGTTTGAAGGGTGAGTGAGCTAGTGTAATTACAGGCACAAGGCACGTAACATGTTAGTTCCCAAGGTTGGTGGCGCATTGGCAATATCAGCAATTGTTAACATCTCTTACAATGCCACCGTCTATGGGCGTTGGTGACCACTTACCATCAGGTGGCCCATTAGCTCGTCCGCCTACCTATTCTACGAAAAAACACTAATATTAGAAATTCGAAAGTGAGTTATGCTCTTAACTCAACTGATCGTCATTAAATTCTTTATAGACGGTATTATTGGTATAGAAACGGGCATGGGATTTTTCAACCTTGCCCTAAAGTTATTGGTTTGACATCAAAAGAAAAAGACAGCATTTTTTAATTAATCAACTCATTAACAAATTTTATAAGTAAAACGTAATTTAAGGTTTTGCTTTTATGGATATATCTCTGAAAATGATCAACTCACCATAAAATATATTACTGGGACTGGTTCAGCTCATAGTTTATCGTTGAACGTATCAAAAATGCAAAAGTGTTTAAAGTGTAAAAGGCGAATTTTGTGAGTGCCAACTTGCCAAGCCACGAGGAAGAAGCAGCGGTATCGAGTGTGACCAGGGCTGACAAGTTGCAAGAATACTAAAATATAATCAAATATTATACAGCTAGCAGATTAATTTATAACGACAATCGCCATTTTCTTTACGGGTCTCGTTCAGTAAGGCAAATATTAGCCAAGATATAATATAAGGTCTTAATAAACACGACTTGTTATCTGTTAAAAGTGTTCAATTATGTTATTTTATATATGTTATAAAAAAAAGTAAAGAAGTTAATATATTTGTCTTATTTTTAAGAGTTTAAACAATAAAGACAAAGTTAGTAAACTAATTTAATTTAGGATATGATTAATTATGTTAAAATGCCTAAATTTATTTTTGTTGACGAAGAGCAAAATATATCATTGTAGTACTAGCGGTATGTGCTTAGTGGATATTAGTACTATTACTGAGCTACAGAATAATAAATGTCTTACTAAAAATACTGCAGCGTTGGTAACCCTAAGAACGATTGAGTATTGTGGTGGCGAGCCAAAATAGAAGATTTATTGGATCAGCTTTAAACCACTATTTCAGGGTATTTGTGAAAAAAATAATCTTGAGCAACATTACGCAGATGAGATCATTAAAAATTAAATTACTCTCATAATTCAATTATAAATTACAAGTTATGAAAATATGTATATAAAAACTTAATATTAATCTCGTAAATCCCGTGTTCTTAAATGTATTTGTAACAACGTTTTATATCACAAAAACAACAGCCTAAGAATAGTTCCCAAGAGGAAAGTTTCCCGTTTAAGTTTAAGTTGCGATTTAAGAGGTAATGCCTAGTTCATATTATACTCACTTTCAGTATACTTCACATACTTAACATTATAACTTTATAACTAAGAAGAAAATAATCAAAATATTTTGAATTAAATTTTGTAGGTACCATTAGTTTTCGTAATTCTGAACAATATACGTTCTACAGAGTTTTTAATTGTTTAAAAAACCGCAATCATATTTTATGAAACTATCGATGTATAAGCAACTCGATTTAATATTATTCATTGCTAAAATTCCGTCTGATAAATAAGTGTCAACCTCATTTTTGCAGTAATTTTTACCTTAACAAAAATGAATTTCAACCATTTGTACTATTCCTATTTGCGGTCATACATGACTTACTGGGTACTTCTAACATAATTATAACAGACTGACCGACTTGATGACTTCACCATTGAGCCCAGTACATTGAAAATCTAAATTATACATTTATTTTTCGTAATTAATCAATATTTATCATTTAAATTATTATCGAGAACTCCCATTTTAATATCATCATGTTTCTAGCGTCTATTAGTCTATATTTTATAAAGTACACTTGGACTTGCGAGGTTATGCTGATATCAGATTTTTTCACCTTTTAATTCCATGAAATGTGTCGTTACTAAACCGTTATTTATTTTTTCTTCGTAAAACCAATTTAAATACTGACGAATAATCTGATAAATGACTAACTCACACACATTCAAAATAAAGCTTGCTGGTAGCAGATAGTGGTTACTAATAAAATAGCTTAAAAAACAGTCAATAATGTAGCTAAATTTTCCAACATAAACATAACTTTAGGCTGGTATATATCTAATCTGATCTGAATCTCTACGCCGTAGACTGAGTCTTTCTAAAGCATTTATCGAGTCTAGAGGTAATTCTGCAAAGGCCATTTTTCCAAGTTTCAGATTGAAATATGTAAGATTTAGATTATGATTAGATTAGGACATTACATATTATGTTGACATTATATTATAGCGTGGGGTAGATCCAAATCCGGCCAACCCTGAGCAAGACGGCAGCCGGATTGACCGCACGCTGCTGCACTTGAGAATTCCGCCGAGCCACGAACGGAAGGAAGCACAGGTGGAGCCACGATTTCGTTATATCGACACGATCTCACACCCCGCTACCTCCTTGGTTACCTTAAAAAAGGTTTCCATTGCGCAAAAAAAGGGTATTAATTAGTAAATGAAACACCAAAAATTTATTAAAAAATGCTTCTTGGGTATTTCTGGAAATGAAATAGAAATCTGTTTGTATTAAGTATTAAGTGTTTCAGGAAAATGAATAAATTAACCCTTCTCAGAATAACTTCGATCCAAACAGTTATTTCCTGAACATTTGTAGTTTTAGGTTCGCTTTTATTTAAACGTTTTCTTATTTGAAATATCGCAATGTAAAAAACTTCTGGAAGCTCTTGCTAAAAGAAGACCAAATTCAGAATGTATATCCGATAGCAAATTTCCAGATTCCCAATCGTAGAAACGCGTCAAGCAATTAAATCAAAATTTTATCTTTCAATTTTGTCAACTACTCAAGAATTTAGAAATTAATACTTTAGGTCGCCTGTTTTAAAATCATATTAATCGTTGAGCCGTATTAGTGACTTGAAATGTCCATCCGCTCCTAATAGACGGAAAGATAACACACAAAACTCAGTCACCTTTTTTTAACAAAAAATAGCGAAAAATGTCGTGGATATCTTGGTGCTATGTATGCTGGTAGTATGTAAGCCTGCCTAGTAGATCTACTATCCATATATTCATCATTGTATATATTGTATAGTCATTGAACTTAAAGTGTTACTTGTCTCCTGACATTGTCATATTTAGACACTGAAAACCTATTGAAATAAACTAAATTAATTATTGCTTGCTGAGTACAATTATAAATCACACACACACACACACACACCTAATTATATACATATACATACAAAAACATGCGTACGAATATATTGTAAATGTTTTATTTTTACTTTTAATTACTCTAATTTTCTTTTCTTTTTATATACATTTTTAAAAGCATTTTAATCTTGTGTGCAATTAATTGTTGAAGAATCGCTGACCCTGATAGTACAATTTACATTAGTTTCGGGGTCAGAGGTCCACCACCAGTGTTTATGTTATAAATTAGAAGTAATAAATAAATTATTATTAGAAGTAAATAAATTATTATTAGAAGTGAACATGGTCTATGGGCGTGTTGATATGGACTTACCCTTTGGCGGTCAACGCAAATGGCAATTGTACAATATCATTTTAATTTTTTTAGCTCTAAACTTTGGCGTATTTTCGGTGCCATTTATTTTTAGCTTACATTGGAAAATATAAAGCCAGCGATTATGTGTAACGTATATGCAATATGTGGCCTAGTGAAAAGCTATCCGAGTTTTAACTAAACATTTATAACACAAAAATTTCCTTAACCCGACACAGCGCTATTCGAAGTCATTACACGAACGCGGTAAGATCTCCAGACCGTACTAAAAGTGCTCAAGATTAATGAGCGAAACCGTTTTGCACGGAATAAAACTATACTCGTAAATGGTCGAGGGGCGAGAGCAATTCTGGCCCGGCAATGGCGATTGAGCGCGGAATAGCCGGCGTACGTCTGCCGCCGGCCACAATAAACACGACCGGCTATTTTGTCACAATTCATTGAGCCTTATCTTGACCGCGGCCGCCATACACAAAGGCATTACAACTATTTATAACAATAATATCGCATTGTATCATATACGTTGCGTATTTACTTTGAAAACGTTCGTTATTTTTTATATCAAAACGTCAATGTATAATAAAGTTGGAGTTCAAATTGCTAAGGAAAATGGACGAAGTGAAATATGTCTACAACAAAACAAGACGCAGTTGGCGATACAAAGCCGTATTTGGCCGTTTATTTCTTAATAGAGAAGAAAATATTTCTTGAACGGTCACATAAAGTAGATGAATAATTTGATCTGATATTTTGATTGTTGCTTCGTAACAAATATATATTATTATATGTTTTATATATTACATGATAAAATCTTTACATAATATCATAAATATATCAGCAAAGCCAACATTTCAGACATTATATTATAACCCAAGATTTTATAACCCAACTTGGATGATAAAAGGTAAAATTAAAGCCTATATAATATATCCCCATGCTGAGCTAAGGTCTTCTCCTACCCTTTTGAAGTTTGAAGTATATTCCACCATGCTGCCCCATTGCGGGTTCATAATTCATATGTAGCAGCTGAGTTTGACCCGAAATATGCAGGTTTCCTGACGATGACTTTTTAGCTTCCAATCACGAAATGAATTGTAAATTCAAATCAAACACATGAACATTTAGTGGTACTTGTCCCTTGAACCCATAATCTTCAGTTAAGATAGTGGTGTTCTAGAGAATGGACAATATTACGAAATAATTATTTATTTGTGTACGCACCTGCGATCCCGTTAAACAAAAGTAAAATAAAAAGGCAAGCGATTACAAATACTACATTTCATGTTGCTATTATTTTACTAGCTTATGTACTGAATAGAGGTACACCTGTGCTTGCACACACAAACATACACTATAATATCTCTAGCGTAGCTTCCTAGTATCGGTTAATAAAAAATAGCACAGCTGTGATTAAGCCAAGTTGAAATTATAATTTTTTATATTGTATTTGTAAAATATAAAAATTATTAATAATCGTCTTATTGCCTCAACTGGTGATAGGAGGGCTGGCTCATTTTTCGCCCAGAGAATCGGAATTGCGATTTAAAGGGGAAATGCTGCTAGCATTCTTGCCACCATTCCACGCGGTCACGACTTTTATAGTAAATTACATTTAGGTAAGTAATAGTAAATTACTTGTATAGTAAATTACAATTATAGTACATTTTAATTTGTATTTATTTAAGGTTTTAATGTAAATATATTTAAAAAAAATTGGTTGCCTGTAAAGTCGGTATACGGGCGAAAGTTTTACGTGACAACGACTTTGAGTGGTAAAATAATTTTAATGTGAATATTCATTCGTATAGTAGGAAGAAGGATGAAATAATAGTAACAATTTAAAACATTTATTTATACAAAGAATTATATTTAAAACATTAATTTATACAAAGAATCTCGCACTGAATTTCACTTTTTATGTCTGTCTCTCTCGCTCTTAGGCGGGCTAACCATGCCCGAGTGGAAGGGACGCGTGCCTCTCACTCGCTCTCATTGTGAGCGCATAACGTGAGCGGAGCGTAACGCAGTTTCTTGAAGTGTCACCCGGCAAACCAATTTATAAGACGTTGTCACGTCAAAAAAATGTATATTATTATTAATATTTTTATATAACATTTACTTATAATGATATACTATTTTTAATAACCAGAAGTGGATTTTAATAGACAAACTAAATAGGAAATGACGATTTAAACCAAAAAGAATGATTTCTTCAAAGGAAATAAAAAATATTAAGAAATACCACTCCGACGCAGCGTTAGACGTTTGAATTTGAATTTCAATCTTCGAGAGCAGAAAGAGGCCCAATAAGGCGGCAGGCGTCCTTTTATAGTCTGGCCGCGCCTGTGTTGCCAGTTTAGTTGTCTGTTTCCTAACACGGCCTCTCCTGACATGCGGCGTCCTCGCCTGCATTCATCCCGCTCGGCCCTGCTGACGATGATGCAGCATCTTGAACATTAGGAGTTAGTTGGCCAGCAGTTTCACCTGAAATGTTTTAACAAGTTAGGCCTTTGTTGTTAGCGGTCAGTATCATCAGTTACTCAGACTTTCATCTCGCAATCAATTAATTTATACATCACTTTGCAAATAATTCACCCAACACAACATTCATCATCAGATATAGATCATCATCTACGAAAACTTCTCATCTTCGGATCCAATACTCATTTTCATAATGCTGTAAAGAAATACTGATTATTTTACACATTGCCACAGGCCTTACAGAATTATCTTGCCTCAATGTGCCGGATTTATCCAAAAGCAGCTGACTCAGTACTATCTACATAGTCATCCCGCTGCACAGACCCAGTAATATCTACATCAGGTCACCACACAATAGACCCAGTAACATCTACATCGGGTCACCACACAATAGACCCAGTAACATCTACATCGGGTCACCAATAACAATAGACCCAATAACATCTACATCGGGTCACCAATAAAAATAGACCCAGTAACATCTACATCGGGTCACCAATAAAAATAGACCCAGTAACATCTACATCGGGTCACCAATATTAATAGACCCAGTAACATCTACATCGGGTCACCAATAACAATAGACCCAGTAACATCTACATCGGGTCACCAATAAAAATAGACCCAGTAACATCTACATCGGGTCACCAATAACAATAGACCCAGTAACATCTACATCGGGTCACACAAAAATGATTAAACACATTTCAGTCTGATTGAAACAGTCAACAACAAAAAATGGTAAATTACTCACTTTCAAAGAATGTTGCACACGTTTCGGGACACCATTCTCCCCGCCAGGGTACCATATACTGGGCTGCTGCTAGGGTCGTTTTTCCATATGCACCACTTAACAACTTGAGCTCATAACGTCCACTCTGTAGAGCCTTGAGGACACGATAAGGCCCACGCATGCCTGGATCTAGTTTCCCTGTTGACTGAGAGTACTTTATTACGAAGACAAGGTCACCGACCTTAAACACGCGAGGTGGGTGTCGGTGCTGGTTGACCCGCCGATCTTGCTCCTTCTGGTTCCGTTTCAGAAGTTCGCTGGCCCTGGTTCTACAAATCTCTCGCCACGCTTCGCGGTTTGGCGGTGTTTCCACGATGGCCATATCGCGAATAAGCGACCGGATAACAGGCGTAGTTGCGTTGGTGCCAACAAGAAGATTCAGAGCTGAGCACTGTGTGGTCTTTTGTTTTGTGGTGTTCAGCACCAGTTGCATCTTCCACAAAGTCTCTGACCATGCCACGTTTCTATGATTGACTTCTATTCTTACCATGTTGAGAACAGTTCGCATATAGCGTTCGACCTGTCCATTGGACTGGTGCATTTCTGCTGTGACATGATGTAAATCTGACCCCAACTCCTTGATCCAGTTAACAAACTCACCTGACTCGAACATGCGTCCACGATCTGTGACGATAAGTCTTGGAACACCAAAAAGAGATATTGCATTCGATACGGTTCGTTTGAGTTCGTTGGTATCTTGGCGATAAATTGGATACAGAAGGGAGTACTTGGTGAAGCTGTCTACCATGATAAGAATGAACTTGTAGCCTCTTGACTCCGGTAGTGGGCCTAGGGTGTCCATGTGTATGGTGTCAAATGGTATGTCAGGTTTTTCCCACGAAGTGATATTTTGATGCGGCGCACGAGGAACTCTCTTCTTTGATATGCATATCAGACAGCTAGGTTTGGTGAAAATTGATAGAAACGAAACTAAACTATCAATAGTGAGGTTAGCATTTTCTGCTGCGGCTCGGACCTGAGCGTCCGTTATACCCCTTATAACTATCTGTGTCATCAATCCCTCGCTTAACCCTCCAATTATTCGAAGCCGTAGCAGAGAACGACGAGCATATTCAGCATACGTAGTAAATCTATCGGACGAACTATTAATAACGTCGGCTAATATGTTAGCGAAATCAAGTTTACGGGGGCAAAGAGGTATAAATTCCCGTTTAAAGTTTGACCAAGACCGATCATTGGTAACCCACTCATTCAACCACACTTTGGCATCACCTTTAAGGCATTGTGCCACGCGCGCTAAACATTCTAGATCACTCCAGCCGTTAAAATCTCGAGCGCTATCGACTTCTTCACACCATGAAATGATGTTGTGAAGAGTGGGATCAAAGTTCGACACATAATAATGAGAATGAGATGGAATAACAGATTTTATTGCCTTAGCTAGCGTTAAAGCACACTTGGTATGAGAATCAACGGTGGCATCTGACATGTCACTTTTATTACCACTATCGAGTTCTAATCTTTTATTTAACATCCCGCGATTTCTATCAGTTACATACACAGGCGTATCATTTAATTGAGCACATTGTAACTCACTTTCGGAAACTGAGGGTTGAGCAATAACGGGGGTTTCCCTATTTGTGACGCCAACACGCGCGCCATTTTGTTCAATCATGTCTAAACGTGCAAAAAGCATGTCTAACGAGCGTTGGAGTTTTTCCGTTTTAGAACGCCGTCTACGCGGCTTATTTACTACCGGCGATCTAGACTTAGTTAGCGAACGACGTCTATCACTATCACTTGATTCATAATAAGAATTATTGCGAGTACGATTTCGGGAACAAAGACGACGCGATCTATCCGACATATTAAAATTGAATTTCACTGATACAAAATACAACACGTATCAATAATAACAAATATTGGTACTCACGTGCAGCAACAGGCACAAAGATGGATGGTCCAAACAGTAAGGCAGTGTGTGGATCCTATCCCACTTCTGATTTTAATAACCAGAAGTGGATTTTAATAGACAAACTAAATAGGAAATGACGATTTAAACCAAAAAGAATGATTTCTTCAAAGGAAATAAAAAATATTAAGAAATACCACTCCGACGCAGCGTTAGACGTTTGAATTTGAATTTCAATCTTCGAGAGCAGAAAGAGGCCCAATAAGGCGGCAGGCGTCCTTTTATAGTCTGGCCGCGCCTGTGTTGCCAGTTTAGTTGTCTGTTTCCTAACACTATAATACATAACAATATAATATTGTTAACAGTCTAATATCCATTACGTTAATACTATTCTAATTGTTATTTTTGAATGAATATACTTTAAAAAATATTTAACAACTACTAATACTTCATCAGTTCTTCAAATTTAAGCACATTCTCTTCAGTTAAATTCTCCGGATGACGAGACAATCTCGTCTTAAATATATACCAATACATTAATTAAATTTACGATTTTGGAATTTGTAATTGACTATATATCAATTCAAACCATCATTTATCAGACTGAAGGGAGGTTGTCGGACACTGTCTTTACCAACGTTCCGACCAGTCGAAATACTGTGGATTCATTGCATGTACAGTGTACAGCTCGTAATCAAAAGCTCGTTGCAGTTTCCGAGCGCTTTCATTAGCAGGTCTAACGTATATGTCTATTTGTAAGACTCATTTGATGAAATAGGTGCAACCCAGATTAAAAATAAATCTAGAATTTCTCACTATTTAAAATAAAACTGCAATGAGGTCCTATCTGTATTCGTGTACTTGTTCTATTTAAAATTATCAATCACAGTATTCTTAATTATAAGAAAAAACTAAACAGTAAGTTATTTTTGTTTTCAAGCTATTTAGATAATTAACTTTTTCATTGAAATTAATACGAATCATTAGACCTAGTAGCACTTCGTTCGCGAAAATTTAAAAACTAATTACTTAACGTAAATACGTAATATCTTGTTTGTTAGGAGACTATAGTAGGACAGTTTATTTAAATCATGACATTATTTTATATATGTCGTCAAAAGTTTGCGCAGCGCTCGCTAAATAGTGACTTTTATATGCAACAATTTGATACCTTTTTAACCGACTTCAAAAAAAGGAGGAGGTTATCAATTCGCCTGTATGTTTTTTTTTTGTGTTTGTTACCTCATAACTTTCAACTGGGTGAATCGATTTTGATGATTTTTTTTTTATTTGAAAGGGTTTGCTTCCCATGGGGTTCCATTTTTTTTAGTCCAGTTTTGACACTGGCATCCATGACAAAACCATATAAGTCGTAAATTTGCATAAATATGTGCGCGACAAATGGACGAATAACTCTATATCTATTCAACCGATTTCGATGATTTTTTTTTTATTGGAAAGAGTGTACTTCAAGGATTGTTTGATGACAGTTTGGTTAGATTCTGATTGTAGGATCCATGACAAAGTAACGGAAATCTTCAATTTTTAGTAGCAAATTAACGATACACGGCCGAATCTTTTATAGGTGGCGCAATTACTATGTAAATGATGGTTAGTGGACCACATCTGGTGACCCATTTGCGAAAAGATAAGAAAATATGGTAGTGATATTCACCTTTTTTTTAAAGTCGGCCCAAAATCTTAAGCATCGTTTAATTTTGAAACATAATAAAATAGATCTGTTGAAACATAATGTAAAGCAATATTCTCATTTTCTTTTGAAATATATTACTTGAATAGTACACAAACCTACTTAAATGGAAAGGACGATATGGGAACAATTTTCGAAATTGTTTCACTATTAAGAACATAACGCAGATCTAGGTCTAGCTTTATTCCACGATAAAGCGAAGCCTGATAACTAGAAGATATTCCGGGGAATGTTACTCTGTGAGACAATTTTCAAAACAGCACAATACGTAACGAAGGCACGATAAAATTTTAAGAGAACCATTTAATTTTCTATTTACAATTTCACAAGAGTTTCGTTGCAACAAAACGATAGTTCCAGTACTCTAGAACGAATTAAACTTTAACATTTCGCATTAAGATAGTTTTGTTTTTCAAACAATTACATTAACTATTGAATAGAAAACTTATTGTTTTTAATTATTTCTTTCTAGAAGTTCTTCGAACTTTGATATGTTATTTAGTTATTACGATTTTTATATTCAAGTGGATTGTGTATGAAGTAATTAAATTAATACTATTGTATTATAAATAATGTATAAGTAACATAATTTTACTAATTGATATATCCCTTAATTAAAGGCTCTTAGACTACCTAATTTTATTAATACTAATTAAAATATAAAAGTGCTAATTATCAAGGTATGAAAACTGAATATCTTGCGTCTTATCATGTTTCAATTAAAACTTAGCGGCACATGCACTCAGAGGAATCTTTGATATCTATCCGCGGTAAGTGAGACGCGAGGCACGTCTAGAGTCGAGGGATGTCCGCATTTGAGCAGGCGGGTGAGTCGTGCGTGCCTCTAACGTTCTGCTTCTTATAAGCACGTAGTCCAAATACATTTTTTTTTTAATATAAGAGATTGATGATACGTCAATTTTCTCTATAAGACAATATGGTAAATATTTATGCGGGTATTTTTTAAATTTTATAATTATTATAGTCAATGACGCATACGACTTTGAGTGTGTGGGTTAGTCCCGAGTTACGGGTGAAATAAAGTACACTTGGTGGTAGAGCTTTGTGCAAGCTCGTCTGGGTAGGTACCACCCACTCATCAGATTTCTGCCGCAAAACAGCAGTACTTTGTATTGCTGTGTTCCGGTTTGAAGGGTGAGTGAGCCAGTGTAATTACAGGCACAAGGGACATAATATTATCTTAGTTCCCAAGGTTGGTGGCGCAATGGCGATGTAAGCGGTGGTTAACATTTCTCACAATGCCATTGTCTATGAGCGTTGGTGACCACTTACCATCAGGTGGCCCATATGCTCGTCCGCTTTCCTATACAATAAAAAAAAATACTCCGTAAGGTATTGTAGGCTCTATGTGGGCTCCGTATGTCTGAACGTATATAATGTCTGAACGTGAGCTACCTAGTGCAACACAGAAACCGCGCTGGGCATCCGGTATCCCTAAAGTTTCGCTTCCGACATAATATCATAATTTAAAATATAGTAGGCGACATTATAATTCATATTTTGAAAACAGTTGATGGTATATAATTTGGAAATGAATGGAACGTATTTATTATATTACAATAATTATTATACAATTTTATAGTGCTTGTATAACGAGTAACGACACACACAAATATTTGTACTGTTGATGTTAAAATATGATAATAAATCTACCAAACTAATATAAGGATATAAAAAGGTACGTTATTTTTCTTTTAAAACTCAATTAAAACCTTATCGACTACTATAATGAACAATGCTTTGAAATGTTTAATTTAGTTATATTTAACATTTCTTAACACAACGCCTAAAATAAAGACGTGATTTCATGGACACAAAGATAAAGTATCCGTCAATCCCTTGAGAACCCATACATTTCTCCGTAAAAGTAAAAGTATTATATTTGTAGTCTTATCTCACTTACATTTTCATCTAAGTATGTCATCATAACTTATCGCGTACAGCTTCTATAATATAAATAATAATGTAATTCGTTCAAATGAGTTAATTTCGTACATCTTCTTTAATAATAATATGAAATTACTTCTCTTACTTGAATGGATAGAAGCACAACTCCAAATCACAGTGTATAATGGCGTATGGTACAACTGGGTACCGATAGATAGCGCTGATTGAATACGTCACATTCCTGAATAGCGCTATCTAGATATATGCTAAAGGGTGTGTGCTTAGTGTGGAACAATATGTATAAAGTGATCAAATAAATATTATTATGATTACATGAACATTGGAAAGCACTTTCATAGTTTCATATAACATTTGATCAATTATATTGCTTCGGCATAAGTACAAGGTTTTCTGACCGGGTCAGGATGATAAAAGTTGTTGGATTATTCCAGAAATTCTTAATAGATTCTCGGAATTAGGAAATTCGCAGTTTTTAAATTGGTCTAAATCTGAACTCTCTCTAGTTGTGCCGGATTGCCGTCCGCTCGGACTGTTGGTGCACTAACTACTTCGTTGCCTAGCGATATAAAAATTAACAGCTTCGATTCTTATCCCTTGGGATATAGTCGTTCCCACTTCGAACACAAGCTTTGATTGGTGATTTATTGAAAAGGTATTGCTAGTATTATTATTTAAAAAAGAAACCTTAGTGGAATATTCACGAGCCGTCAATTTACGACTTTATAAACATAAATAGTATAAGTTAAAACCCAAAGAGAGAAGAAGTTAAGATACCCAATTTTAGAGGCCACTATGACTATAACAATGTAGATTTTTGTCACAGGTACTAATTGCTTATTATTCATCACACGCAATTATATACATATGAAATTTAAGAATGAGAATTTTGCTTACGTAAAATTTTATATCACTGGAATATTTGCTAAAAGCTGCCAAGCCGCGGGCAGAAAGAAATGCCGATCGTTCCTATCGAGTGACGACTGCGTTTTATGCGAACTCCGAGCCAAAAAATACTAAATTTATTGACTCTCGCTATCCATAACTTAGTTAACACAAAAAAATGTAGGTTATTACGTTATTGAGGAGAAAATATTCTTTGTGAATAAACAAATGATTAAAAAATACTACTACTATTTATAATAATATATTTATTTAAAGTACATTCGGTAATTATTCCAAAATAAATTGATAGTACTATCTTGGAAGCTTGTCTCGAAAACTTTGCTATAAGCTTTTGAATACGAACTTTGAATGAACATGCAATGCAACAAAATTAATTTAACGAGTCTATTTAGATAGTTTCGCATCCTGTAAATTCGACTTCATATTATATTATATTTCTACAACACTGAAAGTAACTAATTTGCATATATTTAGAACAAAATTACGTGCAATTTTAGTTCACTTTCAATGTATATTACACTCTTGTACGCTTTGGTGTTTGAAGTAGTTATTTACTTATCTCAAGTATACCTTAAATTTATCTTTGCCTACATATAGTATCATAACAATTTCGAATTTTCCCGTACAGATATTATGATAATATTAACTCAACGTAAAATATCGACCAACATTTAATTGGTTGAACAGAGATAGTAGATAAAACTAAAGATGAAAATATCTTTATCGAATCGCAAATTTGAATCCGGGCATGCACGTATGAGTATGAGAGATGACAGTCACATAGTAAGGAAATCTCCACATGTCATTCTGTCTCATTATCTTCTACTCGCATTTAAAATTATAAAACAAACAATCTTTCTAATTATAAAAATATTGTTGATGCCAAAAACTATATTTAGCTGGTACTAATTTAAATAAGAACACGCTCGAAGTAATATATGATAATATTGTATAATATGCATTAAGTGAAAATGACGGCCTCCGATAATGATAGGCCAAATCGAACTTGGCAGCTTAGAAAAAAAAAGACGTCATATTTCGTAAAAAATTATGTACGATTATTTCCCCAGCGTAAAAAGTAGACACCCAAAATATTCGGAGCATAATCAATCCATCATGTCAAAGCCCACCGCACGTGACACGCCGAGTTTCATCGCGTAATTCCCATTTCTCTATAATATTCTTCGATAATATTACGTTTTTAAAAAATGTCATCTATTACAGATGATCAGATCTGGTTTTATCAAAGAGATTCAGTCGCAAGGGATTTGACTTGAAAACGTGCTACACAACTTGGCGTCGTATTTGATAGTTTGTAAAATCGAATTAACTTTGAAAGGAATTATATGAATCAAAAGGGAGCAATTTAATGTTAACTAGCACATCGCCCGCGGCTTCGCTCGCAAATATAACTTATAACTGTTGATAGACTCACCCTATTGTAATAAAACAAAGACGAAACGGTAACTAGAAATACTTCTTGTAATAATAAAATTAATTAAATTTGTAACTTTTAGCCGTTTTGAGCATTATCCCGGACAAAGAGTCAAACGAAAATAAAGAAATCGATTGTTATGGTTTGGTTAAAATATTGAAGGATAAAATCTGGTTCTAGATTAACTATTTACATGTAATAGAGTTTCATCTAATTCATACAGATTTCCTAAGAATTTTAATTCATTCATAGCAAAAGATAAATTTTAAACACAAATTAATCAAATGAAAATTCAGCGATAAATTTTCGCAGACTGACTATGACGTATTTTAACCTGACCTGTCCCATTCATTCATTTATATGAGCAAATATATTTTTAGCTGAATTTAAACATTATAAATTCTATTGAAACGCTTTGTAATCAATAAATGAATCCAATTCAAGTTAGATACATTAGCTAGCTCGTCCACTAATCGCTTGATACATTGCTGCGCTACTCACACAGTAACACACTCGCCATCTATCGTCGCTACCTGAGGCTAAGTTCACTTTGTAATGTCCATGATTTATAACAGCATCTGATTTATCATCATTGGTGCTCGAATCACAAATCTATCAAGTTTAAATGCAATCAATGATCAAAGTTAATATAGAGGTGTGAGAGACTAACAATGTACAGTTTACGGCACTATTTTGTCACTCCGATACACACAAACGGTGACGTAGATGTCCATTGAATTTATCTATTGAACTTTCAATGTATATCTGCAATATCTATTCTTTTTATCTTTTACAGCAAATCAAGGACATTTTTGTGTTAAGCACATCAACCAATACCAATATTTCGTATAGTGATAGAAATCCATCATAAATCATTAAAAAATGGTTGTCTGTAAAGTCGGTTTACGGACGATAGTTTAACGTGACAACGTCATAATAAAACATTGATGAAATGACTGCAAATGAAAGAAAGAGAGATAGATGCGGTGCAAGCGTACAATTAGCGTAACGGGACAATTTTTCGTGCATGCAGCCAGCGTTCATCGATTTATTAGACGTTGTCACATCAAAAATCTATATAATAGATAATAAATAATTAATTAATCATTCCCTAGGTGATCAGACCCTCGGCTGAAAATAAAACTTATCTAAAATATATTTTTTACAGTATTAAAAATATACTGATTAAAGCTAAAATAAATGAAGCGAGGTGTAATGCGTAGTTAAATGAGATGATGATGTTTATGATGTAGATGAATTACATAAAATATTCAAATTAATGGCCATATCAGTAACTAAAATAAACACACACATAAAAACCTCACTCGTTTTTATTTGTCACATTTTGTTTTGAAAGTTACCCTTACTGACAATTTTCTCTTTAGACTACGTTGTCATGACAGAGATAACAATATATTTACGAACATTATATATCCTGTAAATTAATTTAAAAAAAATTAATCCTTTTTGCATGAATCCGGAAAAAGCAAACATTTTTCTGTCCATATAAAAACATCTCAGTAACTTTCAGTTCAAATAATGTTCAAGAAATTTTCAACTCAAAATATTTGTTCTATTTTCATTAAGAAAAGCGCAATTATTTTACAATCGATCCTCATACAACTCAGCTCCGTATCTAATGGAACGATAATAAATGCAGATTGTGCCTCAAATGATATAAAAACAAGACGAGCGAAAGAGATGGAATATAAAGCCGGGATCCGAGGTTCAGTGAGCTCGGCACGTCGACTGCTGCTGAATATTTACATCAAACGCTTGTGAAGATTGAATCTTTACTGAAAGCTTTTGTAGTATAAAAACAAATATTTTTTAATTATAAAATACTTATTAAAAATATTAATGATATGAAACTTAAAACGTTTGTTCGTTTATTACGTAATCGCTCTCAAAAGACTTGGCTAATTTTCGCTCCCAGTATTTTTACTGTTTTCTCTTCTATTTATTTTAAATTTTAATAAGTTTTTTATTGTTAAATATAGCTCTATTATGGCGTAAATTTGTAACTTTGTTTTTAATTGCATTAGTTAATTTTGTTTATATATTATACAATTTGAAAATATTGATCAAAAGAAAGATGACCTTGCACAAAGCCACCAGTTAATTACGTTTATATTTATGTAGTCTGATTCGTATTTATAATAAAGGTTATTCTGATTTCAAAGAAATAGAGAATTACTACGTCTAATTCCGTGAAAATCCACTCAATCGTGACGGGACGGGAACGTGGCACATACGATATTGACTCAAGCGCTCGTGCGTGGCGCCCCCACGTAGCAAATAAGATTGGCCGAATTTTAGCGGCAAATGAATAGTCGAGACGTATTACGTAAAAAGAATTTTGTATCACAGCGATTTAACGATATTAAATCATTCTAACGATAAAGACCTTTATATTTATTCAATCGCGCTTTTACAAGAATTTTTCAATCGTCACTTTAAAAAAATAAAAAGAAGTTTCATCGTTATTTCAGCGTACTAAATGTAAGTATATATTAATAGAACAATTATGAATTAATGTCGCGGGTTTGCCTAATTAATTAAGCAATTAGAGAAATTACCTGCATAATATAATCTATTGAATTTTGAATCAGTGGTATCGTGGCATGAGGGACTCACATCGACATGTAAATATATACATATATATATTTTCTTATAATATAGCTGGTGGACAGACAGATATGCCACTGATGGTTAGTGTTCACTGGCCCCCATAGATATTGGCGCCGTAAGAATTCAAAATCAAAATACTTTATTCAACATTGAACACTTGCTTATTGAAAGTCAAAGTAGATCTACCACTTGTTGGGAGAAGAAACATTCAGCCCTGAGAAGAACCGGAACCGGCGAAAGAAACTCAGCGGGTATATTTTTATATCATATTTTGTTTCCAAAAAAAATAAAAGAAATAAACATGCGGCAATATTCCCATTCCCAAGATGAGCTATCATCCATAAACTCATTAATTGTATAATAATCTGTAGCACACAAGACTTCATTTACATTTTTTTATTTAGTAACTGCGGCCTGTTGTAGAACCGTAAACAGGGTTATTTTTAATGACCCAGCTACCTCGCAGGACTAATAGCTAACACCATAAGCAACAAATTTTGTTCTACGACTTCGGTCATAACTCAATACATCAAAAAATTTAGTAAGTGTGTTTAGTCAGTAAAAAGTGTAGTAATTGCTATCTAGTCCTGCGAAGTTGCTGGGTCATTAAAAATAACTCTGTATACTGCCCCACAAGACATTGACTGTATGTAGTCATGTAATTGGATTATTAACTATTCCTTACAAGTCCAATGGGCCACCAACCTTGGGATTAAATTGTTATGCCCCTTGTTCCTGTTGTTACACTGGCTTCGGAGCAATCGGAGCACAGGAATAATAAGTATTAATATTAAGCTTTCAATATTATCATCTTCTATGGTTTTGATTTTATATTTACCTACTGTTTTTATATTACCAGTATATTTTTATATACTGTTCAACGCTTAATTATTACTGTTCAATCTGGAATATTGATATGATAAAGTTGTACGCTATCGTTCAAAGTAATACGCGTGTATAATTATTTCAAATGTAATCCTTCATACATTTAAACTCAGTGTATAATAATTGAATTCTTTTTTAATGAATAAAGTAACATTTATAACTCTTACTGATATAAGAAAGAAGTACTCTATCCCCGGTCATACACAATTACTATATATTACCTTTCCATAAATATCGTCCCACACTTAGTCCATCAATCTGTTTCTATCTTTCTCTTATCATATAACTATCAACGTTCATTCTTATGTCTTTTTTAAAGCTCACAAAAATTAAGGAATTTATTAACTCGAGTTTATTTATTTTGTGGGTAAGTTTTATTCATGTAAGTTTGTATTTTTAGTAATAGTAATTAATACTTTGAGACTGTTCCAATAAAACATTAACTACATGTCCTACGAGTGGCATATGGGTAGAAAAATATTTGTTTTTTCACTTGATGCGTGTATAGACCGCAAATCTAGAGGCTTAAAGGATCCAGAGCCAGACCGGAGGTTTTTCTATCAGAAAATGTATAAATCGGTGCAGAAATTTTGATACTAAAGATATTCTTTGATGCCCACGTATGTCAATGTAAATTGATTTTCTATATAAAATTTTAAGGCAAAATTATGTTTTAATATAAGTAACAATTATTCAAAACCTCATCCAAAAATCTATTTGTATGTGTATATTATGGAGAAAACTCAGAAGCAGAATCTATACGAATTCTATGTATTCGTTAATACAAATTACGTTACTCTTCTTTAAAGACGCTGACCGCTGACCATTTTATTCTACGCTAAACAGCAATAATTAAATGTTTTTGATATGTAGAATGAAGGCTTCGCACTATTAATATTAAATACTTCATTAATTTAGTTGAAAGCAATGAATACAAGTACTATAGCGTGTAACGTTGATAATTTTCCACGTGAACACAAATGCCTTTTAGAAAAGCACTGCGCGTCGACCGCGTTTAGTTTTTACATTAGTGATATAATTACGTTAAAAGCCACGTGAAAGCCGTGTTGGCTCTGCTTTATATCTCTTGCCACTGTCTGCCCGCCTGGTACTTTAAAACCCGACCAATAAACTATTTTGCAGCAACATTTTTGTTTTCATTTAAAAAGGGCGTTAAATTTATTATCACTTATGACATCAAAGTTAATGAGTATTTATTTATAAATACATAAATAATTTGAAATAAAATTGCTGTAACATTTTCACGTCAAATTTTAATGTAATCAAAATATTTCATCTTTGATTTGATTTGAGGCTAAAAATAATAGTATAATATCATATTGCTTTTTCTAAAATATTGAGGAGTTTAACGTAAATATTATCCATACATTCATATTCTTATAATACTGTGATCGGATCTCTGGGTGCTACCCGGCTAAAATGAATAAAGAAAGGGAAAAATCATTTTTACAAGACTAATATGTAGTAATATAAATAGTAGTTACTTCGTTATTTTAAGCAGATATTATTAAACAGAACATGGAATTAATTACTTTAATTATGAATTACTTCGCCTCATTATATTAGTATTTTTATTAAACGTAAAAACGCAAAAAAACATTTTCTACGATAATCAAAAAATAGATGCAATAAAAGCCGTCATTACTTACGTGAAATATAGTGAAATCGTTGAAGTAAACGCGTGTTGTACGTTTTATTTTCGCTTATTCCAATTTTCAACTCATCGAAATCTGTTTTGTCAAGGAAAACATGAGTAGAAAACCCACATTATGTGATACTCTGTAGAAATTCCATGACTTTATAATGAATTAAACTGTGCATAGTTGTAATTAACTTTAAAAACTGTTTTATTTAACATTTGGGTGCAGGTGGAGTGGGGTGTGTGCAGTTAACGTTTTATATTTATTATTTGGGATATAATAATTGATAATGGTCGGCATCGAGACAACTTCTAGGAAAAACTTGGCACGCGATAACTTGTTGATTTAAATATAAAAAAAAATATAATTAACTAGCCATACCCCGCGGTTACACCCGCGTAATAATAAAGTAATCAAAATATAATGATTAAAAAAAAATGACCAAAAATAATTTTTCAATTCGAACCAGTTTTGAGATTAGCCGGATCAAACAAATAAACTCTTCAGCTGTATATATTAGTATAGTTTAAGAAGGTAATCTGCGCAATATCTGAACAGGTAATACATATTATTAGCTCTTCAGAAATATTTTCAATTAAACTTCGAAATGTGAAACAAGTTCAAAGTACATAGCAAAACCAATAAGTCAGCACGCAGTGTAGTGCAGTGTAGTGTACTACATTCAAAGTGAATGTATGTATGTCGTGAGCGTTCGTTGGTGTGTCGCGTGCACCTTAGAATTAACAGAGTTCACGACACGGCTTGTAAATTTACCGAGGAACAGGTTCTGTCGGGGCGCTAATGAGTTGTGTGCATTCATTTCGTTCAGAAGTATTCATTACTATTTGCTGAACTAAAAATGTGTAAATACATATACATTTTCGATTGAGAATCATTTGATTGTATATTGAGAACATTACCTATGTAAAACTTATAATACATTTGTTTTCAAAGCATATAAATCGAACAAATTAATTTCAATAATAATTTTAAATTCTGATAATGTTTGCAGATGAGATGTTTTCTTTTAAATATGAATAATTATAATTAAAACCAATATAGTGGAAAGTTAAAAAATATAAATATACCTAAGTTGAAATAACATTACCTATAATTTAAACTCGAAATAACTTATCTATACTAATATATAAAACTGAAGAATTTGTTCATTTGATCCGGCTAATCTCAGGAGCTACTGGTTCGAATTTAAAAAACATTTTTGCTATATTAGCTGATTTTTATTCATATAATGTTTCTTTTTAATTATACGCAGGCGAAACCGTAGGGCATAGCTAGTTTTCAATAAAATATAATTAAAAATTAATTGAACTATAATAAGTGTCCGCCAGAAAGTAGACTATTTTGTTTGATTATAAATTTAGCTTATGACATGAAAGATAATGGATTCAATTTTGATAAATGTTTCATATATATATTATGTTTTTTTTTTTTTATATGAAAGTATTTTTATTTACATTAAAACCTTAAATGAATACAAATAAAAATTAAAAATAATTACTATACAAGTCGTGACCGCGTGGAATGGTGGCAAGAATGCTAGCAGCATTTCCCCTTTGAATCATCGGAATTGCGATGCAATGCGAAAAATGAACCAGCCCTCCTGTCAATAGTTGAGGCAATAAGACGGAGAGTAATATTTAGGATGAATTTTTTGGCACTATTACTCCAAGGGCCAAGCGTTTCAACTGCAAACTGAACAAAAATATAATTTGGAATAAGAGACGAATATTTGTTACGTTTGTTCGTTTCAGCTTTTTCCGCGGCAGCTCCGGCTTTTAACATTGTTTCTCTGATATGAGACGGGGCTAGTGTATCAACACATGTTGCGTCCCACACAACGGCCCGTCCCCGTTCCCAGGGAACCAATGTCAGTCCATCAGGTCTCTTGCCATCATCACGACTAATTCCATGAGGCTCAATAAGAGCAGGAACGCCAATGGTGGCAAGAGCTCTTTTTATAGTATCATTAGGAGAACTGTGGCGGAAAAGCCTCCCTGAACTCCTTAACATAATTATATTTTTTAATTTTATGTGTCATTCTGGTCTGACTTATCGTTAATCAGCAAATGTCGTCGAAAATTCCAAAAACACACGAATAATCGAATTTTCTTGTCGAATAGTCGACATTTATATTTATTTTTAATTAAAAAGGTCATGCTATTAAATACATAAGTCGCTTGAAGTAATAAAGTCGCAAAAAAGACAGCCCCAAAATTGGTGGGGGCGCGATACTGAATTACCTACAAAGTTAATAGACAAAAAGAAACTAATAATTTAGTTAGTTTTAATTAAAAATATACAACTAATACTTTCCAGTTTCGAATAAACTGTAAGAGTTAAAAACGTAATACAATTCTGAATATTCAGCAGAAGTCGACGTCGATCCGGATCCCGGCTTTATATTCCATCTCCTTCGTGTTCCTGTTGTTTCTATATCATTTGAGGCACAATCTGCATTTATTATCGTTGCATTAGAAACGGAACTCATATAAGTCTCGACCACAACTTCCTACCTAATTTATATAAAAAAATATAACTAATAATAAAGTTAAACTACGTATGCGTACAATTATAAATGTATAAAACAGTATTAATCATGCACTGCATTATTAAATTAATTTGAAAAATCTAATAATTAAAAATCCTTCTATACTAGTCAGATTCACTAATGTCCACGCACTGAACGCTTATTGGTCATCTATTGCGCCATCGATTGCCACCAACCAATGAATAATCATTTAGATTAAAGTCTAATTATTTAATCATATTTTGATCAGAGTATTTATTGAAAACTAGAACATGACTATATTGAAAATTTTTCTGTATCCTTAAACTTATCAAATATTTGATAAAGTGTTGATACGAAATATTAAATAGTTTTAACGAAAAAAAAGTCCAGCTTAGATCTGAAATGACTGAATGCTATTGTTATGAACTTTCATATATAACATAATGACGAGTGACTATCATCTCGTCCCAACGGTTTTAGCTCATGTAGCGTTTGTTTAGAAGCGGCTGCGAACGACACGAGACTATTTAATTATCTCCCAGCAGCCGCCGCCGAGCGTCGAAAAGTCCGTGAATTATTTGATGCAGTACGAAATATTACATAGAATACAGCGAGATAACATTTGATTAAATCCTAATAGTAAAAACTTAATTAAATTTTATAAATTATTTATGTTCATCAAGTAATAATTCATCTAAAATATGTACTTCACAAACAAATTTGTTTTACATATTATGCAAAAGTAACTATTCTTATATATATATATTTGTAAGTTAATTAGATTTTAAATAAATTATTGATGTAAAGAGTTTTGGTATAACTTAACCTTTACATACCGACTTAACCTTTATACCGTCTGTTTGTGTTGTATGAAAAAAGTAAGTATAAAGTTTGATATTCAACAATATGACATCGTACATTATTACAAAAAGTTTAAATTATAAACCATGATAAACTAACTTGAAATTAAGAGTTGGGTTTTTAAACGGTTTCCATCGACACAAGTCTCCTAGGGTACCAAATTTATTCACAATTTTTTCTAATTTTTTTGGTCAATAAAGATTTTTATTATTTTTATAAAACATAATACTTTTCTTAGAGCTGTGTTCCTAGTTGTTACTAGTTAACACGTGAAACTTAACTAAATTTACTGGTTTTAAACCCCGGCCTGCCTCACTAAGTTTACAAATTGTTTACTTGTTTTCCAAAACTTCGTAAGGAAACCTGCGAGTGTCGAATGGAATTCTGATAGATATGTTAACAAACCAGAGTTGAATACACAGTAATTAAATAAGCGCCAATACTTTGATGGCCTAGTGGATAGAACACGTGAATCTTAACCGATGATCGTGGGTTCAAACCCGGACAAGGACCACTGATTTAGCATGTGCTTAATTTATGATTATAGTTAATCTCGTGTTTGTCAGTGAAGGAAAACATCTAGAGAAACCTGCATGAGTCAAATTCACTGAAATTCTGCCACATGTGTAATCCATCAATCCGCATTGAAGTAGCGTGGTGAAATGAGCTCCAAACCTTCTCAAAAAAGAAGAGGAGACCTTAGCCCAGCAGTAGGACATTCATTTGCTGTTACTTTCTCTTCATGACGAAAAGCCTTCACTGAGCATTAGACAAACTTGCTATCTCTTACTTACTTTCCTTAATATTTAAAACGTAAAATTCAGGGCACGAAGTTTTCACAAAACTTACTTAGAATAAATTAAATGAATAAACTAAAAAATATAAATATTACTTATCTGAAAGTCGATTAACACGAAAATATATTTAGTAACGAACACTCAATAGAGTGAAGTAATTCATATAAATGAGTCTGCGATGCGCACAACTCATTAGCGCTGTAATAAAAACTGTTCTCAGTTAATGCACAAGTCATGTCCGGAGCTCTGCTATTTGTAAGCACGCGCACACTGTGGTGGGTTAATGTATACTTAAAATAGATTTCAGTAAGTATATTATATAAACCAGTTCTTTATGTATTTTACACATTATTTATTACATAAAAGACAGTTAACAAAATATACTTTCCTTTATAAGCTATGAACGCCTGGTAACATTTGGGAAGTAAGTTAATTTTATATGACTTTCCTTTTGTCAGTACATAAAATCGATTCATTTTTATTTATTTTTTAACTTTTAAGACTTATTGTCCACCTCGCGAAAATAATGTACAGTTTAATGCTTAGAACTAGTTATTAGGTAGTACCAGGACTAGCCTTTTTCAAATTTCGCCATTTAATTATATTAAAAAAAAAAACAATAAAAGTAGTTTGTTTGTAACAAAGTTAGCAAAAATACTGGATCTGTCACAAAGAAAAATACCAGGCGAGCAGACAACGCCAGTAGGTATAAAACAGACGCTACCGCTATCTCGTAGCTTTTACCGTAATGATATCGCTAATTTAAAAACTTAACGCCCTAGACACGATGTGCTGCTCTAAAAGCTATTTGTGCACGAGAAAATTTATACCATTACATGAGTGTATATAATTGCTATTAACTCTGTTAATATCAAAAGCAATTAATAATGTACATGACTTTTAAAATATACAATAATTATAGGAATATGTAACTTGTTATTGTCCCTTCAAAATCAAATTGATCAGTAGGTACTTGTAGAATTAACTTAAGGTTGTGTTATTCAATAATTAATTATTCGTGACAAGTCTTGCTGAGTCATAAACTTAACATCGGGCCTAAATAGTTATGAGATTTTTCAGTCAAAGATTCTCAGTAGCAGTCCGAAGACTAGAAGTCGAAATCTGTATATTCCCGTGCCACGGAAAACACGTGAAGCAATTGGCGCACGACGGTTGTGTTGGATTGCCGTTCGATCGGATTATGAGAGTGAGGGAATATATGTATTTGCACGCACACTTGAGCACTAGTATTTATCTGCGCATTTAGACAATTTATCTGGAAATTGGCTGCAGTGACCGAAATCCGTCAAAAAGTCGTCATCTTTAGAATATAAGAATCTTGTGTAGCGATGTATGTAATTAATACGTAATTAGTGTTATAGTTTCACTTGAAATAGAAGCAAGTTGATAAAAACATAACATTAAGCATCACACAAATCATACGAGGTCGCTCTATTACGAATCCAATTTGCATCGTAATAGAATTTTGGTGATAAATAGTTTCAACAGAAATAATAAATTATGCTTTGTCGGTATTCACTGAAATAATAACAGACTTCGTTGTACGTAGCTTTTGAGTAATTAAGTCACATAATTAAAATAATCATAGTATATTTTACATTTATCACTAATAATGCTTTTAAATGTGAATATAAAATGTACGCAGATAGATATTATTATATTCTCTTTATGGTGTTTACTGCCTGGTTAGTTTAGCGGCTAGGTAATAAAACTGCAGATTTGCAGTATTCAAGTTCAGTTTGGTCAGTGGAGTATGAGTGTTAGGGAATACAATTTTTATTATTACTTACTCCTAAACATTAAATACCGAAAGAAAATTATAGAGAATGGCTGCCATGGCGCAATCTATCAACGAAATAAAAAGGGAAAGTCATCAGTCATCATCATTACTAGGATAATCGTATCGTCCACGATCTGTTAAAAACCTCAAATCTCATTTAGTAATTATTATGAAATAATGTACTATATATTTTATAGTAATAGTAAGTAATGTAATAACAGCTTGTGAATGTCCCACTGCTGGGCTAAGGCCTCTTCTCCTCTTTTTGAGGAGAAGGTTTGGAGCTTATTCCACCACGCTGCTCCAATGCGGATTGGTGGAATACACATGTGACAGAATTTCAGTGAAATTTGACACATGCAGGTTTCCTCACGATGTTTTTCCTTCACCGTTAAGCACGAGATGAATTATAATCACAAATTAAGCACATGAAATTCAGCGGTGCTTGCCCGGGTTTGAACCCACGATCATCGGTTAAGTTTCACGCCGTCTTACCAATAGGCCATCTCGGCTTCTATTTATATAGTTAAATATAATAATAGTTAAACATAATACAATGTATCCATTTCAACATTATTTATAGCAAAAATCTTTTCGATCCAATAAATTATTTGTAAATTTAATTGAAAAAGTTTGTACTAAAGTTGATTGGGGAAGCGTAATGTATATGACTTTCGGGGTAAATTATATCCATTTGATAGCTATTTTATAACTAAAAATGCTTTTAACCGGACAGCTTTGTTACTATGAAATGGTGGTAGGATGAGTAAAACAGTGAGTTATGGTCTTTTCTCCTCTTGAAGATATTTTACAAATTATTTTACCACACTTGGGTGGGATGGTGGAGTGAATTAAAATATGTTGTGGATTTGGCAGAATTTGATACAGATTTCCTCACGATGTTTTCCTAGATCACTGGCCACGAAAAAAATTACAATCATACTTGAATTGTACAATAACACCATCGCGACTTGATACCCTACCTTGATAATGAATGAAAAGAAAACAGCTCAATTCCTTATAAAATAAATATTCCTTTAAAAAAAACTAATAAATAAATAGAATAGTATCAAAATGTAGTTGTATATGCATATAAATGGTTAAACCTGTTTCGTGGTCTACCACGATTCTCTGGAATCCAATCGACTTTGCTAATAATAGTAACCAATATCGTTGTCTAACTGCCGCTGCGTTCAGCAACCGATATGCATTGATTGCCTGCGATACTGACGCATGCTAATCAACGAAGGACAATTATGAACCGACAACACAACAAAACTGAATATTATTATCGTTATAATTTCATAAAAACCTTTTATTTATAACAACAAACAATTAGAGAATACATATCAATATGGTAAATAAATTGCTTTCGAGATTATTTATTATGAGCATTGTTTTTTTTTATGTATATGGCAACATTTAATTGAATTCAGTACCAGGAAAGCAGGACAGTAAGAGAGTGAAATTGGAGACAAAAAATCTTTTTCCTATTATTATATAGCCATCAATATGTAACAAGGAAAAAAAGCACTTTGTCCACAATTTTATGCTTCATTTTACTTTTATACGGGAAATAGTGTTTATTACCAACAACGGGAAGTAGTCCACAACCACATCCATCGCCCACCCGTTGTCACGTCGCCCTTATATTGTATTGGATACATTATCTTTTAGAGTGGTGGCATAATTCTTATAATGTATTTTGTTAGACAGTTCTCATTTTCTTTTCATTGGATTTATAAACCTCTATTTATTCGCATCCCCCATTTTAGGATTTTTTAAGCAAGCCTAACTTTGTAAAAAGTCGGGCCATGGAAAAACTATTTATGTGGGATTTTTATCAACTAAAACCATTATGATGGTCGTTACTGCCACCGATCAGGTTAGCCACGGCATCATTTTCACATAAACATCCGCGGCCAATTCCATTCTGAAATCAGCTCGGGTCTTATGCACCTCGTGGGAATGAAATGGTGTTTTCGAAATACATATTTATAATTACGAAACCAAAAAGGGTAGTGTGTACCTAAGGACTCATACATAGCATGTGTTAAGTGACAAATAAATGAATTATAGTTGACATTAACCCACGCAAATGAACGAGTTGCGCGCAGTCACACCTTATCGATATGATTTACACATATACTTCCGTCACACAAGTTATGTATTATTTTATTTCATAGGAAGGCGGACGAGCATATGGGCCACCTGATGGTAAAGTGGTCACCGACGCCCATAGACAATGGCATTGTAAGAGATGTTAACCATCGCTTACATCGCCAATGCGCCACCAATCTTGGGAACTAAGATGTTATGCCCCTTGTGCCTGTAATTACACTGGCTCACTCACCCTTCAAACCGGAACACAACAGTACTAAATACTACTGTTTTGCGGTAGAAGATCTGATGAGTGGTGGTAGTGGGTAGTACCTACCCAGACGAGCCTGCACAAAGCTCTACCACCAAGTAAATTATAATAATTTTGTGTTTTATAATGTAAGAATAGCAAATAGCAACATTGGCTGTAAAAATTAAAAAAAAAATGTACAAAAATGGTATGGATTTAGAAGTTAAAAACTTCATTATATATTTTTATTATAGCACAAACTATACAGAAATTATTTTGTGAGAGACAGGACTATATCAAACATTATAAGTTATAATTCTCCGTTTCTGAGAATCTGAATAAAATAGTCATATACGGTTAATTTCTCTAGCCAGAATTTGAATTTGGAACCTCATGATCCTCAGCCATACAAACTAGCTAGTAGATTAACCAACATAAATAACTACGTCTCGCTAGCTATTATCGAGAAAACTGTACATCCAATTATATTCAAAAAACAAAATTCTATTTTTAAACAAACTGTGGCAACACTACATCATAAACATGCCGCGGACAATAGTTCATGCAGAACGATCCTAATCTCATTGATTTATCGCTTCCTGTCTGTATATTGAATCTGCTTTGAGTTTTGTTTTTCATTACTTCTTTGATTTGTATAACTTTATTTTTTTATTTATAAATAGAAGTCCGATAATCAAATAAGCGATAGTGATCAACTCTGCTTATAAACATCATATTGTAATATTAAGTTAGATTCTTCGAAAACCAATGTCCCGCTGAGACTGAACTCTTATTATTTATGTGTCCTTTGTATGTTAATATAACAAGGCTCTTTCATCCTCATTAACGTTAGAACAATATAACAACAAAACATTGTTATTTGACGTCAAAGTAATTGGTAATCATATAGTATTTGGTCAAAATAGCTCTTTCTTCTTCCTGAATAGTTTGAGATAAAGTATGTTTTCGCATCTGTATTCTGGGTTTCTAACGTTGTTTTAATAAAAATGTAGTGTACGATTTTGGAATGTTTGATTATAGCAATTTTTTATATCATTAAATTGTATTCACAAACGAAGTATTCATACATCAAATTAATGCTCTATTGAAGAGGTCAGTTTAAAAAAAGATCGCTTGGCATGGCACTTATTACATTAAATTGTATAAGTAAACATATATTATCATCTTTTCAATATATAATATAAATCGTTGTATTTTTTTATAATATTCAAACTACTACTTTAGCTTAGCGCTAAAGTATTTAGTACAAAACTGGTCGCTTATAATTTACTACCTGAGCCCCGCGTTTTCGTTTATAATGAATAAAAATCAGCCTAGATTCTAGAACCTTCCTCAATAAAAGGACTATACAACACAAAAATATTTTTTTAAATTCGAACCAGTAGTTAATGAGACTAGCCGGATCAAACAAACAAACTCTTCAGCTTTATATATTACTATAGATATAGATGAAAAAAGTATGTGGGCTTTACCTCCTCTTAGAATTTTAGAATGCTTATACAAAAGCTTAATATGAGGGATATTTCGAGATGCGCAATTAAAAATGTTCATATGTATGAACAGTAAATTGAAACCTGAAACGCCTAGAAAAGCAATCAAAAGTACGATTGCATTTGGTTTTTGTCTTATTTCCAATCTACGAAAAATCCTAAAGGAATATACATAATTTGTTGAACGCTTTGCTCAAACCAACTGTTCGAAATAAAATCGAAATAGTTATGAATTCTAGGCTTCCGGTAAGGTAAAAGAATCCGAACTTGTTTTTAATGTCATGATTTTTATATTCGGACAAATTGACAGGTTTTTTTCATTTATAAACTTGTTGTGGTAAAAACTTTATTTATTGTATCTGTCAAAATATTTCGATGTTCGCGCAATTCCCGATATAGTCGTCTTTGTTATAAAACAGGGTTGTCACTTGCAAGATAATGATATTTTTTTAGGATAAGTTACTTGCATTACCCTAGTTATGAGAAAAATATTGAACGATTGTTTTCAAGATTATTCTTCTTTCATTTAATTAAATAACTTTCAGTAGTTACTCTTCTACCACGTCTTATATTTATACCTTCTCCTCAAAAGAGGAGAACTCAAAAAAGAGACCTTAGCCAAGCAATGGGACATTCACGGGCTGTTACTTACTTATATCAACTTTGTTTAATTTGACTGCTAATACACGTATCTATGACGAACAGTAAATAATTATTTTATTATTAATAATTATAAAATTATAATTTTGTTTACATACGAAATACCTACTTACTTGAAGGTATGTGACAACCCTAACCTAACGGTTTTTCTATATTATCTCGTTTGTCAATTCTATCGACCGCGATCCTTGATTGAAGTAGTATATTCTTATTTTACTGTATTTCAAATTCGACTCAGATATCTTTATTTATTTACATAAATGATAAAATACATATATATAATGAGACAAAATTTTACAGTGAATTATATTTATAAGAAATATTTGAAACCTTTAGTTGGTAATATTTATTTAAGATGTTATGTAGTAAATATATTTTATCAATACGTACACCGATAAAAAAAAACGTTCGTACGTAGATACATTACTAATGGAGGCGTATAATATCTCTCTTTACATATATATTGCAGACCTTTAATAAGCAGCGATATTAAGATCTATATAACACCGTCTGCAAGTTCATTTTGCTTTGTCACGTTTTTTCATAATGTTTTGTATTGTTGAAGAAAGTTAAAATGCAGGCAGATGCTTAACCCTAACTGGTCTTACGAGCTTTAAATTTACAAGTACAATTTTGTTAATGTTCCGTTAAAAAGAGTTACCAGCTTATCGTCAAAAAATATTTGGGTCTCTGCTGGACTGAGACCTCCTCCTTTTTGAGGAGAAGGTTTAATGCCTACTACATACACATGGCGGATTTTCATCCACCACAGGTTTAAAAAGTCTTTCATCCACCAGTGAGTATGATAATTATAAAAACAAACCGGGCACATATAAAATTTAGTGGTGCTGGACAAAATTGAGCCTTTGGAGCGGGCAGCTCAAAACCGTCCAAAATAGAAATCCTTGGGGGAGACCTTTGTGCAGCAGTGGACGTCTTTTGGCTGACGTTATGGGCAAAATTCGTCTTAAAACCACTGATCCATAACGACTCCTATGAGTTTATTGGCAACATTTTTTTGTATAGAAAAATAAAAGGTTATCATAGAAACATTTTTAGAGCAACGAATTTATAAAATAATTAACTCAAATATTGAATATGCAAAGTTCGCCAGAGCATTGTAATATACAAGACAAACGCTGATATATCCTAAACATTTTATACGGAATGAAAGATAAACACATGAACATTAAAAGCCTGAGGCAAGTTAGACTTGCCTAATCCATAAGGTGTAATACGTTAATGTAGATTTACTGTTAAAATACAGATAACCAGGCCCCGGCCTGTTTCACGTGTATATCTGATTTTAAGTAGTAATATTTTTTTTATATAATGTAAAATAATTATAATGATGATGATGTTTGATTTGTTTTGGTAAACTCTTCTGTGCACGTGTGTTACAGTGTGCAAGTTCAATGTGTGCGCTCTATTATTTTGCTTTCATAATGCGATAGAACAGCAAGTTTGATCGGAGATATTCGAGGGAGACTAAACTAATTACTCTCCTTTTCTGTAATAATACACCCTACTAATTTCCATTCTTATAAAAATAATTAATCTTCTTATAAGAATTTCGTAAGAAGAATCTTACGAAACACAGATTATTTATTCCACGAACTAGTTCTTCCGAAAGTATAACATTGCAGTTTTAGATTTCATTAAAATTTACTCCTTTGAGTAATTTTGCTATTTCTCGAAGACAAGCCCTCGGCCATCAACGCTCTTTTCAATAATCGTGTATAATTCGTGTATACTTATAATTTTAATAATAAAGTTACTATCGTTTGGCCCACGTGATGTATTCGTATTTTTTTTTCGTTATTCACATTTACTATGCGCACTGTACTTTTATTTGAACAATACATTTTCTCTACAGTATATTAAACACAATTTCATATATTTGTGCAATTATTTTTGTTTGTTTTAAGGTCAGTACAGTTGATCTTAACGAATGGCTGCACAACTTTAAAAGCAGTCGTCCTATTTCTTATTCTAGTCGTCTATTACATCTTTGTTACTTTAACAAATTAAAAAACAAACGTCTAAAACTTTAAAACAAAAATAAAATATTATGACGCTTATATTATTGAAAGGTAATTTTTTAGAGTTTCATTGAGATTTGGAATGCTTATAAGTACATATTGACCAAACATCGCGGGTTCAAATCCAGATTATGATCATATGTTTCTTAGGTAGATATATGTAAGTGTGTATGAAGGCACATAAATACATTTTACCTAACATATTTCATTTGTCTCGCATATGAATAGATAAATAACTTTTATATTCGTCTCATATTGTGTATATTGTACATTTATAACTTGTTAAGATTTTGCTAATTATGTCATAGCCGGAGAAAAAGACGTCGGTCCAAGCGATCTTATTAAAAATATCTCTGGATAAAACCTTAATTAAACCCGTGCAATGTCGGCACGGTTAGCTAGAAATATATTCTGAGCTAACATATATTTTTCAAGCCGAAAAAAGCACGTTTGTAATTAATAATAATAATAATAATATTCTGGGACATTATTCACACACGGCCATCTGATCCCAAACTAAGCAGAGCTTGTGTTATGGAAACCAGACAACTGATATACTACATATACTACTTTTTCTTTTGTAAATACATACTTATATAGATAATTACAACCAGACTCAGGACAAACAGACATGTTCATGCACACAAATGTTTGTCCTGGGTGGGAATCGAACCCACGACCTGCGGCGCGAAAGGCAGGGTATCTACCAACCACGCCAACCGGCTCGTCAATGTTCCCGCAAATCAATCACTTAGTTTTTTAAATTAAATATTTGTTATATAAACATTTTGCACGTAATAGTGTGTACTACGGAATAATTCATATATATTTATTAAATATATTATAATAGACGGTAGAAATAAAGATGCACTTTACACGAACCGTATCCATTTATATCTTATTCCCGTCGACACATACGTATACTTGGTGGTAGAGCTTTGTGCAAGCGTCTGGTTAGGTACCACCCACTCATCAGATATTCTACCGCAAAACAGCAGTACTTGTTATTGCTGTGTTCCGGTTTGAAGGGTGAGTGAGCCAGTGTAATTACAGGCACAAGGGACATAACATCTTAGTTCCCAAGGTTGGTGGCGCATTGGCGATGTAAGAGATGGTTGACAGCTCTTACAACGCCAATGTCTATGGGCGTTGGTGACCACTTACCATCAGGTGGCCCATATGCTCGTCCGCCTTCCTATGCAATAAAAGAAAAAAAAAAAACCTGACATTTAGACCTAGAATTAACGTCGGAAACAGTTTTCGAATAATCGGCGAATATACTAATAATAAAAAACACGCGTCCATAATAAAACATAGATTTTGTTTTAGAGTCAATTAATTTTTCCAACATACACGATACTACTTTAATTAAAAATCCTTTTTGTTTATATTTATAATAAAACATCACTTGTTAATTAAAAAAGTTTTGAAGGTTTTATTAATCTCTAGAGTAATAGAAACGGTCATTATGCGAGGCCTAAAGCTATTCACGAATAGTTACACAACGTTGTCGTTTAATTTTGATCATGTCAATATCTCATACCTGTCTTTCACTGGACAAGCTGAACTAACAAAATAATAATTTGTATATTACGTCATGTTTTTATTTTGTTACACGTCTGGATGTGTGTGTGTGTGTTTGTGTGTTTGTGTGTGTGTGGATGAGTATGCCTGCCACACAAACTCAAATGTTAAATTCAACTAACTTCCCAGTATTCGATTGAACTGCTATATTTGCATACTTATGATTACCTCAATGCCACCATTTAAAATCCAAGCTTCATAACAAAACAACAATCCTAAAATTAGATAGGGATAGATGGTGATGCTGTCCGGCAATAAAAAAAACACGCAGGTACGTTAAAATAACGTCATCATATTAAAAACAAATTACAAAAAACACACGAACAGCACGTATGTAACAACAAAATAATAAATAAAAATAAAATATATAGGTATTTAGATTCAACACATCGGACGCCGTATATTGGCGCTTTATAATTTACATAGTAACTCCTATGTAATGGATTTCAAATGAAATGGGTTTGTGATCGGAATGCGATAAGCAAAGTAATGTCATATGATCCGTTTACAGTATGTGCAATACCATGAACAAGCTATAGCAAGAAAGAAAAACTTTACGATAGCAAAGATTAAAATTGAATGTGAGTTTGAATGTGTGTGTTTATGTTTGAGACTGCTGTCTGTCTGTTGATGCTATCTCGAACATAAGCATACACATGAAAATTGATTGATGCTCACATCGACTCGAAAATGGAGTCTTCGTTTATATTCCCCGTGTTCTATCTACTAGGAAATCGAAATTTGTTAACAAAGACAAAAAAAATGTTTGTTTTATTTGCTACGCTTAACAAAGATTGGCAAGACCATTAAAATTTCGACTTCCAAGGATATAAGAATGTTAAGTAGGTGAAGGTAGAAAATAAATTTGAAATTTGTTTAATGACTGCTTCACAAAAATTTCAAAGACTATGACTATCAATAAATAAAAAAAAATAAACAATATTCGTAATCGAGTATGAACATGTAAAGCCGTGTGCAACGCTCGCTGCTAACATAATAAGGTCCTCCAGACCGATTTCGGCCACAGCAGCCAATTTCAAGAGAGATTAGCCAACTGCGCAGAAGATATTATAGTGCACAAGTGTGTGCGCAAACACAGGTGCACTCTCTTTTCCTTAGCTCTCATAATCCGATGGGACGGCAATCCGATACGACCGGCAAGAGTTCAGGCGCAGGCTTTACGTGCTTTCCGAGGCACGTGTACACACTTTCAACTTCCAGACTCCGGGCTGCTACTGAGAATTTCTAACAGAAAAATCCAATAACTATTTATTGGCCCGACCTGGGAATTGAACCCAGGACCAACGAGTCTGCGGCCTTATATCTAGCCACTAGACCAACGAGGCAGTCAAAACCATATTAAGCTGCTAATATATTAAAGGCATAAAATGTTATAGCGATGTATTAAAATAAAATACCAGTAGTAGAAAAAAGTCTTTATTCTTACATTAGAGAACTTCTTACATGTAAAAATATAGCACCTATTGCCTCTACTGATGACAGAAGAACTGGTTCAGTTTTGCCCAGAGGATCAAAGGGGCGGCTAATGTAGAACATTTTTCCTGTACTAGCCAGTACGTCGTCGTGGTTGAGTAAAGAAGTCATTTTCATTCCCGGCATATTTAAAATAAAATTGCTAATTTAAAAAGGAAATGCTGCTAGGACCTTGCCGCCATTTCAATCCGTCACGATATCTATAGTAACTTTTTTAATCTATATAATTCAAAAAGTAACTCACTCCAATGAAAAGCAAATCGTATAAAATAATATATTATTCGCATAGCTTATCCACATACCAGTATCCTTCATATCTAGTAATAACCGTTGGATATCTCGTTTCGCTTTATCAGCAGTAACTCGACGTTGAAACAGCGTATCGCTACTAATTGCTTCATACTGATACTTTGTTTGTCCTTATCCAATGTTCAGTAGTGAGTGTGACATTATAATGCCACAAAACAAGAAGTGTTGCAATTATAATTATGTTAACGACTAACTAGCTACCCATATCTGTCCGCATGCGTCGAATAAGGGTTACATAATATTCAAAGAAAAATGATTTTTAAGGGCTAAAAACTTTCGCAGACGTGCACAGAACAAATCAACTAAATTTTATCATAATCAGATTATTGGTTATGAAATATATCGAGGACAAACATAGAAATATTCAATTTTTTTTATTGAGAAGAATATTGGAAAATAGGCAATCAAATTGTTCGTATTATCTAATATTATATCTCAAGCATATTCTCAACATTCATGTTGATATGAGAACACGCGACAATAGCACCAACAATAAAACTACACAAATTAAACCCATATTTCACGTCTACGTATGCAGAACAGAAATCACTTCCATCGCTTAATTTATATGTAAAATGGGTCCGATTTTAATTTACGCTTGTCGAACAAGCGTACACGATACGTCACTCAATCGATTTTCAACGCTCGTATTTCGTTAAGATTTATCCTTAGAACGAATAAAAAACGGAAATGACATTTACCTTAAGAATTCCGAATGAAATTTTAGTAATACATACTCGTATAACTTTATAACACAGTTTACCCGTTTCGTTTGCGTCATAATTCAAAATTGCTAAACACAAATTTCCGTAGCTCTTATTATTAATAAAGGATTACTTTGCTTGGTGGTAGAGCTTTGTGCAAGCTCGTCTGGGCGGGTACCACCCACTCATCAAAACGCAAAACAGCAGTACTTGGTATTGTTCTGTTCCTGTGTTTGAAGGGTGAGTGAGCCAGTGTAATTACAACTCTAAAAAAGTTACAATATATTGTATACTATTTCTTTAAAACATTCACTTCTGTAATTAAAATCGATAAATAATCGTTTGCCAATTCGATTACGTGCGTTACGAGAAGGGATTCGTTAGTCTACGTGATTACGTCTTCAAATGACTTCAAAGTTTCCTCCTGCGAATTCGTCCCTATTATATATGTCGGAGGAGGGGCATCATATCTTCTATCATTATTGTTTTACATCGTGTGGGCGTACAGTGGGTAGTCGTGAAATGAATAACACTCAGTCAATATAATCACAGTACACTTTAATACACTTCACAATTAGGCTTACACACCAAGTAATAATAATGACAACTAATAACACACAAAACACTTAAGGTACGGTAGACAGTTTCGTGACCTCACTCGGCCGATGCCTTGCAGAAAGTGATCTGCCCGGACCCGAGCGATGCCTTCACGGCTCTGTCGAAAGCGCCCTGAAGTTCTGCCTCACAACCATAGGCGCGCTTTTCCGTTCCCTTGAGTGTCTGTACGAATGACCGGATGCGACTCGGCCATCCTGCGAGACACACGTCCTCGTGTGTTAATCTGTAACAGTCACATCACAAGGCAGATTTCGTTCGGCCAATCCTGACTTATCATAGACTAACCTGTCTAATCTATTCCTTTTCAAAAGGAATAAAACTACGCGAGTTTACTTTACTGCAATCTACAACGGACAATAATAAGCTCCGTTATTACATACTATGTACATCTTTACACAACAGTAACAGAATCATTTAATTGCATCGCATTAAAAAACTTTAAGGTCAAATAGCATTGATGTTTAAACAATGATTCACTTCAATCACACAACTGAATTTAATTAACTCAACCCCCAGGTATCTCATTCGCGGTCTATAACTGTCTGCACTACCATGCCACATGGAATGCCAAGTCACCTCGTGACTCTATGGTCTTTGCTCTCAAGCTAGACCCCCGACTATACCACCCAGAGCTACCGCTACGATACTCTGGTACAGTCCCTGACTATACCACCCAGAGCTACCGCAACGACACCCTGGTATAGTCCCTGACTATACCACCCAGAGCTACCGCTACGATACTCTGGTACAGTCCCTGACTATACCACCCAGAGCTACCGCAACGACACTCTGCTACAGTCCCAGACCCATCGAATCGAGAACCTGGTACCGTCACCAATCACTGGTGTTATCTCACTATTAACTTCCTCCTCAACATCAATCGGTACTTGACCCTCAGGGAACATCTCGTTTTCTAACCGAACAAATTGACCGACAGAAAATTTACGCACGTTAGCCTTCGTACTACCAAAACGATTTTTATCATACGAGAACATTTTAATACACCGTCGGAAGCTCAACGTCTAACCTCGGCAAGTTTTACAGTATAGTCATCATTAAGTCATAAATTCAAGGGGCTACGCTACTTTACATATTAGAAGTTCTAATGGGCTAGTTTTAGCCGTACGAGTAACTTAGTGTAAAACCGCGCACCATGTAATCGTCATATTTGGTCTGACATAAATGTCGATACTGTATTGCTATTAAGTTAACGACAATCGATACACAGTTAGAATATTACGTGTCACCTGCTCCTGCGTGCTCATCACACAGGGATAGCCCGTACAGAGACCACACCGACATAAGCACGCCTGCGCGCTTGTCGCGGCCACCAGCGGCCACACGCAACGCACCACACGCAGACTCGAACAGGTGAATACGCCTACGCGTTCGTGACGCTCGGCCACCAGCGCCACGCGAGCTGCACGCGCCAGACGCGTACTCTTGACATGATCACGGCCGCACGCTTGTGACATTCGGTCACTAGCATCACATCCGGCAGGCTGCAGACCCGCTGCTGACCGGTGATGGTTCAGCCAGCGGCACCAGTTGTGCGCAGGCTGTTGTATCGCACCCGAAGCACTGAAGCACCAGCCTCGTGTTACTCTGAAACATTGTTTGTCACACCTTATCACTTATCTCGGTCACTCCTGACCACACTATATTTTAGGGGCAAAGTAAACAAAACTAACTAGACAATCGGGGATACAAAATTTATCATGTTAACAGCCAGAGTCACATACCACAGTCATTTTATTCCACATTAACACTATACTGCAACATTATCTTTAAAGTTTACAAAACTCTACGAGTGAAAACCTCTAGCGCCACGGCTCTCTAGCCGACTGGCAATCACATTGCCCTGCCGCATCCACCGCGTGGATCGAAACCTTGCATGTACCCATGTGTATCACCCCGTGACTACACACCTTTGTGGTCTCTCTTAGACCCCGACCTCCGCCTGAGTTAAACGCGCACCGCGCACCCACGGTCTACTTGAGTTGCCTCAAGAGATACCGACTTCTACCGGGCTACGACTACGTAATAACTACAGGTACGGTCGAACACAATACGGCCGCTAGCACCCCTTACTCGTCTACACACATTAAGCTTACTCGAATTTCTACCATAACTTTTGATTTAAACTTCATAATTAACGTCTACATCAATATCAACTGATACGTGACCTTGACTGATAGTACAACCTAAGAGTTCTATATTGGTTGCTAAAAATGCATTTCGTTAAATTAAAAGAGAAACCCGCGTCTATCAAATTCTGGAGCGACTTGGGACACAATATCAATGCATTCGTTATTAGTGGCTGATGAATATTATCCACTAAAAGAGACTTGAAAAACCGTCAACGCTAAAGACTGACTAGTAGGGCCAGTACAGTCTTTTATCACTTCAGGTTATTACAATTAATGCGAGACAAACGCAATGAACTTTTATCACTCCATTGACTTTAAAACTTAGCGCGATTAAAAATATTGGTTTGATCTCACCGTAATATCACCGTATCGCATCTCAACGATATAATCGCAACGATACCATCGGTCGCACCCGCCTCGTGGTTCGTGGCAGCACTCACGGAACGCCATGGCGGAGACAGTGCCGTAGAGTATCCAATTTCCACCATATTCACACACCCGCGGTCGCGGCAGCGTCCCGCGTGAAGGTGTAGATTTTATTCCACCAACGGCGTTTAGTCGATTTTCTGGAATGAGACACGTTTAGGCGACTGATTAAGCATGTTTCGTAACTATTATTGCATAAGTTCTCTGATAATTAATAATCAAAAGGAGGGTAGTTAAATAAAGAGATTAACGCATTGTAGCTACTAGCTGACTTGTGAAGATAAGAACAAAGTTATAAGCTATGACACACAATAAGACAGTGTTTATCGCCTTTAAACAAATTGGAACAAACTCACCAGATCCTTTTCATCGTATAATACATTACCACACATTTTCTTACAATACTTTCGTAGGGTAGTAAAATAAATAACCATCGCTTGTAAACGCAAATCCCTGGTTAGGTTAGCATCGCATGGCTATCACCGATAGCCATGCGATGAGAATCCATCCGCATACGCCTTTCATCGCCTTACTAACACTTATGTTGGGCTGGCTACCTTCTATATAGCAGTTTCTTCAAAACATAAATCGGCGGCTGCACACCATGAACGTGCGTCGGAATCACGTTTCGCAGAATTTAATTCGGGTAAACTCACTCTCTTGTTCTCATTTGGAGTTTTCAATGAGCGAATCAACGCTTGCATTTGTCGATTTAGTATCTCGAACAGTAATCGCCATTGCGAGTCGTTGCCGTTTGTACCTTGAGTGTATTCATTTTCACGACTTGATTTCACTTCTGATGTAGGAGGCGGGGACATCATATCTTCTATCATTATTGTTTTACATCGTGTGGGCGTACAGTGGGTAGTCGTGAAATGAATAACACTCAGTCAATATAATCACAGTACACTTTAATACACTTCACAATTAGGCTTACACACCAAGTAATAATAATGACAACTAATAACACACAAAACACTTAAGGAACGGTAGACAGTTCCATGACCTCACTCGGCGGATGCCTTGCAGTAAGTGATCTGCCCGGACCCGAGCGATGCCTTCACGGCTCTGTCGAAAGCGCCCTGAAGTTCTGCCTCACAACCATAGGCGCGCTTTTCCGTTCCCTTGAGTGTCTGTACGAATGACCGGATGCGACTTATATAATATTACAGTAAAACTTTTTTGATACCAAAACCATAGTAAAATTTCATGGTCGAATAATAGTAATAATACTAATGTCCTCGAGAAATTTTTAATTATTTAAGGAAAACAAAGGCAATATACAAAATATGTTGAAAATGAAAACACTAAATACAGACAACAGAGCCAATTACTGTTTTCCATTGAATTAAACAAACCTTTAGATAAATAAAATGTAAATGTAACAAAATAATGAGTTAAAGAAAACAAAATAAATATTGGACTTAGATTAAGGTTCATTTAGTACGATGTATGTAGATATTTTATTCATGAGACATGACATAGGCCTGACATTTCCCAAGTGTGCAACAGACGGGAAGTCAAAAAGTCACAACTCACATGACAACCAGGAGCAGTCCGCCAAGAAAATACATCAATTTGTAAGAATGTAAAATTATATTTTGTTACTGTTATTTTTGGTTCTCTTCTGATTGTCAACCAAATTTATTTGTGTTTGGTGGCTAACAAGCTTTATTTTTAATAAAAAAACTAAATAAGAATAGAAAAATCTATGTCCGAAATATATAAAATCATATATTTCCCTTATAAATAATGATTAGGTTCGAATTTAAAACCACTGTACGAACACCAGTATGAATAATCACGTCAAAGTATTACTTAAGATTTATCAACCGTCAATAATTCACTTAGAGACGGAAATTTCCTTAAACACCGAAACTAAAGCAATAAGGCTTTCGTTATGCGAAATGGTAAGTAACACATTTTGACCATAACTTCGAAATAGTAATAGTTATATTCACACTACAATTGAATTGTTAAACTTTAAATAAGATCTCACCCTTAAGGGCAAACGCGTGTTAAATAACTGTTTATACATTTAGAATATATCAAAAAAAGATTATTTTGTATATTTGTTATTAATAGAATTTATAACAATATTCAAGTCTTTTTTGAATCAGCATTCATAGGACTTAAAAAGCATAATATCATTGACGGTGTTCCACATCAAAAAAAGATAATTTTCGTAATATTTATATGCCGTTCCAACGGGTGCATAAAACATGAACATCCAACTGACTGTAAGTTTTTGACAATCGAAATAATTTCGTGCTAGAACTACATATATTTAAATAAATATTTGACTATGGCGTCAATGTATGGATGTGGCTCGATGTATCTTGATGATGACTATTTGAATTTGTATGTATAAGTAAAACTGCATTTGATGTAGCAAACTTGTATGTACTTATACAATATTACATTTGAAATTGTGAATAGCGAACAAAGATTTGATCTAATAGTTAAGGTACGATACACAGTTTAAGCTTTATTGCTAATAATATTACGCAAAACAACATAACATGTCGTAAAAAAAAGATCTGATCGTTGCTTCTATTCTGACTACCAAATTAATTGTTATTGATATTGGCCCTTTTAGAACCAAGCCAAGAAATTTATACATTCTGTATGGAAATCTACTAATTAACCTGAGTAAAAGAAAGATGCGGGGCGTCGAGTGATATATATAACAATTTATAGTAGAATAATATTATAAAAGAATCATCGTTTTTTCTTTAGCCCGTGCCGTTACCTAGGATAAGCTTGAATTCACCGATAAAAGTATTTTCAAAATATGTTTAAAAAGGGCATCAAGGTAAGTACACCTTTATTTAATTCAATATGAATCGAAACATAATATAATTATTTGTATTATCACTATCGAACATGTGGTTAAAATTTCAGCTTAATTGATTAAAATTCCTACAACGCCTATTTGATAAAAAAAGACTAAATTAAATTCATGATCTGTGAAGATCTCGTTATATAATTCTCAAAAACCATAAAATTGTTACTTTTTTAAGAACATAATTTATAAATGGAACTACTAACAGAATCCTAAAGTAAAGAGCAAAATAGATTTACAAATCGCATTCCGTAACACACATACACATATACAAACATTAAATACAGCTTTAAATACTTATACGTCAAAAAATGTCTACCAGCAGTAAAAAAACCAGTTAATTTCGACTATTTCACATGAACGTCGGCCTTCAATAAGCCATGAATTCTCCTTTGAGCAATCAATCATTTGGAAATCATGCATTTCACGTTTCCGAGCTATATGGATATTGCATATGGTCGCTAGAAATCACATCAAAGATAAGGGAACATTCGTCTTATGATAGATCGAATGATAATACGATTTGTATTATCATTTGTTTCTGTTTAACTTATTTATTATTTGTTTATGTATAATATATTTATAATATAGTTATAATATAGTTATAATATATTATTAATAATTAAATTAGTAATAATATTAAAAATTACAGACGAATCACTTTATAATGTCTCTGGAATAATAATTCTAAAACTACAAACCCTTGCGTATTCGATATAAAATGACACTTGACAAGGTGTTCAAGTTATAGTGAGTACTGAGTTTAACTACGGTTATACTTATTGAAACCATGAAACTCGCAATCGTAGTTCTCCGACGGAGTTTTACTTAGCACGTTCCAGTATAATACAGTAACAGCCTGTAAATGTCCCACTGCTGGGCTAAGGCCTCCTCTCCGATTTCTGAGCTGATGCTTTGGAGCTCCAATGGGGGTTGGTGGAAAATACATGTGACAGAATTTCAGTAAAATTTGACACATGCAGGTTTCAACAAGGACATCTCGGCTGGCATCCAATATAATACCTTACCTAAAATGTACTGTGAAAAAATATATCAAAAAGTTTGCACTTAAAAACTGAAAATAAAACTGAACTTGACGTAGCATAAAATGTATCTAAATTAAACATTAACCCATTCTGTCTGTCATGAATCGGACGGTATCATAAAAAAAACAGATTGATTTCCAATACCGTAAAGCTTACTAACCCCTCGCGTTCACTAATGTCCTTTTTTACCAGAATCACTAAAATACTTTTTTAGATAAAGGGGAAAAACCGTATAACATATCATCGACGAAACCGTTGGCGATCCCTGGCTAACAATAAATGTCACAAAACTATCGACTTTATACGAAAAATAAATGTTAAAAAAAACGCAATCTAAACCCAACTGCTTTATGGCGCGTTATTGAAGCCGTATTGTCTGAGTCTGAACGGTACAGTGCGTCAATTATTCCTCCCACTACATTTGATTCGACACGTATAGTGCCATTCAGGGCAAAATCGCCCATAACGATCAGAAGAGCTCTCTTAAATTGTGTCCCATTGTACGCCGGTGATCCAATAAAAACATAGCGCTCGACAGAGCAATCTACTAATTATAAAAATGTTTATTCATTCATTAAAAATTATTTATAAATTCATCTCCTCGATAAGTACTCGAATATTATGATTTATTAATTACTAATGCACGAATGAAGATGTAACTTACCATTCAATATGTACTTAATTAAAAAGCCTTTGTATTATAAATATAGAACAAATCAAAACAATGTATAATGATCAATGTTCTTTCAAATAAATGTCCTCGTCCGAGATTTAAGTTTATTACCGTTCCGTAGCCATCAGTTAATTTTTAGTTTTATTGTTACATCTCGGACTATAATTATTGTTATAAAAAAATATACAACAACTCTCAAGTTCATTTAAGATATTTTGAGATCAAAAAGGTTTCGTTATAATCAAATAAATAAACAGTTTAAATTTTATAGTATTATCTAACACTGAAAGAAAGATTTTGATTATTGTATACTTTTTATTAATATAGTGATATAGTTTCTTATCATACAAGTCACTACCTATTATATCTCTATGGAGCGTCTATTTTAGTGGATTACTCAATTCCAAGAGTGGAATTTTGTTGCAAATAAAACATTTTATTCGATAAATTTATACCGAAGCGTTATTGGAATACCACGGTCATAAATGCACCTGAGTATTAGCGTTAAAGCTTTAAAAATGATATTTTCTATATATGCTGATATTATAAGACAAGAGTCTGTATGTACGCACAAATTTATTTTATTTATTCATTTTATATAAAATTAAATTTATGTATACATTTACACTATGATTATATAGATTGACTGCCTCGTTGGTCTAGTGACTACATGTAAGGCCGCCGACACGGTGATCCTGGGTTCAATTCCTAGGTCGGGCCAATAAAATGTTATTGAGATTTATTCTGTCTGTCTGTCGAAATTTCTTAGTAGCAGCCCGGAGTCTGGAAGTTGGAAGTGTGTGTACTCCCGTGCCTCGGAAAGCACGTAAAGCCGTTTGTCCTGCGCCTGAACTCTTTCCGGTCGTGTCGGATTGCCGTCCCATCGGGTTATGAGAGTGCACCTGTGTTTACGCACACACTCGTGCACAATAATATGTCCTGCGCAGTTGGCTAATCTCTCTTGAGATTAGCCGCCGTGGGCGAAATCGGTCAGGAGGACCATTAGTCATTATATAGAACGGATCATTAACCAAAATCTGCATCTTTTTTTAAATTTAACATAGATAAGCTTATTTGCGGACTGGCAAATGAAGCCATATTGATTGTCAGTGGTTACCACCGCACTGTCAAATCAATCCTGACATCCTGGCATCGTCAACGCGCCACCAACCTTGGTAACTAAGATGTAATATCCCATGTTCCCTTTACACTGGCTCACCTTTCAAACCGAAACAACAATACTGAGTATTGCTGTTATGCGGTAGAATGGAATATGATGGGATGAATGGGTAGCACCTATCTAGATGGGTTGACACAAAGGCCTAACATACATATTTAATAAAATAGTATTTAGTAAATTACGCACGGATGATAATTAAATTCAATTAAAATCACATGTCTTGTTTAATAATCAACGTTAAATTGTACCACGCATTTTTATCATACAATCTTGTATATTATACGTTTATGATGTTAACAATTATGTCTTATTCATTTTATAAATAGCCCAGCTGCCCAACCCAACTTCGTAATTGAAAAAAAATTGGATTTATTTCTTGATTATTATCAATATTTTTTTAATACGTCATGTCAAGCGATAGTAGTCCTAATTACGTGTGTAGTTATCTCAATCTGTTTTAATAATTATATTAATCTCGTGCACGATTATAAACGAAAACATCTTGAAAACCTACCAACCCGCAACATAGCGTGGTTGAATCAACTCCAAATATTAACATGAGCCAGACAAACATATAATACTGTTACTTTCTCTATACTTTAATTCCCACGTACACTCGTAATTCGTAAATTCCTAAAAGCTAAAAGCGAACTCGTTATAAAGCTCTGTTCTTAAACACGTCTCACATATCGCATAAAACAAATATTATAATTATTTTAAATTCTTGGACAAAGTCGGGAATAAAACCGCAAGTCATGAATTCAGTACGTGCGCTAATATCTGACAGTCCTGAACAAAATACTAACATATTTCGAATGAGACCGCAAACGTGAGACAATTACATGTCGTGCGCAATCATTTCTTTTTTAAATCTGCTTTTAAGTTGAAACTTATAATCACTACATTTACACATGCAACGTACCCTCGCCGTGTCCGTCTGTTTGTACGTAATAAACTCAAAAACTAGAGGATAGATTTTCATACGGTTTTTACCAATGGACGGAGTGATTCACGAGGAAGTTATATAGGTTACATATTCATTAATATTTTGTCTAAATTAGATGAAATATAACGATGATTGTTGAAGACATTGGAAAAAGAAGATGTCAACTTATATGTATAATATTACGTTATAAACGTTTAACGACGGATAGCTAGATATAACTTAATTTTAATCCAGTCGTCTCGTTTACAAAAAATTATTGCGTGGAATTTCACATGACAGAATCATCACTTTATTACGTCAGAAGTTTTCCTCAAAGATTACCTAAATTTGTTTTTTTATTTTTCATTAAAACCGAAGAAATTTCCGAAAAAGTGATAGCATTTTTTTAAAATAAATCGTTTTAATAATCATTACTAGTTCTTAAAAATTAAATTCGAATATTGTGTATTCTATTATATCCGTCTTATGTCTGCACGCGTCTGTTCTCCTCTGTTCTCGAATCCGTAAAATTTCCACATGTTTGGTTTCGCCGGGCTTACGCTGTATATTTATTAAAGATACGGCGCTGTGGTCTATTGATTATATTTTATATATTATAAAATAATATTATCCGTATATTTTTAGATGTTTTATATTTTATTCATCAATATGCGATTCGAATACGCGAGATTAAGTAAAATGATAAGTTAATCAATTCTTTTAATTTATTTATATACGTAACATCGGCCTCTCTATAAAGATTTGAGTTTATTATATTTGGTCGGTTTTTAGTGAGGTTCGTGTTGTAAAAGGATATATTTATTTTCATACGTGCTGTGAAAATTTTATATGATACTGAATTAGTATGTCATCGTCATACTGTGTTAGGTTAAGTCAATTAATGTGAATATAAAGTATTATTATACAAATTAAGAGAGATTATACAAATAAATTATGTTAATATATATATATATAATTTTTATTTTTCTTTATTATTTAATCTGTTTAAAATCACATCAAATAGCTTGTGGATAGCTTTGTTAGACTTAGACAAAGATCATTCCATGAAGTAAAAATTTTGGAATATTTGGAAATACATCCCATGCAGTTTTCAAACCTGCATGCATGTTTCAAATTTCACTCAATTTGTATATTCCACTAACCCGCATTGGATCAGGGGGTGGAATAAGCTCCAAACCTTCTCCTCAAAGAAGGAGAGGAGGCCTTAGCCCCGCATTGGACTTATTTCACAGTCTTTTACTGTTACATCTCATGTGGTTACATTCCACATACATTTGGTTATTTTTTTTTTATCTTAGTGGATTTTCCACTCAGCTATCATGATCTTTTGGACTTACTCGACGTTGAGGAATATCGGATACAGGCTTCCATTTTTCCCACGCATATTTAAATGTTTATACCTAGAATAATCAATCAATATATCCTACAAAATAAAAGATGTTGTAAGTTACATGACTTTACCAATATTACACGAACGTCTGAAAACAGCATATTATTTTGGTACAAAAAATAAATAGTTTATTGTCACTAACATCTCAAGCCCCAATTCCTTTTGACATCGAAGACAAAGTAGCAAGTTTAATTACTCAGTTCTGAGAGGTTGATGAATGAAACGATCCGTCAAGCCTATACATTGTATCGCTAGCTTAATATCAAACGTGCATTGTGAACCTAGGTTAATTAGCTAGGGCCAAATTAATGTCATTAATCGTTGTAATGTAATCCTTTAAAGATAAGAGTGACATTTGAGGGTGCGTGTTATGTTATTGCTGGTGTTATAGCCAGCTTATATCGAGTGAAGCGTTCTCTTCTATGAATTGAGATTATTCAGAACTTTACGTTATGTTGGTAGACATATATTGTCAGTATTTGTTGACGTTGTTGAGACGCACGAAATTTTCTTTCTGATTCTTGCATACTGAACACCGCACTCCGAATTTAGAGTAGAAAAACCTAAGAAACACATAAATTTCGGTTTTCGTAGACACATAACATATCTTTTTAGGGTTTCGTACCCAAACGGTAAAACGGAGCCCTATTACTAAGACTTCGCTATCCGTCTGTCCGTCCGTCTGTTCGTCTGTCACCAGACTGTATCTCACGAACCTTGACAGTTAGACAGTTGAATTTTTCACAAGTGATGTATTTCTGTTGCTGCTATAACAACAAATACTAAAAACAGAATACAATAATTATTTAAGTGGGGTTCCCATATAACAAACGTGTCTTTTTGCCGTCTTTTATAGATAAGGGCAGGTTTTTTATTATTCACTGAGATATTTTAATTTACAAGTTATACCCGACGATAAGAGCTAATTTAATATATTTAATCAATAACAAGGTTCCGTGTTTGCATGAAAACTCTTCCTTTGATAAACCAATAACAATATTACTCGATGAATGATTAATTTCATTCTGAGAAGTGATAGAACTTCCTGAGAAATGCGTAAACTGTTCTCTATGTGTTCAAATGTAACGCTTTATTGTTATTTGATTATTATAATAAAAAAATGTTTGTCAGTCGCATGCACAATAAATTATAATAATCTTAATCTTATACTTATAATTATAATAATCTTTATGTAACTTGAAATTATTAACATTATTATTTATTGTATTTTAAAAGAAATTTCTATGTATGTGTGCCTTTTGTCTTTTTTTCTCTTTCTTTAATATTTCTCTTTCTTTATCTTTTTTTCTCTTGCTTTAATATTTATAATTGGAATTTTACTTTTATAGAATCAGTAGGAGGCACGAGCATATGGGCCACCTGATGGCAAGTGGTCACCAACGCCCAAAAACATTGGCATTGTAAGAAATGTTAACCATCGCTTATATCGCCAATATGGCGCCAAGCTTGGTAACTAAGATGTTATGTCCCTTTTGCCTATAGATACACAGTCTCACTCACCATCATTCATACCGAAACGTAACAACACCAAGTACTGCTGGTAGAATTTCTGATGGGTGGGAGATAGGGAGAGCTCTGCCACCGAGTGAATAATAGAATATATAATAATATATTCATTGATAAATAGAAGTATAGAAACAAAATTATTATTGTATTTCTAATATTTTAAAACAAATATTGGACAGAATCGCTTCATTGCGTGTTCAAAAGCGTAACATCCAATATATCAATGTATCGTTAAAGACTTCAATTCACCGAGCGAAGCGAAACTATACAATTACATAATTATGTACGAATCATGCACACACCCACAAAAAATAAATTTCTTTGTTTATATATGATTATTATCTGTCTTTAATCATATATTTTCTTTCCACATTAAGATATATTTTAAGATATACGAATCATAATACACTATACCCTTTTAAATTTCACATTCAATAGAAAAAGCTACGGGCGTTCAACATAAAATACAACAAGAATCAGAGTTGTGGAATAAGTGTCAGCTTTCGCTTCGACATACATTTCCAGTTCGTTGTTAATAATTTATAATATAGTTAGGAAGCTCCTTGGCCCATACAACAGAGTCATTAAAAAAAAAAAGAAGTGCGCTATTTTTAATCGCCGCCATCTTGATATTGCACATAAAGGTAACGTAATTAATTAATTTTAATGGCGCGAAATATGATTTGTAATGTGTTCAAATGTGTTATTTGGATTTATAAAGTAATTGAATGAGTAATTAACATTAATTTATATGATTTGGTGTTCTATTTATGAATAAATCCTTTATAGGTCCTTATAAAATCAATTTTCACTACTGGATGCTAAATGTATATAAATCTAAATGACAACTAAATAAAATAAAAAACGCAATTAAGCGATTTTGTTGATTTTTGATATTTGTTTTGAAAAATATATAAAAAAAGTAAAGTAACAGCCTGTGAATGTCCCACTGCTGAGCTAAGGCCTCTTCACCTTTTTTAGGGAGAAGGTTTTGGAGTTTATTCCACCACGCTGCTGAAATGCGGGTTGGTGGAATACACATGTGGCAGAATTTGAGGTAAATTTGGCACATGCAGGTTTCCTCGCGATGTTTTCCTTCACCGTCAAGCACGAGATGAATTATGAACACAAATTAAGCACTTGAACATTCAGTGGTCCCAGCCCGGGTTTGAACCCACGATCATCAGTAAAGATTCCCGCGTTGTAGTCTCTGTTATTAAAAATATATAGACGACAAAAAATTATTAATTAAATAAAAGGTACTTAAATTATTATTTTTTATGTATTCTCTACTCATTTAATAATTCTTGTCGATCATTTATTATTTCAACTAAAAATAATATAATAATTGTTATACCGCTTCAATTTCGCTATCGCGTAGCACAAGCATACAACTCTGATTCATAATCCATGTAAATTGATTGTACTGTCGGAATTAATCCCCGTAAAAGATTTATCACCGTGTCCACTGCGTGATCACACTGTTATGTTACTTGTGAACACGTTATATTGACGGCAGGTGTTAATAATTATAACATTTTATATTGAATTATAGTTTGTTATATGAAAATTATACAGTTATTGCTTTAATATTTTAGTTGATTGAAAAATAAAACACTCTTTAATTTGAATATTTTTAAATTTAGTGTTTTAAGATAAAAATATTATATTTTCTACATATTATTGTGAGCTCTATGTAATAAGTTTTTTAATCAAAAATATACAAAACTAGAAGCCGATGGCAATGCATGTTTTGTTTATTGTTTAAATATATAATTATAAAAAAAATAGTATGTAAAAACAATTTGATTACTATTATAAATATAAGTTTTTATCTTGCCGTTTCATTCCTTTTACAGAATTGGTGGAAATAATATTTTAATTCAATCGTTTTTACCGTCAAATTTCATTCGAATCCGATCAGAAGTTTTGTCATTTTTAAGAAACAAACATGCTACTAATATCAGTTTATAATATTATTAAGAATCAATACAATTTCCCTTTATCGCTTTACAAAATAACGTTATAACATTACGTCTAGTATATTAAACGCTTGGAGACCCCGACACCATTAATAACAAGCAGATTGCATTTACATACTGATTAATGACCAATTAAACTATCGAAAATGTTAAGCTCGTCGTCCACTGGTGTTCAAAAATATATCTTTACTTTAAATAAAAATAAAGTTACAGCTTTTAAATGTACCACTACTAGACAAAGGCTCTGTTTCCTGTTCAGAAGGGTGGGGGAAACTTGATGAAAAAATATGGAGTTAGAGATTGTGCGTTCAACATTTTATCTTTACAATAGAACTCATAAGGTTAACGTTAAAGAAAAAAGATCACTTGGACATTATCTATTCTTTATATATAGGTACATACGTCCATGACTTAAAAAATCTTTTAGAGAACAAACATGATTTATACATTTATTACATTTAAAATGAAAGAAAGCGCTATAAACTAAATCAAAATAATTTCAACAAACAAAATACAAATTTACAGACAAATTACGCGAATGAACAAATAAAACAAAATAGGCAAGTTGGCTCTACAAACGGACAGGGATTTCCTTAATCTAGTTGACACCACACTGAGTTGTTGAAAATGAGGTGAGAAGTAGCTTTTATAATCTCGACCCCTCCACTGCTCCGCTCTTTCTCTCCTTGTATATTCACTTCTAACAATACAGTATGTTTTCTGATGATACTTTATGGGTTTTAAAATTAAAACAACACAAGTACAGTATGACGATGCAAACAATTATATCTGTTATATGACAATGACTTAGTATACATAATCTTACAATAAATAACAAAGAAATGAAACTTGTAAAATTTATCAAACCTATTGTGAAAAACGTAATGTAAAACCCGATATACTTAATTTATTATTAGATATATTTTTATTAGAATCAATGATGATAGATCATATTGAGTCAATTGAATTAGTTACGTATGTAATGAAAAATAAAAATATATATTATTTTGTGAGATAATAAGACACACGTTACTTTGTACAAGGAACAAACATAAACTTATTGCTACTAATAATACAAGCCCTACTGCGAAGCTCGTGTGCTGCGTATTTTAGTGAATAACGAGTACTTTCATTAAAAAGTAATCTTATATTAAACCTTTTGTATGCGTATGGCTATTTTATATGAAAATTATACATAATATGGAGTTATATACGTTTCCGATCATCGTTAAAATTACACAATTTATATAAAAGTGTTTAAGTACATAAACACAGTTGCACTTGCATTTAAGCTAGCCTCTAGACGCAATGCCTTGAACCAAATAGCATTAATACAGCCATATAGCGCTGTCTACTAGTGAAGGAATGGCCTAAACAAACAGTTATTTATTTTCCACTGCGGTGAGCCTGCGATTGGCTCGTTATATCTTCACTTCGCTAACTAGAGGCGAACATTCTTGTGGTCTATTTGCTTCGAACTAGAACCCAGCAATTTAAGCACCTCAAAGGTATATTGGTGCATATCCAAATTAAGATATATATAGGCAGGAATTTTGGAACTGAATATTTATATTTAAACAATAATTGAATTGTTTTCAATTACTAATAATAGTTAAAAATCTATATGAATCCAATGAAATAAAGGAATTTATTTACATTACAACCTTAACTAAATACAAATTAAAAATTAAAATAATTACTATACAAGTCGTGACCGCGTGGAATGGTGGCAAGAATGCTAGCAGCATTTCCCCTTTGAAACGCAATTCCGATTCTCTGGGCGGAAAATGAACCAGCCATCCTGTCACCAGTGGAGGCAATAAGTTGGGGAGTAATATTTTGGTAATATGTTATTTAGATTTATTTCTAATTTTAATAGTGACAACACTCTTTGGTTTTGTTAAGATCATCGTTTGACCGACAAACCTGATATCGTACCACATAACAACAATTTGTATTATTCAAAATTCCTAATAAAAATACAAAGAACAAATGAAATTGTAATGCATTTTTCGATAATTATTACCTCTATAGTATGTTAAAAGTCAATACAATGTTCTACACCAACCCTAAGAACGATGAGAAAATATTATAAAACTTTGTTTAATATTATTGTAAGGCAATGTAATTAATTATGATTAATTAACTCTTGATACAACTTTGGAATATTTGAGACGACAAAATTATAATTTTAATCAAATGTTATTAAGATTGAGGAACACAATATCAATAAGGCTGCTTGCGTAACCATTGGTATCGTACCTAGCCTGTAGGAGACGTATCATAAGGACCCAGGTTTTAAACCCAGATTGGTCCGAGAAGAATTATTTTAGTTTTCAATCAAGATATTCTTAATTCGGATTCGGAAATTATGTAACAGCTTTGAACCCGATATCATCATGAACACTACTCATATTTGTCTACATCCCATCGGATTATAGGAAAGACACACTTTGCACTAATATAGCTAACTAGTTTTGGTGGTTTGAATTTGTGATTGGGTTGAGATTCAAATACGAGGACAATAATATTATTTACCAAATCAAATAGAGTAGCGATCATATTAGGCAGACTTAATCCCTGAATTTGGGCCCTATAAATTTACCATTCTTTTCAGTAGTAAATTATTTCAAATAAATGCAATAGAAAAGAGAGAGAGAGAGAGATTTTCTCTTAGTACATAATTAATAAAAAGTGAATTAAGAAACAATAATTTAATTGATTGTATTACACAATAAAATTAATTTTATTTAATTATAAAATAATTTGGCTACGGTCAAACAAAACTTATAAATGAAACATTCTGTCCGCGTATATAAATTCAGTCCGTAACCTTTTATATAAATTTGTTAGCTCAATAAATATGCTTCACAAATTCTAAGATAACCATTTTAATAACTCAAACGTGCGAATTGTATAAATTATCGCCTTTCGTGAGGCAGATTTTAAGAGAAATTTTGTATCAATTTAACAGAGAGATTCATTTACGTAAACGAGTGGGTTTCAGAAATAGCTATTGTATAAAAATTACGTTAAAAATATTCTTTGACGAGACGTTTCATAATTTATATTTCGTGTTCCGAAATAAAGATAACAATAATTGTCGATTCAGAGCTATTAGACAAATTTTCATTAAAAAACATGAAGCATTTTTTTTAAATTATATACTCGTACTTTAAAAACGAGTATATTCGAGGTAGTTTCAAAGTCGCACCTATATCAGATAAATTATGCCGCCTCCGATGGTTCCATACCATAGCACGTCATGCGAAGAAACGAGGATCGAGTGGGAAAAGCATTGAAACTGCCCGAACTGCCCGAAAAGAGAGGTAGTGGACCTTATGTTACGTGGTGGACCAGCATGACGAGACTCTTATCAGAAGAAGAATTGCCCGATCCGACAACCCAGGATAGATTGTCCTGGCGCATAAAATAAGGAGAGCCAATCGCACATAAAGTGGGAAGAGCAAGGAAGAAGAAGAAGACTCGTACTTTAAAAACCATTATTTTGATGAACCGTTGATAAAAAACTAAATACTATGAATATACTCTTTAAGCAATTCATATATTGATCTAAGGCCTTAACTAACTATATTTATATGTAGGTAAATCGAAACATATTATAGGCAAATATCTTCGCTATATAAATTCGCTTTTTGGCGAGACATAAAGTTCATGATTTTATAAAAGTAAATTAATTTAATGAAACCATAAAAATAAAAACAGAATAAGATCAAACAAAAAGAAAATGACATGCCGTAAATAATCGTTTATAATATAAAGATACTAAATACATTGACAACCATATTGAATTTTTGAAGAAGACTGTTTATTGCATCATGAATTATTATAATTTGCGATTTTTAAAATATTTTAAAAGTTTTATATTAATAATAATAGACCAAACGTCTGCAAAATATCAGTATTTGTAGAACACTTTTTTTTAATAATTACTTTTACTCCAATTGAATATCGCAATTAAATATTAATATTCGTAATTAAATGTTAAGGAGCAACAATCAAAGATTAGTTCGGTGACAACTGATTTATTTTATTTCAACCCACATACAACAACTCCTATATGTATAATAAGTGATAAAATGAGTTAGATCTGTACGTAATTTTAAATACTGGAACACCGTAACAAAATCTGCCAGTATTTTTCAAAATAAGAAGGAGGTTATCAATTCCATTCAATATAATTTTTTTTGGTTCGGCTTTGACAATGGCATCAATGAGAAAACCATATAAGTCGTAAATTTGCATTAAGTATGTGCGCGACAAATGGACGAATAACTCATTATCACGCCGACCGATTTTGATGTTTTTTTTTTACCCTTGAATGGTAGTTTGATGACAGTTTGGTTAGATTCTGATTATGGGATCCATGACAAAGTAACGGAACTCTTCAATTCTTAGGAGCAAATAAACGATACTATATCACAACTATGTCAGCCAAGGAAATACTTTAGTATACCTAGCAATAATAAAAGAGGAATCCTTTAAAAATAAACAAAAACTTACACATTACAAATTGACTTTTATTCGCCTCGTTAAGTTGCGCGTGTGACACAATCACATCTCACCAATAACTATGTATGTAGTTATACGCCCACATTAGCTGACATCGACTCCAAAAATATAAATAATTGTAACTACATTATCAACCACACAACACAATCGTACCTACATATTGATGAGTAGCAAATAGTAAGTTAATTATCAAATTATAGAAGAATACGCAATTATTTTTTTACTTTTTAGTGCATATTAATTTGTTTTTCCATTGAAGTCGGTTTTTGTGTTGATATATAGAACTTGAATAAATAAACAATCATTGTCCAATATTAACGTTACCGTTTTGTCGTGTTTTTATTTACGAGTTATCATTTTGACTCCTGGTAAAAGTAATTCTTGATATTTAGGACTCGTCGCAAGAGTAAAAAGTGTGTTAATGTCCCTATTTTAGGTTAAGGTCTCCTCTCTTTTTGAAAACTCTCTTTGTGGCAGAATTTCAGTGAAATTAAACACAAGCAGGTTTCCTTACGATATTTTTCTTCTGCGAACAAACGAGATGAATTATATAAATACAAAATAAGTACAAGATAAATCAGTGGTGCTTGTCTGGGTTTGAACTAGCGATCATCAGCTATGTATGACGCTTTCTAACCACTGAGCCATCTCGGCTTCTAGACCATATTGGCCGTATATGAGATGAATCATGACCACAAATTAATATTGATGCTGCCAATTTTATATATTTTACCCCTTAAAAACGACTATACGTTTTCATTTGAAGTAGAATTAGAAAAACTAGACCAGAACAAACTGGAACATTCCAGTATCGATTTTAAACGAATATTCGAGTATTCTATTTATCAAAGGAGTCAAACGTTTTGAAGCGTTCGCGTTGAATAGACCTGAATGACGTTTGACAAAAAAATGTGTGAAAAAGAGCATTTTGGTGATGATAAATATTAGGTTCTCTTTGATGGGAATATTTTTGAGGTTCCTGAATTATTGCTTTGGGTCTGAAATTTAAGCAAACTAAATTACAGTACGCACCTTTTTAACAAGTCGTAAGATAAATTTATTTATTATTACCTGTAAAACTCACACAAAATAACACCATATATTTTTCTTTACTTTGATGGTAGCATTAAAATTGCAAATGAACGGAGTGGTGCTACGAGCTACAAGTGCTACGAGGCTACGTGATATGTACTACGATGCTACGAGATTTATATTTTACACAAGAATAAGCTATCAAGTGATGTTGTTGATTAAAATAGCTGATATCTGCATAGAAACTTAAGTACAGCAATGCTTAGCTTCATACATAAAAATCAATATTAAAATGGTTTCATTGGGATTTTCATTTTTTGATATGAAACATTTATTTATACATCTGTGGGGATAAGACTGATTCTTAAACCGTGCCGTTAATCGGCATGACTTTCTAATGCCCCTCTCCATGTGTGCACGCCGCTTATATTTCGTGGTTATGTTATATTGTTATTATTATTACAATATTATTATTATAGAGCTTTGTGCAAGCTCGTCTGGGTAGGTACCACCCACTCATCAGATATTCTGCCGCAAAACAGCAGTACTTTGTATTGCTGTGTTCCGGTTTGAAGGGTGAGTGAGCCAGTGTAATTACAGGCACAAGGGACATAACATCTTAGTTCCCAAGGTTGGTGGCGCATTGGCGATGTAAGCGATGGTTAACATTTCTTACAATGCCAATGTCTATGGGCGTTGGTGACCACTTACCATCAGGTGGCCCATATGCTAGTCCGCCTTCCTATACAATAAAAAAAAAATAAGAAATATAAATTTACTTTATTAACGAAATGATATGTTTTTATTTATTTCACTCCACATTTATTTATTAGTTTTCATAAATTATAATTTATTTCAATAACCATTAATTTCACATCTCGAGATGGCCATATTTTTATGTAATTCTTCAAACAGATTGATTTTGCAAACTGATGGAAATTCTATCTATCAACTAGAAATTTAAAAACAAGCATTATATTACCTATGTAACATACATAGGTAATATAATGCTTGTTTTACACGACCAAGTGACTTAATCATATACATTTAGTCACTAGACCAACGTAACGCGTATGAATATGTAAGCTACTAGATCGGTTATACTCTATTGAATAATTAATACCTAGAGAAGATACTACCAACAAACAATTCGTTTAATAATAATTAATATTTATGAGAAATATAATTTAATACTTTGAGAACACTGTAATCAGTTTTTTGTTGATCTTGATACAATTTTAAGACAATGAGTTTTGTTAACTTTAAATAAAAACAACATAAACAATTTCAACATAAAAAATAATATAAATGCAAAAATGTGTTAGTTTCTGTGCTTTAACGTTTAATTAGTAACGTTAACTTCTCAACCGATCGTTAAGAAAATGCATTTAAAACGTTGTCAAGGGTACAAAAGAGAACCTACAGGGGTGAAGTCGCAGGCGGAAACTATTATAATCACGTTTAAACGACCTCGATAATCAAATGCACTGAAGAGTAGTTAAATACGAAGTGATTATACCTAAATTATTCGAAATATTCAACTACACATAAAGACTAAAACTAAAATAAACAACATCCTTAACTAAAATAATCAAACCGTCTAATTATTCGAACTACAGACCGAAAACACACAAGCTAAACGGAAACCGGTTTGTCAGGTCAATGCGAATGCCATCCTGTATAAACCTTCACATATGTATACGTATACACGCTGTAGATAAATAGAAATAGCGCACCCATTTAACGAGATTGACTGCAATTATCGTTGCGTTGCCTACAACGGCTGTCACCGTGCAAATGATAGAAATCCTCTTGGCAATTAAGTTGATAGACGTTTGACACCTGAGTGGAGTGATACGTCGATTAACTTTTCGATGGGATTTAGTCACGTTATTTAAGACTAATTGTATTATAATAATCAATGCTATAATGTTATATGACTTTTATTAAAAGCTACCTATCAAGCTTTAAATAATATAAGGTTCCTAATAAAAACAATTGAGTTAATTATTTTAGCGTAACTTAATCAAAATCTCTTTTATCATGGGAATCTGTAATCTTTATCTAAATTTGAAAACGTGGCAAAAATAAATAAAAAAATTCTTTTCTTTAAAACAATTCAAATAATGTAATAAATTAAAAGATTAAAAGAGCAGCCGTTGAAATGTTACTCTTTAATTAATAATACGGGTGGTTGAACCAGTGTAACTACAATGGCCATGTATATGATAATTAAATTTCTTCTATTTTTTTTGCATTTTAACGTAAACGTCTTTGTGTTTAAAGCTATTCTTTATATACATAAATTGGTAATCTGTTAATTATTCAATCGTTAATTAATTAATTAATCTACTTAGGCTATGTATATTGTATAACTTATTTATTATTAAAGTTAAGTATAATTATGTTTGGTTTGGTTTGGACATTCTACTAAGATTCTAAGCAAAACTTGTTTGCGATATTTATTCGATTCAAACCGTGTTTTGTAAGTAAAGTGTAGATTTTAATTGATTATTTTACTGTATTTTTGTGTCATCAAAAAGTACTTTAACCTCCTTTATATCGCCATCCTTAATTCGAACTCGCATTTGGTAGGCACAGTATGAACGCTATTTCGTTATAAGTCGTGACCTTGGGCCACTGCCATTTCACTCTACTGTAAGCCGCGTAAAAGAACTTCGTTTAAAATAAACATTATCGATTTGGTATAATTAAAGAGTTGAGTCAGTAAGAAGTTAAGCCGCCCTATGTCGGGCTTCTTTGATACTTTTCATTTACGGCATTACGGTGGTATTAACTGCACTACAGTTTTTCACAACCTCGTATTAATTGCATCGGTCAATGAACTTTCAGGTGAGATTAAAGTTATTAAAGGATCAAACTGACTGATACTATTTTTATTAATTTTTTTCAGTCATCTCAGTTTTACGCTACACTGGTTTTATTAAAACATTATATTAAATATTTTATAGGTATAAGAAAAAAACTTGAATGAGAATCTTTAAACAAAGAACAGCTTTAAATTTGGTACTGTATATAAACAAATAATAAATAAATAAATAAATATATGTATATATTTTTTTACAATGTTGTTGCAAAGATGATTTGAGATTAAAACGAAGTATGCTTTTATACACACTTGAATAGATATATTCAAAATCGGAGCAAAAGGTTTTGGAGTATATTCGACCACGATTGCTTTTTAAATATTTAAAAAACATAATGACCTATCTAAAGTAATTAACTCACTGAAGTCTTATAAAGCAAGTCGGTTTTCATTTCTTAAATAACAAAAATTTAATTCTTCACTTGCATTCACAGCATAAGAGTCGGTTATACTCCCAAAGCCCGCTAATAGACGTTTCACATTAGAAACTTGGCCCAATTTAATGAGCCAACTGAATCGCACATTCTAACTACTTTATTTTATTTTTTTAGAGTTTCTATTATATTATAGTATATGAAATTATACCGAGATTCGCAGACTCAGTGAATAGATGCAGACAAAAGCACTTAACAAGAGGACTTCGGAAATATAATTTAACACACATAATCTGTCGACATATCGAATTCAGTGAATGCGGACGACTAGTCCGAGGGATGCCGTAGGGAACGCCTGTTACTTAGTGTGACTATAATTGCTGCAAAGCTAGTCACTTGGAGACATATCTATCCGAATTCCTTGTGGTCCGTTTCAATAGAATATGTAAGCATATTAAACGAATCTAAATGTGTTCAGACTCATTTATGTTCTTACTATAAGTAAAGTAATAAGTATCTAAACGCATTACATATATAAAGGTATATAGAATAAAAATAATTTTGAGCTCTTTGTTTAGTCTTCACACAGAAATTAAAAACAAATTAACGAAAACTGCGCCCACGACTCGTATCTGCGTGGAAGTTGATTCTTTTTTAAACTTTTATACTGCTGACAGAATATTATTTTAGTCAACCTTAACTTTTAGTAGCCTACCTTAAAATACGTAATTTATAAATTCTTATACATAAACGATAACTGGGCAACTGCAGAGAATATATTATAGTACGCAGCGTGCTCGTAAATAAAGGTGCGCTCTTTATATCCTCACTTTAAATAATCTACACGTTGGCAAATTGAAGTGTAGGACCAAATGGTTTGCTTACTATAAAACCAAACCCGTTAAGTGCTTGATTACCGACACAAGAGACTGTTACTGAGAATTGCATAATAAAAATCCAATAGCTTTGTATCTTGTTTGAACACAGGTCCAAGAAAACTACAGCCTCATAACTGCAAATTCAACGAGGCAGGATCAATATATTGCTAGAACACGGTTTCTACACAGACGGGCTCGGTTGCTCGTACAACTGGCGAAATAGTTTAATAATGATACTTGAAATGCACACAAGACATGCCATTAAGCAAATTCAAATTTACAATTTGATATTCCCTGCAACTACCACAATCAAACATCCATTTGCGAGACAGCCATGATTGATCGCGCATATCCGTCAAGATAGAGCAATTTGTTAGAAGTGTGCTGCAGTCATTGGATGCAGAACACATCTTGGAAATAAACCGAAGTAATCAATCGGAATAGCACGGAGATTAAGCAAGATTGTAGATTTTTCAAGAGTTAATTTTGAGTTAATAAAATCGTGCTGTAACGAAATAAAAAATATGTATATAATGTTAATATTTTTAAATAAACTGACAACTAACAAATATTATATAATCATGAAATTATAATAATATAACACCAAGATACTGATCCCACGTTGTCAATCCATCCTTAGAGCAAGATATTTATATATTTAATAACATTATTCAAATAAATTCATCTATAATTCGCATAAAGCAATTTCTATCGAGTTCCTTGTTACTTCTAAGCGGTAGAATATGTACAACATATCGATTGATTGTCTGTATCGTAAAATATCGATTCAACTGTCCTGACAGGATCGTCTTTAGTTCTAAGGTTGTTGGCACATAAGCTATGATGGGATTGGTTAATATTTCTTACAGTACCAATGTCTATATATAAGCGGTGGTGAGCACTTACCATTAGGTGGCCCAATTGTTAATCCACGCTATGAATACAAATTTGAATAAATAAAATTCATGAAAAAATAAAAATACAATTTTTTTATAAGTAACTCAGCGATAAATGGACAGTCAAGCAACTCTACAAGAGTTTGAGACAATATTGATCTACTGACAATATTAATCTGTATAATTCTTTTAATATTCGAAATCTAAACTGGATTTTTTTACTGAGTTATTGCTTACTCTTTGCTTGTTATCCAAACAATAATTAAAATTATTCTTAGATCCAATCATCTCAGAAATTAAGTAATCAAATAATGGATAATCCAAGGTTTGTCTGACCTTGCGTCCAAATGCCCTTAAAATATATTCGAGTAATAATAATTCGAGATCTTTATGAGAAGAAAACATAACATATACATACGTTCTTAGTACACGTGAACGTATTGATCATTAAAATCTTTTGACCTCTAGTAGTCATCGACCTGCAAATATATAAAAAAACTGCAAGTGGAATTAATGAGTTTTCATTATGTTAACAGATTAATTTTGGCCAGAAAAAAAGCAATATATGAAATTGCGTCTCTTGTCCCGAACACATTTCCATACAAGCTCTAAATTGGAGTTTTTAGAGCGAGCAAAATAGACGGACCAAGTCATATATTCTGGCAGGAGTTAATGATATATTGAAGACCTGGAATGAAATCAAACACGAAGCTTAATACAGAATCGGATGGTTGTCTGTCCAGCTTACGACATACTAACATTAAAATCCTTCCAATACTTTTCATGTATTATCCTCAAACAGACAAATTTAACATAAAATAATATTATTTAGTTCGAGTCTTGTGTAACTTAAAAACTATACTGACTTCGTAGTTTTATTCGAAGCGTAATAGCACACATCAATAAATTTTCATAATATCTCTTTCAGCATCTGGAATTAACTATCGACGATTTTTCATAATTAGTGAAGTCTTAAAAATTTAATATTAAATTAAATTATCAATATTAATGAACGTGTTCACTTACCATTTTTGAGGGATTGTAATGACTTAGATAAGTAGTACTCGGCGTGAATAACTTTATTTTCATTTTTCTATTAGTCTTACATGAACAAGTTTTTAAGAACAAAATGTAATTTGAAAAAATCTCAGGCTTATGTTATTGTAATAAGATCCGAAAAATCCTTCTCATGTATGTATATTGAATTTATAGACAGACACGAACAGATTACAAGCGCAATACGCGAGATATAATCTTATCAATAAACTCCCTAAATATAACTCCTTTTGGTACTACTAGTACCCTTAAAAACCTTTCGAGAAAAACATATCTATATAGTTAGGAGACTCCTTGGTCCATACAACAGCGTTGTTAAAAGAAGCGTGATAATTAAAAAAGCCGCCATCTTAATGCACGTAAAAATAAAGTAATTAATCAATTATTGACGCGACATGTATTTGAGTGAGTAATTTCCATCAATTTATATGATCGTTTTCTATTTTTGACAGCTCGTAGCTAGTAATTCTATATTCAAAATTAGCGACCAAAATTATTATACCTTTTTGATTTATTTCATTTAATAATTTCAAGAAAGATGACATATAAACTCTTTTGACAAAGAAGCCTTATATATGTATTGCTTATAATAATTAAACCACAGACTGAGCTTCATGTCAAGAGAACAATAGAAACTTGAACATATCTTCACGAGATAAATCTCACGACTTCTTTTGCGAATTTGTTTATGAACAACTTTTAACAGATGATAATTAACCTATAATTAAGGATGCGTAGTTAAACATAAAAGGGATACTTAATAATACAAAACAAACTTTTGGTAATTATTTCGATGCTCAGTGAAGCCCTCTTAATAGAATTTCGGCCACGGTAAAACTATCAAGAACTAGCTAACTACGTAGATGTTACATGAGTAGATGTGCACTCAAACCCGACAAAATTGAGAGATATATCCAACACATCGTTTTGCCTAGTGTTAAATTTACAAGCTGGCATTTTTAATTTGGAATCATGAAAAAATGTATGTATATTAATGAGGTCAGCGTTCTTCTTTCGTAAAACCTGATTCATTTTTTCGCTCAATTTAAAGATAAATTCCCTCTAAAAGCTTCCAGACAAAGCCGATAATTTTATAGGCTTTCACCTTACAATATTAAGAGGGAAGATGAAACTTAATAATATATTTTTGACGAAATAATATAAATTCAAATACTTGTTACTAGTATTCCTCGGTCAATATAGAAACTCTTTTAAATGTATGTCGTTCGATTTATTAAAGAGCCATAGGTACTATTTTATGATGTGCTATTAGTTTTTAATAATTATATATGCAAGAAATTAATTTATAAATAGAAGGCTTACTTCAAAATAACACCCCGTCTTAATTACACCACTAGTTTAACAGGGAGGCTAAGTGGAAGTAAAAATTACAATAATTATTTATTGTTTATTTCCCGCGGCATTACAAAATACTTCTTATATCCAAACACTTAATTTCTGGTATATAGTAATATACTCTAACAAACATATATCATAAATATGTTAATACATTATTTTCCTTATGTACGGAGTCGAGTAAAAATATATAACCATTGGTCTTGGCCCGAGACGATAAAGTATAATTAGGATCTAAGACAAGTTAAGCCTCGTCGTCTGTGAGGCTGAAGGTACTTCGTTTCTCATTTACCGACAGAAAGGCCTGTTCCACACTAGCAATATTATATTATAGATTTAATTTTTCATTGACATAGTGGTTGTCTCTTTTATATATTACAAACTAGCTGTGCAACGAGGTTTCACCCGCGTGTAATTAATAAAAATATAATGAATAAAAATTAGCCTAGGGCCTTCCTCGATAAGAGGACTACGCAGCACAAAAAAATTTTGAATTCGAACTTTCAGTTCCTGAAATTAGCCGGATCACACAAAAATATTTTTTTAGAGAAACTAATTATTATTATGTTCATAATAATTAATGTTCCACAAGTTCTTATTAAAGGAAAAAAAAAAAAAATATGAAATATTTTCTATCGTACTTTTATACGACACACAATGGTTGCCTGGCGGTAGAGTATATGATGATTGAATGGTACCTACACAGACAGACTTACACCCTACCCCCCCCCCCCACCAAGTAAATGCTTCTATTCCTATAATAAAAACTAATCTAGTAAAGCAAAATTCACACGAGCAAAGTCGCGAAAATAAATATCTGTTTTGTTCAGCTCTCGATAGTAATAATTTTATGTTTAAATTGTCAGACGGCTAGATGCTAGTTAATAGTCTATCTGGTATCAGTGAAAGCTATAGAGCTCGGAAGTCGATCAATTTCTATTTTGTAGTTCGATTTAAATTTTATTATATTTATTCTTATTCGTATAAATAGCCTTTATTTATATAAAAAGCGAATAGTTATAATCTATCTGGAACAATAGACGAGATATTGTTAATTAACTTGAATCTCACACATACACGTACAAATGTACCGCACATTCATACACATACAAACACACAGATATATCTGCCAAAGTCTAAACTGCATATTAGTGGAATCTTGTATAGGAAACAAGTTTCTATAGCTCTTCTTGACATGTATCTAGCACTGTTATGCAATACGCGTCATATATGGAACAGGCAATAAAGACGCGATATTGTAAATTAAATTACTTGGAATCTCTCTCACACACACATACACACGTACAGCTATTCTGCACGTATGCACACAAACACACACTACCAGTGTCGACACTATGACACATTGTAACAATCTTGTAATGAAATCATTAATTTAGTAATAACTACATCTACAAGAAGTATTCGTATAGTTCTCGACCTTATGGAATCACATGCTTCATAGAATATAAAAGTGATGAAAGTGATATGACTTTCATGTTTCAATATCAAATATTAACATAGCTAAAAGAAGAATTATTTACTTCTACTTCTAGATACTGATACATTTTAACAACGCACATTTTATTAAAACATTATAACATTTCTAGAAAAGTTGATGCATTTAACTTGTAAGTAATCTAGTTTGGATTAGAATATAGATTCTCAACTACAATGAATTTTATAGCCGTCATATTCATAGAAATTGTCAAGAATAAAAGCAAATTGACCGTCCAGGGGCATTTGAACCGAACTATAACAAATTAAAAATAAAATTGACGAAATATTTTAGGATATAAATAATAGTTTAAAAAAACTAAAAAAACACGCTAAGATTATCCAGCGAAACGTCGAAAAAAAAAAAAAAACTGTTATCAAATTATTTCATTGTCATCGGTCCTTGATACGTATGCAAAGTTTCAAATTAATCAGACTTCTGGAAATTGGTGAAAATTAAGTTCAAAGATTCCGTTACATACAACCCAAGCTAATAAAAGCGTGTTAATAATATATATATATATATAACCAACTTGACTGCCTCGTTGGTCTAGTGGCTTGATATAAGGCCGCAGACGCGGTGGTCCTGGGTTCAATTCCCACGTCGGGCCAATAAATAGTTATTGGGGTTTTCTGTCAGAAAATTCTCAGTAGCAGCCCGGAGTCTGGAAGTTGGAAGTGTGGTACACTCTCGTGCCTCGGAAAGCACGTTAAGCCGTTGGTCCTGCGCCTGAACTCTTTCCGGTCGTGTCGGATTGCCGTCCCATCGGATTATGAGAGCTAAGGAATAGAGAGTGCACCTGTGTTTGCGCACACACTTGTGCACTATAATATCTCCTGCGCAGTTGGCTAATCTCTCTTGAGATTGGCCGCCGTGGCCGAAATCGGTCTGGAGGACCTTATATAACCAACCGATAAAAAGTAAAAGATATATATATAAATCTAAATGTTTATATCATATTGGTAAAGTTGTAAAGCTTTTATTCGTAAAGTAGCATTCATTGTAATGAAGTGATGTCATTTCCATAGCCAGCTATATTCCGTGACCTATATTAAACTCGTAATATTTAAAGCATGTCATATTTCCGAGCTGCGCCGGTTCGAACCACGAGTAAGTTTCGTTTAATTACATTAGGATTTCATTATCATTAACGATATGTCTAATTAAGTCTGTTTTAATGGGGGGTAATTTAGCTACCCTCGCGATCCACCCCAGTTTGAATTTCTCGAGAAAATTGAGACCAGTTTATCCTTTGAGCTAAACAGGAAATTGTCTTAGCTGGTAATTTTTTATCATTATTAGAACTTCTTACTCATTTTAATTGACACACAATAACGTCAAAACGTAAACAGACTTTGATCTATTTTGAAATCTAAATACATTTTGATATTATTAATTGTAAGTACATATATGTATTTCGTTAATAAGTTTATTAAATATTGCTACGTGTATATACAAAAAATACCTACATTTTTTAATAAATTGGCTAAATTTATATATTGTATAGAAGCATTTTTGAATACAATAATAAGGTCCTCCAGACCGATTTCGGCCACGGCGGCCAATCTCAAGAGAGATTAGCCAACTGCGCAGAAATATTATAGTGCACAAGTGTGTGCGCAAACACAGGTGCACTCTCTATTCCTTAGCTCTCATAATCCGATGGGACGGCAATCCGACACGACCGGAAAGAGTACAGGCGCAGGATCAACGGCTTAACGTGCTTTCCGAGGCATGGGAGTGTACACACTTCCAACTTCCAGACTCCGGGCTGCCACTGACAATTTTCTGACGGAAAACCCCAATAACTATTTATTGGCCCGACCTGGGAATTGAACCCAGCACCATCGAGTCTGCGGCCACATATCAAGCCACTAGACCGACGAGGCAGTCGTTGAATACAATATTGCAACGTGCAATAGGAAATTAAGCCTCAGCACCTACCTTCAACCACCAACAAGCACCAACAAGCTTAGATAGAGTAGGCCCAATACGTGACTTCGGTCCTCCTATTTATACGACTTCCATAGGTTACCAGTTGCTGAAGGAATCAGGAAGTCTTGTCCACATTTATATACATGATGATAAAACACAGATAAAACAGATAATACTTTTTATGACCAATCAGTTCAGATATCGATGAGAAGTGAATAGTTCAACGCATGTGGCAATACATTTCCAAAAAAAGAAATAAAAACATAGATTTATCTTGTAGAAACAAGATAAATCTATGTTTTAATTATATTGTCTATTGTCGATTGATTATTATAGATTGTATTGTCTTATAAATTGAAATAAGATTATTAATTAAATTTGTAGTATAAATTCTGATAAGAAAGTAGTTAGTTAATTCCATTTCGGATTTATATATAACATATAATTAAATTAACAAAGCCTTCTATATTTAAATGTTTTATAAGCAATATCAAATTGAAAACTGTATGAAAAACAAAACAAATATATACTTGTTTTGCAAATTATATAATTTGAAATTAACGTTCTATTTCATTTCTATTTTAATTAAACCCGACATGACGATAACTGACCCACTTTTACTATATTATATCTCCATTAGAAATGAAAGGGGTTCCTTGGATAGTCAACAACTCTATCTCCATAACAAAGGTTCACACAAATGTATCCACGGATCCGAGAACTTACAACGTATTCCTATGCAAATAAGGTCCTAATTTAATTAAAGGATTATAATGTTCTCGCGTCCATTCATGGCTTCATCGCGGCATTCGTTACGTCGTTTTATACTGTGACATTTTCAGTTTCTCTTTATATATAGCCTCATATATGTTTAGGAACCGCTGTCTTTCAAATTGGCTACTCTTTCAATGATTTCGCATTGGTTTAAGAATAAAAGTTTTTTTATAAAGATATATATATATATATACACATATAAAAGATTTGTTTCTGTTTTTGTCCGGTTGCACCAAAAATAAAACGTTTTCAAAATTGACAATGTGAATTGTTAATTTATATACAAGGCGGGGGCGGCTAGTGCAAATCATTCTTCCCGACTGCACTAGCGGTCTTCGCGTTTGGACTCTACTACCACTTACCATCAGGTGGAGTGGAGTCATTTGCCCTCCCGATAGTATAATAAAAAAAAGTTGATAAAAAGGTATACAAGAAAACAAGTGGCTGGTTGCTTTTTGGCACTATATATTATAACCTTCCTCGTTGGTCTAGTGGCTAGATTTAAGGCCACAGTCCCGAGGTCATAGATTCAAACCCCAGGTGAGGTCAATAAAATGTAATTGGTTTGTTATCTCGCAGCTGAACTATTTCCGGTCGTGCCGGATTTGCCATCCCATTGGATTATGAGAGTGGCGGAATAGAGAGTGCACGTGTGTTTGCTCACACATTTATGGTTTATATGTCCTGCGCAGTTGACTAATCTCACTTGAGGATGGCCACTGTGGCCGAAATTGGTCAGCAGGCCATAATAATATTATAACTGCTAATTAAATTAAACGTTTTTCGCTATAGCTATGTTAGGTAAGTATAATATATTTAATAATAAGCAATTCTAAATTTAAAAATAAAATAAAAACTAAATCTAATAGATAATAAATATTTAAGAATTGTTTAGGCTAGTTTTTTAAGGAACGGCAGAGAAACCAATGATCATACACTAGTGCTGAAGTAAATACCCCCAAAGGGATCCGTAAGTGAAAGTATTCAATCATGTGTGAATTTTCCAACCCTTAAAGGCTTCGGGCTTCGGTCCAGACAGATTGTTCTCTGAAACCTTACATTTGAATATTACGCCAGAAATATATATACGCTTAAAACTAACTCTGTTTACATTTTGAATATTATTTGACAAAGCTTGAGATGCCTTGAGATGGCCCAGTAGTTAGAACATTTTTGTCTGTTTGTGGTGAAGAAAACATTTTGAAGAAACCTGTTGGATGAATTTCTCTCACTTATATCTACTAACCCGCATTAGAGAAGGAAAGCTATAGCCCAACAGTGGGCAATGTTTGTGATAATTTATTCCTGTAAAAATCATTTACTTTCATATATTATGTTTAAAAATATTGTAACGTAATTATATTCACGCATACCGCAAAACCACTGGATTTAAACTATGGTTGGAGAAATTAAGTAAGGTCGTACAACATTTTATCCTGGAATAAATTATGATAGTCCTGCAAATAAATATAACAAATTGGTCAATAAACGCTTTTTTTATAAATTTTAAGATAAATTTGTTTGCAATAAACAATGTGATTTAAAATTTGGATAGTGCCAGAACTCAAAACTATTGTATTATTATAACTGTACAAAAACTTTGCAAATAAATAAATTGAAAATAAACTTAAAATCTGTTCACACTCACTAAGCTTGCAACAGTTATTAATAAAAATTCTAATAATCACTCTAAATATTGCATCATAAAAATTTATCGCTATTATCGCGAAATAAATAGTGCAGAAATACGGCTACCATTACCCCGGCTTAACGATCAGTTTTTAATTATGCCGGCAATTCACTCGGTAAATGAGAAATTCTCATCTTAGATGAGGAAAAATTTCTTCACATACTTATAATTATTAGTTTATTTATAATATAGTATCTAGTGCGTAAAATGTTCTCAATAAAACGATTATTTATTTTATACTCACTCAGACTTTTTTAATTTTATTTAATTTTAATATTAGGACAACCAACACATACACTAAAAGAAGGTCATATTAATTATCACTTAGGCCTGCTAAGACAAGGGTTCAGTAAAAACATTTTACAGTCACTTTTAAACCTTACTTAGCGACTTTTTAGTTAAACAGTCATGATAAAACTGTCTCTCTTTCTGACATTATTGATTTTACATTCAAAAGAAGAAACAGCATTTTTTAATTAACTACCCACTTAACAACGTATATTCGTTCGCTTAAATAAAATTCATAACTAATAGATACGTAAGCATAATTCCTCTAAATGTAGCATTATTTTAGTAATTCATTTATTATATTCGGTTGTACCTACATTCATATCGAGAAATAATAATATTATTGTAATCCCTTCTTGGGTCTCAGTATAAAAAATGAGTATATATTTAATACTGTAATATTATTAAGCAAATGTATTACCATAGAGTAATAAATAAAGGACTTTTTGTTATCTACTTAACCTCTCAAGTTATTTTCAATATGTCAAATAACAAACAGCCCGTCTTACTTACACCACTAGTTTAACAGGAAGGCTGGTTAATTTTTGGCCCTGCGAATCGGAATTGCGATTTAACGAGGAAATGCTACAAGCGTGTGTGTGTTTCCATCGGTAAAGCTGACAAGTATACTAACCAAATTGATATTTCGAACTATACTAAGAAGCCTTGAATTTTTCACAGCAATTTTCTCTCCAAAAGGAGAAGCGGCCTTTGACCAATATCGGGACTCTGCTTTTAGTACAGGAGGGTTGATTGTCTTCTTCGTTTAATTTAAAAATGAATATAAGCAAAAATTCTCGTTGTTGTGTTATTCTTGATAGCGAGAGGTGCTGGGTGACCTGCTGTGAGTCCCTTACCTCGCTTATGGATTTTTATGAAAAAAGAAAAAAAGAGGAATAAAATTGTATTTCATCTAATAGATAAAGGTCGTAACAGTTACTGTATATGCTTAGGAAACTCGCCATTAAGCGGAAATCAAATTCGCAACGCATATAAGCAAACCGCGGAAAACACAGTAATATTCGTCTAATTTAATTTCAGTATCAACTGTTACATATTAAACTCAAGGAAGCGAAAACGCGAACAAAACGTATAAGTAATTTCGGTTACATGGTATAATAATGCGTGGGCGTCAAAAGTGTTTATTATTTGCTACAGTTGCCTTTCTCAGTTACAAGTTAATTAAAACGTTACGTTTGTTAAAATCTCTTTCATTCTGAGGTCACAGTCAAAATATATATTTTTATTATTCCAATTCAATTTTTCCACAGACCTGAGGCCCTAGCCAAGTTGACATTCTACAATTGTAAACGCTAATAGAAAACTAAACTAAATGTATGAGAATGACCACGTGACTTATCGTTGAGAGATGTCATTCTCATACATTTGTTTAGTTTTCTATTAGCGTTTACGATTGTAAAATTTCAACTTGGCTAGGGCCTCAGTGCATGGTTTGTGTTATCTTTAGTTTGTTAATAACAATTATATCATACTCATTCACATTGGCAAATTTATAAATTTGTGTTAGCGCTTAATTAGATTCAAGATTAAATTCTAGGCGCTAGTAAACCACAACTTTATAACATGATACATTATTTTTCCTACATTTTACATATATTAAACAACTGTGGATACTAAACAATCTCCAAGAAAGTGCCTCGGTTGTCTTTAGATCGCATTATTTATTGCCATTTTAATATTATAATCCCCAATCTCAATCGCTGAAGCAATCTCCGCCTTCCGCATGAGAAAAGCAATTGCGTCGTCAAACGCGTCTAAGTAAATAAGAAGTAAAGTAGTAAGTAAAGCTATTGTTGTGACGTAATACGTCACAGTGATGACGTGACATGACTGCGTGGGAAATACTGCTATGACACTATAATTATATATTACAATGCTATACAACTACGTTTTTGTTTTTATAATATATTTAAATTTTAATGTTTTAAAACAACAATAATAACCATTTCGAATGAACTTATCAACGATCTAAGATCTAGATGATTAATAAAATATATCTGAACATTTTTTTATAGAATAGATAGGCGGACGAGCAAGAAACCTGATGGTAAGCGATCACCACCGTCCATGGACATTGGCATTAAAAGATATTTTAACTATCGCTTATGTCGTAAATTCGCCACCAATCTTGGAAACTAAGATGTTGTGTCCTTTGTTCCTGTAATTACACTGGCTCACTCACCCTTCAAACCGGAACAACAATACCAAGTACTACTATTTTACGGTAGAATATCTGATGAGTGGGCGGTATCTACACAAGCTTGCACATACCCTACCACCAGTAGAACTACATATTTGTATTATTAATTGGCAATTTAAAAGTTATAAGTACAACGCTTCAAAATTTACCCAAAGTTCGTAAAATTGACTGTTCAAGTTTTGGCAAATTCGATGCGCTACGCTTGTGTGCGCCGTTAACACACTGCTGATCGAACGTAATGATTGCATAAATAATTTTGTTCCATGAATATTATATGCAGTTAGTAATTTACAATTATTAATAGGGAAATGTCTTTTTGCAGATATCTCAATAACTGTGAGACGGACGATATGAATTTGGAAACAATGTATATAATTTTTATATAGCTTTTTCTTTATTGTCAATATTTTTTACGGCACAGTGTGGATTTCATACACGTTAGGCAAATATTTATTAAATATAAACAAAATATATTTTTTTTATAAAAGTAACCGGATCGCAGTATATTTTGGGAAATATTTACATTGAACTCTCGCGTGCTGGTGGTACAAAGTGATACGTCACGCTGGGAAGGCCTGGTCGTGATCAATGCCATCGATTTTATGTGCTATTCCATATACTTTTGTTATTTTGCCTTCTGTTTACTTATTGCCAATATTAGGTCGAACGAAAATTAAATTAGCTAATGTTACTCCCACGATACTTATTCAACGGCCATTGTGGTAGCACAATATAATTGTGCAATATTGGTGTAGACCAATATTGCACAACTAAAAACAAACTCTATACAAAGCTTCAACTGAATCGAATTAATCGTTTAGGATAACGGACAAACAAAGAAACAAATATAGAACTTACGTACGAATGTACTCAGTGGTGTCTATATATTGTGACATAGCCAGACAAACGATATCTGTCTGTATCGATCATATGAAATCACGGTGTTACAAATGTATGACGGATGCAAATTAAAGATCTTTAAGTACTATTTCATGATACTCGTATAAGTTAATTATTGTGTTAAGTAAATCCACTAGTCGAAGCAAGTGTGAGATATTCATGAAACATCGCGGTCGAGCGCCGGTTTTAATATGAAACTGTATATCATAACACGTAACTCGGAGGCTAGTTATTTAGCGGGCTAACCAGCTAAAAGGGAAATGTAGCTGAAAGGCGTCTAAATTAAATTAATATGCAGTTAAAATTCGAAATTGCTGTAGAATTTAAAGCTATGAAATAAAGTCACTGTATAGAAATTCTTGCGTTATTAATTAAAGGTATTTTCAAAGAGAAAAGCAAAAAGCGCTGCAAAAACTAAGACTAATTAAACGTGATAAATTTATGTTTTCATAACTCTGATAAGTGATTAAAAACTAGTAAGCTCTTGCTTTGAAAATATTTATTACGACACCTCAAAATGAGCAATTGGCGTATACTCATTACGCTAAAGTCAAACGAAAGTCGAAATATATCTAAAGTATTAACTTAGAGTAAAATGGCGTATTATAACCATAAAAGTATTTGCACACCCCATTACAAAAAGCATTAAGCACTGGTTAAAGACATGTTGTAAGAGATATTTAAATCTTCTCTGAGTAGCAAATTTAGACAATAGATGGTGTGAAATTCTGGTAACGCACATTCTTGCATACCACAAGGCTCGGTTTTGGGTCCAATATTCCTAGTTTATAATATGATATATGAATGAAAATATTTTACATAAAATGAAAAGCTACTTAAAGGTAAAGAAGAAGATATTTGAAAAGTCTATGTACTTTATATAGGACGAGATTAAAAAAGCTTTTTATACAGCCATCATTCTATAAACTGACTTATTAAATGTTAATCGAAATGAAGTAAATAACATTTATAAGTTATTATAGCCTGGAGCCGTCAGCCTCGAGCAACATGTACAAACAAACAACACAAAAGTTGTTGCACAAAAAGAAATTATGAAAATATAAAATTACCAAAGGAAAAAGAAATATACTGAATTTATTTAAGGTAGGTTCCTATTTTAAATTAAAAAATCAAATGAAATAATTCTGAATACATTTCTGATAACTATCCTAAATAATTGAGAATCAAAAAACCTGAGATTTTTTGTCAAGTAGCAGATGGTCTAAGGCAAGTAAAATTAAAAAAAAACATACAGACGAATTGATAACCTCCTCCTTTTTTTGAAGTCGGTTAATACCTTAATAAAAACTTAATACGTTTGAAAGATAATAAAAAAACAATCTGTCAAATCTTACATATTATTAGTGTTCAATATTAGAAAATTGTTAGAAATATCAAGAAATATAATATGGACCTATACACAACACGTTTCTAATTCCCACAAGTCTAAATATGATATACGATCGACTAAAGTTTGCTAAGTGTTAACAAGTAATAAAGCAGATATTGCGAACTGTTAATCCGCTTGATACCGGTTATTACCGCCGCGCGCCGGTAGACACGGTTCGAACTGGATATTAAATTAACACCGCCGCCACACAGGCAGAATTTTAATGATAGAGGGATTTTTCTTACTCAGTTTAACATTAAAATCGCTGACATCTAATATTTTCTTTTCAGTAAAATGGGAGTTAATAAAATCATTAAGTCTATGTTTTATACTAAAAACATTAATGAAGAGAAATGGTCTTATCATCATTCTGTTTTGAATTGGTAAAGAAATTACTTGTCATATAAATTATTGTATTACATTGGCCATTTCCTAAATTTTATCTTTTTTCTTCTAATTTCAGCACAAAATAAGGTGATAAGTGCAAGCAAATCACTAACAACTCATCGTGCATATAGGTTGATTTTAATAAATTTGAAGATTACTAATGTAAGAAAACCTATTCAAATAACTATTATGCTGACGGTAGGATTACTAATGAATAGGTAATTCCTTGCCTATATGTTTATGTGTGTGAACTTATTATCAGTCAGCTTACGTAGTTCTAGGTGTCTTGTGTGTATTGCGTTCCGATTTTAAGGGCATAAAAAACATGTAGAGATATTAGCGAGTAGTTTTTTCTCATAATAAGTCGCTTATTCAAATATAATAATTATATTTAAGCTTTATATCCCATTATGAACCACTCTTGTTGGATATTTTTCAAATCTGAGTAATATACGATAATATTTAAAACACGTATGTGTCAAAGATCTACACGAATCGAGTCATGTGTACAAATTAGTTTTTATAATGAAGTAAAATTGAGTACAAGAGAAATTCATTTATAAGCAACGGGAATACAGCATACTACATTTGCTCCAATTGCATGAAGTACCCGTGATAGATTGTTCTTGAACTACTTTCTGTAAACCCATTTTAAATTCACCGACGAGTAGGGCAACCAAATTTACAAATTGGACAAAATAAATTATTTATTGATTTATTTAAGGAAAACAACTGCATTATACAAGATATGTTGACATTAAAAATACAATATCCAGATAATAGAGCCAATTACTGTTTTCCATTGAATTATAAACCTAATAATAGTTAACAGAAGTAGCAACACACAGTTTTGAATAATTAAATGTAAATTTCACTGTTTTCATTAGTATTTTAGAGTTTATTTAGAAGATCATGGATGCCATTGTGCACTCTAACGAAATTAAATTAAACTGTTTTGTTTAGGGTCAAAGTTATTGTATTTTAAGATGCATAATAACTTACATTGTAGACTTAGACATCGACATATTGATAAATTCAATAGCTTACATTCGACCCAGCTCCATTGTCATACAGTAAAGTATACAGTAGTAACAAATTGTTTTTTATTAACGTATGTCGGTATGTCATAGAAATATTGTTTTAACAATTAAAAATATCCACTTAATAAATAGTGCATGGACACCCTACGAGCGGTTTATTTGACGTAACAATCCATCAATCAACTTCGTATTGATGTTGCGTTTGGATTAAATTCAGTTTTTAATGTTTATAGTGGTATTGAAAACAGTTAATTAATTTGTTACATGACAAAACATGCGTTTTAAAAACTATTTATTATTTATGATTAAGTGTACCAGGTGGAGAGCTTAGTGCAAGCTCGTGTGAGTAGGTATCACCTACACATCCGATACAGTTATACTTAGTATTAAGTCGTTCCTGCTTAAAGGGTGAGTGAGCCAGTGTAACTATGGGCTTTAAGGACGTAATCTGTGTCCTCAAAGTTGGTGGCAAATTGGCAATGTATCCTTACATCGTCAATGTGTGCATTACATCGCCAAAATAAACTAGTGGATTATTAGCTCCCTAAAAAAGATGTATTTAAGAAAAATGTTATTATGACAAAACATAAAACGAAACAAGTCACTTCTTCGAAATAACTCCAATTCACCTACAAATTATGTATTCTGTAGATTAGTAAGAAATACGATCACACATCCTGGGGGGCAAAGTAGTCACAAAATTAAGTTTTCTTTTAAAGTTATAAGGAAGACGTACGATCAAGTCGAGCGACGGAAGCGAAGTGAAATGGTTCTGCTGTTTGTCATGCTTTTATATACTCTCGACCATGTGGGGGGGGGACCATTACTCTGGTAGGGAAGAGACCGCTAACACATGTGAATATTATTATAACATAACTAGTTTTTCATTATTTGTTCCTTCTGTATTTTGATCTGATTATTAATAATGATATATATTGAAACGCTAATGATTAACAATGAACAAAAAACCATCATCAAGGAAATCAAAAGTCTCACACAAACATTTTTGCACGGAACCCTAAAAATAGGATTACTTAGACGCCATGAAACCTAAGGGGTACTTCATATAATTACCAAGTTTTTATTCGTACTAACAAGCAGCCTTTTGTTTCACGGTAATGAGAGCATACATCTACACGGGGTCACTTGTCAGCGCCCTCGACTTCGCCTGTCCACATCGTTAGCGTAACGTTTAGCGCTCTCGCTGAATGTTTGTGTTCATTATGCGCAATGAATTTGTAAAGAGGAAACTGGGCCGCATCTGGTTCTCAATGAAATTGAAATTCGTATTCGTGTACTATGTATGTTATGGTGCGTTTCTAATAAATGACTTGGAAATTTCTTGTTTTTAACTTTTTGGAACGTCAACCACGATTACACAATTCGATACAAACAGATTAAAAATTGTTTGTAAACTTATTAGCAACAAGTTGACAACACCAAGTATCAAATTTTCCTTTTGTGTAGGGTTTTATAGGAGTCATGTTGTTCTGTTACGTAAAGCAACAGCCCGCGTATGCCCCATTGCTTGGCAATAAAGTCACAGAGTTACTTGCTATATTTATTTCGTTCGAGTAGTTTACTTTCGCTGTGTTCATCATTTGCTATATACATAGTATAACATGCCAAATGATATGAAAAATATGCCAGAGATTAATAGTCTCTGGCGTTATCTCTTTTCATTATCTAATCAATAATTACGAATAGCGCTATTTACTAATTAAAGAACATTATTAAATTAATAAATACTTAGGATTTTTTTTTATTTGAATTAAATAATATAAAAATTGATTATTTTTAAGTACCAACATTGAAATATTATAATTCTACTTACGAAACGAGTCACCGCTGTTATGCGTCTGCATTATGTCACAGAAATAAAATCCCTATTATTATGATAGCTTAAAATCGCGACTGTGAGTGAATGGGTTAATATGTCGGTGACATCTTTGATATTAAATTCAGACGAACAAAAATTGCAATATAATTCGATGGAGCTATATTTGTGAGTTTAAACTGGTTATAAATTATACTTTTGTTATTATCTACTTATAATAATGTATTAATATATTATATAAGTATAATTTATTATTATTTATTGCTGCTAGCATTCTTGCCACCATTCCACGTGGTCACGACTTGTAAAGTAATTATTTTTCACGACATCTGATCCAAAACTGAGCAGAGCTCGTACTATGGGAACCAGACAACTGATATAATTACAAATATTACTTTTTTTTGTAAATACTTACTTATATAGATAATTACACCCAGACTCAGGACAAACAGACATGTCCATGCACACAGCCACGCCAACCGACTCGTTAAAAATTAAACAAATCACACTAAATGTACTAAGAAATCGCTACATTAGTGGTGAAATGGTGAATTAGAAACGCAATTTCGAACCCGGAAACTAGCAATCTTTGGTTTACGCAATAACAATGCTTATACAATTATAATACAATTTCAAAACAAAAGAACAAGAATTTTCCAAACTGCAATCACTGTTATCGAAATATTTTCATTTGATAATGTATTTTTATAATATTTATTTAAAACTTTATCTATCCTATAAAGTATAAATATATCTCTTGTAGGAGAAAAACAACCGTGAGCCGATATTTTACTTGAAAAGTCTAGGGCACGTTCTAAAAACTATATATTTATTTGTATAATAATTGAGAACAGAGATGGCGAGACGAGCTGGACTACTACCGGAAAGATTGGTTTGATATGGCAGAAAATAGAGAATTGTTGAAAGAAAGTAGAGGCTTTTGCCCATTATTTATTTTTATCTGTTTTATAATATTACGTATATTGCACGTATTTCTTTATCAAGACAAAAACTACTGCCATATCTTTGTTTAGTCTCTCTTCTATTCACCACGCTCAGATTCGTATCGGTTCGGAACAAATATAAAAACTGAACCATATATTTAAAACATATTTTGTAAACTAAAGTCAGCGAATTTCTGGTACCGTTTTATGTATGTATATATTTCATGTTTTATATACCAAATTTTATAATACTTGTTAATATTCTTATCTAATCATAATATTATTACAGTTTCTAAAACGACTAACAAAATACTCTGTGTTTGAAGACATTGATTATTTTATTTATCCCTTGTAGAACAATTAGCAGGACAAGGCTCAGTGTAGCGCTGCGGCAATCAGATAAATACAAGCTCGAAAATTTCCTTATATAACACACAACAAATACATGTGCGCTCTCGTAGAATATTATATAATCTACTATCTCATATTCTACAAATACATTTGACTATATATTAACAAAGTATATTATATTGTTTAAGGACGTAATGTTCAGAAAAGGGGCAATCACAAAGTTCGGAAATAAGATGTTATGTCCCTAACCTAGTTACACAGTTTACTCACTCTTCTAACCGGATCACAAAAATACTCTTAATAATGCTGTTGCAATTGCTGTTTGGCGTTACAATATATAGTAAAGTAAAAGTAAAAAAGGAACAGCCTGTGAATAGCCCTACCCTGCTCCAATGCGGGTTAGTGGTACACTTGTGGCAGAATTTGAATGAAATTTGACACATGCAGGTTTCCTCACGATGTTTTCCTTCAGCTTTGTCACTATAATTCATCTCGTTCTAAAGAAATTAAGCACATGAAAATTCAGTGGTGCCTGCCCGGGTTTGAACCCACGATCATCGGTTAAGACACACGCGTTCGAGCCACTGGGCCATCTCGGCTTCATTACAATACAATACAACATATAATGTAATAGTAATAGACAGGCTTGCACAAAGCTCTACTATCAAATTGAGCCTGAATCCTTAACAACATGACACTATTTATTAATCTTCATAGCGAAATACACGAAAACCTATTCCTTTTCAGTTTTATCATTACAATCAATTCAAAGAAAAACATCTATACACAGGCTTAGACTTCGCTGAATAACATCGTCAGCGTTTTGAAGAAACCAAACTTATTGCTGCTCCGTAAATAGAGAAGAGGAATAGCTTCCAATATCCCACAGTTTGTCTATCAGCAGAACGTGATCCATTAGACGAGGAAGCACGTTCATTCGTACAAACACTATCAGTGGTATTCTGAACGTAAACAAAAACTAAATTGATGTTCTTTTTTTAGCGAGCTTTAATAATATATGGTGTTCGAATTGGTAATATATAAAAATATATAAATATTTTAGTATTGTAAAATGTTAGTTACTTTCACATCCATATTTCTTTTTGTTGTGTTAAATTTCTTGTTTAAAGTTTCAATTGTAAAATAAATGACAACAAAGAAAAGAGCTGTCTACCATAATACAAGTTGTCCTAGCAAGGTGAGCAATGATATTATTAATTGTGTAAGCATATTTTGCTTATTGTGTCAATATGTAACTTATAACATTATGTAAGTAACAACGTAAAGTTTTAGCGGTCTCAAGTAGGATTTACTAGCACCCCAATTCTCCGTACGACTAACTCAACAATTATTTGTCTTGGGCGTAGGTAAACCTGTCCCCAGCTTAATTAACGCGTCTCTTTATAAGCGCCATAAAATTAGACAGCGTCTTGTGGTGTCTGCGCCACATTCAGAGAATGTTCATTTGGACCAAGATTTCAGCGTAGTCTTAAGCAGAGCTTTATGTTGTGGACAGAGTACGTGAATTCAAAATTAGCATTAATTTAATTATAAAAGCACGAAAAAAACTTATTTATGTTTTAAAATAATTATTAAGTTTAGTTATTGTATACAGTTTTATTTTGTTATTTATGCTAACGTTGTTAGTGTAATGGCTAGATTATTATTAACTTACAGACCCAAGACCTGGGTTCGAACCACGGGTCGTGCCAGTAAAAACTACATAGCAGACTGAAGATATGAATTGACAGTGGCAGCACAAAGAGAACAGCATAAGAGTGTATCTTGTCCTCTCCTGTGTGTACTCTTTCTATCACACTTCAGTCCTATTATATTATTTTTATAATTAATTATAAAAAAGAGAGAAAAAAGTTGTTTGTGGTCAAAATCTTTGACCTTTATCAAATAAGTTCTCATTAGCGCCTTTGATTCGTTATCTTACAAAATTAATTTAATTCGAGTTTCCATTTAGCGATTCAAAAAGTAGGTTTTTTGCAATAAGTTCTGATAAAAAATAATACGCGTATATATACGTATATGTATGTAGAATTGTATAAAAATTTAATGTACAAATCATTTATAATAATAATTTTAATAATAGGATATTATCTAAAAACATATGGAGCAATATGCTTCATGTATAAAGTGATTTTATATAAAACAATTTTAGTTCAATAAATGAAAATGGAAAAATGTCTGCGAGTTTTTTAATATAAAATCAAATAGCTTGCTCCAGAAAGACCGAGCTGAGGGAGATACTTGATACTATAATTTGCTATTTACTTCTTGTGTTTAAACAACGCTTATCACTGGTTCTATCAATATTATTTATATACAAAGTATATAATATTATTGCGTTGCTTACAATAACATGAAGAAAATTATAAATTTCTCAGATTAATAAGTTGGTCGACTGTTCTTAATCGGCAAAGGGCAAATTTGGGCAAGCATTACTGACGTCATGTGGAGTTTATAATTAATCTCGAGCTTATTGGTGAAGAAAATTTATTGAGGTAAGCGTGCATGTCTGATAAGGAACACAGTTCACGGGATGCTGCGGTAGTGGGCGCTAGGGATCACTTGACGTCCCCCGAAGAGTTAGATACGGTGAGTGTACTACTGGTTTTTAGTGGGTATTTCGTTACATTGGACGTTTAAGGCGGTGCCGAGTTCCATATCCTATAAAAAGGAAAACAGTCCAGTGGTAGGATATTTACAATCTGTTACTGTTCATCATTAATTTGTAACATCAACTATGTCGTAACGTTATTTTGTTAAGAAATAATAAATATATTAAATTTATAAAAATATTTACGTTAATAGGAATGAAGCCACTTTTATTATTTATTTTGTGTATAAATTGTTAACTGACTATGAATTATTACGTATATCAATTTTAAATTAAGTTGTGCTCAAGTTTTTTTATAATAAACGTTATGCTGTTTAAATTTCAGTAATATCCAGCACAATGCTACATTAGTGCTAGGAGATAACGTTATCATAGTTCTCTGGCGGTATTAACACTATCTTATAATGTAAAGCCGCTTGAAAGCGCTAACAGCAAAACCAAAAGCTTTACGAAGCAATAAAACAAGATGTAATCCTTGCATGGTTTACATTCACTTTAAAGTAATACTTAGTTCTAGCAAATGTAAATTGTTTTGGATATAGTATTTATAATTGGTTTTAAACATTAGAATCCCATCGTTGGGGTTACGCCTCTTCTCGTTTGAGAACAACGATTGGAGGTTATTTCACCACGCCAATCCTATTCACGGTTCGATACACATCTAGAGGATGACCATTTAGGCATTTAGCCAAGTGACAAAAAACTACACAGATAATCACAGACAGAAATGTTGAAACTCCTTACAGATATTACGCTGTTTTGAATATATATCAAGAGCTTGATACACACGTCATTTAATAATACAAAGTCAAAAGTTAGGGATTGAAACGGAAGAACAGACGTGGATTTAACTACGAAACTCGGGCCACGATTGATTGCTCAGTGTTGTAGAAACCATTATAATTCACCCTTACTCACTCGTCGTAACGACTGTACGAATTTAATAGGAAACTTTCCTTTTATCTGTCTTTAACATTTGATTTATTTAAACATTTAATACGTACTTTCTTTTATAGAAAAAACGAGTTATTGAATTTTTAGCAACATCTATCCCTCTCAATCCTCCCTTTTCAATGGTGGTGTGTCTATGTTCCTCACACCCTCCAAAAATAAAAATAGAAGCAATTTCTAAAGCTACCATTGGTAGAACATTATTTAGATCGTTATTCAAATGAAAAAAAAATCATGAATCCTGTTTATCTCGCTATTGGGCGAAGTTATTAAGGAGAAGGTTTGGAACTTATGCTACTTTGCTGTTAAATACACCGCGGTTGAATCAGATCCAAAACCTCATATTTATATCACATCATGTTCATGACATTAGATATTACATTAGACTTACAGCCAAACATGAGATGAATCATTATTATTTATACTTTTTTTAAAGAATAAGTAGGAGAACGGACATATTGGCCACCTGATGGTAAGTGGTCACCAACGGCCACAAACATTGCCATTGCATGAATCGCCAATTCCCCACCAATCTTGGGAACTAAGGTATTATGTCCTTTGTGCCTGTAATTATACTGTGCTCATTCATCATGTTTAAGTTCTGTTTTGCTGTAGAATATCTGATGAGTGAAAACTCGTTGTAGTGCTTACTCTTGGTTAACTTTCTAGTTTTCTAACTTTTTTTGATCAGGGTAAATATTCGAATGATAGTCGTGATTATGGGTAGGTTTATGTGGAATTGTTACCCAATAAAGCGCTGGGTCTTTGATGATTACTGGTCTTGGCTAGCATTGCAACGAGGATCTGCATCTTTGTGTCCTACGTCAGGCAAACCTCTATACTTTGGGTGGTGTCCCAGTAAAAGTGTACAACCATTATGGCTTCTCTTTCTAACAGTAATAAGTTTTTAAACAACAAACGATCAGGCTCTAGTAGAAGGAAAAAACCAGAGCAAATGAACCTTTGTCTAGTTATATACGAATATTCATAATATATTTGATTAGTTTTCACATATTCTAATAAATTTTATAGTATATATAATATGCTTTATTGATGCTGTAAAATTAAAAAAAAACCAGCTAATTGGCTGTTAGAACGTTTACGGGTCGTGATGGATGGCTCCATTCTACTCTGCTAAAACTAAAGGGCGTCCTGTTATCAAATAAATAACATTTTATTTACATTTAAAAACAACACATAATGAACGCTATTTATGCATTCACACACTCCGCGCTTGACTGTGTAGTTTTATGGATAAAATTAAATTTTATGTACAGTTTTCATTTTTGCTTTTTTGCTTATACACAGTTTCAGTGAGATAACTAGTAATAAAATTCGTTGTAACCGATTTTAATACCATGAATGAAATTTATTTTGGTACAAAATTAGAAACAGCCTGTATAGATGTTTTAATTTAACTCTTGAAAGCTGTAATATGAAATATAATTAACCCATTGCGTAAATAAAAAAATCAGTGGTAGTTGCTCACACTTATGCACAATAATATATCCTGCACAGTTGGATTCTCCTCAAAACTCCTGTCATAGCAAAACTCTTTTCACTAATCCTAAAAAAACTTTTATTTTTTATCTGTATAAACTAAGTTACCTTTCATGTCTTATGGAACCAACGTTTTTCCTATATAAAAGCTATACCTCTCGCTGTTGTACAGAACCAATTTGTTCTCGCGGTACCCTATAACCGACTTTATATATAAGCGTATGTAAATAAAATATTTATATTCGTATTTCGCGTGTCGGCACGTCTCATATTTCAAAAAGAATTTATCAAGCGACTTATCAATATCATAACGTATGAATACATTGATAGGTAAAAAAATCGATAAACTACAAATGTTTACTGACAATAAATAAAAGGCTTAAATAAATTTTATTTTTAACATCAAATGTAAATATGAATGTTTTGTATTCATTGAATAATTGCATTAAGATTATTATGCCTTTCAAGTACGTATTTAAAATGTGTTTATGAAAAATAGGGCTCAACGCTGAAATGTTTGTCCCACTTATTTATATTTAAAAAAATAGATAGCGTAAATAACTAATGTGTTTATTTTAGTAATGAAAGGCTTTCTCGCTGGCTGTTTAGTAAATAAGGAGTAATTGGTATAATCACCATTGTAGACGTGAAGCTGTAAGGCTCTAAGTACACTGTGATTATGTCTAGAGTTCTTTTTAAACGAACTGAAACAAATTATTATTTTAGTATTCTTTGTGATTATAGTATTTACTTGGTGGTAGGGTTTTGTGCAAGCTAGTCTGGGTAGGTACCACCTAGGGTTTTTTACCCGGGTACCCGGACCCGGGTATACCCGGGTATTTGCAATTTTTAGAACCCGGGTAATTTTTCATGTCGGATCCGGGTACCCGGGTACCCACCTTGATCAAAGAATCCATATAAATTGTCAGAAAATTATTACTAAGCAGCGTTAGATAAAAAGTATTTTTAGTTCTTTTTTTATGTAAGGAGGCAAACGAGCAGGAGGCTCACCTGATGGAAAGGGCCCAGCAACGCCCATGGACATCTGAACATCCGAGGACATGCAGGTGCGTTGCCGGCCTTTGAAGAAAGAGTACGCTCTGTTCTTGATGGTTTAATTATCATATCGGTTCGGAAAAGTCGCCGGCGAAAGCTGGTTCCACAGAGTGATTATGCGAGACAGGAAATGCCTTAAGAAACGCACTGTTGTGGATTTCTAGACATCGAGGTGGTGAGGATGGAATTTTGAGTTCTGGCGCGATGTCCGCTGGTGAAATTCAGCAGCCGGGACTAAACCAAACAACTCCTCCAAACGCTCCCCGTTGTATATGCGATAGAGACTGCAGAGTGAACCTGTCTATGCAAATCCAAAGAATCAAGCCGGTCGGTAATAACTTGATCGTCGACAATTTGAACTGCTCTACGTTTAATGCGGTCAAAAGGAAGAAGCTGGTACTGTGGAGCTCCCGCCCAGAGGTGAGAGCAGTACTCCATGTGGGGCCGAATTTGCGCCTTGTAAAGTTTTAGGCGATGGGCCGTGAAGTACTGTCTCGCCTTGTGGAGCACTCCAAGCTTTTTGGAAGCCAATTTGGCTTAAACTTCCAATTGACCGCGGAACTGAACGACGTTCGAAACCAAGTATGCCGATACTGGCTGTGGCAGGTAGAGGAGTTTTCTCAAAATGAGGGGGGGGATATGACAAAAGGAGACTTTTTAGCGGTTAATGCGCAAACTTGAGTCTTATTGGGGTGCAAAGGTACCCAAGGTACAAAGGAATGTTCCAACTTGTACCTCGGGTAGGAGAGGAATGAGGTGTCCGCCGGAGATGATACCAGGGTCTCGGTTAGAAAGAGCAAGGCCGGCTTCGCCGTCTCAAGATGGCAGTGGTCGGCGTTTAAGTTGGAATTCATTCCCCGTATGTTGCAGAAATCTACAGCGAGGGGTTGCCTTTAGATGCCTGCTACGTTTGCCCCGACCATTTTTGCAATCATGAGTATAAATACTATATAGAACGCTAATTTATACATCGTCAACAGTTTTCGCAGCGCACGCAAAAAATATAACTTTTATAGGCAACATTTTGATAGTTTGGGTTACATTGTTTCATTTTATGTAGGGTTGGGATTCTATTTTTTTGAAAATATAATATAGCCTATGTTACTCAGTAAGGATGTAGCTTTCTAATGGGGATATAATTAAAAATGGGTCTACTAGTTTTTGAATCAAATCTTTTCTCCTTATTATATTAATAATAGAAGACAATTTATCTGAGTGTGAAAGTTTATTTAGTTATAATTTTGTTATTTTATAACAGAATTTATTGTTGCAAAAAGTCATTATATCTCCTAATTAGTTAATGAGAACAAGACTTGAAACTGTGTAACTGATTGTAAAACATGATTATAAAAAAAAATACTTTTTTTCTGAAAAAATTGCACATACCCGGGTACCCGGGTATACCCGGGTATTGGAAAAAATAATACCCGATACCCGGGTATCAAAAAAAGCCGGGTACGCGAAAACCCTAGTACCACCCACTCATCAGATATTCTACCACAAAACAGCAATACTTGCTATTGTTGTGTTCCGGTTTGAAGGGTGAGTGAGCCAGTGTAATTACAGGCACAAGGGACATAACATCTTAGTTCCCAAGGTTGAGTATTGCCTATGTAAGGAATGCTTGAACACTTACCATCATCAGATGAACATTTTACTCATTCGCCTAATTATTTTTGGTTGGTTGCAATTTTTTGCCAATTAATAAGCGAGGAATACTTCCTCGAATAAGGTTTCAACTTTGAATGTGACACAGACCTATCAGTCAACCCCTTTAACTAAGCATCGCTTAATATGCCAAAATGTCCCCTTCAATTTGTCTAGTTTAATTTGTCTATTTCTTTTCTTTATTTAGGAGAATTAATAACGAAGCTATCTTGTACTTACAGTGAGGGTGACCAGTTTCTCTATTACCAAATAGAGGATAAGTTTAGTAGGATTATAAATGTTAATATAACAGAAAGTGTGCTCACCACATCGAATCCTTTTGTCGGTTCTTTACTATCTTTTGAAAAAATCTCTCTCTATGCCAAATGAAAATCATCTTATATGTTTTTCTTGATGCAAATATGAATGAATATAATATTTTTACATAAGCATTTATGTTATGTTACATTATATGACACGCGTTTGTGTTTGGTACTTTAAAAACTATTTGTTTGATTGTCCATATTTCACGGAGCAACAAGGACAGTGTCGACGTAATTTGAAAATGACTTAATGGGGGTTTAGTGCGAGGGTCGGATGCACCACTATCTGGCAATGTTAAGAAGCGTTTCGTTATTGGTCATGTTACGATTTATTTGATTTAAAAATATGTTTTGTTTTATAATACATTCAGCATCCAGAAGTTACACTGATTGTAAAAAAAAACCTCAAGGTTTTCTTTTTAATAATAGAACACCAAATCATACAAATTGATGTATATAACTCATTCCATTACTCTTAAAAACCAAATGACACATTCACAAGTCGCGCCAATAATGATTTAATTACTTAACCTTTCTTTCCACCGACAACTGGTAAAGTAAAATCTGGCTGATAAAGTAATCTCCTAAATAAATAAATATCTTCAAGGAGGAGAGATAATTGAGCATGAGAATGAAGATGCATTTTCGATACTGTAGACCTAATTAAAGAATATGTATAAAAACGAAACAGTATATTTTGACATAGAGAACATAGCGTTTGACAACGTGGCCTTTGACTATAATCTACAGCCTACACATAGAACTGATCAATAGCGTATAATTATACTAAACTATACTAAATTAAGTCTACGTCAGTATATAATCCACCAACGGCCCTATATGGATCTATATGAGATCCACTTATGTACCTGATTATAGATTATAATATTACTTCGATGATGTGGTCTACATTAATACAAAAATTCTCATAAAGAATCAAAATTAGGTTCCATAGAAACGTGCTTTTTGATATTATTACTTAAAACAGCAGACTTTCTATATTTGCCGCAAATCCATTTGAAACAGAGTTTAGATAGGATGTAGAATATTTGAATTTTTAACGACCGTTTTGTCCCGAAACCTAACTCCCGTTTATTTTTTTGCATATTTTTTTCCAATAACATTTGCATGCTTTACCAATGTAATAACTTTGTTTTTTGTTTTATCCAATAGCAACTTTTAATGACTGAGAGCTTTTTGAATCTCACTTCGTTACCAACTATCGCGCACGATGAAATACTCTTCTATAAAAAATTAAAACTATGAAGTACAATTGAATACCTATTTATTTCTAATACTTAATCGGATACGGGTGGACAGGTAACAAAATACATGGGCCACAGGTAAAAACACGTAATTACTATAAAGTTAAAAAATATACCTACAAATCCATTGTTTGGGGTCAGCTATTCCTCTGGATCGAAAATTTCATTTATCCTATGCCTGTAATATAATAGCTGAAGTTGGCTATATGAAATTTAATTAAATCAACTGCAGTTCCTCTCTAAATCGACTGAGTATATGAATGAGTATTCGCGCCTACGGTACTTTCTATACTGATAAAAAAAGTTATTGCATCATTTGCACTGACATAAAATTTAAACTTCTGATACAAATAATACATTTTTGATAAGTAAAATACATAAATGAGAGTAAAAAAGACATACTCGACTTAAAGTAATTGCTGTCAATAATACGTCCACATATATATGTATTATAATCTGAACAAAAGTCAATTTAAAATTGGGAAATGTCCTGAAATTTCATAATATTCAGTCACTCTCATCGACAATCAAATTATGAGATCTCATTAAAACGCCTCGGTATTGTTGATACGTGATTAATTTGTTTGCGACTCCAAGTATTATTATGCAAAGAGTGGTTTAGAGATGTCTTTATACTCAATTATTCTAGTCTAAGTAAAAAGTCGAAACGTATATTCACATCATTATATTTCTTTTACGTTGAAAATAAAAATAATAAAATTATAACACCCCGTATTACGTCTACTGGTGAAAAAAAATACTTATTTAGTTTTATGTCTACTGGTGACATGAGGGCTGGTTCATTTTTCGCATCGGAATCGGAATTGCGATTCAAAGGGGAAATGATCCTAGCATTCTTGCCACCGTTCCAAGCGGTTATGAAAGCTTTAATGCGTGTTATTTGGTGTTAGAGCTTTGTGCAAGCTTGTCTGGGTAGGTACCAAAAACTTATTAGACATTCTACCGCAAAACTGCAGTACTTGGTATTATTGTGTTCCAATTTGAAGGGTTAGTGAGCCAGTGTAATTACAGGCACAAGGGACATAACACCTTAGTTCAGAAGGTTTGTGGCGCATTGGCTATGTAAGCCATGATTAACATACCATCAGGTGGCCCATATGGACGTCTGCCTATCTATCCTATAAAAAAAATGTATATACTGGGATAATAAACCTCTTTAGATATCAAAAAAGATAATTAAAAAGTAATTGTTAATTAAAATCATTGGTGTAATAACAATGACACAGAATACAAAACAGCAAGATTAAGCTAGTGGGTTGCCTGGTTCTAATCAATAGCTGAACCTCGCTTTCCGTTAAGCCTAGCAGTATATATAAGCTGTAGCTTAATGGTATACTAGCTTCCTAGCTATTTGAAAATAGCAGATTTCCTCACGATTTGAAAGCTATTGTTTTAACTACATTTCAACATGCATGCCAATCAATACCGATACTACCACTCTACTCGGACATACGTATTCATATCATCAATCCATTCATCAGAATTCCTATCAATAATTCTCGGTATTATATTCCGTTTCGAGAGTAGATCTAATTAGAAACACAATAGATATAATACGAGTATGTATTATTAGAAGCGTGCCGGAATCCCATTAGGTGTATATGCATACAAATAGACAAAGGCACTTACGTTCAACGATTGTAACGGTCGAAAACCATTACGGATCGAACATCTGTATGACCGAGCGGTTCTGAAGCGTTCTAGCGAAGTCGAATCGACAATGACCCAATATTATTATCTTATACCTATTTTCTCACTTGGTCATATATGTATGTGACAATCGTACTCGTGCACTATATAAATACAACAGACAATTCTTAAGATATAATGTATCCTCATAAGCGCATATAATTTTGTACTCATAAAGAATCCTACCCGAGATAAACTTGCTGCAAAAATGCTACGTAAAAAGATAATCATGTCACACGTAGAAACATCATAAATATGTACACAAAAGCCTCTTGACCCATTGCAACCATTATATGGTAAGGTTATAAGGCTGCAAATACCACGGTCCTCGGTTAAAACTAACTAAATGGAACTTTATACAAAAATGTATTGACTATTTCTAGGTTTTTTTTCATTCCTGTACCTCAGTCGGTAAAGCTGACTAACGTGAACTCTCTCCGGTCGTGTCCCACCGGATATTGAAGAAAAAGTACATGAAAACGGATAATTGTCCTTCTGTGTTTAGCGGGTGATAAGTTAAACAACTATGTCTCCTTCTTTCAAATGTCGAATCAATAATGATAGAAAGAGAGAAATCAGTGTTTAAATAAACATCTGAGCTATGTATATGAGTAAGGCCGTTAAGCAAAATATATATCTCTTGGAAAGTTTGCTTGTCTTCGTTAAGATTGGTGGCCGTTGTTAGATTCCTAATAATTATAATACGAATTACATTGACTTCATTTAAGTTTAAAAGAAGATTCAAATTCAGGTCTCGATGGTCGTTCTATTGGGACAATCAAATTGATTGTTTTCCTTTGAAGATAGATAATGATTAAGAATTTCCCTCCAATACGAAGGGGAGAAGAAACTACAGAGTCGAAGTTAATAAATCGCTCTTTTATGCTTGAATCGATTGACAGACACGCATTTGATATTTCCCAATATCATATAAACATATCTAGATTAAAAAAAAAAACTTCATCGTATTGATAATGTAGACTGTTAGTGGCAATAGTCGTTTCAGAGCTAAAAACATGTAGAAGATTACATACCTTTGAAATAAAAAAAATAAAAATAATAAGTGTCGTCGAGTTTCTTTAGTCGATTCTTAAGATAGACCTCACAATATATCATATTTTTACTTTGATTTTGACAGATTCTAAGTTTTAAACCAAGCGAACATCTTTAAACGCCTATTACATCCGCTCACTTGCTCCCAGATATTTAGTAATAAACTAGCTTATTTTAAACGTCATGTCATTTCTTGGTGGTAGGTCTTAGTGAAAGTCCATCTGGGTAGGTACCGCTGAACAGCACTACTAAGTATTGTTGGGTTCCAGCTTAATAAGTGAGTGAGCCAGAGTAACAAGTGATTGAGCCAGGGTACAATGAACATAATTTCTTAGTTCCCAAGATGATGATAAGAATGATTATTTTATTTATACAGTGCCAGTGTGTCTCGCCGGTTGTAATCACTTATATCAGCAGCCCCATTTCACCAGCGGATTATAAATAAAAATTAATAATGTATAAGAAAACATTTATCATATTGAGGTAAAATTAATGCGTTATCATCAATTTTAACTCACTATTCCAACGAAACTTTCCATTATTAATCCTTTGTCCGCTGGAGAAGAGCTATTTTATCCTTTCCATGGGGTATTATAGCAATTAACAAAGAATCGTTTATCTTGTATATAATATTTTTGTAAAAATACAATGAAAATGTTAAATAAATTTGCAAATTCTTTGTTTTTAAGGGTCATTCGTTATTTTTACTTCTTTAATACCTACATTTTTTTAAATACGGTGTAATAACGTTCGCAATTATAAAAAGGAACGTTAAAACTTAATACAATAAAAGTTATTTGCAAACTGTTTTCAATATCAATATAATTTAAAGTATATTATCGAAAGATGGCAACATTATTCGAATTTCGAATTAAATTAAACTTAATATGTAATTCATTTGTATTTGTATTTTTTATCTGTATTGTGACATTAGCTAAATGAAAACTACAGGAACAAAAAGTAAATTCTACCGAGAATACCAACAAAATACTCAATAGTCTTTTCCATAACACATAATAATAATAATCTTATCCTGGGACATATTCACACACTGCCATCCGATCCCAAACTAAGCAGAGCTAGTATACTGTGGAAACCAGAAAACTGCTATACTACACATTATACTACTTTTCTTTTGTAACAAACAGACACAGACACTTGGTGTTAGGGCTTGTCAAACTCGTCTGGGTAGGTACCACCCACTCATCAGATATTCTACCGCAAAACAGCAGTACTTCGTATTGTTGTGTTCCGGTTTGAAGGGTGAGTGAGCCAGTGTAATTATAGGCACAAGGGACATAAGATCTTAGTTCCCAAGGTTGGCGGCGCATTGGCGATGTAAGCGATGTTTAATATCTCTTACAATGCCAATTACTATGGGCGTCGGTGACCACTTACCATCAGGTGGCCCATATGGTCGTCCGCCTTCCAATGCAATAAAAAAAAGACAAACAGAAATGTTCAAGCACACAAAAGTCTATCCAGGATGGGAATCGAACCTGTGCGGCGCGAAAATCTACCAACCACGCCACCGGCTCTTTGTCATAAGTTATCGATATGAAAAAAAAAACTATTTCACTATGCAAAATCAAAAGAGCCACCTAACAGTAAGCATATGCATTCCAATTACGATTGATTGCGATTGCACGTGCATTACCTAATTAATTAGCCTTCTGATCACTGCTAGAGTTTCTATTAGACAATTAATCAGCCGATAATTATATTATCTTCCATCCAATGCAACGCTAAATCTGACATGTCGACGTTTGGGAATAAAAGCGATTTATATTTTTATCTATCTTATCTTCATAACTTATCTATTTGAATTCAAATGGACGATAAACAAATCTATGTTATTACATGCTGCCTGCATAATATAACATTTACATGTATCAACAATTTCATGGTTAAAGAAACTATTTGAATCTTATATAAGAAATGTATTACGATTCGAATTTTAACATTTTTTCTAAAAAAAAAATTTCAGCTTGTAAATTAATGTAGCTTCACTCTTATTTTTTGGTTCAATTGGACCGGACTACAATCCCAATGTACAATTATTTATTTATTATTTATTAACAACGAAATATAAATGTTTATTTATATTCTTGACACCCATAAGCCTTGTCAGCTTGTTTGAGTGCTGCTTAATAAAATTTTAAGATATATGTATGGTTGAAATGTTACATGTTACACTTCCAGAACTATTTCACTGAAATTCTGTCACATGTGTATTCCACCAACCCACATTGTAGCAGCGTGGTGGAATAAGCTAATATTCTTCTCAAAAAGAGAAGAAGAGTCCATACCCCAGCTGTTACTCTTACTGATATAGTAAATACAAACTTCGTTGGCGAAACTTGTCGGCATGACTTAGTTATTGTCTATGGTTAAAGATGAAAGCTTAAAATAAAGAATTTAAAAGAGTAATATACTAAAGATATATATTTTTTAATCTTCCATTATTTGATTAATTATTATTATTATCATCATTGCTTGAATCTTCGTAATTTGTTAAAATAAATCGCTCCAGAACTAGCTCTGACAATGTTACTTATTTTCTATATTTTTTATTTTAGTTGAGCGTTGACCATGTTGTGATGACATAGACACGTATTTGCTATTTGACTGTTATTCGAGTTATATACTGTTATATAGTCTATAAAATAAATAAGAGCTGTATTCTTTACTATTTGTTTCTTAGTCTCCCTTTTATTTGTTTCCAAATGATTCAGTTTAAATTATAGTAATAAAGATAGATAGACAGACGTATTAGAGTTAGTCATTTATTTTTGCTCATTCACAAATTTAGTTTTGTTTTTTTTTTTTAATAAAGATAATGATAATTGTTATATACTTTACTCAGGTTAAATATTATTACAATACAATTAATTATAAAGTCAAAAATTAATGATTACCCTGATCAATTGGCGATATACATATATATACATATAATTAAAATACAGTTCAGATCATTATCATTTTCTTTGTGAAAAGAGTAGACAATAAACACGATTTTATTTAAAATAATCCAATACTTTAAACGATCAGAGTCATTACTTCGTTTACATTCCAATTGGAACTGGAATGGTAAAATATCTGACAGCATCTCGGTTCGCAATTAGAGGAATCCAATTTACACACTCTCGCGAGAGAATATAAATCAGCACCACAGTGAGATGCGTAACGAGATTGTGGAACTTCATTAATTGTTTTAGTAGGCATATCGCTTTGTTCTATTTGTGAGAAAGGATAAGTTACATTTTGATGTAATTAAAGAGGTTCGTTCTTTCATTTAGCATATAAATGTAATTGTTTAAAATTAAACAACATAACTATATAATACACACATATCATCATGAAATATTTATGGTTTTCTTCTGTATACTGTTTCATTTCAAATACTCGAAAACATATACATATTAAGCGTTTATTGTTATATGTTTAAATCATTTGGATCTTTAATTACATAATGTTTTTTATTATTGAAGTGAAAACTTCTTTAGCATCGTTGTGATTTGAACGTCGATGAAACGAAAAAGCGAAAGTAAAAAAAGACTGACAATTAAATTCATAAGATTTAACGTGGGAGAAAATGAGATAGGAAGCATTATACAGTTGGAGCCAACATTTTTAAAGGTTTCACTTCTACCACGTGTGAATTGCACACATGTTTTTTTTATGTATCTCAAAGCTAAAGTCTAGACTTAGCTTATTTCAGAGAGCTTTGGAAATAGTTCCGTCCTATGTCCAATGCTGAAAGAAAATCATTTAGAAGGCGTGTTTTTTCTATCATTTGTATGTCATGTTTGTATAGTTGTATTTAACTAATGATTTTCATTACATTATGAGTGGAAAATTCGATAAGTATTCATAGCATATAATAGGACATAAAAAAAAACATTTTACGCATATTTTGTTAACATTGAGACGCTTTTCAAGCAAATGAACCAAACTAAATTACTGGCTGTAACTGAACGTGGTCTAAGAAAATATGTCGTCAGTTTTGAACAAAGCGAGTTTTTTCGTAAAATATTTTATGAGTGAAGCAAACGATCTCAGTGATAGCCTATAAACGGGGTCCGTAGCGAATACTTCACGTAAACTTCGAGCCCAAAACAGCTTGGATGTTTGAACGGATTTTTTTCAAGGATTTTTATACACTGATAAAGTTTTTGGACGAGTTTCGTTTAGGAGTGTCGTAAAATATTTGACAAGACACGAGATCAGTGCGTTTCTTAAGGCATTTCCTGCCTCGCACAATCACTCTGTGGAACCAGCTTTCGCCGGCGACTTTTCCGAACCGATATGACTTAAGAACATTCAAGAAGAGAGCGTACTCTTTCCTAAAGGGCCGGCAACGCATCTGCATGTCCTCGGATGTTGCAGATGTCCATGGGCGGTGGTAGTCACTTTCCATCAGGTGAGCCTCCTGCTCGTTTGCCCCCTCTAACATAAAAAAAAAAAAAAAAAAACATAAAACTGCGGCATAAACAAACTTATATTTACAGTAATAAAAGAACCTAGAGCTATATGAACCACAGAGCCACAGCCATAGAATAAGAAAACGTACACAATAAGGATATGATCGGGGAACACCTAACGTCATGGTGCGTGATGAGAATATAGGGACGTGTACATAATGTTACGAAAGGGGACTTTTTTATTCTTAAGGCTTACCCTTAGTATTGTATATAAAAGTATGAATTTAGCACTTGATTATATATACAAGTAATATATTTAGCTTATAAGAATGAACCAATTTCTCAAAAGTCTGAAAAGTCGCCGGCGAAAGCTGCTTCCACAGAGTGGTTATACAAAGCAGGAAAATGTTTTAAAACTGATTATTATCAATAAGATAATAATCGTTAAATTGAGTTTTACAAATTTGAAATACTGTAATAGGCTTGTATTATAGTTGTATTTCTATACCTAACCCATAAGCTACGAAGCCTAAGTAGTTCAATAGTAGCCCTAAGCAATGAGAAAGTCGCATATTCGATCCTTACAATAGCTTTATTACTGTAACTTCTTTACGCTTAACTAAAAATCATCATATTTACGCCTTTTCATAATATATATGTTACCGGATAGATGTAAGCTCCATAAGCAAAATAAATATTACGAGATTATAAACAGTCGTTAACTAATTGAGGCGTCTATAGTTTTACCATATCTATGTTAGGTCAGTATTTATACTTTTTTATGGTATAGGAAGGCGGACGAGCATGTGGGCCATCTGATGGTAAATGGTCACCAACGCCCATATACATTGGCATTTTAAGATATGTTAACCATCGTTTACATCGCCAATGCGCCACCAATCTGGGAAGTACGATGTTTTGTCCCTTGTGCCTGTAATTACACTGACTAACTCATCCTTAAAACCGAACACAACAATAGCAAGTACTGCTGTTTTGCAGTAGAATATCTGATGAGTGGGTGATACCTACCCAGACGAACTTGCACAGAGCCCTACTACCAAGTAAATATAGAATATCAACCGAAATATTTATTAGTAAATTGAATGCCTCATTCAGAATTTTATGACAGATTTCTAGATTTATAATAAAGTTCATCCAATAAAAATATCCGTTAAAATTTATTTAAAAAAAAACTACTTTAGAACCATTTTGTATACGTGAGCATCGCATTACAAGCAATAAAAAATTCAATTACAAATAATTCGGTTTCAAAATGGCAAGATAATCGAAGGTAAAATTTATTCACTTTATAAATAAAGTACCAAAAGCAACTCCTTAATAAAATATTTCACGTTATAAGGGCGAGGTTAAAAACGTTTTCCGCTTGAAAACGTTCAACAATTACATCGTAAATGACGAAAAATATTATATATAAACAAAAATTTTAACAAAAAAAAAAACCGACTTCAAAGAACAACTATTCCAAAACAAATTAGGATGCACTAAAAAGTTAAAAAATAATTGCTTACTTATTCTACTTATTAATATGTAGGTACGACCTATGTGTTTACCACGCAAGAAGGCAGGTAGGCAGGTAGGTAGGTACTTCAAATTTAACTCAACGCATACCTATGAATAACGAACAATGATCAAAATATTTTTTCAGTTCTCCTCAGTAACATGAAACGAAAAATATTAGACTACTTAAAAATCAATCAAATGATTACAATAATATAATGTACTTACAATTATTGTTATGTTTGGAGTCGGTGTCAGCCAAGGTAGGTTTGTGACTACAATTCTACATACATAATAGTTACAGGTGAGCTTGCGTCGCACACGCAACTTGACGAGGTGGAAGCGAGAGAGCGAAGCCGCGGGAAGGGAGATGTCAAGGGAGGGGAGCTGTCAAGGGAGGGGAGCTGTCAAGTGGGACACACTGGGAACGCGCCGCGTCAGTAGAGAGAAAGAAGCGATACGAGTCACTCGATTACGAACCGTTAAAGATTCTTTTCTCATCTACGCCCTCCTTCTTACGTTAATTTATCGTGTTTAATATTGCCTATATTTTTAATCGTTTCAGCATTTTGTCGTATTAAAATTCGTTTGTTTGTTTAATTTAATTTTATGTCGTTTCGAGGTCGCGATACTGTCATATAAAAGTGCTGCCTTAAAAATTTACGACAAAATTAGTTTTCGGGTACCTGCTTTTACCGTGTTTAGTTGATGTGCTATTCCAAGGAAAACACGTGTTGAGGGTCCACTTGCAGTTTTGTTGAATTTGGAACGCGCGTCTGCTCCTGTAAGTATTCTGTTTTTTTTGATATTTTTAGTGAGTTATCATTTGATACGATATTTTAACTAATGTTATGTACATTTTGTAGTTTGATATTATATTTCTTAAGGTATTCTCGTATTGTCATTATATATTGTAGTATTTTCTTGGCTGACACCGACTCCAAAAATAACAATAATTGTAAGTACATTATATTATTGTAATCATTTGATTGATTTTTAAGTAGTCTAATATTTTTCGTTTCATGTTACTGAGGAGAACTGAAAAAATATTTTGATCATTGTTCGTTATTCATAGGTATGCGTTGAGTTAAATTTGAAGTACCTACCTACCTGCCTACCTGCCTTCTTGCGTGGTAAACACATAGGTCGTACCTACATATTAATAAGTAGAATAAGTAAGCAATTATTTTTTAACTTTTTAGTGCATCCTAATTTGTTTTGGAATAGTTGTTCTTTGAAGTCGGTTTTTTTTTTTGTTAAAATTTTTGTTTATTTTTCGATTTTTAGTGAATCTGAAGTACTTTAACTATTTTTTTCTAAGTATGGGTAGACCTACTAAACGTGCTGCTCATATGAGACAGCGCCGTTTAAATGAAACAAACGAAGTCAGGGAGACACGCCTATCTCATCAGAGGAAATCGACCTCGAGGATAATTTCAAAAGAGACTTGCGAAAAGCGCAAAGATAGACTTTCGAAAAAGCGGCTTTACATGAAAAAAGTTTTGAACAGGGAAAATATTGAAAAACGTAGTCACCGTCTAAGCTTGATCAACGATCGTCTATCGAATGAGACGGAGGCACAACGTGCTCACCGACTCAGCTTGATCCATGGTCGCTTATCCCAAGAAACTGAAGAGCAACGTGCCCACCGACTCGGCTTAATCCACGATCGTCTATCTAATGAGATGGAAGAGCAACGTGGCCACCGACTCAGCTTGATCCACGATCGCTTATCCCAAGAGACTGAAGAGCAGCGTGCCCACCGACACGGATTGATCCACGATCGTCTATCTAAAGAGACGGAAGACCAACGTGCCCGCCGACTCGGATTAATCCACGATCGTCTATCTAATGAGACGGAGGAGCAACGTACCCACAGACTCGGATTAATCCACGATCGTCTATCTAATGAGACGGAGGAGCAACGTACCCACAGACTCGGATTAATCCACGATCGTCTATCTAATGAGACGGAGGAGCAACGCACCCACAGACTCGGATTAATCCACGATCGTCTATCTAATGAGACAGAAGAGCAACGTGCCCACAGAATCGGCTTAAACCACGATCGCCTATTAAACGAAACACCTGAAACTCGTTCACTTCGACTTAGTAGAATGCGACAAGTCAGTCATGTTTGTAGGGATATCGCAAATGAACAATCTTTTGAAGCGGCTATTAATATTTTCGCTGATGTACCATGTGCCGTTTGCAAAAGAACTCTTTATCCACAACAGCGTTCCAATTTACAAGCAAGTTTGTATAGTTCGCTATTACCTGAAGAACTGATTACTGTAGGAACAATAACTACCTGCACTCGCTGTTACAATAATATTAGAAAAAGGAAAATTCCAGCAACTGCATATTGGAACAAAATGATGCCTGCAGATATACCGCCTGAATTAGCCAGTTTGACAAGTGTTGAAGAACGGTTTTTAAGCCGCATTACACCATTTTTAAAGATTGTTAAACTTAATAACCGTTTCAGTCAAAATTGGTGTAAGGGGCAGGTCATTTTATTTGCAAAAGATGTTGTGGAAATAGCTGAACAGTTACCACTGACACCACATCAAGCTGGTTTAGTTTTGGTAGTGGAAAGTCTCGAGAACCTTTCATGGTCTAAAGAATTCATCGTGGATATGCGAAGACTGAATCGAGCATTAACTTGGTTAATTTCCAATAATCATCTTTACAGAGATGTTCAGGTGCATTTTGAAACTACCTTAAACGTACCTCATTTAGTCCAAATTGCTGAAAATTCTATTCCTGAACAGGATGCTGTTACTTCCGAATCATTCTCGAAAGATTATGTCATTTTAAATGACAACAAGGCAATATTACGCGGATCATTTAATCAAGGTGATTTACGATTTAATTTATCTCGAGGTAAGCAATGCACCGGGATAGCGGCTGTTGCTTGTGCAGCATTCACTGTATTAGATCCGAACAAATGGTCCAAAAGCGATATCGATTACATTGTAATCATTGGCGATAAATATTACAATGACTGCATTACTGCTAGAGATAATCCTGCGCCCGGCGAAGTAAACCCTGAGTACCTAGCTATAACAGATCTTATTCCAAGACTTATATACAATAGAGAAAATTTATTTATCACAGTACACGAGGAAACAAATTATAATGGACACATAGACAATGACAACAGTTCTGATGGATTCCCTAACTTAAAAAATGCATTATTAAATTTTTTCAGAGAAAACTCGAATGGTATACTTACAGCAAACGCTATTTCGATAGCAGTACATTGCAAAACTTTAGGTGACAATCATACTTACTTTTTGTTTGATTCCCACGCGCGTGGTCCGAAGGGAGCTTCTGCTCCCATAAATGGTACCGCTTGTTGCATGCGCTTTAGTGATCTGGACGATTTGCATGCTATTATACGTCGCAATTTATTTGTGTCCCCAAAAAAAGCGCCAGAAAGAAACTTAAGGGATAATCTAAATGTATTCTCGTTAACATCGTTAGTTATAGCTCGAGACACCCACATACAATCCTTTGCATCCATATTGCAACAATCGATAATAGTAAGGGCAGAGAATCCTACACGTACACTAAACAATTCGCACCGACCAATATTACAATCTAGTATTCCCCCCCAAACAACAACACAAGTTATTCATCATCATTCTCTCCCAAGAGAAAATCCAGAAACATCAAATCCCTCGGGCACCATTTATATTGAATCAACGAGTATGCTTCAAAACATAGATAATAATGTACCTAATTTAGAAAGTGTTGTTAATATAAATAGCGCTTCAACAAGTGATACAATGAGATTGGCCACTATCACAAGGAAAACTGCACCACCCTTGAATTTGGAGCGTGAACGCCGAATGGAGGAATTGTGTTGGTATTTTCTCTTTCCAAATGGTAAAAATGGCTTTGGTGAGGAAAGAGACAATGCGTGTACCCCCCTTGACTACTTTCAAAACCGAGTAATGAGTGTTGACAAGAGATTCAACAGAAATGATTACTTATTTTATGCCCTATCCGTTGTTGAATATTTTCGTGCCAAATCAAGTGTATCTGTGTCATGTAGGATGCGACAAGGTCATGGAGAGAAAACACCGCAGGGTCTTGTGGATAATATGCATCTCACTATGAGAAATATACGAGGGTCGGCATCATATTGGCAGAAATGTTGCTCCGAATTAATTGCAATGGTTAGAACTTTAGGCCCTCCCACATGGTTTTTAACATTTTCCTGCAATGATTTAAATTGGCCGGATATGATAAAAGCTTTGCTAATCGCCGATGGAGGTAACATTGATGACGCCGAACGCCTGTCATTCCCGGAGCGCTTGAATCTAGTGCAAAAACATCCGGTAGTGGTAGCCCGACAGTTCACACTGCGTGTTAACGCTCTCATGCGATTCCTCAAGACAGATAATAATTGCATGGGTGGCCCTATTAAAGACTTTTGGTACCGAGTGGAATTCCAAAACCGCGGTAGCCCACATCTGCATATGTTGGTCTGGTGTAGTAATGTTCCGGAATTCTCTACACCAGAAGGAATTGCCGTAATTGAAAAGGTGGTTTCATGTTCGTTAAATCCTTATGACTCTACGTTGCGTAAATTAGTCGAGGATTTGCAAATTCACAAACACACAGCGACATGTAAAAAAAACCGCCAAACTGATGGTTGTCGATTTGATTTTCCAAAGCGAGCAAGTGATAGCACAGTTTGTCTAGGGCCAGATGAAGCACTTGCTAACAATGGACGATTCTGTTTATTGAAAAGAACCTCAAATGAAACCATGGTCAACAATTACAATCCAATTCTTTTAGGACTATGGAAGGGGAATATTGACGTCCAACCGTGTGGTAGTGTCACCGCTGTAGCCTACTACGTCGCAAAGTATGCGAGTAAATGCGAACCACATGGTACAGGTGATGTAATTCGAGACGCTATTTCGAATGCTAAGAGACAAGGTGGTGATGTTTGGAAACAATTGTTCTCTGTATCGATGACTATTTTAAGTCAACGCCTAGTGAGCGCGCCCGAATGCGCATACAGGTTATGCCATTTGCCATTGAAAATGTCGTCGCGAAAGACCATTTTTGTCAATAGTTGCAGGCCGGAGGAACGTTTCAGACTTCTAAGATTCGACAGTGATGAAACCAGTATTTATAATAACATTTTTGATCGTTATGTATTACGCCCAAACGAGCTGGATAATTTAAGCCTTGCGGAATTTGCCGTCCGTTTTGAAACTGTCTCTAACACGACATGGTCAGAAGACAACGGAGATGCAGAACTGAGGGACGAAGATACGACGCCAGTGAGGTATATCAGATTACAGGACAACACCAGAATGCGTGTAAGAAATAGACAGGCGGTATTACGTACCCGCTATTATACAATTAATAGTGACAAAGAAGCATACTATTACAGTTTAATAGTATGCCACATTCCATTTCGTAATGAAGGCGAATTACTGTTTGAAAATGAAACCGCTGAAGACTGTTTTATAAGGCGTCAAAGTGATCTTCGCCCGTTGCAGGGCAATGTCAGCGCAGAACAATTCGGTTACGCTGAACTAATTATTCAGCAGGCTGTTGCTCAAGCCACTGCACTTAATGCTGCGCGTGAAATCGATGTCGGCAATGCTCCAGTGTTATGTGTTGGTGAACAAATTGTACATGACGATGATAACTTTTGTGAAGATATGGAAGATAGAGCCGTCATGACAGATGAATTGTTCCTAGGAAGCATTCGTGGATTAAATGTACAACAAAGGAATTTATTTCAGAAAGTTTCAACGGCAATCGAAAACGATTTGCAAAGACAAGAAAGTCAGCTGTTACTTTTTATCACGGGCGGTGCAGGTAGTGGTAAATCATTTCTGTTGAAATTAATCGTGGAGCATATAAAGCGTTGTTACGCGCCAACAGTAGATATACTACTGAAGCCTAACTTTGTGGAAGTTGGGTCCTTAACCGGAGTTGCTGCTCGTCAAATTTTTGGCAAAACACTGCATAGTATTTTCTTGCTTCCGATAGAAAAGAAAAATACTATGACATACAAAAAAATTACAGGTCAAAAACTCGAGAACGAAAGGCGTAAATGGCGCTATATAAATTGGCTAATCATAGACGAAATTTCTATGGTATCTTATGAGAACTTAAGAATAATCCACCTAAGACTTCAAGAGTATAAAAACAACGACAAATTATTCGGTGGAGTCAACATTTTGGTATTCGGTGATATATTTCAGCTTCCTCCGGTGAAAGGGAGTTGGTGTTTTTTACAGCCATCGTGGTTTTCAGCGGAAGTTAATTTGTGGCATCAGTTTTCTTTTTGCGAACTGACCATAAACATGCGACAGCGCGATGATAGCGAATTCATCGATTTATTAAACAGTTTACGGGTAGGTGAATTGACGACGGCTCAGTTGGAATTATTATGCGAGCGGCGCCACGTGCCTTTAAATGGTGAATTTGCGGATGGAGCCGCTGTTCGTATTTTCCCCACGGTGAGGCAAGTCGACGAATACAATGATAAAATTAGTAAAAAAAATGCAAAGCTGCACCGAACTTATCAAATTAACGCAGTGGATGAGTCTCGTGAAGTAGCGACATATGGTAGAACTCCACCAGAAAATGTTATTCCCAAAGATGTCAATAGCTGTGGTGGTTTTCTGCCAACGATAAAAATTGGTGTCGAATCCCGAGTGATGTTGAGACGCAACATCGCTGTATCAGAAGGACTAGTGAATGGAGCTATGGGTATAATAAAAAAAATCAAATGGCCGGCATTGAGAAGAGATCAATTGGAGGATGGAGAGCTACCAGAAGCCGTGTACGTTAAATTTGATGACGAATCTATTGGCCTTAAGTTAAAAGATAGTAATGGTTGCATACCCATACCTCCATCTAGTACTACGTTTCAGGCATTAAGAGGTTACGGAGATGTGGAGCGCCGTATGCTGCCTCTAATATTAAGCTGGGCGGTTACAGTCCATAAACTACAGGGTACCACCCTCGAAAGAGCTGTAATCGACCTTGGTAAAAAAAACTTTGCAAAAGGGCAAATATATGTCGCACTAAGTCGTGTCAAAAAATTGGAAGGCATAGCTTTATCAGATTTGGATGCCAACAAATTGTTAAATAGACCACACGACGACAGATCGTTGACAGAAATAACGAGACTACGAAATCTGTCTTCCGAAAATGAAAGTCAAACATAATTGCGTATGTTCGTGTATAAGATATAGTTTACTCGGCGTTGGGTATGTTCATGTATAGCAAATAGGTAACCCTTCGTCGCGATAGTTCGTGTTTTTTTTTATTGCATAGGAAGGTGGACGACCAAATGGGCAACATGATGGTAAGTGGTCACCAACGCCCATAGACATTGTTATCTTAAGAGAAGTTAACCATTGGCTACATCGCCAATGCGCCACCAACCTTGGTAACTAAGATCTTATGTCCCTTGTGCCTGTAATTACACTGGCTATGCCACCCTTCAAACCGGAACACAACAATAGAATGTATTGTTAGATGTTGTAAAATATTGATTTCCTTAAGAATTGCATGGGAACGACTGTGTGCGAGATGATTTAAGTAAGCGAGTTAAACGAAAGAATCGGTTAAACCTATAAATTTAATTTTTTTTGTGGATTATTGACGCCATTGTTACGCCGCGCTTGCATAGGAAGGCGGACGAGCATATGGGTTACCTGATGGTAAGTGGTCACCAACGCCCATAGACATTGGCGTTGTAAGAGCTGTTAACCATCTCTTACATCGCCAATGCGCCACCAACCTTGGGAACTAAGATGTTATGTCCCTTGTGCCTGTAATTACACTGGCTCACTCACCCTTCAAACCGGAACACAGCAATAACAAGTACTGCTGTTTTGTGGTAGAATATCTGATGAGTGGGTGGTACCTACCCAGACGAAGACGAACCTTCAATACAAAAGGTGTGTTATTAGTATGGCCGCTGTGTATGTGCATGTGTGCGTGTGTGCGTGTGTGTGTGTATGTGTGTGTGTGTGTGTGTGTGTGTGTGTGTGTGTGTGTATGTCTGTCTGTCTGTGGCACCGTAGCTCTTTAAAAGAGTGAAATCGATTTGGATATGGTGGTTCTTAGACATGTTTTATCAAAATCGGTTGACGGAATGCTTACATGCGACTCAATTATTCTGTTTTCATCCGAAATTCGCAAAAACAACAGCACCTTACCGAGCTGTCTAAAATTTAGATTAAAAAAATGACTAGTGGTTTGAACGGAACGAAATATTTTTACGAGGTCGTATTAAATTCTTATTTAGAAAAGGATAGTTATTGTTGATTCTTATATAAAGGGATGGCTAGGAGCCGTGTGTCGGTACAGTGCCTTTGAACATAATTGTATGTTGTGTTTGATGACTCTTATATAAAGGGATGGCAAGGAGCCGTGTGACGGTACAGTGCCTTAGAACATTATTGTGTCTTGTGTTTGTTGACTCTTATATAAAGGGATGGCAAGGAGCCGTGTGACGGTACAGTGCCTTAGAACATAATTGTATGTTGTGTTTGTTGACTCTTATATAAAGGGATGGCAAGGAGCCGTGTGACGGTACAGTGCCTTAGAACATAATTGTGTCTTGTGTTTGTTGATTCTTATATAAAGGGATGGCAAGGAGCCGTGTGTCGGTACAGTGCCTTAGAACATAATTGTGTCTTTCGTTTGTTGATTCTTATATAAATGCATGGCAAGGAGCCGTGTGACGGTACAGTGCCTTAGAACATAATTCTGCCTTGTGGTTGTTGATTCTTATATAAAGGGATGGCAGGGAGCCGTGACGGTACAGTGCCTTAGAACATAATTCTGCCTTGTGGTTGTTGATTCTTATATAAAGGGATGGCAAGGAGCCGTGTGTCGGAACAGTGCCTTAGAATGTAGTTGTAGTTGTGCCTATTGCTCTATATGGAGGGTTATTTTTAATGACCCAGCAACCTCGCAAGACAAGAAAGCTAACACTATAAGCAACAACTTTTGTTCTACGACTTTTAATAATTTGTTAGATTTTATTTTTATACAAAAATAGGTATTTATTTAATTTCCTGCTTGAACGGTTATAAATCTACGCTCTAGAAATAAGTAGCGCTTACTCACTTCAGAGTATTTCAGAAATTAATACAATTAAATTGTATTTTTTTTATTAAATATTTTAAAACTAATTAACTTTGGTCGGGTCGGTCATGGCTCAATTACATCTATTAATCTAAAACAGTAAAACGTAAAGAAAAGTTCATTTCGGTACTTAATTAATAAATATTATTTAATATGATTAAATGTATGAATATAAATTAACATGTTTTGATTAAATAGATTTAGTTGGTGGGGTGTTGGGCGGCCATGATCTTTTTTTTTAATAAATGTGTAAAAACTTATTAGCTTTGGTAGGGTCGGTAGAACATAATTGTGCCTTGTGGTAATTCTTATATAAGGGAGTGACAAGGAGCCATTATTGAAAGACAATATGCAAAAGCGTGGTAGGCTTTGTTTACAGATAATTGGTTTACATTTTGAGCATTTATTAAAATATTCTTAGTATAGTTTAAAGTTTGATTTTTAACTAAGCCTGAATACAAAAGGTTACTTGTTGGGATTGTAAAAATAAGTAAGTTTATAGTATCTAATTTTTATTACAGCCTTTAAATTTTTGTTTATGATGGATGTAACAATAAGAGTAATTGTTATATTAGGATAGTGTAAAGTCGTAGAGATAAGACGTAGCTGTATTCTATTGTTAAGTATTTCTGTTTATTCCATTTTTATGACGTAGAGAATGTTTTACTATTGTTTATTGTAAGGTCATTAAGGCAGATGTTGTAAAATATTGATTTCCTTAAGAATTGCATGGGAACGACTGTGTGCGAGATGATTTAAGTAAGCGAGTTAAACGAAAGAATCGGTTAAACCTATAAATTTAATTTTTTTTTGTGGATTATTGACGCCATTGTTACGCCGCGCTTGCTTTAATTTACATGCGTGCTAATTTATTTCAATAAACCTTCAATACAAAAGGTGTGTTATTAGTATGGCCGCTGTGTATGTGCATGTGTGCGTGTGTGCTTGTGTGTGTGTGTGTGTGTTTATGTCTGTCTGTCTGTGGCACCGTAGCTCTTTAAAAGAGTGAATCGATTTGGATGTGGTTGGTTGCTAGCGGTGGTTCTTAGACATGTTTTATCAAAATCGGTTGACGGAATGCTTACATGCGACTCAATTATTCTGTTTTCATCCGAAATTCGCAAAAACAACAGCACCTTACCGAGCTGTCTAAAATTTAGATAAAAAAAATTACTAGTGGTTTGAAACGAAAGAAATATTTTTACGAGGTCGTATTAAATTCTTATTTAGAAAAGGATAGTTATTGTTGATTCTTATATAAAGGGATGGCTAGGAGCCGTGTGTCGGTACAGTGCTTTAGAACATAATTCTGCCTTGTGGTTGTTAATTCTTATATAAAGGGATGGCAAGGAGCCGTGTCACGGTACAGTGCCTTAGAACATAATTGTGTCTTGTGTTTGTTGATTCTTGTATAAAGGGATGGCAAGGAGCCGTATGTCGGTACAGTGCCTTAGAACATAATTGTGTCTTGTGTTTGTTGATTCTTATATAAAGGGATGGCAAGGAGCCGTGTGTCGGTACAGTGTCTTAGAACATAATTCTGCCTTGTAGTTGTTGATTCATATATAGAGGGATGATGGCGCAACGCAAAGATCTATAAATGTCACGACATTACGACAAAAACTTGTAAATTCATTATTTTTTATGTATTAAGTTATGTCCGAAGTCGTAGAACGAAAGTTGTTGCTTATAATGTTAGCTATCTACTCCTGCGAGGTTGCTGGGTCTTTAATATATAAAAATATAACTATATATGTCAAAAATATCATCATGTTTATAAGAAGTTTGTGTGAATTAGTAAAATCATTCACATCTAAATAAGTAACGCTTACTCACTTTCAGAGTATTTCAGAAATTAATACAATTAAATTGTATTTTTTTTATTAAATATTTTTAAACTAATTAACTTTGGTCGGGTCGGTCATGGCTCAATTACATCTATTAATCTAAAACAGTAAAACGTAAAGAAAAGTTCATTTTGGTACTTAATTAATAAATATTATTTAATATGATTATATGTGTGAATATAAATTAACATGTTTTGATTAAATAGATTTAGTTGGTGGGGTGTTGGGCGGCCATGATCTTTTTTTTTAATAAATGTGTAAAAACTTATTAGCTTTGGTAGGGTCGGTAGAACATAATTGTGCCTTGTGGTAATTCTCATATAAAGGAGTGACAAGGAGCCATTATTAAAAGACAATATGCTAAAGCGTGGTAGGCTTTGTTTACAGATAAATGGTTTACATTTTGAGCATTTATTAAAATATTCTTAGTATAGTTTAAAGTTTGATTTTTAACTAAGCCTGAATACAAAAGGTTACTTGTTGGGATTGTAAAAATAAGTAAGTTTAAAGTAGCTAATTTTTATTACAGCCTTTAGATTTTTGTTTATGATGGATGTAACCATAAGAGTAATTGTTATATTAGGATAATGTAAAGTCGTAGAGATAAGACGTAGCTTTATTCTATTGTTAAGTATTTCCTTTTATTCCATTTTTATGACGTAAAGAATGTTTTTACTATTGTTTATTGTAAGGCCATTAAGGCAGATGTTGTAAAATATTGATTTCCTTAAGAATTGCATGGGAACGACTGTGTGCGAGATGATTTAAGTAAGCGAGTTAAACGAAAGAATCGGTTAAACCTATAAATTTAATTTTTTTTTGTGGATTATTGACGCCATTGTTACGCCGCGCTTGCTTTAATTTACATGCGTGCTAATTTATTTCAATAAACCTTCAATACAAAAGGTGTGTTATTAGTATGGCCGCTGTGTATGTGCATGTGTATTTTTACGAGGTCGTATTAAATTCTTATTTAGAAAAGGATAGTTATTGTTGATTCTTATATAAAGGGATGGCAAGGAGCCGTGTATCGGTACAGTGCCTTAGAACATAATTGTGTCTTGTGTTTGTTGATTCTTATATAAAGGGATGGCAAGGAGCCGTGTACAGTGCTTTAGAACATAATTCTGCCTTGTGGTTGTTGATTCTTATATAAAGGGCTAGCAAGGAGCCGTGTCACGGTACAGTGCCTTAGAACATAATTGTGTCTTGTGTTTGTTGATTCTTATATAAAGGGATGGCAAGGAGCCGTGTGTCGGTACAGTGCTTTAGAACATAATTCTGCCTTGTGGTTGTTGATTCTTATATAAAGGGATGGCAAGGAGCCGTGTCACGGTACAGTGCCTTAGAACATAATTGTGTCTTGTGTTTGTTGATTCTTGTATAAAGGGATGGCAAGGAGCCGTATGTCGGTACAGTGCCTTAGAACATAATTTTGTCTTGTGTTTGTTGATTCTTATATAAAGGGATGGCAAGGAGCCGTGTGTCGGTACAGTGTCTTAGAACATAATTCTGCCTTGTAGTTGTTGATTCATATATAGAGGGATGATGGCGCAACGCAAAGATCTATAAATGTCACGATATTACGACAAAAACTTGTAAATTCATTATTTTTTATGTATTAAGTTATGTCCGAAGTCGTAGAACGAAAGTTGTTGCTTATAATGTTAGCTATCTACTCCTGCGAGGTTGCTGGGTCATTAATATATAAAAATATAACTATATATGTCAAAAATATCATCATGTTTATAAGAAGTTTGTGTGAATTAGTAAAATCATTCACATCTAAATAAGTAACGCTTACTCACTTTCAGAGTATTTCAGAAATTAATACAATTAAATTGTATTTTATTTATTAAATATTTTTAAACTAATTAACTTTGGTCGGGTCGGTCATGGCTCAATTACATCTATTAATCTAAAACAGTAAAACATAAAGAAAAGTTCATTTTGGTACTTAATTAATAAATATTATTTAATATGATTAAATGTATGAATATAAATTAACATGTTTTGATTAAATAGATTTAGTTGGTGGGGTGTTGGGCGGCCATGATCTTTTTTTTAATAAATGTGTAAAAACTTATTAGCTTTGGTAGGGTCGGTAGAACATAATTGTGCCTTGTGGTAATTCTCATATAAAGGAGTGACAAGGAGCCATTATTAAAAGACAATATGCTAAAGCGTGGTAGGCTTTGTTTACAGATAAATGGTTTACATTTTGAGCATTTATTAAAATATTCTTAGTATAGTTTAAAGTTTGATTTTTAACTAAGCCTGAATACAAAAGGTTACTTGTTGGGATTGTAAAAATAAGTAAGTTTAAAGTAGCTAATTTTTATTACAGCCTTTAGATTTTTGTTTATGATGGATGTAACCATAAGAGTAATTGTTATATTAGGATAATGTAAAGTCGTAGAGATAAGACGTAGCTTTATTCTATTGTTAAGTATTTCTTTTTATTCCATTTTTATGACGTAGAGAATGTTTTTACTATTGTTTATTGTAAGGCCATTAAGGCAGATGTTGTAAAATATTGATTTCCTTAAGAATTGCATGGGAACGACTGTGTGCGAGATGATTTAAGTAAGCGAGTTAAACGAAAGAATCGGTTAAACCTATAAATTTAATTTTTTTTTGTGGATTATTGACGCCATTGTTACGCCGCGCTTGCTTTAATTTACATGCGTGCTAATTTATTTCAATAAACCTTCAATACAAAAGGTGTGTTATTAGTATGGCCGCTGTGTATGTGCATGTGTATTTTTACGAGGTCGTATTAAATTCTTATTTAGAAAAGGATAGTTATTGTTGATTCTTATATAAAGGAATGGCAAGGAGCCGTGTATCGGTACAGTGCCTTAGAACATAATTGTGTCTTGTGTTTGTTGATTCTTATATAAAGGGATGGCAAGGAGCCGTGTGTCGGTACAGTGCTTTAGAACATAATTCTGCCTTGTGGTTGTTGATTCTTATATAAAGGGATGGCAAGGAGCCGTGTCACGGTACAGTGCCTTAGAACATAATTGTGTCTTGTGTTTGTTGATTCTTGTATAAAGGGATGGCAAGGAGCCGTGTGTCGGTACAGTGCCTTAGAACATAATTGTGTCTTTCGTTTGTTGATTCTTATATAAAGGGATGGCAAGGAGCCGTGTGTCGGTACAGTGCCTTAGAACATAATTGTGTGTTGTGTTTGTTGATTCTTATATAAAGGGATGGCAGGGAGCCGTATGACGGTACAGTGCCTTAGAACATAATTCTGCCTTGTAGTTGTTGATTCATATATAGAGGGATGGCAAGGAGCCGTGTCTCGGTACAGTGCCTTAGAACATAATTCTGCCTTGTGGTTGTTGATTCTTGAATAAATGCATGGCAAGGAGCCGTGTGACGGTACAGTGCCTTAGAACATAATTCTGCCTTGTGGTTGTTAATTCTTACATAAATGCATGGCAAGGAGCCGTGTGACGGTACAGTGCCTTAGAACATTATTCTGCCTTGTGGTTGTTGATTCTTATATAAAGGGATGGCAAGGAGCCGTGACGGTACAGTGCCTTAGAACATAATTCTGCCTTGTGGTTGTTGATTCTTATATAAATGCATGGCAAGGAGCCGTGTGACGGTACAGTGCCTTAGAACATAATTCTGCCTTGTGGTTGTTGATTCTTATATAAAGGGATGGCAGGGAGCCGTGACGGTACAGTGCCTTAGAACATAATTCTGCCTTGTGGTTGTTGATTCTTATATAAAGGGATGGCAAGGAGCCGTGTGTCGGAACAGTGCCTTAGAATGTAGTTGTAGTTGTGCCTATTGCTCTATATGGAGGGTTATTTTTAATGACCCAGCAACCTCGCAAGACAAGAAAGCTAACACTATAAGCAACAACTTTTGTTCTACGACTTTTAATAATTTGTTAGATATTATTTTTATACAAAAATAAGTATTAATTTAATTTCCTGCTTGAACGGTTATAAATCTACGCTCTAGAAATAAGTAGCGCTTACTGACTTCAGAGTATTTAAGAAATTAATACAATTAAATTGTATTTTTTTTATTATATATTTTAAAACTAATTAACTTTGGTCGGGTCGGTCATGGCTCAATTACATCTATTAATCTAAAACAGTAAAACGTAAAGAAAAGTTCATTTTGGTACTTAATTAATAAATATTATTTAATATGATTAAATGTGTGAATATAAATTAACATGTTTTGATTAAATAGATTTAGTTGGTGGGGTGTTGGGCGGCCATGATCTTTTTTTTTAATAAATGTGTAAAAACTTATTAGCTTTGGTAGGGTCGGTAGAACATAATTGTGCCTTGTGGTAATTCTCATATAAAGGAGTGACAAGGAGCCATTATTAAAAGACAATATGCTAAAGCGTGGTAGGCTTTGTTTACAGATAAATGGTTTACATTTTGAGCATTTATTAAAATATTCTTAGTATAGTTTAAAGTTTGATTTTTAACTAAGCCTGAATACAAAAGGTTACTTGTTGGGATTGTAAAAATAAGTAAGTTTAAAGTAGCTAATTTTTATTACAGCCTTTAAATTTTTGTTTATGATGGATGTAACCATAAGAGTAATTGTTATATTAGGATAATGTAAAGTCGTAGAGATAAGACGTAGCTTTATTCTATTGTTAAGTATTTCCTTTTATTCCATTTTTATGACGTAAAGAATGTTTTTACTATTGTTTATTGTAAGGCCATTAAGGCAGATGTTGTAAAATATTGATTTCCTTAAGAATTGCATGGGAACGACTGTGTGCGAGATGATTTAAGTAAGCGAGTTAAACGATAGAATCGGTTAAACCTATAAATTTAAAATGTTTTTTTATTGGATTATTGACGCCATTGTTACGCCGCGCCTGCTTTAATTTACATGCGTGCTAATTAATTTTAATTAAACGGGTGAATCGATTTGTATGTGATTGGTTGCTAGCGGTGGTTCTTAGACATGTTTTATCAAAATCGGTTGACGGAATGCTTACAAGCGAATCAATTATTCTGTTTTCATCCGAAATTCACAAAAACAACAGCACCTTAACGAGCTGTCTAAAATTTAGATAAAAAAAAAATACTATTGGGTTTAAAACGAACGAAATATTTTTACGAGGTCGTATTAAGTTCTTATTTAGTAAAGGATAGTTTGTTAATTATTAGGTATTAATTTATTAATAAACAACTTCGGTAATTTCGATATTTGCTAGGTAGGTATCAGTATTTTTTTAAGTAAAAGTATGATGGATGAACTTATCAATGAAAACGGAGGCCGCGGGGTAGTTTTTCTCTAGGCAAATTTGTAATTCTTATATCCCAACATTTTTGTACTAAACTATTCTAAAAGAAAAAATACGTACTTAATTATTTTTTTCTCGAAGTTTATAGTAGTAAAGTTTGGCCAGTGATAAAAAATTCACATGTACGAGTATATATAACTCTCAATTATAATATCATCGTGTTGATAAGAAGTTCGTGTCAATTAGTAAAATCATTACTAAATATGTAGCGCTTACTCACTTTCAGAGTAATTCAGAAATTAATACAATTAAATTGTATTTCTTTTTTTTTAATGTTTTAAAACTAAATAACTTTGGTCGGGTAGGTTTTAGATTAATAGATGTAATTGAGCCATGAGCTCAATTACATCTATTAATCTAAAACAGTAAAACGTAAAGAAAAGTTCATTTTGGTACTTAATTAATAAATATTATTTAATATGATTAAATGTATGAATATAAATTAACATGTTTTGATTAAATAGATTTAGTTGGTTGGGTTATTTAGTTGGGCGGCCATGACATAATCAAATAGATATTTCTAGTTATAATTAAATAAACTGTAAGTTTGTAGATGTTGTGTTATATTCACGATAAAATATGACGGAATGTGTTTATATAAAAAAAGGGGAAAATATCTACATTATAGTCAATACATAAATATAATATGGATATAAGTACTTATAGGATTATTTTTTGGTACATATATTGTTTTCAAAATTGGTGTCAACCTTTACTAGTTGTACAATAACAAACTTTTAGACATACGTATATATATACATATATACATAAATAGTGCAGACAATATTGGGAAAACATATATTACGATCTCTGACGCTCTTAAAAGAACACGGTTATAACGAATACAACATTATAAGAATCAAGGTTCCTAACTAGACGAAATCATGAGCTGATACAGTATTTAAATAATAAAAATAACAAAACTTAATTATATATATTTAATTTAAGGTAGGTAGGGAATAGTTACAAGCGCATTGCAATTTGATTACAGCCAGTTAGAAATTCTGCCACAGATAGCACCCTTAGTTCGAGCCGTTAAGGAATTCCATTGATCATCATATTCGACCACGACAATTACACATCCATATAACGACGTTACGGTAGGTTACTCAAATATCCGGATAGCCTATAAAATATTCGGCCGAGTATCGTTAATTTGCTCCTAAGAATTGAAGAGTTCCGTTACTTTGTCATGGATCCCGTAATCAGAACTTAACCAAACTCACATCAAACTACCCTTGAAGTATACTCTTTCCAATAAAAGAAAAATCATCGAAATCGGTTGAATAGATATCGAGTTATTCGTCCATTTGTCGCGCACATACCTCATGCAAATTTACGACTTATATGGTTTTCTCATGGATTCCACTGTCAAACCTGGATCAAAAAAAAATGGGACCCCATGGGAAGCAACTCCTTTCAAATAAAAAAAAAATCATCAAAATCGATTCACACAGTCAAAAGATATGAGGTAACAAACACAAAAAAAAAAAAAAAAAAAAAAAAAAAAAAAACATACAGACGAATTGATAACCTCCTCCTTTTTTTGAAGTCGGTTAAAAATATGTCGTATTTCTCGTCTCACCTAATAATAGAGGGTCTTATAAATAATTCGAGTTTTCGTGCAGAAATTTCGACATATTTGTTCCTCGAGTACATTTTGCACATCAAAATATTAATGTCAATAACTCAGTGTCACGGTGTGAGCTACCGACTTGTTAGCCTTTATATTATTCATAATTATATAATTAATTACTTTATTTGGGATTAGGATTAAGTAGGACTACATGAATAGCTTTATAAATTATAATCTTATTTGTTCAAAAGATCGCCAAATAAACAAGAAAATAAGAAGGTATTTAAAAAATAACTTACAACAACGAAGGTCAAGAGAAAATTATTTTTATTCATATTATTTTGATAGTAATGATAATGTCACAATATGGGCAATAATGTATAACGCGATATACGATAATACACATGAAAAAGGCGTGGAAATCATATTGATTGATTTCTTCACATGATACACATATTTGAGCCGGGACCTGACGAGCCAGTTGGCGTAGTTGGTAGATACTATCCTTTCGCGCCACAGGTTGTGGGTTCGATTCATTTGTGTGCATGAACATGTCTATTAATTTGTCCTGAGTATGGGTGTAATTATATAAGTATGTGTATCTACATAAATATGTATTTACAAAAGAAAAGTAGTATAGTATATCAGTTGTCTGGTTTCCATACTACAAGCTTGCTTAGTTTAGAATCAGATGGCCATGTGTGAATAATGTCCCAGGATATTATTATTATTTTATGTGTTCATTCTGGATACAAACATGTATAATTTAATTAATTATACACACTACAGACTTTCTTTCGAGATCTACATGCATCAGTTTAAATTTAATTAAATATTGTAAAGTGCATGTAAGAGCCCACTTGAATAAAATTGAATGAACTTGTATAGTTCCTTCACTGTTACATCCAACAAATACTTTTATATATAAAAAATATCTTATCCAGATCGTGTCGTAAAGTATAAATATGGAATGAACTGAAAGCTTATTATATAATCTGTTCTACGAAAACCAATGAGTACCTATTCCGTTTTTCCCTATTTAAAGCTCAGAAATAAATAAGTCAGTAACCGGAAATCGACCAAATCCTAAAAACTTCACGCACAAAAAAACCTTCTAAGAAGTATATTATTCGTTTTATGTATTGAATTCGGCAAAATTTCCAAGTAAACTTCTATTATAATTGGAAGATAAGTTTGTGTGTTATAGACGATTTGGCAGAGAAGCAAACCTTTCAGATTCGGAATGTTTTCAGTAAGCCAAATATCGTTGTCAATTTGCCGCCAAAAATAGACCTAAAAACAATTCTGACGTGATCTTTAAAGAGAAAGCGAAGGGAAAACATGAGACAACCTACGCGTATTAGAAATATGAAATTCTTCCACATGAACAACCATCATGAAGCAGCGTAGAATAGGGTTTAGCATGCTTTAGAGGAAAGAGAAGCATTTCCCCAGCTGTCAGACATTTGTTTTTAACTAAATCTCCATACGGTCGCTTAATACCAATTTCTTATATAATCTTATTAAGTGGAACACTTACAGATTGTTAATTTTTATTAATGCCTTTTTTATTTAAACAAAATTGTACTTATTGTATTGCACAGGAAAGGTTTATAAACGCTTTTAATGTAAGATCCTGTTTTGATGTCGAAACGAAAAAAAAATATTTAGAAATTAATACTGCAATACTAATTAATAACAACAATACACATCTAAACTTAAAATGTAACTCTGTGTTAGTTGTACGACTTTTATTACCCTTTTTACTAAAAAGCTTACCTGAAATAAATGTAGGTAACACATGCAGGTGTATGCGTTAATCTATTAACAAAAATCTTCATTCATATAACCTGTAAAAACACGCTTTAAAAACAAATAAACGCAAAACAGGAAACACGTTAAAACGAAAGCATGCATTAATTATTTAGCTTAACACAACAAAGAATTCGCCGGAATCCTTTAAATTAGGCCAGCAAACCACATTCGGCTTTGCCGGCTGCTAGATTACCCATTGTGGAGTAAAAGAGCAGTTTTTCGGGCAGATTTTAATAAGTGCTGCCCGAGTAAGATTTAATTTTGCGCTGTCACTGCCAGCGAATGCGCTCCAAATGAAAATATAAGACCATTTTGCAACAACACTAGCTTTTAAGGATTATATTTTGTTCTATTGATATTTTTAATTTACGCTCTTTATATCTCTTTTTGTGCGAGTGCGTGCCAGAAATGTTTAATTATATCTGTCTGTTGTTTTCCGTCAAATATTTTTTAATACAGCCAGCAGTGACAAGGAGTACAATTATATCGTTTGGGTAAATATTAACATCTCTTTTATACCGTTATACAGCAATATACCGACATATTATATGCAAGAAAGGAAACTCAAAAAAGAAAGAAATAAAATAATATGATCAATATAAATAGGTATATAAATAATAATAAAAAATGAATTAAAAAGAAAAAACTTTCAAATGGACTGAACTGGACTGGACTGGACCTTCAAATGGACAATAAATAAAATATATTAATTTAATGAATATATAATAACAATAGGAACATTTACTTGGTGGTAGAGCTTTGTGCAAGCTCGTCTGGGTAGGTACCACCCACTCATCAGACATTCTACCGTAAAACAGCAATACTTTTATTGTTGTGTTCCGGTTTGAAGGGTGAGTGAGCCAGTGTAATCACAGGCACAAGATATATAAGATCTTAGTTCCCAAGGTTGGTGGCGCATTGGTGAAGTAAGCGATGATTAACATCTCTTACAATGCCAATGTCTATGGGCGTTGGTGACCACTTACCATCACGTGGCCCATATGCTTGTCCACCTTCCAATGCAATGATAAAAAATGGTTGTCTGTAAAGTCGGTTTACGGACGATAGTTTAACGTGACAACGTCATAACAAAACATTGATGAAATGACTGCAATCGAGTGAAAGAGAGATAGATGCGGCGCAAGCGTACAATCAGCGTAACGGGACAATGAGTCATCCTTTTTCGTGCATGCAGCCAGCGTTCATCGATTTATTAGACGTTGTCACGTCAAAAAAAAAACATGTAATAGGATATTATGCACAAAAACCTACACGTATATTATACATTCAAAATAGTACGGAATCCTTAGCGTGCAAGCTACTGCGACTGAAATTCATCTTGCAAATCATATGTAATAAATCTTGCAAACTGAATTTCTTACTTACTTTTAGTACATTACATTTATACAAATATGTGCGAATCGTAAATACTTTATTATGGTTGTATTTATGATTTATATTTATTGACTTGGATGATTTGAACCAAATAGGCTAAAACAATTGAAGCTTCACGAAAGATTCCAGGTTCAAGTCCGAGCAAAGCACATCTGAAATTCAATTTTCTTTGTGATTATAATTCATCTCAAGTTCTCTCTTGAATTTGTCAGATGAAATTCAGTTGCATTCTCAATGAAGCAGTGAGGTTGAAAAAGCTCTAAGCTTTCTTCGTCTTGTTCTACAATATTATAATTAGTTGCTCTTACTTTTGGCAACTCACATTATCAATAATAGCATCTTTTCCATAATGTTGTATTATGCTGTCGCGATAATCTCAGGGAGAACACGGTCGGAAAATATCACACCTTCTTTGTATGTGTTTGTTTCATGAAACAACGAGGTCGGTATGGGATTTCTTTTGTAGCTCAAAATTCGCTCGAATGTTTTCAAAAATATCCGGAATTTGGTTATTCATATATATGGAATTTTATATTAAAAAAATATAACAGGAAAAATGTGTATTTAATAATCGTGATATGAAATTCGGAGCGAAAATGTAATTAAAATTTGAAATCCAATATAACCCAAGGTACGAACGCACACAAGTGTGAGGAAGTATGTAAATTACTAGCAAACAGGACAAGTTGCCACGATCACCAAAATACACCCGACATAGTATAAAAAAGTTTTACAATCAGAGTTATATTTCGATATCCTGTCATACTGTCTCAAATTTTAATATAACTATTTTTAAACAGTAACACATATGTACGTCTACTATTACTTATTATTGACAAATTACCTCATGATGGTAAGTGGTCGCCACCACCTATAGACAGTGGCACTGTAAGAAATATTCACCACCACACATCGTCCATGTGTCACCAAACTTCGAAAAAAACACACCCTTCAAACTGAAACACAACTTTGTTATCAGTATTGATGTTGTTGAGAAATGAGTCCTACCATCAAATAAAATATATATATCATCACGATATCTCTGGAACCATAAAGCGTAGAGACTTGGAAATTCCACCCCTAAAGGGGTGAAAACAGATTTTTAGAAATTCCACCCCTAAAGGGGTGAAACAAGGGATGAACCGTAGTAGGGAAATCCGTCATTTTCAAAGTTAGAAGCATGATATTTCATACACGTTTCTGGTAAAATATATAAGTATGTCAGCGAGACTGTGGTGCCGATATTAATTTGAGACGAGACTGATAGCAGACTTTTTGTTGATATGTCACTATGGCGGAACGTCAAACGGACAGCCATATATCGTGGTTGGTAATTTTAACTAAGTTTGAATTATTATTTAGTTAGGATTATAAAATAAGACGGATTTACCTAATGTCTACTGATATGCCTGTGTTAGGGTTGTTACCCGGTAGTATTGGTACTGGGAGAATTCAAAATAAAACCACCGAGTATGTACTGCTGGTCAGATAGTGTAATTGTTCTCACTTTATGAAATTACAAAAATTGTATTTGTACTTTAGAAAAAACATTTCGATAGCGCGATGTAAAATACAACTAACGCCATCTATTGACGAAATGATAAACTAAATGATTATTTGGCATAATGTCATTTGATCTTGAACAGCCTGTAAGTAAATAGTAAGTACTCAACTATGGATATATAATAATAAAGTTTATCGAGTATTGCTTCGTTCTCGCTATATATCGAAGGTCGATCTAGTTTGGAAATGACATTAAGGAAATGACACATGCTTTATACCTCGCATATAAAATTGGTACGTCCCAAACAAGTACGGTCGCGTTCGCAATTCACTATATTGCTGCAATAAAAATTTTAATACTATTTCGGTTGTGGCTACAGTACTTGAAGCGTTAATATTTTATTATTATTTATGTCGTAATACATTTAGTTTAACAAAACCTACAGTGTATTATGAAGACTAGCTGTGTCTCGTGGTTTTAACGGTGATGTTATAAATAATAAGAGATCTAAAACGTAACAATACGGGTGAACCAGAAACCGAACGAATATATTTGCGTTAATTCTAAGATCTGGACGTTGCAGTACGTTTCCTAGTAGGCAATTTATTTATTTATTTATTTGAAACAGATTGGCAGACATGCAGATAGGCTAGTTGATGGTCATCACCGCGTATAGTCATCGTCGCTCTAACACATATTAATATTAGGCAGTAAGATTTAACAGTTACATCCCTCGTAACCTGTACTGCTACTGGGTTAGATATTTACTCATCAAACCGGAACACAACAAATAAAGTACTACTGCTAGCTAGGTGAGGTTCCACAAAGCCTACCAAGTAAAACAGCTCTTTTATCTATTCACATTAATGATAATACAATAACTTGGTGGTAGAGCTTTGTGCAAGCTCGTCTGGGTAGGTACCACCCACTCATCAGATATTCTGCCGCAAAACAGCAGTACTTTGTATTGCTGTATTCCGGTTTGAAGGGTGAGTGAGCCAGTGTAATTACAGGCACAAGGGACATAACATCTTAGATCCCAAGGTTGGTGGCGCATTGGCGATGTAAGCGATGGTAAACATCTCTTACAATGCCATTGTCTATGGGCGTTGGGGCCACTTACCATCAGGTGGCTCATATGCTCGTCCGCCTTCCTATACAATATAAAAAAAAGAACTTGAACACGTCTGAAATCGCTCTCCGATACAATGTGAGCTGTTACAAGTTAGTAGGATATGGAAAACCGATGGCAACACTTCATTCCGCCGGTATGAACTGAACTAAATAAAATGGATCGAGTCTACGCGCGTCCGGAAATAATCTATACATACATAGTTAAGTCGTGAAACCGCTGCGCTTCTATATTGGGGCTTTAATACTAATATTTTATACGATTTTAAAATGAGGTTATATTAAACTATGAATTTCATATGGCTTCGTTTGATTATACAAGCTAGTTTTTTCACTCTTATAAATAATTATCATTACAGCTATTCTGTCAAAACAATTCTCGAAATTCATCGCTGCATTCGATCGTGAAATATCAGAAAGTGTTATATAATCGAACGGGTTCACGCATTGAAATAGCGTATCACATGATATATCAGATATCTATGGTATCAACATATTATGTCGAATATATGTATAATATTATTTATAAAAATATGCATTTATATAAAAAATTATAGAAAGAATATTAATATTTTTTACTTAGTTGTCAAGTTTTACTTAGTAGTTTTGCAAGAAATATATGTAACTATCCGGTGTCTGCCACTTAATCCGCTTGAAAGACGATATTGAAAGTAAAATATATTTTCGTTTTCTATTAATCTTGTTTTATCGTCTACACTAGTTTGTGATAAAAATTACTCAATGTACACGTTTTCTACTGCTTTATTACAAGTATATACGACGAATAGCTTAATTTATGTTGAGAAATTATCAACGGCTCGGAGGTGAATGAAACATCGGGAAGAAACATGCATGTCTTTTCGAAAAATCTGCCATGTGTCTCCACCGTGGATCCACCGATACGTATTTGAGCCGAGGGTTAGTATAAACTCAAAACCTTCTCCTCGAAGGATAGAAAGAGAAGGGGGAGTCTTTAACTCCGCAGTAGGACATGTACAGGCTACGTCCATTAATGTTTATTCAATATTTCCTTTATCTATTTATATTTAGTCTCAATTAGAATTATCATTATAACTGCAAGTACCATTAGTCCAGTCATTATAGTAAGTTCACCTCGGAATTCGAGATACCCAGCTGTAAGTCTGTAAATACTTGTATATTGACACCCTAAAAGTTGTCTCAAAACCTACATATGGTGGGGTGTACGCAACTATTAAATTTCAAGGTCAAAGGTCACAAAAAACGATGTTTTGCGCTTTTTTTGTAAATATCTCATTTCCTATGGGTTTTTTGCTATTCGTATTTACTATCAATATTGTAGAATACAAAATTCTCTACAAATTTTGTTTAAAAAAAAATTTCGTACGGTGAACCGTTTTCGAGATAGAGGGCGGAGAGCGCGCGGTCTCAGCATCACTTCAGGTCAACCGGTGCCTCCTAATAAATACAAATAGCAAAAAACCTAGGAAACGAGATATTTACAAAAAAAGCGTAAAAAACTGATTTTTGTGACCTTTGACCTTGACATTTAATAGTTGCGCACACCCTACCATATGTAGGTTTTGAGACAACATTTAAGGTGTCAATATACAAGTATTTACAGACTTACAGCTGGGTATCTCGCATTCCGAGATTCTTACCTAATTTAAGCTTAAATGACTGGACTACATATATATTGTCAACAAAATCTCGAGTCGACGGAATTGCTTATTTTCCAATTTTTCTCTCTTGACACTAGTCTCGAGTTTTATTTCTCTTGAGTATCGAGTTTTTATATAGACTTGAAAGTCAATTTTGTGGCAACATCGCTATCAGTTCTGAGAACGAATTCTGTTGTTGGCAAAATAGTTATAAAACGTTAAATCGTCTCCATGAAAAATACTTTAATTGAGTTTTATATTTATAATTTAATATTTTAAATTTAAGTATAATGTCATGTATTCGTAAAAGTAAGTACAACAATACTATACGGCCTCAGTATTATGGTCACGTGATATATTTTTGTGTACTTACCATTGCTAAGTTTTATTCAAAACACATTAATAATTTCATGAAAGGTTTTTATTTGTAAAAGGGTAGCACCATTTCAGTTTTAATGAAGTAAAACTTCTTTGATCGTGTTTAGGGAAAAATTTCGACTCGAAATTTACTGCTATGTTCTTTGAATGTAAAAAGGGCAGTTTTTAAGTTAACATATTAAGTTGCACAAGATTAATTAAAATTACATTTCTTACAAATAAATTATATTACGCTTTCAAATGAAAGATACAAATGAGAGGCTTTGGTTTATGCATGATTCTCCTCATTACGGGTCTTGTTCGAGTCAATCGAACCGTACTCTCTTATTTTCTCTTTACTAAAGATTGAAACATAATATCATTCGTACTATATAATGAAACTTTAATGCATAGGTAGTATATAAATGTGTGTAAGATTATTTTTCGATTATTCGACGCTTATGATAACTTGAATACCGTGATTCTCTTAGTCCGTATCGTAAATATATAAAATGTGATGATCTCTGATGACGTCATTGCCATACGAAGGTGTAGACCGAATATATAATGATATGGTACTGAAATATTTATATTTGACTGTCTCGTTGGTCTAGTGGCTTGATATAAGGCCGCAGACTTGGTGGCAAGACCACCAAGTCTGCGGCCTTATTGCCTTGTTCTTGGCCTATTGGCCTTGTTCAATTCCCAGGTCGGGCCAATAAATAGTTATTGCATTTTTCTGTCAGAAAATTCTCAGTAGCAGCCCGGAGTCTGAAAATTGGAAGTGTGTACACTCCCGTGCCTCGGAAAGCACGTTAAGTCGTTGGTCCTGCGCCTGAGCTCTTTCTGGTCGTGTCGGATTGCCGTCCCATCGGATTATGAGAGCTAAGGAAAAGAGAGTGCACCTGTGTTTGCGCACACACTTGTGCACTATAATATCTCCAGTTGGCTAATCTCTCTTGGGATTGGCCGCCGTGGCCGAAATCGGTCTGGAGGACCTTATATGACGGGCGTCGGCACAGGTGGCAGACATTCTTCTTATAAAAACACAGCAACACTTTATATAACACTTTATAATTGCAATGCAAGATGTGCCCCGAGCAGCTGATGTCGAAAGAATGAATGCTCGCTTAGTCAAGCGCTGCTTTTTATATGGTTTCATTGGTGGGGATTGACTGATGCACGTGTTGCTTTAGAGACCAGGTGGCGGCGCCGTCACATATATTATGAATGGAACAAATATTTGTCAACTTACTCGTCAATCTGATTATTTCTTTCAACAGTGACGGTTTTCTCGCGATAAAATATCCCGATTTTCGTAGTTCACTATTACACTGCGGATTATAATGTCTCAACGAGTTTTTTTTTATATAGGATGTTTTTACAATACTTTGTTTTCTGTTAAGATTAAATTAGGTTTAGGTCTAGACTACGAGTGCTACGAGATGAAAATAAAAATATACTTTAATAGATTAGCCTCTCAGAAATTACCACAAGTTCAAAATGTGAATTCTACCGTGAAGAACAAGAAACTCAATAGTTACTCTTTTTAACAAAAAATATAACTGCAAGTTATGGTGTGTTTGAAATGTAATTATTGCTAAATGTAAAGTGGAATTTTATTATAGAATCCTAGAAGTTCCATGAAGGATGTATTAACTTTAGTTTTTATATTTTACAATGCTTTTAGAATTATGTATATCCTTTTATACATAACAAACAAGTCTCTTTTTAAATGTCGAAATCTAAAGTTATTTTATTTATTAAGGTTTTGCCATCCTTAAAGCGAAAGCGAAAAACAGGTATTAGACAAAATACGTACCTACTTATTTAAGCATGTTTTTTTTTCAAATTAAAAGCCAAAGACAATTAGGACAAACGTTTACTTTTTTAAAAAGAAGTCAAGTAAAGAGACCGGAGTCAAAAGTCGTAAAGCGAATGTTCCTTTAATTAGTGCTGTTAGGGTCCAGTTTGATTTTATTTTAAAAAGAATTCAACGACAGGTATATTTTTTGTAGTCTTAAGTGATCATTAAATTAAAAAAATGCATATATTAAATAGCTTACATTCTGTAATCTACTGAATTTATTAAACATTTAGATTAATCTAAATGTTCATAATAGACATTACTCGGTGGTAGAGCTTTGTGCAAGCTCATCTATTTATCATATTTATTTATTTTTATTTTATTTCGTAAAGGAAACAAACAGTACAAAGAAACACATTTAAATAAAATACAAAGAAAAAACATTGACCAATACAGTTTCCAATAGTAAATAATACATAATAATGCGAGCAAAAGAAAAAAGAAGTGTAAATTACAAAATAATCTAAATCAAAATTAATAAAATGAGTGACTTTAATTGATTAATTGAAAAAGAATGAATTTGATTACAATATCAATAGCGACTAGAACAATTCAATACAAAAAAAAATTATTACAAAACAAAAAAAAGGAAAAATAAAAATATGTACACAAAACCACAATCAAACAATACAAAAATAATAACAAAAATTATAATAAAGCATTAGGGTATTTAATTTATTTTTTTAATAACAAATGGAATTGAACAAATAAAATAATCAATAGAATCGAAGTGTTTATTATAATTATTAATAATAATTAAATAAAGACTTGTTACGTGAAAGTTGTCTAGGACATCGGAAATCAATACAACCAAAGAGGAATGGAGAATCAATTACGTTGTGAAGCAACTTAAACAAAAATATTTGATCTTTCATACTACGACGTTTTTCCAGTGAAACCAGATCAGGAACATCTTGACCAATAGCAGAGCATCTGAATCTTAAGTGCTTTAAAAACTTTAGCTGAACTTTCTCAATCTCATGGATGTTGACTTTATAGTGGAGATTCCAAATGACCGAACCATATTCCAACACTGAACGAACGAGTGAATTAAATAGTAGGACCAAAGTTGAAATGTGTTTAAAGTCCTTACTTATTCTGAGCACAAAACCAAGCAGGCGATAGGCTTTTGCAGTCACATACCTATAATGTAATTTAAAGGTTAATTTAGAATCAAGGTACACGCCCAAATCTCTCACCTCGGAGACCCGTTCTATACAGTTACCATTTAAGATATATTTGAAGTAAGATGTATTTTTTTGCGAGAAAATGATATTACTTGACATTTTTTAGCGTTCAGTCGTAAAAAGTTATTACTGCAATAGTTACACAACTCATTCAAATCTTTCTGTAGTAAATTGCAATCAGATGGTTTGTTAATTATTTTATATATTTTCATATCATGTCAGCTATTTTCATATCATCAGCGTAAAGAAGAAATGAAGAGTGCCCAAATACTGCAGTATTACTGATAAATAAATTAAAAAGAAGCGGCCCGAGGTGAGATCCCTGGGGTACACCTGATGTAATCGGCACGAAAGAAGAGCAAAGGCCTTTAACAGTAACGGCTTGGCTTCGATCCCTAAGATAGGAGGTGAACCAGCGGAGGAGGTCGCCGTGTATACCGAAATCTTCAATTTTACGAATGAGGATGTTGTGACAGATTTTATCAAAAGCTTTTGAATAGTCGGTTTACACAACGTCCACCTGGAAACCTTGATCGAGTGCAGTAGTTACCTGATAAACAAATTCAGATAAGTTGGACTGTGTGGATTTTTTGTTTATAAATCCGTGCTGCTGGGGAATTATCGAGGGTCTTAATATGGGAAAAACACAATCATAAATGATTTTTTCAAATACTTTAGCAATTGTGCAAAGTTTCGATATAGGTCTATAGTTTTTAACATTGTTCTTATCGCCAGATTTTAAGACCGGTACTACATAACTCTGCTCCCAACGCTGCGGCATCTCACCACTACAAAGAGATTTGTGAAATAATAAATAAATGGGAAAGGAAAAACAGCTTCGACACATTACTCATCAGATATTCTACCGCAAAACAGCAGTACTTTGTATTGTTGTGTTCCGGTTTGAAGGATGAGTGAGCCAGTGTCATTTTAGGCACAAGGGACATAACATCTTAGATCCAAAGGTTGGTGGTGCATTGGCGATATAAGCGATGGTTAACATTTCTTACAATGCCAATGTCTATGGGTGTTGGTGACCACTTACCATCAGGTGGCCCATGTGCTCGTCCGCCTACCAATACAATAAAAAAATCTGTTTTAGATAAATTTGAACGATCAATAAATTCATAAATGAAAGTTAAACAATCGACTTCAATGACTAAACAGTCTACCTTTATTATAAACAATTTAAGTACATAAGAGTTTATTGTAGCTCCTAATCTATTACATAAAGTACTAAGTTATGAAATAACTTTCGAGCAATCTCATAACAAAACAACTACTATTACTTTTCAAAATTTTTTTTTTTTTTTATTGCATAGGAAGGCGGACGAGCATATGGGCCACCTGATGGTAAGTGGTCACCAACGCCCATAGACATTGGCGTTGTAAGAGCTGTCAACCATCTCTTACATCGCCAATGCGCCACCAACCTTGGGAACTAAGATGTTATGTCCTTTGTGCCTGTAATTACACTGGCTCACTCACCCTTCAAACCGGAACACAGCAATAACAAGTACTGCTGTTTTGCGGTAGAATATCTGATGAGTGGGTGGTACCTACCCAGACGAGCTTGCACAAAAATAAATGACTTTTGAAAAGGAAGATGTGTAAAATCGTAAGGAAAATAAGATTCCCTCTAATTAGAAGCGTTCCACGGAGTCGAGTCTCGATCCAAAACGATATAATTGTTGTCGCGCTAGATAATTTCTTTACGAATTAAACTATGCTGTAATTTAGTTCTATTCATAAATTATATAAAACAATAAATTAGGAATATTAAGGATCTGTTATCTATTAAATTATTTATATCATTTTTTTTTCAGTTATAGCATTGATTTATGTACGAGAATAATTTAATGAATAGACCTTTATTTATTTAGGACCATCAACAGTAGACATATTAAATAAACACTTAAAAAGAGGTTGAGCAGTTTTTTTGGTACATGTTCTACTAATTTAAGATTATCACATCATTCGTAAAAGTAGAAAGTAGTTATTAAATAAAGAATGTAATAAAACAAACGATTGAATAATTATATAAACTAATATATAAATTTCGAGAAAATTTTCAAAGAAAAAACATGGCATAATTCTTTTATAAGTAGTGATATAATAACTCAAATTGGATCAAAATTGGATCGAACTTATGAGAAAGATGAAATCGATCGAAAAATAGGTGGACTCTTGATTATTTTTCCTGGTGCGATTGTCTCTCTGTTAATTTCATATCACAACTTTCTCGAGGGACATGCTTGAGAAGCATTATGATGTAAAATGTATTGATGAATATAATATGTATATCTCACTCTCATAATCCGATGGTACGCCAAATATAACTTGACGAAAGAGTTCAGGCGCAGGTCTAATGTCAATTCATTACATACGTACCCATTACACTAGATCACCAGTCAAATGAGTTAAATTTTTTAACCAACAAAAGCAAATCTTTAAACTTATTGTAAACAATTGGCGGACCAAAGCTAATTAATGATTGCATGCTCTTGTTGAAACTTTTATATTGCTGTTTTAATTGAAAATATTTTAAAACCTCATGATGCAAAACACTTCATTGAGAAATGTTGGATTTATGTTTCCAATTCGTCACGCTTCACATGTACGAACCATATTTTCTACTTTCGAAAGTAAAAAATAGAGTAGGTCTAAAACGTTGGCTGAACATAAATACACCCTAAGGCTAAGGAATAAGTGCGATAATTGTATAATGTGTATATAAGCGAAAGAACGTATTAAAAAGTTTATACATACTTATATAGCTTCATTCCACTTAAGCCTTGAATTAACAGTAAAATTTATAATTAAATACTTTAAGGTAACTACTTTATAACGTCTTTGAAAAATTTATAAACATAAATGAAATATAAATTTTATTTATTTCTTTATTTGATATACTTATATATATTTTTCATCAAACAAGTTAAACTGATATAAGAACCTCGAATTAGTCTATTCAAATTCTTTCTTCTCTAATTCCTTAATTCGAAATAACACATTTAAACATATCACAAAATACAAGTCGCGCCAATAATGAAGTAATTATCGTTTTAGTAAGTAATTACAGTTTTACCTTTATGTGTACTCACAAGATGGCGGCGATTTTAAATGTGCGTGTTTCTTTTTTTTAACACCGCTGTCGTATGGACCAAGGACTCTCCTAACTATATAAATAATAATATCTATATATTATGGTACATATTTAGTTTTTAACCACAAACTCGACGCCGACGTGTCAATAAAGAAACACGTGTCGTGGTCACTTGTCACAGTCACACTGTATAAATTAAAAATGTAAATATAATTATACCTACATTTTACAAAAGTCAAAGTTTCATAATGATTCGGAATGTCGACGACATAAAATATACAGTAGTTGTAAAAATACAATTTTTCCGAGCGACTATATCGATTCAAAACTTATATTTTATATAATGAAGTCGAACAAGGAATTTCATCGGAATATATATATCAAATTCTATGTTCAGAATCTCCGTACAAACCTCGCCTATTCCAAATTCCTAACAAATATATCCTACAGTAACATATTATTGACATTACAGCCTCGTGTTACCTACATGTTATTAACATTACAGCCTCGTGTATATTATAGAAAAGTTAGTTTTAAAAGACAAGATAAATTCAAGCATTGCTTTTATTCAAATTATAAAAAAATAATCAAATTAATTGATTAATGTTTCATTTTATTAATAACCTATAACTAAGTAGGTATAGGTATCGGAACCAAAAATCATCATATTATGCGGTGAATCATATGCGGATTCTGATCGTATCTGTAAAACCTTCAAATTTTATAAATTAACTTCGTGGAAATTAAAAAACCATTGTTATTAGTCAATTGTATTGATATCCAAGAAATGAAGCTACGTCTATATATAAAGCTACACCTACTTACATAGTCAATGTCTACACAAACATAGTAAAAACTGATCGTAAATATAACAAAGTTCGTGCTTCATAGACATATCAAAGAATTTCAATAGCTTTCTGATGTTTAGACGCACTTCAGTATCGTTTCTTTCAATTTTCTCAACGACTACGACTGTCTCAATAAGCCTTTCACTTTGATACAGAAATATAAAATGAAGGAATCAGAGAGCCCTCTCGAGTTAATATTTTATATTAGTAAAATTCACGATGGAAAAAACAATTCTCGTATATTTGTATTTTTAAAGATTCTAAGAAGTACTAATACTAAGGACAAAGAAAATGTCGGCAATGACGAGTTGTTAGTAACAATTTTGTTAAACAACCAACATACTTTATCTCGATTGGTATTAATCTTGGATGGGATGCCACCGACAAATGCCGACAAATGCCGTTTTATAAATGCCGGTCAATATTGTACGGATTGTGTATAATGAGATTAATTATACTTAATAGATAATTGTTATTTGGATCTTATTCCGCCATGCTGCTCCAATGCGGGTTGGTGGAATACACATGTAACAGAATTTCAGTGTAATTTGACACGTGCAGGTTTCCTCGCGATGTTTTCTTCACCGTTAAACACGAGATGAAAATATATAATCACAAATTAAGCACATGAAAGTAAATGAATGTTTATCAATATTTAACAATTAATGGTTATGATAAACTGAATGTTTAATAAGCGTCGCCACCCATGCCTTTGGAATACTGAGGATTTCTCTCAAAATCTATATGAAAATTTCGGAATCACTGACCTCCAGTTTTACATTTCGAACGATTGGTTAATTGTAATGACCCAGCATACTAGCAGGACAAGATAGGTAGCACCATAAGCAACAACTTTTGTTCTACGACTTTTGATAATTTGTTAGATTTTATTTTCATACAAAAAAAGTATTCATTTAATTTCCCGCTTGAACGTCAATAAACTTACGCGCATCGCAAAGATCGATGCGTCGCGTCGTCCTTTCGTTTATGAATGAAATATAGACCTACAAATGTCACGACAGTACAACAAAAACTTGTAAAATCATTTTTTTTCCATGTATTGAGTTATGTCCGAAATCATAGTACAAAAGTTGTTGCTTATGGTGTTAGCTATCTAGTCCTGCGAGGTTGCTGGGGTCGTTACAAATAACCCTGTATATAAATTGGTATCCTGTTTTTTGGATATGATCTATATTTTTTGTCATTTAAAAGTATATCCGTCACACTTTTACGTCGCTCTTAAGTTTTCTTTTACAGACTGGCAATACTAGTTGAAGCATGTAATTAGCTAGTAGGAGACTAGGCTATTGAAACCCAGACCTTGCACTAACAAAAAACAGACTACTTTCATTCACGTAAAACTCCCTTTGCATTTCAACCTTATTTACAGCAAGTTGGCGTTATATAATTTTTAATCTTCACAGGCTTAAAAGCTAAGCATTTTTTTAATATTTGGCGTTTCCGTATACTTTACATCCCAATGGATACTTACCCAAATTATATAATACTTATTATATAATTTATAAATAAATAAAATTATTTATAAATACCTACACTTCAACTAGGACGTACCTACAGATTTCCTCACTATGTTTTTTGACTACCGACACCGTTTCTGGTGGACGAAGAACGTGAACGTTCTTACGAAAAATCGATTTAAGTGAATATTCAAATTCTTTCTCTAGTTAACGGAAGTCAGTCTGGTTTTTGAAAAAAACATAAATTAAAAAAATCTTCTTATACATTACATAACAACACAAAGCCGAACGTTACCTTTCTTATAATATGTTTTTTTTGTTACTTACCTACAATTCCATCTCTTATATACTAATAATAACATAGTAGATAATGTTTTTTAAATTTATAAATATTTATTAAAAGAAAAGTTTATTTGGATATCAACTTTAATGTAGATAACGAAAAAAACGTTTGGCTACCTTTACAATTACTAATTTAAATTGCAGTTGTATGTCCAAAGTAGACTGCAAACTTGGAACAGCTTGAAGCGCTTGATTAGCGATGTAAGCTAAACTTTGTAATAGAGATGTGAGCTTAATGTTCAATAAAGTTGTTACGAGTAAGCTTTAGGTTCATACTGTGTGAACAGCCTGCGGCGACGCATTAGCGCATCACACACATGTAAGGTAATAACATACTTTAGATTAAATTTAATTTAAATTATGAATATTTTTAATTCTTTTTAACAGCCCCACTCGAAGGGATGAAAAAAGTCTACAGTTATCTATGGAGCTTCTCATCCAAGGATAGATAAGACTTGTTAACCATTTAAAGATGGTAGGGAAACTTTAGACTTGGTTGGTGGTGGTGACCCACTTGGTTAACAAATTTCATTATACCATTAATAGCCTGCTCGAGTTGTCATAAGCAAAAAATGCATGAATAGGTAAAAAATATATATTCTATACGTTGCACATATTATAGATTTGTCAACAGTATCAAGATTATTCGAAATACTATTTATATAATATCACAATGGTAATTTATCCAGAAAAGTGTGGAGGTTCAAATATTTTTTAATATATGGCAATAAAACCAACTTCCACGTGAAGAAGTTGTGAGCGTCTGATAGTAATTAATAAAGAAACAAACAATTCCGTCTTTTGAATAAATGATCATTTTTTTTAAAGTAATGGACGAAGGTTGAATGTAAATAAAACAAATAAACTTACTACCTACTTAAAAATTTATTCACAATTCCATAAAAAGGCCCCAAGCTAACTGTAGGATACAGTATGAGGTAATCGTTGTTATAACACAGTATTAAAATTTAAGGTACCTAACTCTTAGAACTAATCGTTTTTCTACATTCGATTTAATATACGTTTGCATTAAGGATACAATGCAAAAAGTTTTTACATTTATGTATTATTTATCGGGGTAGATGTGTTATGAACAACACAAACATAAAGATTTATGTATTGTCTTTGGATTTATATTTAACAATAACAATTTTGTTTAATTATACTAAGTTCAGCTATTTCGATCTTTGTCAATACAATATGTACCAAGTTTTATTAATGTATTATATTTTATAGATAAATAAGTTTGAGAAAGATCGGTTTTATATACTCTATGTCCTACTCTGTACCTGGTATACGAAAATTTCATGATAGTCGTTAAAGTTTTTAAGACAGTTAAGTGTAAGCGTAATTGTAACAAATGAACACACATATAAACTTACTTATAAATTTAAAAAGAACAGTAAACATATATTTATTTTATGAACAAATCTAATTCGATAATATACTTTCTATATATTAATTTAAAGTAAATATAGAAATATCCCCTTAAGCATGTTACCAATATCGCCAAACTCTAATTATATATTTAAGTAATACTTAAGCTGTTTAGCCACGAAATTACTTGAGCAGACTAGATTAATGCAAGCTATGCAACTGAAGCCGATGGCGAGAAACTTTTTAAAGTATATCAGTTAAACAGCCCAAATTGGGCGCCAGTAATGTGACTGGACTTACCAACTATTCAATTCTAAATAAAGGATTAAACTTGAAGTTTGTAACGACTAGGGTTGAATTTGCCATTACATTTATATTTAGGTACACTACATATAATAACGTGACATCAATGCCAATGTAAAATTAAATAATACAAATTTTATGCATTACGTAAACTTTTTTTTAATTTAGTATTTGCTAAAATCTTTGCAAGATAAATGTCTTCCCGCTCGTTACTAGCTCTTTATTTTCTCTTCAATATTGATCTGAGGAGGAAAGATGTTACCATATGTCCATCAAACAATAAAAAAACAAACGAACTAAATTTCGATTTTTTTGTTTTTTATGTAAGAGGGGGCAAACGAGCAGGAGGCTCACCTGATGGAAAGTGACTACCACCGCCCATGGACGCCTGCAACATCCGAGGACCTGCAGGTGCGTTGCCGGCCTTAAAATATTTATAATATTAATAAGGATTGACGATAATTTGGTCTGTGTCTCCTATAACACAAATTTTATTTTGTCGATTTTTAATGTCTTATTATTTTTTACGTGTATGTTGTGCCTTGCGAATTACGAATATGACTATTCTATATAGTAAATTCTTAAGTAGTGATTTTTAGTAACAGTATATAGATTAGTTAACAATATTGTCTTTCTACCCGAATTTCAGTTATGAGCACGATGCCCATCTGCACCGGAGCAAGAGTATGAAACTCCTTACTGTATAATGGGTATGTGTATAAGTATATAATTCGATTGGATGGATATTATCGGTCACACGCCATTAGGTTACTAAATGACATTACGGTAAATTTATAATTAAACCGCAAAGGTATACATACAGACAGACAGACAGACAATTTAGATTACTAACCACACATATATTGAAAAAACCTATGACATATCGTGGCTTAAATATAAACTAATTTCAAGTCCCATTTACTTATTTATGGCGGAAAGAAAAGTCAGAACAAATGTTATTAGAGTACAATTTGATTTAAAATACTTTCTTGAATACGACCTTAAACAAAATTATTCTAGCAACTTTTTTTTATTTAACGGCTATTCGATTTCGACGATTTCCATGGCTTAATGCGAAAACTACATCATTGATAAAATAAATTTACCAGAATAACATTCTTTATTTTTTTTTTTGTTATAACTTCCACAACACTTATAGTTTGCACATTCTTGAAGCATAAGCCATATACGAACAGTTTGTAACATACATTTTTTGTTTTAATCGTAGAACAAGTTTAAAAAAAAAGATAATAAAAATAACTTATATACGACAGGATAAGACAGGTTGTGAAACGAAATATAAAAACTCACAGTATCATTCGATACTTAAGTTTGACACACGTTACTTAATTGTAAATACCATAAACCTAAATATTAAATAACATAAAAAAAAATTTTCAATCACAAATCTGTTATCTTTGACACAAATTATTTGACACTAACGAAGTGAATAGCAGGTACGTCATTGTTCTACGATTAAATTACACGTTAAGCCTCGAGTGCATATCAAAACATCAGACATTACAAACATTGAACAACAACACATTCGCATGCATTAAAAACATTAAAAGTAAGGACGCCACAGAAATAAAACACATGTAATTTCACAGATAAATTTACTAAACGCACACACAATAATATTTAAGTGCAACAATATACATAATACATTCATATACCCGTTTCGTATTGGCATCGCCATAGCGCTTTGAAAATGATACAAACAAAATATACAACATGTACATGCAACATGCATTTCTGAGTTGTTTCAAAATACGTAAATATTTTTACTCATATGACGAAATTCTTTAATAAGCTAGAACGAATTTGTTTAATAAGCTAGAACATTTAGCATAACTTAAGATAAGAAAAAAAGTAAATGTATAATATCATTCCAAGCTTAGGAACGTACACAGCTGACCGAGCGAAGCAAGTAGAGTAGATTCTGATTAGCGAGACCTTTAAAGCTAAGGACACACTTCTCCGTCAAATCACACAAGTATGACCGAAGCTTAGGAAAAATATCCATAATTTATTATATATTAGGCAGCGTTAAAGTATCATGTAAATAGGTATAAGGAACGAATACATAGTAAATTAAGTATTTCACTTTGTTAATATATATTTTTTAATAAAATAGCTGCATATTTCTATTATTGTTTCTACTTTCTTTCATTATAAGCTGTTATTTATAATAAATAAACAAATATTCTGCTACAATTTCATTTGGGTGGGAGGCTGACTTACATTTTTAAAATGGTGGGTTAAATCCCTTATACTTTCATTTACATAATACTTGAACGCAAGCGTACAACTTAATTTAAAACTGTATAAAAATATAAATAACAATACCGAAACAATTTGAAACACGCTGTATAAGTGAAAATTGACAAACATAGAATTATCTTAATTAAATTAAAGGTTTCAAATCAATACAACACACAACACGGATACATCAAAAACTTAACTATTCTTATAAACCGAATAGAATAATAAATTATTCCCATTCTTAAAGATATAAACATAATACGTGAACATTTGAAATTGTCAAACATCATTTAAATATACATAATAATTAATTATAAAATAAAGAATAATGTAAGTTACATAAAACAAAAACTATCGAACCATTGATGCGCGCGCACGAAACATTCCATTCAGCAAAATGGCCGATCTTCGGTCACACACGATATTGCTTAACATAATTCAAAAGTGTTAATATTAAAATCGTAAAAATTCCATTGAAATGCTTAATTTAACTATAATAGTCTACTGAATCTTTTTTTCAATTAACACACTGCGATTTTGACGATGTAATGTTAAAACAATATGAACCTTATTTTCATTGCTTTAGATTCAAATTTGTAATTACTCTATAAAACAGTAGTTACAGTACAGATTAAAAAATCCGTAACACGATTATACGATCATGAGTTGACTCCCGTTATCTTTTTACATTACGATTGTAATAATTTATCTGATGAGTTTGTCTGTTTGTAAGCGTATATTTAATCTACCAATTCAATTTGAAATAACCTTTTCGATTTATTTAAACAGTTTAACGAGGTTGAAACCACCGCAAGGAGCGTTAGTAGACATAGTGGTATATTAAGATATTATTATTGGATTTCTATCGACATTTGCCGGAATCTTTTTTTTTTACAAATTTTTAATACAGTTATTTCCTCTGCGTTGTCTGTCTTGTCTACCTGTCATTGTGACCTCAATTTGACAAGATATCGAAGTCTAAAGAGTCCGGCAAGATTTGAAGTCATAACATTTTAAGTTACTAACAAACTTATTTCTAAATGTATCACAAATTGAATGCCGTTCATTTACGTGTCCATAAGTCACTTAAATACAAATTTTATCTCTCGTTCAAATTTCTTACGTCAAGTTAAATATTATGTCGAGTAAGGCCTTTTTCAACATTTGCATGACGTCACACACGTTACGTCACATGCAAACATACACGCAGGTATTAGTGTGTAGAGAATAGAGATGTAGATTGTATTTAAACCTTTAAGTCGAATAATATGTCATATTTTTTGTACACATATAATACATAAAACATTCAATAATAAAAAGGTATTACAAAATGTTTCCAACTGATAGAATATTATAAACTAATTTATTATTCTATTTGTTAAAACATTTTCTAAGAACATATAAAAACAATTTTAATATTAGTCTTATGGATATAAAACTATATCTCTATTAACTGCAAATGTGTTACAATACAAAACAGATTAAATATTCAACTTGGATTGTTAAAAAATAGAAAGCCTTATTATTATATAAAATAGGAATTTCTAATAAGATAGCAAGTATAAAACTAGTGATTAAATAATGATTTAACTTACAATAACTTTGGAGACTAATTCAATCCTTTACATTATCAAATGAAATGTTCCAATAAATATTATAGTAAAAATAATATGCATGATCAAAAAGTATATCAGCAATTTAAATTTAATATGATTGATTTAAGAAAAAAAACAATTAAAAAAGTAATTGAATCATAGACAACAGTAATTGTATCCATTACAATAGATTTTGTTTCTTTAGATAGGAAGTCAAATACATACATAACGATATATTGTCAGCTTTTGTAAGTATAACAAAGAGATTTAATGTTGCCATCCGTTGTAACGATTTGTATGAAAACGATGAGAAGTCAAACAAAAGCGATTATGTTTTTCATAATGAAATAAATTAATGAATAAATTCGTTATTAACTATTTTAATAATAAATAAAATCATAAAAAAATCAAATAATTGTTTCGAAAGCGCGTATGACGTTGCATGTGTAATAAAAAACTAAAATAATTTTATGAATTCGATACGAAAAAAGGTTTTTAAAGATTAAAAAAAACTTTGTGGACAAAGACGAACTTATCTAGGAGTGATACTAAAAAACTTTAACCTTTTTCAGGACCAATGAAAAAGATCACGATATTTCAAAAACGCATTAAATTTAAAAACCTAAATCAAAACGAACACAAAATTAATATTTATACAGGAAAACCTTTTCTTTTTCTGGCTCGCCATTCGTTACCTTTAATTCTACGATTATTCGATCGTCTATTTTACTCTAAGAAAAACTATGTTAACATATTGCCTCATTATTTTTGCCATAATTTGCAACATTAACTTAAAACTATGATTCCTGATTGCGATTTTTTCGTTACCTTAAGTATATACACATTATTATCTATGACAAAGACTACTTATGGGGAAGATAATTATCACCAATTAGTTTCGTGGTGGAATGGGTAGTCTTTGGTATGTTTAGAGTTCAACTAATGAAACGGTTTCAATTCTACGTCATCAATATTTTATATATCAAAAAACTCTAACAGCTCACTATATTGCTTATAAATGTCAATAGAAATTATTACACCAAAACTCTATTGAAAAAAATATTAAAAAGGATAAAATATATTTAAATATATTGGTAAATATATAAATGTATGTATATATTGTTATATCTTCTCTATATATTCTCACTTATTGTTTCTTTTATATCTCAATTTATCTATTACTTATTTAATACATTTAGTAATATGTTCAGATCAATTAAAACATTCCTAATCCAGCATTCTTATTAACTTCGTCTCGCAATTTAATTTAAAAAAAAAACTTTCTGAAATATCATGTCAATGAAGCTTACTAATATTCTTATTGAAACTTAAAAAAAAATTTTTTTAGGTATTCTTCTTATAATCGTACATAAATAGAAATGATTATTTATTTACTCAAACGGAGCTTTATAATGTATCCCGTCATGATTGAAACTTCAACGTTTTATGCGTTATATATCACAGCTATTATGAACTATATATTTTCTTTGCCATGTGCTTTTCAATAAGCCAACCCATGAAAAGTTAAATATTTCTGCGTTTCCAAACGTTTTCATGGAAAATTGGACAGGTAACGTAAAATCGAGACGGTCCGGCTCGAAATAGAACGTATGGTCACTTTATATATGAATTTGGTATTTGAATCAATATTAACAAATTATATAGTCGATTATCTGACATGATACTTCATCGTTAAATCTGTAACTAACGTTATATCAGAATTATTGAAGTTATACTTCTTTTGGCGCGATGGAGAAAACTGATGAGAGTGAATTTTTACGATGCGCGCGCACACCGACACCTGAATTCTACATCGTGAAGTTAGTTCTAGGTGGCATGAAAATCGATAACTATGTTCAAGTTGTATATTCTAGTACTTTTTATTTAAATAAAATCTTTTTTGTCAATTTTAATATATATCGTTAATCACTAATGCATTTTAGTTTTTTTTTTTCCATACGCCAAAGAAGTATAACTTCTAACGCGTGTACATAAGTACACACACTCTTTTTAAATTTATAATTCAAATGTACGAAATAAAAACTAAATTAGTATCGTATGTGAAATTATCTAACAAACTTTAACTGGTATCAAATGTTTTATTACTGTATACATGTAAGACTTCACTTATAAACGGTCCTTAGCAGATGATTAGTAAAACAACACTATCCCTTACCTCTTCTTTCGTATGTCAAATGAGTAACGACAGAAGGAGAGAAAACAGTGTATATAAAATAACCAATAAGAAACATTTATAAGTATTACTGTACGTTTTTGTTTTAGTATAATTTGTAAAACAAAACATCGCTTGACATTCAAATCTATAACTTTCCTTGTCCATCTAATCCGTGACTTTTCCTTCCCACCTAATCTAATTACTTAAATTACTTCATTTATATCCTAATAAATCCAATATTAAAAGCACAATTTCAAACTCTACGAAGCTATTAAACATTAATTGCTATTCTAATACCAACAATCCTAATAGATAATTCCAGTTAAATTCCTATGGGATTTCTATGCATTGCTATCGTAGTAAAATTTATCATGTCCACTCGGTTAATATATAGAATACTTTGAAAGAAACGTTAATCGCGTCCTTAATGCTAATTATTTAAAACTTTATTTTCCATTGGTTACGCACGAGACTGTGTTACTTATTTAATTACAAAACTAATATTTCATGCGAAATAAATAACCTCATCAATGAAACAAACATAATTGTGTGGTTATTAACACGTGCATAATCAACAATGATTTCTGTTAAAAGAAATGATGATCCTTATTTAAAGTATGTCCGGGCGACACAACTTAAAGATTAAAATTGATTGACTTTTCTTAAAAGCACCAGCTATATTTGTGTCAGCAAGGGGGTAAATTCTGTTCCATTTTCAAACTACTTCCATGTTAACTACAGATAAAAAATCGCGATGGCTATCTTATTGTGTCGCACTACTGTCTTTATTTTAAGCTTCGGACACATTGTGAACTCCATTATATTATTTGATGGCTGAGTCGCGCGAATAACTTTAAATATTTATTTTAATCTTTAAATACAATTTGTTATGTAATTCTAATAAAGCGAAGTGTATAGGTATCTGTTTCAATTATTTATATATAACAATGAGTATATATTGTATAATGTGTGTGATAACTATAATCTATACATATTTTAATGTATGCTATTATTTTCTTGAAGACAATCGCTACGTTCCTTATATTTTCTAGCACACTATTCAGTTTGGAGCATTGGTGATACATTGGTCTGTTGGTTATACATTCGTTTCTATCAATTAATTCAAACAGTTGAAAACATTATTTCGTTTAAAATCCCTTCTTTAAATTAGCTTACATTTAGTACGTGTATAATATCTAACTCATAACCAAAATATGATATTATTAATTTTGACTCACATAATTCCCTCATAAGTTTAAGAATTTTCTAGAATCTACAAAACAAGTTTACCGTTCTGTTTCGCCTCGCCGTTCTCTTGTGGCTCATTGTTTTGTGGCTTACTCTTGCGAAGAGAGTTGTATTGCCTTATTTGATTGTATATCGGCATAAAGAATAGTATTATACCCGATATCCCGATAAAAACACCGGCTAAGTAGAATGACAAATCATATGAGTCAGTGATGTCGTAGACCCAACCTGGAACGATACAAAAGTATAATTATATTTTTTTAATATAAAATTAATAGACAGACGGACAAATAAGCCACCAGGTGGTAAGTGATCACCACCGCCTTAAGACATATTGGTTCTGAGAAATATTAACCATGCCTTACCGATGTAATGACGACGATTAGGGATCCAATACGACAACCAACCTTAGGAACTAAGATGTTATGTCACTTGCGCCTATAGTTTTACCGGCCTACTCACACTACAAACCGTAACACAATACTAAGTGTTGTTGCTATTTGGCGGTAGAAGTAATATCTAAGTAGTAGGCTCCAAAAACCTTCTCCTCGAAAAGAGAAGAAGAATTAGCCCAGCAGTGGGTCATTCACAGGATGTTCCTGTTATAGGTTTACATGATAGATACAATAAAACTTTAGGACTGACGCATCAGTGCATCCTTACGTACGCACGCACTTAACGCACTTATGTCTACATAAAGTCTTTGTTAAGTAAGGTCAGCCGATAACCGTTTTATTTAAGGTAGGGGAATATAGATTAATGAAAATTGTTCTAGGGATACACACACAAATGGCTATTATTATTATGGCAATGCCGATGGAGATATTTCATATATTCGTATTCTAATAAATAACAAATGCCTAATTATGCCATTACGGTAAAACAAATGTTTGGCTACATTAACGTTATATTGTTGTTACGTAGATGTTTTGTTTTTCGCTTTTTCAGATTCTCGAAATATATAGACACTTATAAAATCAATAACACATCCTGAAAAACATATTATTTTATGTTAATATTTTTTACATGAAAATAGAAAATGAAAGGTACTAATTAACTTAAAAAAGTATGGTTATTCATTAAAGATTAATAAACCTTATTTAAATATGAAATGTAAATTAAAAAAAAGAAAATAAAATATTCTTACCAGCCAAAGGAGGTCCAACAAGGTTAGCCAGACCTTGGATGAGTAGCAACAATCCATACGCGTTCGTGAACTTTTCCAGCGTTATCTGTTCCACGAGGATGATGCTCGTTAGTGAATAGTTTGCGGCGATAAAGGCACCAAATCCTCCGGAAGCGGCGGCGAGTCCGAAGTAACTGCTGAGGAGCGGCATGATGAAGGTCACCACACCACACAGGATCATACAGACTGCGTACACGAGGCTAGGGTTCGCGCACTTCCAGTCACCCACCCATCCTAGGAATATCTGGAAAACATTGCGTAACGATAAGTTTTATTACCCTATAGAAATAAGCAATATAATAACTGATCACATACAGGAAATCTTTTGTAATAGTTTCTTCAATAAAACGTTAGTGACATACGAATGGTGTAATGTTTTGCTTCATATACAACCCTACGGATAGAACACGAGGGCCTTAATCATTGGTAGCATGTTAAAATCAGGGAAAGCAAAACTTTTTCATGCGCTTAGTATCAAAAATTTCTATAAACCTTTAAGAAACGCGCATTCGTTATAAGAAACTCAAGGACATGTTCGATTATTCCAAAGATAATCTTCAAATCCTCATCAGTAACAGGAAATTAAATCTTGCTGTTCACATGTTTTTTTTACAATGCCCAAAAAAGAAGGGTAATATTTCAGGGTGTATGTATGTATGTGAGTTGCTTTATTCCAACATATCTTTTAAATGTATGAAGATGTTTGGATAAATGGTGAATCTTTAGAATTCTTACATCATCCTGAGTGAAAATGGCTACATATTTATTCGAATAAAATTAAAAAGACGACTGCCATACAGTCGTCTTTTTTATTATTGCTTTGATTTATTAATTAACAATTAGTATTTTGTTTTTACATAAAAGACGCGCAATTTTCTACGTCTCTTTCGTGGTTCTCAACGAATTATAATTTAACTACTTAATTTAACAGCTACTGATTTCATACAATTAAAAATTAACAATCTCATTTATCAGTCGAGTAGCTTACAGCATCGTCGGCGTCTATTTATTCTTTGATTAAAAGTATCATCTGCAAAGATTGTTCACTCCTATTACATATCTCAGATTGAGGAATCAGGAAACGCTAAATAATACCAACGCGAGACGCTCACAGACACGTGTAGCGATTACATAAGTCAAACATACCATTTAAGTGCTTGTTATCAACACTTTTAAACTGAAATGGGTCAAGACAACTCCAAGTGATATCATTGTTAGTGTTATCAAATATCAGATACGGCACTCGAAACTCGTCTTTTATTTTCCGCGTACGCAACTTTCTCGTTATTTCCTTAATTTTCTTTCGGACTAGTCAACGTGTAATCGACAATAATTAATTAATTGTCAAAGCGATTGAATTCCGCTTCTAATTATTCAAGTAAATACGTCAAATGATGATCACGTGATAAAACGAATACGTAGTCATTTATTACGTTTTTACAAACAATTGATAATCGCTATGTGCCTAAATAAAGCCCGCTGGTCCTTCAAATTATATAATTTATTACGAGATAAGTTACGTGAAAACATATATTTGTAGAGATACTTTCTGTTTGGCTTGAATGTTTTAATTAAAACGTGTCAGTTCACCGTATAGTGTTATATGACGAAACATCTACAATCTATATTTTATAAAGTTTGTTTAGCGGGTGATTAGTTAAACAATGCTGTTTCTTCTTGTTTTGAATGACAATTATTGTTCAGTTTTTAACCGACTTCAAAAAAGGAGGAGGTATTTTATATATATATATACATAAATTAAACAGCTAAGAACCGCTAAGAATGGTTTATATTTAAGGCCCTATGTTTAGTAAAATAATGTAAGATTATTCTGGTATTCTGGTTTGGCCAAAACTATTAAGATCCTTATAAGTTGTATTAAAACTGAAATTTCCAAGACGATCACTGACCTAAAAAATGTTTTGAATAAAAATACGTAAAAAAGAATACAAATCTACCAAGACCAATACTAATAATATTATGTAGGTACTTTAAAAATAAATATAAAGATCACAAAAACCACAACGGAATCTTCTTCAAGATAATGGTGTTTGTGTTTTGTGTTTTATGCATTGGATAGTATATTCTAGACGTCAGGTTATAGATCACTAGTAGATAAATAAGAATACAATAAACACATTAAGGTGACGTGATATGCACATCCATGTGGTAGTTCTATAGAGTGATGAGTAATAAAAATTTGTTTAATAAACGTACCTCTCCAAACATATTAACAATGCCGATAATGGATATCAGCATCGATGCCTGTGATTCATTGAAGCCCATGTTCAGACCATTGTCTGCTATATAAACGTAAGGTACGTCGTACCACATGTAAAGGAGAAAGTTGGACATAGCGAACATGAGAAAGGCGGGGTTGCGGAAGTGTGAGAAATCCAGAACGTCTACTACCAAATCCCAAAAGTCCCAAAGACCTGCGTACCACTGCACCTGAAATAAATTTTTAATAATATTAAATTTAAATTCAATATAATAACTTTTTAACAATTAGAATGTAACAAATATGACAAAGTATAAGTTATGACAAACATACAAAGAACAGGCATGCTGGAATCTTTATAAGTATACCGAAGAACAAATAACAAAAAAGTTATATTACAATCTTAAAACGTTTAATTTATTAAGAAAAAGATGATCTCGATAATTTAATTATTGAATGTTTGATAACTAAAGGGCGAAAATACAATGTTTTTTAGACCATTTTTGTACTGATTTAAAATCTATAGTTTAATGTTTCTAATCTTCTTACCTTTCCTTTGGCAATAGTCGTCATCGAGTTTCGGAAAATATTAGGGCAGGAAGACGCACGTAATCTATATCGATTAATATTAAGCATAGCGCCTCTATATGTTAATGAATGTCTGTGTATCCTTAGATCTTTAAGAAAAGCCGGTGGCTTCTTCGTCGACCCAGACGCCTGTCTTTTTAACCACAGGGACATGGCTGCCTTCTCGTTTATAGGTGCTCTTGTTGTGCTTGATCCCTGAGCACTAGGTAAAGATGATGGTGATAGAGTTCCAGGAGTATTGATTCCTGGTGACATCAACGCTTTAGGTGGTGATTGTTCGTGTAGCCGTCCACTATCACTAAAACTTCTCGATGGTAGCATCATACCTGGATAATTTTGTGCTAAGAGAGCATAAGCACGACCTCTGTTTGACATCAATTCAAATACTTCTAACGAAACTCCCTCTCCTCCGGTCATGAATGTCGGCAGATCTACTAAAGAACTGAATTGGGGAACAATTGACGAAGTAACTGCCTCTATATCT